>OZ038423.1:40107052-41307052 GCA_964036155.1 Diploscapter coronatus
TCAGACATTCCTAAAGACGAGTTGAGGATTTCGTCTGGCGGTGCGACTGCATCGATTATGGCGATCACCTGAGGAGTCAATTCGCTGCAAGCTGATCGAAGTGAACTTCGAATTGTCTCGCCAAATTCGGGACCATGGGCATAGCCACCTGCAAATGAGTGTTTCTAATTTCAGAAATTCATTCAATGCAAAGATAAAGAAAATTTCGTAAGTAAACAAGTCCATGAAGTAAATTTACCGATGTAAAGAGTCGCCAAATGTCGGTTAAGCACAAAGAGTCCGTATGTTTTCAATAATTTATACAGGATCTGAGAGTTTTCAACATGATACTTTTTCACAATTTTACTCAACCTGTTTGCATTCAACATTTGTGACTTTGTCGATGAACTCCTTCACCCATTTTACTATCATATATTCAGCAAAAGCAATCGACAGAGTATGAGCTTTATGGACCTAAATTTCTGATCAAATATTTTTCCCTATAACTTTCTTAGACCTGTGTCTCGTTTAGAATCGTAAATGGATCCTTCCCTTCAGTCTTCAATTTATGCCTTTCTGCAATTGTTACTCGAATCAAATAGTGGATAAGATATTCATAAGCAGACAAAACATCTAAATTATCAATAGTCAGAAAATATTTCATAAAATACAACCGTGAACTATGCAGTCGCTATACTTTTCAAATCTCTTTGGTCTTTCCGCTAAAAAATTGAACAAATTCATTGGGGACGCATTGCGAATTTCATTATTCCTCCCAGCCTAGAGTTCGATCAATTTCAGTAAATTTCTAATGTCAGGTTGCGGGTTACAACCTTTGCCAGAATGATATTGCTAGTTTGCTGCATCAGAAGATTATTCTCCCCTTCGAATGTCTGTGATGGATCATAACTATTGTAAACACTGTTTAGGTTCGAACTTCTTAGAAATCTAAAATACACCTCCCATCAACTTTCTCGTCTTATAACGAAGATCATTGCGTTCTGCATTTTTAAACATTTTAAAATTTACCCATGCCCACCACAAGCTCTTCTCGCTTCACCCAAGGCTTCCACTCCGATAAAAGTTGAGACCGGCTTCGTGCAAGATGAAAGAGCGTGAATTTCTCGAGAAAACTCGACCTGATAGAAAATTTGAAATATTTTAGCGTAATCTTCGATTTACGAGGTCCGTAGATTTTTCTCCTACAGCGATGCGTCTTTTGTACTCGGAAAAATGGTTAGAAAAGCTAAAGTTTCTATTCCAATAATTTAACTAAACAATTCAAAGACATTCTCTGAAAAATGCGCAAAACAACTCCAGCTGCCAGATAAGGGAATAATCTATGCCTTTGCAGGGGATATTCAATAACAGCAATTTCTTCTGCAAAGAAAAGAAGATTCATTAAATGTTCTCTCCCAAATGAACCTGAATCAGATGGACCGAACTGCTTTCTCTCGACAGAATATCGAATTGCAACTGTAGCTGCAAACAAACAAGCTCTAGAGCCAGCTAACACTATTCCGATTCTGGAAGCTCAGAATTCTAGTTTGGAAGAAATCTCATAAAATTGCAAGAAATTTCTACCTTCCTGCAGATAGAACTCCTAAACTGGCGGCTTTCTGTTCAGTGCCCGATTGCAATTTCGATTCGTATTTTCCATCTTTCGTCACATCACAATTCTTGTTCAATAAGGACGATAATGGAGCACGATGATTCTGATAAATTTGAACACTATTACCTTATCAGTTTTTGGACATGATTTTTAGATTCCGAATAAATTATCAAAATAAATTTAAAAAAGACAAGTTTCTTACACGAGTATTTTAGCCAATAAATGAACAAGTCGGGTTATACGAAGTTAGCAATTTCAAACTTAGAAACTGGAACAAAATGTTCAGGTAAATATTTTAAGATCAAAATAAAAAGCAAAAATCTGAAGAAAAAAAATCTCTTTAGACCAATATTTTGAATTGCTTTAATATGAATTGTGAAATTTTTCAAATAGCTGGCGCTGAAATTTCAATCAACTATATTTTTATTCATCTCGTTCAGTTGTTTATTTTTTAAAGTTTAATTTACATTGAATATCATCCATCCGTTTTCGATGTAATTGCAATCCGATGGTTTTTCGCCCATATCACCAATTCGAATGCCTGATAAAGGCTGCATCAACTTTAAATCACTAAAAATAAAACATTGCACGCTTATCGAATAAACTTTTATCTCGATCACACAGCTGAAGAATTTTTCCCTACCGAATTTGAAGTACAAATGCATGAATGCCGTAGTAATTTCCTCCGACATAAAGTTGAGCATAAACAATGGCGTGTGTTGCAGAAAAGCCTACAATTACAAAAAGTAGTGCAACAAATAATTTATTTTACCTAAATTTCCAGCCCAGCATTTCGTAGCTCCGATATTCGGAGTGTGAAATACGAATTCTCCTTTATCAAATGTCGCAGTTGTTTGAATTTTGCTCGTATTGGAGCCATGACTCAATTCTGTCAAGCAAAATGCACCGACTATCTAAAACGTTCACAAATAATTGATTCGCAAGCGGAAACGGCAGGAAGTCCGATTTTGATTTCCTCAAATTCAATCGTATTCCAGCCACCTTCCATCAATTTCTACGATACCTCATGATTCTTAGTTTTTCTCAGGAGCTCAGCATGTCTTTCTGTTCCCGAAGATTCAATAGCACCTCCGAAAATCTAAAAGAGTGCATTTTTAAATAAAATCACAGAAGTTAAGTTTAAATTTCACCCTCAAATGATTCAGCTCTCTCGGTGTGACTGCAAAATCCCAAATATTCAAGGCGTCATCAATGGCATCAGATTTTATTAGATCCGCCTAGATTTAAGACAAAAATTGATGAAATAAAGCTGCTAAATCTTCGTTACATGATTGAAAAAGTCCATTTCGACGAGTCGCTTCCATCTCCGATGAGTCCTTTCTCTGCCCTCGGCTTGTGAAAGTTGTCTTTCACCTGATAAAAACAAAGGATCGCTAAGCAATACTTCAAGTGCTTCTTTCTAAAATAAAACTGAGTTCAGATATTCGTAAGATAGTGTAACCTACTCTATATCGAGCGTACTCTTCACCGAAAATAATATTTCTCAAGTCTTCAACTTTGAAACTCGCTTGACTGCGATAGGCATCGATGCCTGACGATACCATTTTACACAGAAATTAAAAATTATTTTTAAATAAAAGTAGCACGTTAGAAGTCGCAGCAGCAGAATCCGAGAGTCCAATAAATTAGCAAGATTAATCGTAAAATATAATCGATAGAAATTTTGTCTTATATATTGACCTATCAGTCAATCTGCCAAACTTAGATAAGGAAATTGAACTCAATACTGGACCAATAAATTATAGGAAGCAAGATAACCGCTATTTTAGATAACCGAAAGTTAATAAAGTCACTGACTTCTATAACATTTTAAATATGAAAATTATCTGAAAAGTGACAATACATGGAATTTGGTGATTACCCCGTAGATAGGCCTGATCTTGCAAAATTTCAGTTATTATCTGCAAATTAGAATCTCAATGGATCTAAAGAACAACAAAGTATCACTAAATTTCTATCCAAAGTCAAACAAGGATGTACGGAATGGCATTTTAAGACTTTTGCAATACGGAACGCGGAATGAAATTTCCCTCCTAAATTTTCGAAACACGGGACGAACGAACTGACCCCAAGAATGACCGGAATTCTAGTTTTTCGGAACAGAATGAAATATTTCGTACACTCTTGACATCAAACAAAATCACAAGTTTCAAACCAATTCGAAAGAAAATTTGACATTTTTCATAAATAACGTATTTATGAATTTATGATGATGGCTGCAATTAAAGACAGTGAAACAGTACGCGTTTGCATCATTTCCCTAATGCGACGACCACTTTCCACTTGAACATAAGAGAATACAATAAGCGACAGGCAATTGCTACACTGTTTTCTCACGTATTCGTGTTTTTATACAGTTCTCTTTGCAATGAGTTCATGTTTTCGGTTCTATTTTGGTATTTTCGGAGCATTTCGCGACAATTCGATCGAACTCGCATTATAAAATTTCAATTTCGGTAATTTTAGCATTGGACATGAGTCCTGAAAGTTTCCGCCCTATAAAAGGTGAGCCATTCTCCAGTCAAACCATCAGCCATTCCAGCCGTTCTCTTCTCTTCCCATTCCTTCCCTTCGGAAAATGCTCAAGAACATTCTGGCCATCGTCTGCCTCGTTGCCGTCCTCGCTCTCTTCGTTGAGGCTGGAGGATATTATTATGTGAGTTTTAGTTCGAATTTTCAACAATGAAATAACTATTTGATTGCAGAAGGAGGATTACCACCCGAAGAAATACTATTATAAATCTTATTATAAGCCCAGTTACAAGCCGAAATATTATAGCTATGAGAAGAAGGATTATTACTACAGGTATAATGATATTTCCTGAAATTTAATTTAAACATGGCTTTAATTGTAGCAAACCGTACTACGGATACAATGACTATCATAGCAAAAAATCTGATTACTATTCTTATTATTGACAGAGATCGTGGTGTCTTTCAATCTAGTCGGTGTTAGATTTAGACGTGTAAAATAAATCGTTTCCATGCAAAAGTATCTTTGTTTCAAATATTACATATTCATTGAAACGTAAAACATGTAAATCGATGATTTATTGAACTAAAATTAGCATACAACAAACTATTATTTGTACACAACTCAACGGTATAATTTGTCACATAAATTTTGTAGAATTCATATTGTCAATATAATCAACTATCATCGTATAAAAATACATATTATGCAGAAATTAATCATAAAAAAAACTTATAAGTTGATTACTTACAAACTAATTTTTTCTATGCAACTATGAATCAATCCTCCTTATTTATTACTTCATATTTCAGCAGCCTAACCGACCCATTTAATTGATTATTTCGAATTAGGTTCATTGTATTGGGCGATAATTCGTCGTGATAAATGGTCCTCATTATTCTCGAATAAATGTTAGCAAAACTTGGCCTAGCGTCTGGTTCCTCGTCCCAACATTCCCTCATTAGTGTCTAGAATAATTTATATGTTGCAGGAAATACACTCGAAATTACTCTTTTAAATATTTGTTAGTGAAAATTAAACACCGATTATTAAAGGCGAATAAGTCGCCAAAGTTATGATTTTTATATGTCGAGATTTTGTTACAACTAAAAAATAATTGAAAAGTTAGTTTTAGGACTTTCGAGCGAAAAATGGATTAAATTTTTCAAACATTCTGATTTCAAAATATACCAGTTAAAAGTATCTCAAAAGCATACATAAATATTCTCTGGTGCATATTCGGGTCTTTCAAGACGATTGCCATCCTTGATATAAGTATACAGTTTCATACTTTCATGTATATGTCCTAAATTATCATAAAGCAATGGGGAATTGTGTTGGGCTCACGATATGGCAATGATCCGAGTGAGTAAATCTCGTAAAGCAATACAGCAAATGACCAGACGTCATCTTTTATCGTATACTGTGATTGCCCTTCGAATACTTTTAACGATTGCCATCTTCAAATATGATATTATGATGACGTATTTGGTAAAAAATTACCTCATAATATTATTAATCCGCTTATTATCTTCGTGGTTCATATTGGTATCTATCCTTATCGGCAAACCCACGTCACTTATCTATGTTTATTCATATGAGTTTGTATTCTAATCAAATCTAAGAATGATTACCTTGGCATTTATCCTAGATTCGTCTAGCAAGATATTTCTAGAAGCTAGATTCCGATGAACTAATCCTTCAGTTTCAAGATATTTCATTCCGTTGGCTATCTAAATAAAAGCTTGATAAAGCGTTTTTAAATTGACTATTGAAGATTAAGTGGAAATGTAATTTGATTAATTATAAAAAGATATATTTCAAACCTGTTCCACCCATTTAGGAATTTTTGGCATTGTAATAGGAGCTGCAGACTTAAGATGTTTTTCCAAATTTCCACCTTCCATAAATTCGTATACTATTTGGATTGGAGTCTTGGGCATTGAATTAACTCCGTAGCATTTAACGATATTCGAATTTTGAATGCCAATTAGTGACGTTATCTCACTAAAGCCAATTTATTAACTTCCACTATTTATCGTTTTTATTCATTACTACTCATCACCGACCTCAAATCTAAATCTTTAGAATCGAAAACCTTTATAGCATAATTGCTCCCATCGACAGTCGTTTTATAAACTTTGGCTAAATAGCCGGTGCCCATAATATCATCATCTCGAGTTCCATTGAATAGGTATGGCTTATTGCTTGTCTAAATATAAAATTAACAACTACTACAAAATTAATAATCTCATCATTTCCTACCATTCTTGAATTAGGAGGCACTATCTGGATTCGTTGATTGTTGAACGAATCTCGATTGTTTGGAGGCATAGTTGTTGTGCTTGATATATCAGTGGTTATTTCTCTTCTTCTACCAGTTCCGTATTTATTTAGAGGCTTGTTCGGGTTTTCATTTTTATCGTATTCTTCATATTCTAATGAATGTTAGATTTTGATAGTTAAAGTAATACGTTTGACTAACTTTTCGAAGATTCGGGATTCGTTTGATCGGAAGCGATTTTTTCGCTTAATCCGCTACTAGATCTGTCTCTATCGTCTGGATTATTCATCTCCATTTGAGACTCTCCATCATTAGCAAGATGCGGAGATTTTTGGGAGTCATTTGATTCAATTTGAGACACTGTAGAAGCTGTTGTAGATGAACTAACATCGCAACCTTGAGACGTCGAAGACTCAGGCTAAAGTGTTCAAACTTTCATAAATTTCGTCGTGAATATGATCGGTCTTTGTGTTAGGGATAGATTTTTCTGATATTTGAGAAAAATTTTGTGAATGATTGTGAGATGTTGCGATATTATAAAGATCGGAACTACTACGCTCGTTATTAAAATCACATTTACTCACCATTTCTGGATTCTTAGAAATAATTTCAATTTCGTTCTTTGATGTTTGTGGAAGGTTTGATTCAGTGGGCGAATTCGTAGAAAATATTGAAGTAGAACAATCGTTTGAACCTTTAAAAAGTTTAGGTCTCATTTTCTCGTAAACATGTTCGTCTACAAAATTAAGTTCGCTTTCATTCTCTTGAACATATTCTTGCTTTGGTTCATGATATGGCTGTATTTTAGAAGCATGACTGCTGGTGCATGCTTCATCGCATGAGTCAATTGTCATTTGATTGACATTTTCAGCATTATATTCAACTTCATGTGCTGATTTTTGCAGGTTTTCCGATTCAATTTTAGGCAACGAAGGTCCTATTGACACTGAATAGACCTGGTATGCCTTCGATGTCGAGGGCTGGGTTGGATTATGAGGTGATTCAAACTGTTGATAGATTTCTATCTCGTCTTGCAACCGAGTATCATTATGCTCATCAACTGCCTTTGAAGTTGGTGGAGTATTTTTGATGTTGCTATGATCAACAGGTACATCATAAGTAGTCTTTGGAACGTCTCCTATTTCCGAAACCGTATTACTACGACCGTGATCATCAGAATCATTAATCTCAAAACTCTTCAATAAATCTGCTAATAGATCAACAGCTACATAATTCAGTTCTTTGTTGAATCCGTTGCGCAGCTGTGTCCGAATTTCCATCAAAACATCAGCATACGCAATCTTGTCAGCCAGGCTGACGATTTCATTAGAACAGAGAAGATGCTTCAATCGTCTTTCCGTCGTGCTATCTTGTTGAAAAATGTCGCGTATTGGAGAGTCATCTGACAATTCAGTGTTTAATTTGGCCCGAAATATATCCTATAATTTAAAGTTATTTTTAATATATTTTTACAGGTGAGTCATAATTTTAGCGTCAGTTATTAATTCTATATAAAAAAAGGAATTTTTCTCCGAATGATCGATATTTGATAAAAGTTTTCTTCGTGATTCTAAGAACGAGGTTCACATATTTTATTTCCTAGCAGCATATATATAGCAAAATTTCATTTAAAAAATAATTTTTAAAGTGTCGACTTGGTGCATCGACTAGTATAATTCACCCTGTAAAAAATAATTGTCATACCTCAACCATAAGAATAATATTATTTAGGACTTGAATTGATCCGTAACTTATATTATCACCATTCCGGTCATTGATCTGATCCAAAATTGTTGCAAAATGTTGTCTAGTCTCACTAAAATTATCTTAATTTTGTTTTAGGCTTTTTTATTTAGACTTTTACATCATTTCGATATCCATTACATGGTAAACGAATTTTTAACAGAGTTTTATATGATTTTGCAAAGCAAGTGATATATATTTTTTTAATTTCTACGTAATGTATGCTTTTTCATTACTAATGTTAGATAAAATAAGCCTTAATAAAACTCACGCGGCATCCTTTATCGTTTTACTCAAAATATCGGATTTCATATAAGGACGAATATCATTGCCAATATTAAAATTGCTATAGAGACTAGTAAATTGATCATCATATGAATTGAGAGTTTGAAAGAAGTCAAAATGTGGGACTAAATTTTCTAAGCAGACACAGGTTAGTGCTGGTCGTCCGAGTTTAAGTTGAATATCTATAAAGATTGTTTCGATTTCATATTTATGATCAGTGGATTTAAAAATGATTTAATTACCTATTTGTTGCTCAGGATCAACTTCCTCAGTAAATAAATAATAGGCTGAGTTGACATCTAAAACATTCTTCCATCGATTTTTATATTTCCTAATTCGTTACCTTGTAATTTTTTAATAACTCGATCTAATGAATTAGCGAAACAGTCATTTGAAATTTGATAAAATTCATTCCCATCTATAATGGTCGATAAGATTTTATAGTGGTAGAATTCATCTGAAGATATTATTTTCCAGTTTATAAGTTAAGTTCATTACGTATTTCATCGTGAAAGTTATCGACAGTCAGAGTGTATTGATCTTTCATAAACGGAGGTGTCCAAACGAAAAAGCACCCTTGCGGAAGATCTTGACAGAGCATTATCGCTTCTACTTCGTACCAATAAACATTGTAAATTCGGTAGCTATGAATTAGGCATTAAATATTAGATGAAATTGAAAACCTTTAGCACATAGTCGAAATAAATAACGAAAAAGTGCTAAATAGTTTGGAGATGTAACTCGATACTAATTTAATTTAAATTTTTCATTCATTTCCGCTAGGCATAGTTATTAAGTATTCGTATGCTAATTGTTATGTAACTAATATTGTAGAAAACTTCATAATAAATACACCTACTTTTTTATTTGTATCTTAAAGATAAATGGAACTTACTCAATAGACCCATCCTTCTCTTCCATCTTCGTTAGATTTCTTAGACAATTGGAAAGGAATAAGTCCGAATCGAAGAAATAGATCTTAAGCGTTATCAGTCGTCCCCAATTCCACATGCTAGCTTTCATGCCGTTTTGCATTTCCTTTTCGAATGTCCTTTCTTATCAACTCGTCTTTCTCGAAGTAAGTGAATGATTGAACAATAAAATCTTTTATTGAAAAATGAGTTTATTGCTAAATAAAAACGACACAGAAACATCAATATCTGAATAGAATTTAATAAATATCCAAATAGATGGTTCTATCTTAATTCAGCGGCAGCTCGTATTTGATAAGATGATGAGCCTCTTTTTAATAGGTTGGATAGAAAGTTCTGACTAAAAATTAAAAAAAAAAACAAAACAAAACAAAAAAACGAAAAATCAATATTATACTTTCCATATGTTCCATTATGTCCATCATAGCTTCCTTATTCGGTGTCATTTCGACGAGGTCTTTTCAGAATCGTGTTCAGCTGGTCTCTTCGATCATTTTGATACCAAATTTGAATTTTTCCCATGCCGAATAACGAAAATAGATTTTTCTGGAACTACCGTATGCGGACCTTCCGGAACATGTGGAACAAGTGGTCGGATCGAGTTTTAACCGTTATATTCGTAATCAGCGTAGTCGAAAACCCCCAGGAACAAAATATCAGCCCGAAATTTAAAGGTTAACTTCTTGGGTACCACCCCCCTTTATAAAAAACTCGATTTTTACGAATAACGTCTCATATATGAGGGAATATCTAGGCTGCAGTCCAAGAGATTTCAAATCCGCGGAGAACTTCTGCACAAGTACTGAAGAAGCGAATTGTTGCTGACGATGACGGAATTTTGAAACTTGTCCCAGGACTCAGTGTTCCTCCTCTCCAACTAAAGTTTGGCATTTACTTCTGATACATTGATCAAATTGAAAATCTTACTGATACATAAGATCCTCATCGTCCATAATCAAGTCTTTGTATACTAGTACTGCGGCATAGCTTCCTAATTCGAACTCAACTATACTTAGAATGATCTAAAAATCTTTAATGCTTTAAAAAAAAGATATATAAGTAATAACTATATTTGATCTATTATTAACCTCATTGAACTCCGAAGTAGACGAAATGTAATAATCAACTAATGCTGCATATGGAAAATTATTTGGATAGTTTGGAGAAGTGATTATTCCACTCGAGCCTGTTTGATTTACAATTTGTACTTGGTTCCTAAATTTTCCATATATATCTCGCGTACTGTTCAATAATTCAAACATATTGACCCAACATATTCCAAAAATGATTGCTAATGAGTATCAAATGTAATAATAACTTATGGTTTGTAATATCCAAACTAAAATATTTTGTAAGTAAATCAACTTGCTGCATATTCACTCGAGCGGTTATCCAATCACCTATCCACTGTTGTTGCTGTGAGGCAATATTCGATTGAGGCAATATTTGCATATATCGTGTCACTTTATCGCGTGTTAGTTCATTTTCAATAACTAGTACTTGAAATCCCTAAGAAAGGAACATTTATTTCACTTAATAATAGCATTACGCACATTATCGTGCAATTTTGATGCCGCATTTAAAAAGTTGTTATATCCATTTATAGTACTAAAATAGTCGATTTTAACTGATATATTATCGATTAGTTTACTCGCTATAGCTCCAGATAATTGCCCACGCAGGTGATTCTTTGAAGGGATCAAATGCAGAATACTCTCTTTCATTTAGAAAAGTATTCACAGATCTAAGCTTTGAGATAACATTATATTCTCGTTAAAAATGAACTAATATGCCTACGTTTGTAGATCAAATATGCCCCTATATGGTTGTAGAGCATTTAGTAAGTAATCACGGGCTTGCAGAACTTGTTCTAGACTCGATACGTTTGCCGGAAAGGGTATCAAATCATATGCAGCCGCTAAAATTGAGTAGCGACCAAAATGTTAAGAAAATGATATAAAATTCCAAATTTTGATTTGTATTAAATTATGTAAAATGAATATGTACTACTACCTGCAATTATGCTTCTAGGTTGCTCAAAATATCCTAATAAAAATTGAATAGAATTCGTTGTAGACTAAATTTATTTAACTTAAAAACTCCAACTTAAATTATTTTACGTCATTAACTGCATCTGGGTTATTTCCACTGCCGTCAATAAAGTGCACAGCGAAAAACGGATATGATACTTTATATCCTTTGCTAAGAATATCGATATCTGTAAAAAAAATTGTTTTTTTCGCATGTAAGATAATTTTGATCAAGGATAATATAATATAAAAACAAAATGCTTAGCCGATAAAAATTAGAAATAATTACCATCTCCAAATTTATTTGACGCACTTATCCGATTTATCGTAATTGCAACGACATAGATGACGTGAAATGGTAAGAAAATTTTCATTTCACAGCACCTGTAAACTGAATCGAATTTACGAAATATTCTAGAGTAATTTGAAATTGCTTGTGTAACTATAAAAAATTGTTGATTTCAATCAATTCCTTTTTCGTTCTGCTTTATAAATTGATTAGAATTTGAAATGTCTAATATTTGATACGATTATATTAGAAGTTTATAGGCGGAAGATTAATATATTGGTAATATTAAGAAGTTATTCAAATTCCTCTACTTGATTTTGACTATGTAATTAATTTGGATGGTAATAGAATTAGGGGATTGTTGGACAATGATTAGCAGAAGTGTCTTGGTAGTAACCTCAAACTTGGGTAATTAAGCCTCTTATTTAAAGCATGAAAAAATCGAAATAAAAAATAAATCCGGTGAAATGTGTTGAGCAATAAGGAATGCTGCTTTTATATCGAGGCCAGTCCTAGGGAGGACGATCGTCAGAAACCCCCTGCGACCTACCCCCCCTATATTTTTATAGAGAAAAATAATTATTTTAGGCATATATTTTTGAAAAAATTTTCGCGGCGCACTAAGGTGCGCCGCAACTCAAAAAGTGAACTGAATGAAACTAATATACCAGAGTGTTATTTTTGCGAAAATACATTTTTTATCATATGAAAACTATCCCCCCTGTGATATACCTATTTTTATAGATATCTTTTGCGATTTCCAGTAAAACCAGTTAGCGCATTAAGGCTATATTATAATTATAATGGTGTCAAAAAGTATGGAACTAAAAGGAAATATTGAGGCCATGCTACAATCATCTACTTAGTGATCAGATAAGGTCGAAATTTTCCTGACACATGGATATATGTTAGTCATAAGCGTATGCTGAGTTTTAGCCTTTCAATTTAATTTTATACATGAGATTTTAAGAATATTTTTCATCCTATTAGAAAATCTAAAATAACAACGCAACCAATTGAAAAATTCTTCTGCTCAATACGAGTTAGGTTGGAAGTCATTTGATAGAACTATTTAAAACACCATATCACTTGATTTGAGTCCAACGATCAGTCAAATCCTATATAAATTCCCCGATATTATAATTTTTTACGTAAATATCAACTGATATATCTGAATAGTAAAGCGCTATTAACTAAATGTGCAGTCCACTCAATACTGTTAAGAGTAAGTCTCTGTAAGGCTGGAACAATGGATTCCATTTCGGGAAAAAATTCTTTTAAATCGAATATAACCCATATGGTTGAATACCACTGAATCCTAATCACAAAATGAGAAGATCAGATCTGTCCTCTAAATTAGACGGAGCTAGATGGGGTCGAAATTCAAAACTGAGCTAGACCCCACAATATGTATACCAATTGATAGAGCTCATCAAACTGAGCAACTTTTGTGAAGACACCTCATGGTTATCTATTATGGTATGCATGGTATAGCAGTTTGAATGGGTCTAACTATGAAAATGACAAAAATATTCAAAAAATCATAACTTTGGAAAAATAAGACCTAATCGAAAAATCTTTTCAGGATATAGCAGAATACGTGTGAAACCTCATTTTGCTTTCCAGAGATCGGCGCTACCATTGACGATGGTACCATATGGGATCATGGTATACTACCTAATTTTCAATCGAGCGGTACCATACAAAAATGGGTATCAATCAATCCAAATTCAACTGTAGAATAATATTCAAGTATAATTACACGATTTTCAGCATGTGGTTTCAGTGTACCATCAATGGTAGTAATGGAAAACACCCTCTGAAAACTGACTAAAATGGGGTAACTTCAAATGACCATAACTCGCATTAAACTGATCCATTTTTCAAGCGGTTTTCAGCATATTACTCAGCTTGATAAAGGATTTCGTTTGACATATAAAACTATAGGTTTTCGTTAAAAATGGTAACTTGACCCATATGAGCCGCGACCCATATGGGTCGAATTGCCATTTGGTAGAAAGACCCATCATATTATATACCGAACGAAAGCTCTTATCAAGCTGAGTAATATGCTGAAAACCGCTTGAAAAACAGATTAGTCTATCGCCTTTTATGGTCATTTGAAGTTACCCCATTTTTAGTCTTTTTCGTAAGGTGGTTATAGCCAATTATAATGATGGTATAATGAAACCACTGATTGAAATTGATAGAAATAGACTCGAATATTACTCTCCATTCGATTTCAAGTCGAATGATACCCATTTTTATAGCATACCATTCGAGCGCCATATGGGTGGTATACCATGGACCCATATGATAGCATGGTAAAATGGTAGCATAGTACTCTGAAAGCAGAAATGAAGTATTGCCTTTCAACTGTTATATTCCGAAAAAAAATTTCAAATTCATTTATTTTTACGAAAGTTATGAATTTTTTAATATTTTGCACCCATCTGAAAATAGAAAATTTATAAATTTCAAAAATTCTGTGACCATATGAATAAGTTACAGGGCTAGTTGATGGCGCATTTTCAAACTGATATATCACTAAATATTTATGCATAAATTTTATTCCTTGGAAAAATTCATGCACAATTTTACAGAGCTTTGAATCAAAAAATGGTAAATTGCTCTTAACGACGAGAAGAAATAATCTTTTTTTTAAATAAAACCGTGTGCAAATTTTTCTGGATAATAAATTTTAAACATAAATATTCCCTAATACATCTGTGTTAAAATGCATCATCAATCAACTCTGTAGCTTATTCACATGGGCCACAGGAATTTTTTAAACTAGAAATGTTCAATTTCACATGAGATGCAAAATGTTGCAAGTTCTGAAAATCCTATAAATAGATTCGGGGCGAGATTGAAAATTGTCGTACTATCGCGTCATATGCAGCCTAATATATGTACAAACTTTTAACCGAATCTGATCACTATATGTGGGTGAACAAGGCAATTGTCCAGAAATAACAATATGCCCCAAAACTTCGTGAGCTACTGTAAATGCATTTTATACCATTATGCCATAAAGATAAAAATATTATAGCATCCGAAGAATAACAAACACTCCCAATAAAATAAATGCTATCAGAAGTGTCTTAATGTTGGCCGCATCAACCTACAATCGACTTTCGCCAGTCTCGTCAAATCCCATACTTAAGGAAAATCCCAGACGAAAACTGGCGAAAGTCGATTGTAGGCCGATGTGGTGAACGTACAGGGACGTGCAATGGCTCATTTTTCACGGCATACATTGCTTAACAAACGTAGGGGGTCGCCTAAGCGATTCGTCAATTCTAGCGCCACCAGTGACGTCGCAAAACATAGGTTAAAAGTTACCTATTCAGAAGTCGTGACGCTACTGACGTCAAAATTCGCGAATCGCTTAGGCGACCCCCTATGTTTGTTCGGCTGCTCTCGCTCTTTCAAACAAGCTATTGCATGTCCTTGTACGTTCAGTGGATCGTCCCACAATCGACTTTCGCCAGTTTTCGTCAGTTTCCATACTTAAGGAAAATTCTTAACAAAAACTGGCGAAAGTCGATTGTAGGACGATCCACTGAACGTACAGAGACGTATAAGCGCTTATTTTAAAGCTCTAGCATAGGCGAACAAACGTAGGGGGTCGCCTAAGCGATTCATCGATTTTGACGTCAGTGGCGTCACAACTTCTTAATAGGTAAAATTTTACCTGTACTTCACGACGTCATTAAAGACGTCAAAATTCGAAAATCGCTTAGGCGATCCCCTACGTTTGTTCGGCTACTCTCGCTATTTCAAAAGAGCCATTGCACGTCCCTGTACGTTCACTACATCGGCCTACAATCGACTTTCGCCAGTTTTCGTCTGGGATTTTCCTTAAGTATGGGAGATTTGGCGATATGTGGCAAAATGAGTTTTTGACAAGATGGAATCAATATATCGGAAAATTTAATAGCTGATTTTTGCAATTTTCTAATATGCAAAATGCTTTACTGGCCATTAAGTAATTCGATTATTTTTTCTCGAAAATACAAGATTGGATATTTTACTTGAAATGAATCTATTTCATATCATATATTAGAAAAATTTGTATTTTGAATACCAAAAAACTGTCTGATAACAAGGTTTATAAACTATTTGGATTTATTTATCGCTGGTTTTTGAAATTCTTATCTATTCCACAATCCTGGCAAAATGTTATCCTTTCCTGATATTATTAAGGAATAAATTTACCATTTACTAAGCCTGAGATCTTCATTACATCATACTCAGGGTTGTTTCAGAAAATATTCTCTTGATTATTATTCGAATGTTTTCCATTCATTTTGACGATTCTAATTGTTTTCCTTCAAAAATTTGCAGCCAAAATGCAAAAAAATTGGTCAAAAATTTTCAGCGGCGCTTCGCGCCGTCGTGCGACCTACCCCCCCTAGTTTTTTTTCGTCTGACGAAAGTGCTCCCTAGGTCTGATCGAGGCAGAAAAGTGCGAGGAAAGAGAAGAGAAAAACATTTTTTACACGGGGGATAGATTCAATCTGATAAAAAAATCATAACTTTTCTACGAAATGGAAAAGGCGAAGGTTGCAATTCGCGACAACTGATAATGCACGATACACTTTTTCAGTCATTTAAAAATTTTTATTAGATAAAGACTGATAGTAAAACTTGGGTGGCATTGTATTTTCCCTAATGATTGAAATTGAAAACTGAAGTAAGCATTTTAATTTCGTTATATATTATCTTGATAAATTTTTATATTACTGAAGAGAGCTCTTAACTTCCTAACATAAAATTTCATGACATTATTCCGCAAATGTAGCTCAAAATCATCTACATTTTATTTATTCCTGGCGGTTTAAAATATGGAAAATTGGTTTGCGAATTACAAACATCGTTTAAACATTTAATTAAATTGAATGAAGATAATCGGTGAAAATTGTTTAAGAGATGGACGTCTAAATTGCCGTCCACGAAATTTCGAATCCCCTGCTCGCGACACAGCAATTGCTCATGAAGCGAATTGCGGCAGTAGTTGATGGGATTCTCCCTACTGTTCTCGGATCCATCTTATCGTGCCAACTGAATCATGTGTTTTTCTAGCTGAACATATAAATAAAATTTCCTATTCAAATATCAAATTGTCATAATACATTATCATCCCTTTATAAATGAAAAGCTCTGACCCAATTACAAGGTAAAAATCAATCACTGTTAGAAGAATCTGAAAAATTTCAATATTTTCCTATACTAAAGAAAATTCGATTTTGCATTCCACTGTTACTATTATTACTAGTCTGAGATTTTGTGCACACGGTTTGCTACTTTCAAAATTCTAGCGAAAAATATCAATACAATACAAAAATTGAAATAAATCTGTCGATCATAACCTAAGAAAAATTTGATGGAACATTAATATAATAATCTACAAATGAGAAGGTATCGAAACTGTTCAGATAATTCGGAGATTTTATTATAAAAATGAAATAAATTTTATAACTATCCCCGAAAATAAACGTTAGTAATATTTGTAATTTGTCACAAATTCGTTAATTGTGCGATGATTCTTCTCAAATTTATGATGAAATTGTATTTCTGTGTTTTAATTCCTATTTACAAAGATGATCATTTTGACAGAATTCAGATTTATCGAAGCATTCTTAGTAATTAAACGAGTCTAGAAAATTTTAATCAATTGTTAGAATTAGACTCTAGTTTGAATGAATAATAATAATGTCACTCGATGCGCAATTCGCATTAGGCCTGCAAATTAGCCCTGTTGAGCAAGTTGAACAAACTCAGACAAATAATTATGGCTGTTGCAATCAGCAATTTACCAGGTTTGACTAATAACAAGAAAATGTCGTGAAAACGATAAGATATGTTTTTATAAAAATACATTAATTTCGCGATGCGTAGTTAATCAGCGAGAGAAGAGAAAGGAGCATAGCAACGAGCGAGAAAGTCATTCATCATGTAACACTCCTTTTCATTACTGTTTCAACTTGTCCCTGAGAATTTCTCTCAGGTTACTTTTCGCTTAAACCGCATGAAATACCCGAACTTTTCAGAGCCACCTTCACACCTCGCATTTCTTCATTTATCATTACTGTATCGAGAAATGCGACACGTCAATTATGATGCGCATATTAACGATCCACTCAATTTAACTATGGGGTTTATAATTTTAATTGTAAGTTTATTTTTTTTTCTTTACAACATGGATAACTTTCTAAGAATTCTAATTAATAATAATGAAAAAAAACAAATTTTTTATTTCTTTGTTTGAATTTTCACTATCCTTTGCTCATAGAACGCAAATGCTCAAATTTGAATATGCACCAGTTATTACTTTTTGCGTAAACGAATTCCTAAGAATACCTGGAATTTTTATAGGATTTTAGAACGGGGGTTTTGCAGAGAGTTTCAAGCTCTATAAAAGTCCTTGTCTGGTCAACCCTGGAAAATTAACGAAAACACCTGTTTTGTGGTTTAAAGGTCAGCCAAAATCTCGAAAATCCGATCCCTTAAGTAATACGCTTTGACGCTTCAGATGATTTCTATTGGTATTAGGAGGTTATCCTGGAAATTTCAACTCCCTACGATGGGACATGATCTCCAAGTTTTATCTGTTTTGTGCAAAAGTTGCGGAAGTCAACAAGTTTCATGCGTAAAAATCATTTTGTAATTTGTTCGAACGAGTTTCGATCACTTTCAAACTTACGACTAGCAAGGACTCGACCTATTTTGGATGGCGACAGGGGAGAAATGAATGAATTAATTCGATTTTTGACAAGTAATGAACCAACATCTCAGTTTCTATAGACGAATTATCAAGGATATTTTGAAGAGCAATTATCGAGTTAATTAGGGGGTGTTTAGATCGGTCCAAATCGGAATTTTCTTTTGGATATGTGTATTTGAAGGATCTCACAATATTTTTACAAGCTTCAAGCCTCATCAGCATCAAATTTGAGAAGTCACTTGCGCTCTCTATCTTTACTTTTGCGAATTTTTCCAAGCTTGAAAAATGTCTGTTTAGGGAGTATAGGGGTATAGAAAGGTAGGCTATGTTAGGTCTCAAAATTATGAGCAGCATGATTAGTGTTTTTAGATACTGTTCAGTCTAGACTACTTAACCTATACCCATAATCCTATTTTTCAGGTGTACGGCTTTTATAAGAAGCCATAAAAATAATTTGATCCTGAGTATATTTCCATTTCATATCTTGAAGTTAGAATTACTCACAGTAAATTTTGATTTACAACCACATTTACTTATTCAAACCCAAACAAATTTTATTACCGTATTTCAGGATGGATTAATTGGTTTATTCTGCAATACATTTGTTACTTTCGTATTCTCCAAAGAAAAGAATAAAACCTCGTTCAACCTGATTTGTCTATTTCGAGCCATCAACAACGTCATCAATTTGCTATTTTTCATTACAAATGTTTTCCCGCTAACAATCGCGTGAGTTTTTATAGGTTTAGTGGATTTGCACATTCTTAGCAAGTTGGTTCTTTAATACATATCCATAAAATTGAGATAATTCAAGTGTAGATGTTCGAATCAATTGAGTCAGAGTTCTATTTGCATTTTATCTCAATTCAATGTTTGAAAATTGTCTAATGGCACCTGGAGTTGGGATAAATTAATAACTTTTCAGGGGTTGGACTCCGTATTCGTTGATTGTTGAAGATTGCTATATGAAGTTCAATATGTGTCTGTACCACATAAATCGTTCCATATGTCTTGTTCTGGCTGTTAATCGCTTACTTGCTATCTACTTTCCAGTGAGATACAAACTATTCTTCGGATTTAAAACTACACTTGTTAGTTCATTTTTGAAATTATAAAATTTAATATCTATATCTTCAGGCTATTTTATGTCTACTTCAAGCAGTCTCTATTGTTTACGAATTGGAGTCCCAGGTTGAAATCCTAATCACTTACGGTACTGTATACATAGTTTCGTTACTATGGCTTTCTACATAAATATGAAAATGAAGTGCAAAAATTGCAAATGCAAATTTGAGTGTTATGTGAATTGTTATATTTTGGTGAGCACGTTTAATTGAAATTTGCATTTTATATGCAAAAATGGTTTGGTTAACCATGTGATATTTGAAAAATATGATCGTTGAAGGTTTAAAAAACGAGTATAATCAAGTAAATATGTTTCTTTCTTATAGCTAGGAACCGCAAACTCCTCCCCTCTGCAAAATGCGACAGGGAATAAAAAGTGGTTATATGAGACTCAAAAAATAGGAAGCAGGTACCTTTCAAAGTTGGTGCTCACGAAAAATCACCATCAGAATCGATGCACCATCCATAAAAACGCTTATACATCTGAAAATCTTGTCAAGAAGTGCACGTTCGCAGACGTTTTATATTGCAAAAAAATGTGTTCATTTCGTAAGCTGCTTCTGTTAGTTTTTTCGGCCACAAATTATTATTTTGTTTGATTTTTCTGTATGAATATCTTAGTTACATCAAGAGTCATAAGTTTGGATGAGAAATTTCCGAAAATTATACATTTTGTAAAACTATTGCGGTCCTTAATTGTATAGGTGAATACTCAGCAACAGACTTAGGGATCATTTTCATCGGATAAGGGGAAATAAAATAAAGGGAGCTGATCGCAAGAGCGAAATCATATTTATGCTATCACTTTGTAGAAGCAAAGTTCTTGGCTAATGACAAATTAGAGATGGAAATTTGTAAAACAACTTTTCAAGGGATAAATCGCAAGAGGATTTTGACGATCATTTTCCCTCGAACTGTCTAACAACAATATTATGAGGAAGTGTTGCTCTTTATAAAAAATACATTTCAGACGATTATTCAAATACGAGTGTGACATTTGATCCAAATGAGATGTCATTTATTCTTCCGGGCAGCAAAAACACTCAGGATAATTCTGGGTCGAGCCGTGTGAAAATGTTGGAAATTCTCACTCCAATATTCTTTGCGAGCTGTGTTCTGATCAATCTAGCCATTCTATTCAAGATTTGTTACTATATCGTAAGTTGATTTTATTTTTCAATGTCTATTCGTATGTCTAAAGCCTGTTTTCCTGGTTCATATCTGGATTTATGATATGTCTAGGTTGCAGAATAAACATAAATTAAATACTGCAGAAAACATTGCATTAATTTCAAAAATTCATCATTTTGTGGAGAATATAAAATTTTCGTTTTATATGATTTATATTTTATTATTAAATTAAAACATTATCTTCAGCTGTTTCGATCGAAATTTAACACAAACACGGGTAAAGATAGGATAAAGAAAAATGCTCGATTATTTCTGCAGGTTAGTATTTCTGAATAATAATTTTAACGCATTAATTAGCCAAAAATATCACGTCTGATGATGGCAAAAGCATTTGAGAGCATATGTCATTTCTAATATGCAATTATGACGAAAGTCGGCTAACTTTAAGCCTAAAATAGAAATAAGTAATATTTGATGAAAAGTAGAATAACGAACGTCTTGTTCTTTTGAAATTACATCAAATTTTAAATCACCCGAAATAAATAAATAATTTTGATACAAGGCAAAAAAGCAAACCATATTTTGAGTCGAGTACAAAATTTAACCATACATTAAAATCAGTTCCAATCTAAATGATAGTTGCCCACACTTTGTATTGTGACATTTTATTACTGATCCATTAAAAACGTATTGAGAAAGTGTTGTCCCTTCTAATTTTGAATAAATCAGAGTATACGTTTTCAGACTATCCTACAAGACAGCGTGTTTCTAGTTGATATGGCTTTTATATCATATTTTGGGTGAGTCATTACCATCGAGTCCATGGAATTTAGTTTCTTTTGATATTTATCATTTTCTGATGCTTTCCGAAATAATGCAAATCTTTATTTCAACGCGGACTTCCTTGAAACTAATTATATCGGGGTTCTGAAAAGAAAAATGAAATTTCAGTGGATTATTCCATTCTCGATTTTGGAATTTCATTTCGTGGATATTCATCGGCGAAAACGTGCATACCATTGATGGAGTCGTGATGATGTTGTTCACTGAACAGAGCAAGTCGTTCATCTGCTTCTTTCAACAACATCAATCGAATAAAGTTAAACAAAATAGGCTTCATAAATCTACTGTTCAATCTAAAATGATCACCGCCATTAGCTAATGTGATAGAAATAAACGATTTTATTACTTCCTCATTTCTTGAACCAATATACGGTAATAAAGCCGGAACAATATTTTACAAAGTACGACGTTTCTGATATGCCTCATATTCGTTCCCATCATATTGCATATCGCGATTCTTGGGTATTGAGGTTACACATTTTTCTGCGAAAAATCTCACAATACTGTGTTATTTTGTAGCAAATATCAACAGCCATAACTACAACCTACCTGAAGCGAATTCCAAAAGTTCAAATACTGTCTTCGCCACAATATCTGAACTAGTTGACTCTTCGAGTTATTTATTACACTTAAAGTTGCGTAAATGACTAATTATATTACTGATGAATTATGAAAATTATTAGAAATTTAGTTTTATTCACCGACTTTGAAAATTCGGTTTCGATGGAGAAAAACGCCAGATATTAATTTAATTAGAATGTAACTTATCGTAAACCTGTATAACCGTTCAAAGCAGGTAACTCAAATTCGTTGAAGTAACCATCTACAATTTGCAAATAATAAATCTCATGGATCCTTACGGGAACATTTCACAAGATGTTTGTTTTGTTAATGACCTACTCTTTATCTAAAAAGAGAAATCTTTAGTTTATCCTAAAGTTATCTTTATAAGTAAGGATGATAAATTTAAATTATCACTCCATTATGATGTACGAGGCATTCTTGTTAAGGCATGCTTTTTCCAGCTATGAGAAGACCTTTCATTACGTCTGCAAAATTAATGCGTTTACTGTGAAATTCGTTCTTTATCTTTCATAAGCTTTTCTCCAATTTTATGCAGAACCTTAAATTATCTAGTCTAGCCAATTTCAAATATTCCATTATGAGTGTAGTTTCAGAAGATGCGATACGTTCATTATGAACATGCTGGTGATCCTCTGAATTTGCCCATGGGCCTGATCACTTTGATCGTCAGTATTTTTGCTACGATTATTTAGAATAATAAAAGGATGAGTTATTTCAATTTTCAATTTTATCTAAATAATAAATTTAGGATGGGATAATTGGAATACTCTGCAACACTTTTATAGTATGGACATTTTTCAAGAGTAGTAACAAAGCCTCCTTCAATCTGATTTGTTTATTTCGGGCCGTTAACAGCATCGTCAATCTTGGGATCTTCATTGGCGATATCGCTCCTCTGATTTTATGGTATAAATTTGTGAAAATAAACTGCGTATTTTAAGGGGGTTTACGCCACTTTCATTGAAATTCGAAAATACCTACATGGTTTTGAATAATAATGAATATTTTATTACGGTAAGAAATTAATTTCATCTCTAGTTTCAAATGTTTGTCAATCTTAGCTATTTCAATCACAGCGAAATTCAACTTCAAGCAAGAAAACTATGAAAAACGCTCGTCGATTCCTGCAGGCTAGTTATCCAATTAGCAGAATTAGCGATATCAATAAGATTATTAAAAATGAAGCAAAGAATAGAAACGTCGTAATATATCAGCTTGATGAAAAAGTTGCAACATTTCAATAACAATGTCTCGATTTCTGCTAAATTTAGTTGGAAATAAACTTTGCAATAATCAGCGAGCAAAATAATAATCGTATCTTGATCTTCAAACCATAAATCATTATGACTTTTTACTTGCAAAATAATACTTTTCAGACGATCCTACAGGACAGTGTGTTCATCATCGATATGGCTTTCATCATATATTTTGGGTAAAGATTGAACAGCTTCTAAAAATAACTGATAGAATACTAATTTCAGCAGCTTATTCGATTCGAGATTTTGGAAGTTCATATCGATGACATTCATTGGGGAGAACGTATTCACAGTCGATGGGTAGATCTCATAGAAAATCTATTACATTTTCATACTCACCGATTCAGGATAGTAATGGTCCTATTCAATGAACAGAATAGCTTCAATTCCAAAATCAAGTGCTGCTTCCAAGGAGATTTCATTAAGACCAACCTGAATGCGTCCACAAAAAGAGCGAAAAACCTTTGTAAAAATACTACTACAACGATGTAGAGTATGAAGATAATAAAAAATGATATTTAATTTTGTTGACAAAGAGAAAAAATTAGAAAATAACACGACAAAAATTACGATCGCAAGGAACGAATCATGCACTTCAGTGGTTCCTTCGAGGGTGAAATCTACAAGAGGCTCTTTCAAAGTCGATAGATAACCCACTTACCGAAACTTTTACAGCTTCTACCGATAAAATCTGTGTATCTGACCACTTCCAAGATCGATGAATCAGCTTTATTATTTTGAATTAGTTCGTGGCCAGTAGTTCTTCTTTATTTGTTAATCTTTTATCCTTCTATCCAACTTGCACTTTAAGAGTAAATGTCAGGACTGTTCAAAGTGGTGTGGAACAGGGGTCCGTCGATTTGGCTCAGAAATAAGAAAGTTACGAATTTTTTCCCGAGATCGGATCTGCCAAAACTTCAAGCTACCGTAATCCTGCATACGATAATTTTTATGAGAAACAAGCTGCACCATGAAAATCAGTGTGCAAAATAACAATATATGCGAAAATCAGCCCTATTTGCGGACCCGTTTATACCGACTTTGGCCCTTACTGACATTCACTCTTAAGCTTGGAGTAGCTTATGATGGGACAAAGTTATGTTCAACTAAATTTAGAAATTTTTCAAGCCATCAACAACATAGACATTTCTTGTTCTCTATGTCAAGAATTATAAAGATTATTCCTAATTTGTTCATAAAATAGTTATATGACATTTCTATACCATTTTTAATCAAATTAAGGCTTTTTTATTTATTTCTATTTAAACTTTCGGTTCTGCAAATTTCGATGTTTTTGGGGCGATTTCGATCTCGCGAAAAATTCAAATTTCACTTCCGATTCCAAATTTTTAAACATTTGATTCCGCAACAGCCCTGGAAGGCAACTTAGTTAAAATTTTCAAAAATTTCTAGAAATTTTGCGAGGTGATTTTAAAAAAAAATTTTCCCCACTATTAGATATAGGCCTAGGGAACATTTTCGTTTTCAGGACATGCCCCCGAAACTTGACTTGAGCCGATAAAAACGTACAGTGAGAATTTCAAATCGCTCTTTTGAGTTTCATAGGCTGTGCTCATTAGTGCTCACACTGAATATGAAAGAGTACCTTTTACTTGTTATCTTGTGATAGAAAATGTATCGTTTTTCAGTCCGGCTTTATAAAAATCATTTTTTTGCTGAAATAACACAATACAAAGCTATTTGGCACTTGTTTCATAGCTTTTTGCGCTCAAACTGCAGAATGAGCGTGGTCTATCATTTTGGGAATAACAAAAACCCATCGAAACCTCCGAATGTTCCGAAAACAGGCAAAACAAAACTAACATGTTTTTCAAGAAAAAGGGTTTCTGATCGTCGTCTTCAGAAATTCATATCTTTCGATACACTGATCCGTTTTTCATGCGGTTTTTTGCTATAATCCTGTCTATCCCGACAGATTAATAGAAAAATACTTCCATGACTTTATCTTCACATCGGGAATATCACTTGCGGTCTCGACTCTTTCGTCCCCTTCCATTTCTTCACACAATACATGTGCGTAAAATGCGTGCACATTTCTTTTTCGTAAAATAAAAATTTTCTTTATTTTTGTTTTTGCAGTTGCCGTTAATGTCGGAAGGCGGAGAGTCATCTTCGAATGGAGAGTGTGACACGGGAACGAGCGCTACTGTTTTGGTAAACCGATTTCCTTTCGTGATCCGTTTTCAATTGCAATTTCGCAGATTGGCGAAGTGGGACGAGAAGTGTATTTCTCAGTGAATGGAACGATCAAACTCGAAGAAGAGGACAGCCCCATTAAAACCGAGGTATTCAGCTTGGAAGATAGCACATTTTTCACGTTGTTCAAATAGCAGTTATGACATTTTTCGCAATTCTGTCGAGAATATTTGTTTTCAGGGAAACAGCTCGGGAATGGGGCAGAGCGGTGTGATTGGATTGAACAGAGACGTTCCCTGCGATGGCTCGGATCTGCCCAGCTCGTCTGTAGTCAAAACAGAAGATGTTGAGTGTCTGTCCGATAACAACCACTCTTCACAGGTAATATTTTTAAAATTCAACCGGAAAGATGATATTTTCAGGAAGTCATAAGCGAAGGAACGCTCGTCGATATTTTGATGGGAGAAATGCCGCAATCTTCCAGCAGCAGGTCTGCAAGCATGGTCAATTACTTCCGACAATTGCTCGATTCTGAAGGTTGCGATTTTTGTTCTTGTAAATTGTTTCAAAAATTAGCCTTTGTTAATTTTTTCTTATGAATTTTTACCAACTTCCATCCAAATTTTCTCTCAATTTGCCCGATTTCAAATAGAGCTAGGCATGCTCATGAAAAATCTTTGTTTTCAAGCGTTTGTACTATAATTCTTTATGTTGAAAAATTTTATTATGATTTTTTTAAATTCAATGTTAATTTTAGAAGTGTCTGAAGATGACGAGGATGTGGTCGACGACATAATTCTGAATGATAGGATAAAGAAGGAAGAGGGAGATGATCAATTCGACAGTGAGGAACACATAATTGAGACGTAAGTCATTTTTCTATACTCGAATATCGAGCAGGAATATTTGTTGTTGAAGGGGAGCAGCTATATTGGCTTCCTGGGAAGTTATGCCAGTTCGAAATTTGCTCATTTGGAAAGTTTCGAAGAAAAACCGTTAATAGGGGAAGGAACTAACTTTCAAAATGGACAAACCCGAGCTGCCAGAACTTTTCAAAGAACCACTCAGATTTTTTATCCGTGAATCTAAATGTTTTGATTCGCCTTTGAAAATAGGCGAAAATTAATCTTTTCTGAAGTATGTGTTTATATAAAAGTTTAAACTAAATTATTATTTTTCCAGGTTCAACATCTCAACTGCCCAAAATGAGGACGATCATCCAGAGCATCAGCCGAATCTGTAAGATGTGTGGCTCAATTTTGAAATGATAATATCCAACTTTCTTCCCAAAATAACGAGCGCCATTTCGAACTGTTTCTCTTTCAGTGTCCGAAACCGCATTCGGAAGAAGTGTCGGATGTGCGGGGTCGAGACGACCAAAGTCAACCTGCACGTCTTCATGCATCTCTTCAAAATCCACAGGGTAAAATTCCTTGAATATTTCTTTCCTGGATTTTCGCGATATCTAATGCCGACTTTCTCAACTTTTTTAACTTGTAACTGCAACCATAAAAAATATAGAAAATGGCGCCGAGGTTGTGGTTGTAATTTTGCAAGCCTTGTTCAATGAGTCTGTAGATTATGGTATTTTTGTCACATAATGTTGATCGTTTTGTGACAATTCCATGTTTTTATTTACTTGAAATTTGCACACATATCGAAAATATTCTTTCAGCACTTATTTGTTCAAAAGATCAGTAATTTTCAGATGGGCCGTCTGGTTTGTTCCGTGGATGGATGTCTGTTCGACCATTACGAGAAGAGGAAAATGACTCAGCACATGAAGGAGCTGCACGAGGGAGAGGGACAGATTAGGGAGGCCGCCTCGACTAGTCCCGTCTTCAGGGCTAAATTCAAGGTTGGTAGACGATTTTTGAACTAGCAAAACTTATTTATCATTTAAAGTTTCTTTACATTTAGTCATATATTTGTGAAAATTTTGGCAAATCGTGAATGTCGAGATGACGAGACCTATACTTGGGGAGGAAAAGTAGGGGAAAAATAGTGTGGTAAAAACATAAGAATCGTCATTTACA
The DNA here is from genome assembly GCA_964036155.1 of Diploscapter coronatus. Lineage (NCBI taxonomy): Eukaryota > Metazoa > Nematoda > Chromadorea > Rhabditida > Rhabditidae > Diploscapter > Diploscapter coronatus. Next base: position 40,134,564 of record OZ038423.1, read on the forward strand.
AGTTGCCAGAAATTCCGATGACGTTATAGAAAATTTATTATTTTTCCACTACTTGTTTTATCTTGAACCGTAATGTTTCAGCATCTGTTCAAGATGTGCTGGGGCGTGCCGAATTCAAGCATCCAGAATGGAGATCTCAAGAAGCAGTCCTCTGGAGAGATCCTCAGTCTGAGGGATAAGACTGTTTTTTGTCACGCCTGCAACATGTATGTGTTTGGAGGCACGCCTGAAGTGAGTTCTACAAAATTATATCAGTTTTATGATGATATCTCATAAATCACCGATTTTTCATATTTCTACTTTTGTGGAAAAGAAAATAGACTATTTGAATTAAAACCGTTCAAAAATTCAGCGTTTCAAGAAAATAAAAAGAATATCAAATTTTCAGTACAAACAGATGCACGTCGGCTTCCACATGATGCACGACTTGAACATGCCTCGATACAGCTGCAAACAGTGCGATTATTCCCACTGCCAGACCAGGTACATCACCAGACATGCACAGGAAAATCACCAGCTGAGGGATGGAGAGGAGGCTTTCTACGACAACATCAATGTAAGCGTTTTTTCGGATCATTATTACTCAACCAATTTTAATCTTGAATAGATATCGTTCTCGCCGATAGTATTCAGCAATGAAAAGAATGTGCTCCAATCGAAAACTCCTGTTCCAATAAAAGATGAGGATGTGGCCCCTTTTCTCGCTCAATAAAAGGAGACAACACTCATTTTGAATTGTAGCAGGCAGTTTTGGGTTGGTGCGCACCCATTTTAGCGTCGAATGTTAGCGACAGGCACGCTAATTACTTCATTTTTCTAATCAAATCTTGAATTTAAGTATTCTAACACGATGAATTTCAAAGTATCTAATTCCCTCATATTTTGATGAAGGACTAGATGTTCAATGAAAGTAGTTTTCTTTCAGTCGTGGGACATCGACTCGCTCCGTTCCACTTCCGTGCGCCTCTTCGGGCACTCCAATGCCGCTCTCCTTTGCATGCCCCTCTCCTGGAAGCTATACCACAGACAGTTCGATCTCATCGATACGGTATTCATTTCGATACAAAATTAAGGAATGAAAATTTTCCTGAAAAATATTCAAATTTACACTTTTGAGGAAGAAACTCTTTAACTATTCTCTATTTTGAATAATCGACATTCCAACTAGATGACTAGATTTAAAGGACCGTGCTTTATAAATTTTAATGATGGTTTGAGTTGAAAACCTAGATTTACACTAAATATCATGGTTTCAGTTTCAGTTTTCTAGATGATCATGATGGTTTTTTTCAGCAAAATGCGGCTGAAAAAGCGGTTTTGGACAGATTCCGAGCTATTTCCATGAAGGCCAAACTGGGCATTCTCAAAAAAACGGTAGGAACTTTCAAATAAATGCAAGATAACGTTGAGCAAATTAGCAAATTCGTAACAATTCTTATAGATTCTGAAAACATACATTCTGCAAGCGTCTTATAAAATTATCTAGTTTATCTTTCTTCATTGAATAGTGATTTCATTTCTACTGATCCGTTTAAAATAAATCAAATTGAAAGTATTTTCCGCTAAAAACTCTGATCTTCAGTCGAGCCTGGAAAAGTCCTTGAAGCAGTCGACTTCTTCTTCATCGTCCTCCCCTTCTACCTCCTCGGCTTCTGCCCCAATCCCTACGGCAAAGGTCCCTTTCTCTACCATCGGGAAGGAAACCATCCCTTTCATTGCCTATTCAACCTATGCCCGAGATGCCCCTCCCAAACGAGGCAAGCAACCTGCCATTCAGCACTTCAGAGCCAAGTGCGGGATCTGCAAAAGGTTTATCTCTCCTGACAATTCTAATGTAAGTCTTCGAACTTGTCGTTTAGAAACTATTACCCAAAATTTGATATTTTTTAGAATGGGGACATGGAAATTTAAATTTTCAAAATTGAAAGGAGTTTTCACTGAGAATCTAGAAGATGCCATAATTTTTGTAGCATGAAATAAGAAATTACAATGAAAAAATCAGATACATTTCGTTGGAAAACATGTCCTTCTCGAATCGTTATTTGGAAAGTTGAACTGTCTAGCTGTGTCTAGTCGAGTAATGAATTGTTTGCAGGAATTCATGGAGCATTTCTCTCAACACCTGTTCGAATTCCACCAAATCGGCCTTCTGCAATGCACCCTCTGTGATTTCCAGGCAGTCAATTCGAACCTCGCCAAAATGCACGGCCACTTCAGTCATCAAACTGAGGGCTGCTTCAAGGAAAATGTCGAGGTAATTTTGAAACAAATTTGTTCGAAATGAATACTTTTCAAGTAACTGAAAGCCACAATTTCCGACTATTCTAAAAATTATATGATATTGAGAAAATCTATCTGGTTTCTGACTTCCCCAAGTTCATTTTTTCATCGTTCAACCCTTTATACAGAGTGCGCTACGAGTTTGGGCTGCGTTTTCACGTTTTCACGTTTAATATCGAGACTATAAAATATAGCATATTCATAATCGAATGGAATAAAGTTATATCGTTAGTGATTTTTAGTTTAGGGAATGCTAAACCCAAATCTTCAGAATTTCGTTACCTTTTACTTGTCTAGTATGGGATTTTTAAAATAAAACTAGCTTTATCGCCCAGACTTTTGTCGTACTCTGTAAAGTTCATTACCAATTAATTTCATATAGGATCTATAACTAGAGCTAAGGAGTAGGGTTTAATAGTGTAACGACATTGCGAGTGATCTACTCGTTGTGCTGATTTCTTAGATATCACATTCCCGATCAAACCCTACCCTCTAATCCTAATTACGCAGTCTTGATAAATTTTCGAAATGGATAGATGATGAACAAGGTGAACTATAGTAAAAAGTCGTGATAGTCTTTCGATTATTCCTAACGTCTTAGCTTGTTACTTTGAATTTTTCTTCGGTTTATGGCGTCATCTTATCATTCTCTGAATATCTAAAGTTGATATCTTTCTCTTTTAAAATACGTCGTTCAGAATTGGCCTCTGGCAAAGATCAGGGACGTTTCCCTGCGCTGTTACGGAGACGAAGACTTCGCCTTCTCGATGATACCCTACAAGTACAAGCATATCCAGTTTCAGGAACCTCAGGAATCAATTCAGGTAGTTCCTTTCTCTATCTTCTTCATCCTCTATTTTCCAATAAATATAAAACAACACAATCAGTACTCATTTTCAATATAGGGCGATTTTCTTTAGAAACTGCAATTTTAGGAGCACGTTCATACCCCGCTTACGCTCTCGCGAGGATGAGATACGCAAAGAAGACATGTTCTTTGTCTTTCTCACCTTTGCGTGCTATTTCTTTCTGCTCACATGAGCGTAAACGGAATATGAACACGCCCTCGAGGTTAAATGCGGAAATTCTTCTTCAAATATTTTCACACCTGGACTAATAATTAGTTGTCTTTCATTTAGCATTGAACCAAAATAATTGATACTTGAAAATGGACGAATTTCCAGACTTCTGTGTCGGCTTGTTCGCTGCTGGATGGAGCGATGAAACGAGCCGGGGTTGCAGCGACGAGCGGCGAATTGCATTCGCTCAACACGATATTCAGGCGGTCGAAGAGAAAGGACCCCGGGGGGAATCTGATGCCCCCGAGGAAGAAGCAAAGGGACAGGGCGGATCGGGAGGAGGACTTGGAGCTGTTCAAACTGCTGCATGGAATGGGCAAGACAGGGTAGAAAGCGCGAACGCTCAAATAGACTGCACATGAGAGAGAAGCCATTCAATTGGTTGATGTGCAGGACTGAGGTAATTCTCTCGGCTACCTATAGACTCGAGTTAAAGTGAGAATTCTGTGATTTTTCTCTTCAACTCGAGTAATTTGAAATGAATTAGTCTCTGCATCGCAAAAAAAAACAAAAAATTGTTCTTCAGGTGTCAAAGTTTATCAAACTCTTCTCTTTTAATTTAATTTAATTCTTTGTTTTTTTTCTAAAATCTTCAGGGCGTTATTTAAAATGTGACAAAAATGACGGGTTTATTTATCACTTTAAAATTTATTCGTTTGCCCCAAAAATTACTAGAAATCTTTTTCGGGAATTTCGCTGTTTTCTTTTCAATTTGAAAAAAAAACGATTAATTTTTCTTACAAAAAATTGGTATTATTGTCGAAGGCTGGCCAACTTAATTAAAATGAATTTCATAAAAATTGTACACGCAGAAATTGACATCCATTAGATAGAGAGCGCAAATGCCCAAAGTTGAATATGCAAAAATTACTATTTTGACTCGTATTCCTGAGAATACCTGAAATTTTCATAAGTAATCGCCCGCATGGAGACGATCCGATCGGGTAATGAATTGTAAAATGCGATGATTTTTTAAGGAAAAATGATCGCTTATCGATTCAAATGCATCAAATTTATATTTTAAAAAATTCCAATTTTCATTGACGGAAATTCAAGACATTTATAAGTGTAATTATCGAGTTAATTAGGGTCTTTAACTCGATCCAAAGTGGAAATTTCTTATTGATTTGAATATTTGAAGAGTCCCACAATATTTCTGCAAGTTTCAAATCTCGCTGAAATCAAACTTGAAACTATCATTCGGGGATTATTTGACGTCATTTCAATAATTCGAATAGTTCTTTTGATGGGTGTGAAATTTATCCTGCTTCAATTGATCAGTTTTTGACAATAACATGTTGTGACAACTCCAAAATTCATGAAAAGGCGAGACGAATTTTCGAGGATAATGGGCTGTGCCTAACTTATTAATGAGATTTTTACTTAGAAACTGTTGCCAAATATGGAAATTTTAGGATTTTCAATAAAGATATTTTATTCTGAAAGGCAAAGTGTGTCAAGCGAAATAATGAAGAATTTTTCTTGCACCAAAACTAACATCAAACTGATGATCAAAATAACATGGCTCAATTGACATTTTGTGAACGAGGTCAAACAAATTCACTACGTCATTTGGGTTGAAACACAACATCAGCACAATCAATAAACCACTATATTGTCTTCTTCTCTCAGATATTCCGCAATTCCATATTTTCGTTATTTACGCTAATTTTTCTGAATCACGGTAGCTATTACGCAACATTGCGCAATGCTTTCAATTTCTTACAAAGCATTTTGTAAATTGTCATGACGTTGTGACATCGAAGTCGGTATATAAATTTGTGGACATTTTCTGAAATAATCAGACTCGAACAAAATGGCTAACTCGAATTCCTATTCAGCCATTCAACCTCAGGTAAGATTTACTAATATTTCTTTCAATTTTCACTAGTAAAACTTCCTAAATCGTTTTTTTTAAATTATTGCAATCTAAAATTTCAGGCTTCTGCCCACAGATTCGGTGGCTCGGTCAGTTCGATGTCTGTCTCATCTTGCAATTCCTCTAGTAGACCCTCTTCGGTCTCATTCACATATAAATTCATGCCAACGGAACTCGAAAGGACCATTTACATCATCAACCTGCCTGAAGGACAGAAGATCACTGGAGCTGAGTTTGACTACAAGAAGGCCAGGTCCGTGCTCAGCTGCATGAGAGTGGCTGCTAACCCAGAGCTTGTCAAGAGATTGGATGAAGAAGTCCCCAGAAATCCTAGAACGCTCAAGTAAGTAATTCATCATGAAAATATCGATGCCGTAAAACTATTCATGGAAAGTAACTCTGAAAAAATGATTGCAAAATAGACATCCTTAAACCTTAGCTTAAGTTTAAAAGTAATTAAAATATTCCAACTTTGACTTCAAATTTATCACGAAGAAGTGATTGACATAATTTTCAGAGTCGTGTTGCCGAAACGAGAAGACGTGGAGACCTGTGTGAGGAGAGTGCTCTACATGAAGGACTATAACATTCCTGGAGTCACTGTTCAGGCGGCTGTTCCTGTGATAAAAAGACAAACGAAATCATATAACAACAACAAATATAGGAAAGAAGGAGTCAAGGCAAATAAATGAACGGGTTGTACATTTTCTAGGCTTTTTTTCAAATTTTAATGTGAAAATAAATTGTTTCAAAGAGTACTTTGTTTATTTTTCCACTGCTAGACAAGCCAATTGCTCAAAATCTTCATTATCGTGCAAAATATTCCTTTACTATCTTGTTCAAATAGTTTATTTTATTTCTTTTCGATGAGAAATTCGCCTCTTCTCTATCAACGATGATGAAAGCAAATTCATCGATCAATACGAATGAAAAATAGCTGGCGAAAATCATTGGATTGATTAGGGAAAGTGACTGGATTTCTATTAGCAAATAGACGACGATAGGATTTTCCATGTGTTTTTAGGAGAATGGCCCAAATCTTAGGAAAATCCTATCGATTGAGATAATGGCAAAACCGATCAGAACAAAATGCTGAAAGATCCGATAATTTGATTCAAATCATAACGCGATTACTCATTGAAATTCTCATCTATGAACCTTTATCTTGTCACAAGTTTTTGAAACATAGGAACCACCAAAAATGAAATGGTTAGACAATAAAGCGTAGAAATTTCTTGAAACAACAAGCATAACTCTGTCTAAATCTTTCAACCATAAAATTCCCATGTTCGTTAACATTGATTAAGATCAAAGAAAATCAATAATTCGCAATCAAAATTTGTCAATATTTCTGATTAACATTCCTAGTTTCTGTGAAATAATGTAATCAAAATAAATAGGAATAAAACTAATACAATTGCTAGCCAATTCTACTATTCTGTGCACACACAACAAGCCATTAGAGAGGGCACATTCATTTTTCTAAAATCCAATAAATTTTCGATTTTCCGTAATTAAATTGCCATATAGAAGTGCGAAGCTATGCAGATTTTTCTGCAAGCTATCTGCAGATAATCGAGTCCAATGTACGTTGTTTGTATATATTTTCGAGGCGAAATTCGCAAATCTCGAAATTCTCCAGGTTTCAGATATTCTTTTTGTCACTTCTCCACTTGACTTTCCAAGCAGCTTCACCCATTCTGCTTGTAAATCTCCGCAGTCTTTTTTGTCGTTCCTCTTCTTTCTGCTTCTCATTATATCCACATTCACTTTTCTCTTTCATGTCTTCATTTGGCGTTCACAATTGTAGAGAGAAAGAGAAATCCCTCTCGCTTCTCGCATATCCCCTTTGTTATCTGTGGATCTCTCGTCCTGCCTTCCCTGCATCCACCTCGTCATAGGTAAGCAGCAGCAGCAGTCGTTTCAGTCGACAGGGATATCGTCCCGTTCGCTTGATTCTAATAAAAAAGAAACACGAAAGAGACTGCGAAAGGGGGAGAGCGGACAAAAATGGGTAGGAATAAGATATGGAAAGTAAAGAAAAGAGAGCGAGGAAGATTGGAAGCAGAGAAGCAGAAGCATGTCCTGAGAGGGACGGCGAACAACTTTTTGATAAGAGATAAAGACATAGCATAAAATGATAGAGAGAAAGAGAAACAGACTGACAGACGGACACAATCCCCCATGGTTATGGACTAACATCATGAAACTTCACAATTGAATTGGAGAAGAGATTAGGAGATATGAAGAGAATGGAGAGATGCAGAAATGAGAGGTAAAGAGGGAGAAAAAACAAAGAGATCGCCCCGTTAGCCAGCGAAATGAGAAGGAGATAAACAGTCCGGAAGAATGGCGGCTTCGACGGCAGCTGCAGGCCACAGAAGCACTGCAAAGGTGAACATCCACTCAATTATTATGCTAATGCCCTATTAACAATGTCGAATTATAAGACATTATTGATTTTTTTCAACTAACATTCTTTTCTAACGACTTTACTCATCAGAATTTAATGAACTCTCATCCAGCTGAATCAAATCTCTTGTACCTCCTAGCAAAGCGTTGAAGATTTGAAAACAAAACCAATTTTACTGACCAAGCTCTATCTTGTACCGATTAAACGAGAATTTTGAATGCAAATCTCAGCACTCAATCTGCTGTGTTTACGCTGCTAATTAACCTATTTAGTACACCAATCCGTGTGAAGCTTTGATGCGCTTTTATACTCATTCCTTCACAAAATGTACGCAAAATTTCTACTTCTATCAGAGTTGTAATAAATTAAATAAAAATGTTTATCTTATCTTGTTTGAAGCATAACGGGTTATTTCGATTTCAACTGTTAATATAAGATGAAAGAACGGTCATATTTGATTATGCATATTCAAAAATTACCAAGGATCTACACGTTGAACTCCTTTCCTGACTAATAATTTGGCATCGAAATTGTACTAACAAGAGATAAAGTCTTCTAAAATTAAATTTCTTACAAATCATCGTCTTTATTTTCAGAAGATGTTACGCGGTCACTGTTTAGTGGCCTCTTTAACCGCCTTCTGCGGCGTTTTTCTCGTCGGGTCTCTCGTTTTCATCGGCTTTATGTTCAAAGACATGCACGATTTAGTGCACAGTGCAAAGGAGGATCTCAAGGAATACAATGTAAGTGTTTTTCAAGCAAATCTGAAAAAATTTCGGTTTCTTAGAAACTTTATAAAAATTAGAGACGAAATGATGCCGATAATATAGATGGAATTGCATGAACTTTCACGCAACAGAATGTAGTAAATTGAAGGCAGCATAGTTCAAAGAAACTTGTGCGCATATTCTAGTACTTTTCCTAAACGAGAATGACGAAGGCAAAGTAAGGTACTTTTCGATTTCTGAAAACAATTTCTCTGCTGCCATCCAGTCCAATTCACTTTTTGCCATGCAGGAATGTATTCACCCATTCTTTGCGATGACAAGCTAATTAGTGAAATGTCCTCATCTCATTATCATCTGGATTCGTGCAGTTAGGAATCGTCTAAAAAGCATAAGAAATTAGTTGGTCATAATTCGAAATGTTGCATAAGTTTATCTTGGGCATCAGAGCCACGTTTCCGAGGGAAATCGAATTTGAATTGTTTTTCAAGATTTTCAGTTTATGTCAGGGGTAAATCAGCTTTTATTTAAATTTTGATTTTTTGAAAGCAAAGTATTAACTTCAATTTCGACTTCAACTTCGAAAATGTTCAAACCAAAGCTTCGTTTATGCCTTATTTTGCCAAGAATCGAAATTATAAATCTTCTAAACTTGTAATCAGAATATAATTCGAGATCTGAATCGAATTAGAATTCACATCAGTATGAATTTACGATAAGTAATGAGAAAAAGGTAAATTTTGTCGAAATCGAATTTGACCAAAATCATTCATTCATCTTTCTCGTTTCTGTAAATCATCATGAAAATGAGACGTTTAGATGAAGAATAATTTTATATCCATTTATTGGAACTAACCGTTATACAAGATACTGCCTAAGAGTAGGAATATGCATAACGTGATCTGGAATATGAATCAGCGATCTTCAAAATAATTGAGATAAAATACCAAACATGTATGAAGAAACCACACTACAAATCAACTCTTCATTGAAAATCTTTCCTTTCAAAATCGAAATCAAATTTTCAGTTCTATTCGGACGATGCGTGGGACATGATGGCAAAGAAGCCGGGAATGTTCCCCGATAGCAGAGATCGACGTGCGGCCTACGACTCGTCGTCCAACTCGTACCAGCCCTATGGAGGAGGCAACACTCGTGCGAGGACCTCCAATTACGGGCAGGAAGACGACACGAGTAGTGGATACGAGCAGGGAAGAAATGGACATTGGCCGGCCATCAAGCCGCAGCAGAACAGACCATCATACAACCCCAACACGGCAAAACCATCGAGTGGGGGCTACATTTCGGGATTCCGTCTACCTACGTCGGCTACAAAAAGACCGAGCACTTCAGGGTACAACGGGTATGGGACAAATCCCCTCCCTCCCACAGCAGCCATGTACATCCCCAGTGGCCGACCCAGCTACAATCCATATGGAACCCCTAGCAGCAATCCATACACCACCAGTCGAACCACCAACAGCCAACAATGCCAGTGCGAGGATATGATCTCGTCCAACTGCCCTTCTGGACCGGTAGGCGTCTTTATCGATAGCGAAAATACCGTTCAACGATTTTTGAAGTTTCTAATTTTCGGAATCAATGCTAGTGATGCACTTTTCACAGATCTCAAAAGAGGCTTTTCGCGATCTTCACCTATGTCCGCTTGTAACCTCTACCCATTTTATGCATAATGCTTTGATTTTTCCGAAACTGGGTGGAGATCGATCATAAACGGATGTAGGTGGATATCACACGATGTTTCTCAAAAGGCCAAGAACTCGAAAAAATATGAACCCTAAATACTCGTGATGGTCAAATTTTGTCAAACTTTTACTAGCCTGTTTTTATATGACATTTTCATGTAAAAATGATGAATTTTCTTGAGTTAACAATAATAACGTATGCTCTTCTCTACTGCTAAATTCAAGCACAAACTTATTCAAAATAAAACTCTATTTTAGAAAGATTTGAAGAAAACACGAAAAATGGATTAAAATTCAATTGCAATTTGCAAAAGAAATCGAATAATTTTTGTTGATTTTTAGGCTGGCCCGCCTGGTAACGATTTCTATAATCATCCGCCTAATTGATTTGTATAAATGATTTATTTTAGGCGCACCAGGTGAAAAAGGGATGGACGGGGCGGCAGATAAGGATTTAGATGAAATTACCCACCTAACCAGATAACTTTAAGTGACAACGGTGTTCCTGGTCTTGTTGCGAGCTGCTACGAGTCAGATCACGTCCAGCCTACGTCCACAGGTATACCAATCTGAGAATATCAATGGAGAATAAATTATTCCAGAATGCCAAAAATGTCCTCCCGGTCCACCAGGCTTGCAAGGCCCCCCAGGTAAACTATTCTGCAACTTATAGCCTATACAATATGGCTGTTGTTGTGAAAATTGAGCCATATTCAATAGTTCTGAGCTAATTTCGGCTTTATATGATAGGGTCGGACATTAAATAGAGCCTAAAATAAAAAATGCCGCAAGTTCGAATATATCCGGATAAAAATGGGGTCCACAAAACAGTAACCAGTCGACTTGCTTTTGGCGTCAAATGAAAGAGCCTTATTTGTCCAAACTTTCTATAAAATTTCAGCCCGATTGGATAAGTTCAAAAATGCAAACAAATTAGGAAAGACAAAGCGAAAAAGAAGAAAAAGCGTGTGAAAGAAAGAAAAATAAATGAGAGAATAGGTATGGTAGGATAGGATAGGGTAAAGTAAGGAATGGGGGTAGGGGTGGACATTATCCCAAACTTGGTTGGAATTACTTTACGTAAGATATCCAACCGGCCACTAGTTTATGAATATAATTGTGAGAAAAAAATCTGATATTTTTTCGAAGTGCTAATAACTTCCGAGGAAGATGCAAATGCGTTTTTCATGCGAATAATATAAATTATCGACCTAAAGATGATCATACAAAAATTAAAGGGTCTGACGGTATTCCCGGATCAAATGGCGGAGATGGCCTGCCGGGTGTCGACGGGAAGCCCGGAACAAGTTCCCGTGGTCCGCCAGGAGGTAAAATGGAAAGAGTCTGATTTTAAAAATCATTTATTCTTTCAGATGCCGGTACATCAGGCCTACCAGGAGGTCAAGGTAAAACACAGATCGAGGATAATCTGACTCCATTTCATATCGGTCGTAGAAAATGAGTCCAGATTAGAGAATGAGACCGATATATAGTTCCTTTCCGAATCTAAAAGAATATGAAGATCAATTGTGATCCTGATTTTCAAAGCTTTTTTATCTCGCTTAACATCTCATCCAGAATTATACAGGATTACTTCATTCTTACATTATATTTTGACCTAATCAATTCGGTTTCATGAATGCCCGGAATCCCTGGACGTCATGGAATGCGGCCGAAGGCTAATCCAGGACCGCCAGGTAAACTTCATTAGTGTGAAAGTTGCTTGACCTGACTCCTTCTGAAAATGCGATCATTTAAAATAATTTCAAAATGTCGAGAAACTAAGAATTTATGAAATATTTATTGTAGGAGTACCAGGTCAAATCGGGCAGAGAGGAAATCCAGGTTGGCGATTTATAATTCTGGACGATTATTTAGTGACCTGATTTGATAACGACTTTTCATTAATCGGGAAAATATCAAAGCTAACTGAATTTGTTTCATGACCCGAAGGATTTCCTGGATCGGTTGGTGCTCCTGGGCCCGCTGGAATTCAAGGGCTTCAAGGTTTGTAAATTGCGAATTTTCAATTATTGTAGTTATTGACAGTAAGATTAACATGAAAATTTCATAAGATATGCCATGCTTTAATGTCTTAGAGGAGAGCTTTGAGATCTCAGAGATGTGCAAAATTTATTTGAATATAGTCTTCCATTTTTATTCATCAAATATCACAACAATTTACCTAATGCCATTGGTCAAGCTCATTACAGTTCTTTCTCTCGAATTTGCAACCGTAGTTTGGAAATGAGAAAAATGCTCCATCAGAATATTCATAAACTCGAAAAATCTCTACCAATCATAACTTTTAGGTAGACCAGGACCCAGAGGCAGAGATGGGGCATCTGGAACTGTAATTAACTCTTCTTGTTCGTAATAATTCCATAATTTTTGCAGGGCGGAAGCGCTGGGGTCCCTGGTAGCGATGGTTCGTTTATTTTAATTGTATAAGTTTTAAATTAACTTCCCTTTTTCCAGCCCAGTATTGTCCTTGTCCTCCTCGCACCCAGCTTCTGGACGTGCCTAAAGGAATGACAGTAATGACCGTGGTTCCAGAGAAAATGGCCACTTTCGCCCGCAATTTGCCGCCCGTTGACAACGGCTACGGACAAACGTAAGCACTTTTTGTCTTACTCTTTCTTGCTTTGCATCAGCATTTTTGGTTATTAATACGTGTGGCAATTCGAGTAACAAAATTAAACTAGAGGAGATGAATGAGATCAATTACACCGCTGTGAACGAATAGTTTTTTTTTTTCCAAAATAGTAGACGTGCAATCGTCATAGGATGTGCAAAAATCAGAATCACGAGTTGTTCGGTTTGATTAGATAGCCATTCAACATGACCATGAAATTCTTGCATTATCTGCATCATAATTTATATTTTTGATTGTAGCGCTAAATTGATTATTTTAAAAGCTGATAGGTAGTATTTTTATTTATCGAGTGATACTTTGTCAAGGATCAGTTTTTATTTTAAATTCCCGAAGTTGAAGGCTCACTTTAAAAATTTCAAAGTTGACTTTCAAGCGAGTTAAATTCCTACGAATTTAGAATTTTTAAACTAAAACTAAAATCCTCAATTTTAATCCATAAAATGCATTAATTTTCATTGAATAAAAATATCAATCTATCACTATCAGCATCGACTCTTCTTGTAGAAAGATCTTTGCGCAACAAAATCTGATAGCATTAGAAAACCTTTAAAGCCGATTTATGTATTGTTTCTCCGGCTTAATTTTATAATTAGTTGATAGCGTAAATCATACAACACGCAATAGTTTTTTGATATCGTCATGCAACAAAATGCAAATTGAAGGCTAATTTCATATTTGGAAATCATTTACATAACATCTGAAGCACTTCGTCACTACCGATAATATCACATTTGCATTCGAACACGTGTGCTACTCATCTTATCGCACAGATTTTTAATTACAACTTTTGAATCAAAGTGCTATTTTTTGGATTGCAGAAATCTGCCGCCCTCATCGTACAATGACTATCAAAGTCACCCGAGCAATCCGGCTCCAGAGCCAACTAAAAATAGGGGAGGGCAGTCTAATTACGAGAACAACGGAGGAAATAACAATAACGGATACGAGTTAGTCAAAGACTTTCTCTAAAAATGTGTGAAATTTCATGGACATTCTCGTTTTATTTTTGTTCTGCATCTACGCGCGAAAGACAGATTGCGTCTGGATTTGTGAGAAAAAAGTAGGCTTTGATGAGAAAAAAATCAGCGAGAATCGATGGGCGATAGAGATAGATATTCGTGTGATTTCCATGGCTTTGATATCCTCATTAAGTTGCCAATCAGATTGAGAAATCTAAAATGTTGTGACATGTCCATAAACATAGACGTATGGATAAACGTCACTTTGTTGTGTCAATCGACTGTCAACAAAGACAATGAATGAATGGGTGAATTGGATGAGATTACAGGAATCCTCCTCCTCATGGAAATGGCTATGACAGCCGCGTTCCTCCCCCAACTAGTCAAAATACACATACGAACCAAAACCAAAATCAGAAGCTGAATCAGAACTACGGAAGACAGTCAGTAAATACGTATATAATGAATTTCGAATAACTCTTTTATACTTTTTAACCTTCTGATTTGGTTGAATCTATTATTCTATTTACGACTTTTCTTATCAGATAACCCAAAAGTAATTTGAACAATCAGCGGATTTAACTTTTACCTCGTACCTATCCTAAACATAACGTTTAACAACGGTTTCTTCTTTTGGTTGAAAGAACTAATGAGGGTTCTAAGCATGGATAAAAAGAAATCTCAGTTCCGTTTGAATTTCGACGGCTTTGGGCAAATTCTAATCGATTTTGATTCTACAAATTTGTTCAAATTTTTGGAGATTTCCAAAAAGACCCATATTTTAGTTTCGCAATTATCCTAATTCAAGCATCGAAAACGTCTAATAGGACTATAAATTGTCGTAAAAATGACTGCTAAATTCTTGGATGATATGTGAAAAAATCGTTTGAAAAAAATGAAAATACGACAAAGATGGAGAAGCATCGGTTTCAGTTGTCAGATTTTATTGCGAAAGAGATAATGAATCTAAAGAATACTTGACGGAGGAGATTCTTGTTCTGTCAGCCAGAAAATAAAGACATTTCAATTAAAGCAATTAGCTAATGCTTCGACTTTTCGCTTCTAATTAAAAGACAATTTGAAAATAATATTTATCAAGAAGTCCATCCTATGACAACTATGACTCTCAATCTACCGCACCAACAACGAATCAGAACAATTACAATCAAGGACAGGCGCCTGGTTATGGACCTTCGTGAGAATTGTCTTTTTGATGTTCATTACAAAATTTCATCGACTTTAGAACATATAGAGCAATAAATGACAACAATAATGGATATGACACGCAATCTGCTCCAGCTTCGTCCCCGTCTCCAACAACAAATCAGAACAATTACACTCCACAACCGCAACCGAGTAGAGAAAGCAGTTATGACAAGTTAGTTTTCTTTAGTTTCCATGATCTGAAATAAGCCTGTATGGAAATGAGGATTTTCAAATGCTAGCAAAATGATATTCCAAACTCGACCAGTAGCGGAAATTTTGTAAGCAAAACAAAAAAGTAAATAATTTCCCAGATCAGCTTTGAACGTATTTTCGATCATAATTAATATGCATGAAAAAATGAATAGTTTCGTATCTCGTATTATATTTGATTAAAAATATAATTTTGAAAGAGTTTTCTAAGGAACGATCTTCTTTCATTTTTCAAAAATCATTCCAAAATTTTGGGGACGAAAACAGAATAGGAAATAGCCAAAGATAGGCTAGCATAATTTTCGGACAGATCTGATCTGAAGGAAAAGGTTATTGATTAAAAATGTCGTCAAGTCCAATATTAGGTTCTGATGTCTACATTTTTAAAGTAAACTCTATTCGGATTCAGAAGGTTTTCTGACAACGATTACAATTTTAACCCTGATATTTCAAAATCCAATTCCTCCATTGGTAAAAATTATTGCATTTCAAAAGGGCTAAGATTTTTGTCGTATCTTTGAAATGAAAAGTGGTGTTATTCCAAACTAGTCAACACCAAGATGGTAATTCAAAAAGTTGTCGATAATCACTTCAATTAGATATTATTTTAGCAACAATAACAACTCTGTTCCTCCAACCAACAATGGGCACAATACACAGACGAATACTCAGCCACATCCACAACAACCTGCTTATGGTCCTCCACCGTAAGATTTCAAACAGACTAAATTGAAATATGATTCCCTTTCAGAACTACTAACAACAACAATAATAATAGTGGATACGATCAACCTGCTGCCCCAACAACGAATAGCCGGCCTGTTCCTGCACCTGCTCCTGCTGATAACGGCTATGGTCAAAATAGTCACAATACCAACAATAATCAAGGAGGCTACACAAATCAGCAACGACCTGCACAGCCATCTTCTGGAGGATATAATGACATGTATAAATTATGAATTTGATTTTAAATTAGCACAATTTTAACAAGACATGTTTGATTTAAGTGTTTAGAAGTCAGCAAAGTAACGGGGGCTATAATTCACAACCTAACACTCCCTCATCCATTCGAGTGCCCGCTCGAAATGGCAATGGCTATTTCTACTATCGACGATATCATAGTCGCCGACACTCATAAACAACTCGCACCCAATTCACAATGATCTCACTCGCAAATTAAATTATAACTGATTGCTCCACAATTTATAAACATGATTTACTTATTTTAAATAGCAACGTTAGTGGTGTTTTTTTTTATTTTGGGAATAATTATGCAGCAGTTTATGCATGATCTATTATTTCTTTCAATCATGAATTCAATTCAATATATTCGGGATTACTGTTTTCATATTTCTCTGTGCAATGCCGGTGTCTGATATGTGCTATTTTCTTCATTTTTCTATTCTGAATAGCTTTTAGAATTGTTATTAGATGTACATAAATTTACGCAATTAGCCCAATCAAGAATTCAAATTTTTCCCTTCTTGTGAGACATTTTTCAGGCGGTTAGTTATTGGTTGAATGTCGATTCAATAAATATTGAGGTTTACATGTGTGAATGTTGCTCTTCATTCAATATGCAAAATTTTAGCTATCGAATTCAAGCTAATATTTAGATTAACATATTCTGTCACAGACTTATCATTTTTGTTAATTTCCTACTTAGTATGGTCAATATCAACGTAGCCAAAAATATCCGCAAAAAAACATCAAATCAGTCATCGAAATTAGTTGTGTCGAGGATCCAAACTATACTATTATTATTGGAAATGTGTCAAGTTCTATGCTATTTTTTTCATTAAAGCTTTCTTATCTATCGAAACTAAATTTCTATATCTTTGATCTCGGAATTCTTGGGAAATCGTCTTGTTCTTCTAGACTCCGCAAAAACCCGTCTATTAGAGATTCATATTCTTTGGGATATCTTCTGAAAGAAATTATCAATGCAAATATTTTTTATCTTCTATTTCTACCTGTAGTGCTCGACATGTGCAGAATCCTTGAACCTCAGAACTTCAATATGACGATTCCCTGCCTTTTCTAGACTTTCATGAAATTCAGCTATGCTACTGAAATTAGAAAGTTTTCGAAGACACCCAACAATTAGAATTACAACTGACTCTGGAGGACAGATCGTATCTCCATCAGAATAAACGAAACTGAGTTGACTCGGCAGTTCTGGATGAGTCTTCAGAAAGTGGTGAGCGCAAAAACGGCGCATATCTCCACCAGCCGCTCTAACAAATTTAAGCTAAAATTAAAATAATTTTAAAATGTTTTGTTTTTTAAATAATACTCACTCTCAAATTATCCATTCGAGCACCCATTAGGGCACTCGATTTCCACAATTTGTACTTCATCAGTTGATACGCACTCGCATCTTTCAACTTGTTACTCATAGAAAAATCGATCACTTGGCTCAAACTTGGAACTGGATCGTGAGCTAATAGGTCAATTGGGCAACTAAATTTGGAAATCTAATATATCAGTCCGATTCATTGTTTATGAAAAAGTTTTAACTCGTCGTGAATTCAACTTTATCTCGCTCTACAAAAATTTTCAATCTAATGATTCCTTAGAAATTCTGAACTGATTTTTACAGAGAGCAAAATTATAAAAGAACATTCTTCCTTGGTTCTCAATCTTTTTCTCTACTCCAAAACAAACTTTGTAAAAAAACCTTTCAAAGATATTTATTTTAAATTACCTATCAAAAATTATGCCTCTTGTTTTCCGCATAACATCGAGATCTGGGTACTGCATTAGAATTGAGCAGAATGTATAAATTCCATTCATACTGAAAAGATGTAGAGCTAGCGATTTACTAGGATCAGATAGGACATCATTTAGGCTTTCAGCGAGAACTGATACTTCTCTTGAATACTAAAAATGACCATTTTTCTGCTTTAAAAAGCATATGGCGGCATATAAAAGTTTGGACACAACACATAGTTGGAGCTTTAGTGGATAGACCAAGTTATTCTGAAGCAATTCAACTGAAACTGGCATACTTGTTGATTATATTATGTCGAAGACATGCCAAATTTGAGATGTTTCTGTTCAAATTAACTCGACTAGTGATTGGCTTCTAGAAGTTACTTCTGCATCCAAACTTTTGCCTATCGCTGTATTCTTACCTTTATGCTCGTGAATAGTTTGAAATCGGCTGTATATTGAAGCGTTGTAAAGCTTAAAATAGTACAAATTAAAATGGTAAAAATAAGTAAAAATTACCCCCGATTTTCGTATATTTTGGCATACTTTGCGACATTATCCTGCTTCGCTCCTGACCATCCAAGGAGTGCAACAACGGTGTCCTGATAAAAGTAGTAAATTTGATCAGTCATGAAATCATTAGATTCTAGCTTGTGTTTTTTCATAAAACAGTCGAAATAACGAGACTTTGAATGACATTTTACATTCAAGCAGACAAGATATCTACATTCAATTTAACTTGGGCTTTTCTCGAATATTTAGTAGATGTTATCAATCAATTGGTATCGATATTGGCTTACCTGATTTCGCTTCGGATAAAGTGAATTTGCAGAAGCTGATGGTCTGCCCAGGTAGCACAAGGCTCGCTGCATTATGGACAAATTAGGAAAAAAATTCTGAAAAGAAATACAAATGATTTGAAAGCACGAAGCAAATTATTTTGCAAGACAAACTTGCAACCGAAACGAATGTTC
The DNA here is from genome assembly GCA_964036155.1 of Diploscapter coronatus. Classification (NCBI taxonomy): domain Eukaryota; kingdom Metazoa; phylum Nematoda; class Chromadorea; order Rhabditida; family Rhabditidae; genus Diploscapter; species Diploscapter coronatus. The sequence goes on from OZ038423.1 coordinate 40,153,366, forward strand.
GATCAGGACAATCAATTGTAAAGTGAGTTCATTGCGCTACAATGTAGTCAACGCTTTGGTTGTAATGCATTTGTAGCTTGTTATCAATAATTTTCAGTGTTTATTTACCAGTTTTGAAGCGTTTCAAAATTCGGAAATGTGAGCACTACTTTTAGATACACCATAAGCAATTGAGTGAATTGTTTGAAACCTGATGTAAAATAATCAATCACCGATAAACAAGTTAGCAATGAAAAATTTGAAAAAATATTAGTCGAGAGAAAATAAATTGCAGAAACATTCTAGCCTTATCAAAATCAAAGAATGCTGAATTATGAGTAAGAAAACTAAAAAAATAAGTTGAAATACAAATTCGTTAATTACAAATGAAATGAATTACTTGTAGGAAATGTAGACAATATTAGTGGGCATGCTAGGGATGTCAACGACGTCGATCTTGGTGAATCCAGCTTCCTTCAACATCGATTCTGCTTTCACCTGACCCCAAGCCGATCCCAGTCCCAATGCATCTAAAAATCGCAATTAAATATCGAGACAGACCTAGGAAGACTTTCAGCAAAAACATAATTATAAGTGGTTTGCGAGATAAAATTTTTCTATTGAAAGTTGGACATAAGGGGAGCCTTAAATAAATAAATTTTATCCTACCATTTTTGGATTAAAGTTATTTATTTTCGGCGAAAATTGGTTTCAATTTTGACTTTAAACTTTTTGAAAATTAAATTTTGACCTTTCATTCTTAAGGTAAATCTTAGTGCACTCCTGGTCCCCAAAAAGATTTGGCTTAAGCTATGCCTTGACTTATTAGGAAAATATTTTTGAAGCCTTACTTACCTGGAGAATTGCTAGCTACAGGTAGGCAGTGCAGAAGACTAGAGGAATAACAGAGGCAACCTCGAGCGCCTAGAAGCTGTCTGTCTTTGTAAATGCTGCTCGTTCCCTTGACTTCCAGCATCACGAATCGGCATCCTGGCTTGAGAACTCGATGGACTTCTTTCAGGCACTAAATTTAACGAGTTTTGTTGGGAGCTTTAAAAAGAATACCAAATCGGGTCTCATTTGATCGTGGCATGAGTCGAAGATCAGAACGATATCGAACGAATTGGTCCACGTTGGATCCATTTTTCCTGCATCCATAATTCGGAATTCCAGATTCGGCATTGCTTCTCCATTCGATTCCTTTCTAAAATATCTTCACCTTTTGCAAATATCCGCTTCAATTCAACAACCTTCTCATCTTTGCCTGTCCAATAGCCTTTTCTGACAAATCGATTCCCACAAATTTCGAATTCGGATATCGTTCAGCCATTAGTGCGGCGTGCATTCCATTGCCGCAGCCAACATCCAGAACCGTTATTCCTCCAGATTCAAGCTTGTCCTGAAATGAAAACTTGGATAGAATTTTATACCGGCTGCTCTACTTGAATCCCAAGAAGAGGAATGAAGTCAGTGAACAGGTGTTGTCTGTGCATCGATTCGCTGAGACGCGACATTTCTTCGTAGAACTTCGAATAATTGTCGTAACTCAGTCCTAGTGGTCCGTCTTTATTGATGACTTCAAGCAATTTGGCATAAGGTTCGAGTAAAGCAATGTTCATGGATGCCCAAGACAATGCGATATTGGAGCTGTCGTTCTTGAGAAACTAAATGAAGAGTATCGAAGCCATCGTTCAGTATTCTCCTTACTTGAACATGCTCTGGTTTGATGTAGAATTTTTCATCCTGCGTCACCTCGATGATATCCCCACACGCCATTGCACCCAACCACTCCTTCACATATCTGAAGTTGATTTTGAACAGCAGAGATGTAACGAAACAAGGTATTTTGAATGCCTGACGCTATTTCGAATTTAGGTTTAGTCATTCAATTTTTTTTTGCAATCGAAACGATTTGTTATCTTTGATGAAAAATAGGGGTATACAAACTTCCCCTTTTATTTCTAGTAAAAATGGGTCGAAGTGTCGAATATTTCAAAATTTTAATCATCAAAATCAACAAATTTGACAAAACTCCTCATATTTTAGGTGACAATATTCATTTTTCAATCATTTTTTTACATTATCAGGTATTTTTGAGTAAAACTTCTTTGTTTAGATTACGATCTCGATTTTTTAACTCAAACTATAAGGTTTATTTTGAGATCTTTAAAAATGAAATTTCAGTCTCGATTTCGAAAACTTTCAAATCAAACTTCGTACACCTCTGATGGATACGATAATTTTTATTTGACACTATACCTTTCCTTGCAGTTAGCTTTATCAGCCACACCCTTCGGAGTGGCCGGCTTTTCTTGCGATCCAACATCGGCAAGGGCATCAAACAGACCTAAATTCGATCCAAGAGCGATTCCTGTCGCGAGCATCTGGTTCACGACGGTGTTCTGCAAGAGATTTAGAATGAACAGATATTGAAATGATTGTTCAGTGATCATGTCACTAATTATACCAGAATATCTTACCATAAGTCTTTCCTGAAATGGATGCAAATTTTGATTGGCTCCGCTCATCTTCCACTTTAGTTTTCTATATAGTCTAAATGAAATTAGGTATAGAAAGTTCAAGTGATAAATTTGTCAGAAACACTTTTGCAAAAGTGAATTGTTCTTGGAGAAGAAATGATGATATTCCATTTCGATGAAAGTGGTTGTCAGGTTGATTTATTGCCTGTGTATCGCAATACAAAGACCATCAAAATTTGAGCATAAGAATGGGATATCGTTGTTCTTCGTTCATATCATGCTTAGTTCTTCGAAAACAGATAACAATCAAATAAATTATATTTAAATTCAATATGAGCATAATCGTTTTGTGTACTTTTATGTAGGATGAAAAATAAACAGATGTAACATGGATACTCGCTTTTCTTTTTGTGTTCTACTTAATCTTCATAGATTTTTAACATCAATACTTCAAAACCATCTTCACTTCAGAATTCAGGTTCTCGAATATATTCTACGATGTAATATTTTACGTCTACTCATATCTCAGAATATGAACGCGCATGATAGCATCTTGAACCTTCTTACATCAACATGCGATGTCTGCTTCGATACTAGCAACTTTTTAGCTTCGCAAGATTTTATGAACTACAAATGTTCGAACAAAGGTTATGGAAATTGCATGAGATTTTATTAGCTATTGAAAATTTCACCAACGAATTTTACAGCATTTTTAATTTACAACAATTCTCTTGAGAATAAGAATAGTATCTTGATGTCGATCTGGCAATGAAGGGATGAGGATCGAGTGAATGGATCCTCTTTGGTCTGCCCTTCTGTCTTCCGACACCCCCTCTCTCCCTTCCCTTTGCAACTCCCTGCCACTCGCTTCCGTCGCAGTGGCCGTGGTCGATTTCACTTGTATTTTGCTGATTTTCCATTGTAATTCTCAAAAATGGATATCGAATGAAAATGAGAATAGAAAGCGGAAAAGGGAAGGACGAGGATGAAAGGGAAGAGAGGGGTGATTGGAACTGCTTGAGACAGGCAGACATCAGACAGGTCTGTTAGGGAAGGGCGAAGGAAAATGACACGACACGGGTCGTTGCCTGACATATCCGACCGCAGGTGGCAGAGACAGAGAGGCTAACCATTGAACGGGTGGAAGAATTATTTATGGGTGCGAATGTCAAATTTCACCAGTTTCGATCTGCCTACTTGACACAAATTCCCCACTTCTCATGTGTAACACAGCAAGAGGTCATGTTATGTCAAAATATCAAAACTGATTTCGCGAGTTGTTGAAGAGCATGTTGTAATAAAATAAGCGGCAACGGAACAGAACACATAAATTATTGATACTTCGGGCTTAGTGCTTTACTTTATACATATCATTTATCCCTGAACATATCAACATTTCAAAACCCCCTATCGAAGATGCTATTTTCACTCATTAAGTAAGAATTTTACACATTTATTACGCTGCTACATGCGAAGCCACGTAGGGCTATCATCAACAAATGTCTTAGAATGAATCTGCAAATTTTTATTACCTTTATTCCTTCCCTAATGCCTCTAGCCTATTTGTCAATAAAATGAAATTCCTTTCCAGGATCGTCTTTTCCCTCTCGATTTTCCTTATTTCCCTTTCTTTTTATTTTCCCTTGCCGACCATTTTATCCGCTTTTCTGCCTGCCACACGCTTCCCTTTTTCTTTTCCAGCGGATTTGCCAGACTGAATGACTTTTTCTTTCGTCTCGTTATCAATTTCCATTTCTATCAACTCACTTATTTGTCCAACTTTTTTAAGTGTTTTTTTTCACTTCAGCCGCTTTTTCATGCAGATCTGCCCATGTCATTGCGGTCAACGACGCCCTTTCTTCAACATCTATTTACCTTTTCCTGCCAGCCTCGTTTTTATCACTTACCCCTTATCACTTGCATCGTGTCATCATCTGCAATTTGATCCCCCTTCGTCGACTTTTTCCGCATCACCCAATCATTTTTCAAGCTGAAGGTCATAATGTCGTCATTATATTTGGAACGGAAAAAGATAGTATAAAAAAGACATCGAAAAGTGAAATGGATGGTTCTTGAGATTTATTACTGCGTAACGATTTCATACAAAAAGTCATCGGATGTTTCAATAGATTTTGCAAGCGATAACACCCTGAAGTTTACCTACATGAGAAGTTTTTGTTCGTAGCTTTGGTCTATGTTCTATTCCCGATTGGCCTTCCATCCAACGACAAAAGACCAATTATCCTAATAGCTACTTACGAGTCAAGATACTTACTCAACAGGGCTGAACGGGGATGATTGCATCATTGGACGTCCTTGACAATCGTTACTTCCACGTTCTTCACTACTCAGTTTTGATCCGTCTTCCTCAATATCCAGACATCCAGATAGTCATTCAGACAGCTGACCACCTCGTCTACTTGTCCGAGGCCTTGCCTTCCCAATTCCATTCTCATACTCTCATACTCTAAACGGCAAACATTACCAAAAAACGAGAACAAACCGGTAATAAGAACAGAAAATAACAGCAGAAACACAACCATCTAACCATTCATCAGGAACAGCTTGGGAAGGAAGAATCACTACGGAAGGAAGGGCAGATTATGATTATTCTGCTACGACATAATTGGCCTTATTCGTCATTTTTATACATTCAACCGGATGACATTCTTGATCTTATATTCTTTAATAGGGTTGGAGTATTTTATCTTCTTGATGAAAACTTTTCCTTTGAGTTTATTCATTAAGTTATATATAAAAGGCGAAATTGAACTGAAATTATTAAAACTTTGAGAGAACATAATTTCTAACATAAGCTGCATGCTTTTAATGCACCATACTTCTAGGTATTTTAGAAATCAAATTTCTCCTGCCCGCAATGATCTATTCTACTAAAACTTTTGTTATTAAAACAGAATTTACTCAAGTGAGTATATTTGGGAAAATAATGTAACACGAATAGAATTTTGTCTTGAATATTGAAAATTTTTCTTGCTTACATTTAAGCATTGGTCACTTTCTAAAATGGTTCTATCATTAGTCGATATTCTTCGATTTGGAAAATCTATCTCGAAAAAATGGATGATTTCATTTCTCTCGCAAAATTCCAAGTTTCGTTGCAAAATTTACATAACAAGTAGTTTAATTCAAAGCGCAGTTGGATTTCGTTTGCAGAGACAAAGTTGCAATTTTCTTTGTAGAGAAAGTGAAAATGAAAATAGCGCGAAATCTTTTTGGCAAGTCGCAAGCATCCAATTTGTTCACTTTCCGATAGTTTGACAGATGTTTCCGCTTCTTTTCAATGACTTTGATTTTATCGCAATTTGCAATAATACATCCAGTGTTTTCGCCACTTTCATCTATTTATCCTCTCAATCATCAAAGCGAACTTCCGTTCATTTTCATATACGCACATAGAATTTAATAGTCTTAATTTCGGAGCATTTGGGTCATTTCGCAACTAGAAATATCTGCTTCCTTGTATTTTTATGAGGAAAATAACTATTCCAAAACTTTGCTTATCTATCAGCCTTTCGTATTTTAAATGATACTACGAAAGAGCATATTCGTGATATAGTGACCGATCCGCAATGACAATTTATAATAACACAGTGACGGAGTGATTCTTTGTAATTACGGAGTCATTTTGTACCAAGCAAGTCTTTCTGAGAACAAATAAAATCTTCTACTATTTGACAGAACACTCCGGCATTGCGTGCATCACACGTTGTCACTCCGTCTCCCCGTCATTACAAACTGCCATTCATATTTTCTATGTCAAATAATTCGATTAATCCTTTTTGATCCTTTAAAATGCTAACGCTTCCAATGAGTTTCAAGAGGCGTCAATTTCAATAGTTTTTCCTTTATTCCCAAAAGTGATTCCTATTCTTTGACTTATTGGAAATTTCCCTGTATGTAGAATGTTGAGGCTAAAAGAATAAGTGAAATTATGGGCTAAATCTTGCTGCATTTAGCAGCCTAACGGCAGCTTAACTTGGTAAAGTCGATTAATCATTTTTCATTTTTAATATGATCGTTACAAGCAGGTCTCAGCGTGTAATATGTGCGTATTTGGCACTCTGCATGCATTTCAGCTTCCTCTGATCCCCACTGATTTCGCTGATATCTCCACTCCCACCTGCCAGCGCATTTCATTCTCTACCCCCTAGCCCTCTGCTACTGCTTCTGTTTTCGTGGCGACTTTCTCTTATCCAAATCGACCTCGTTACCTCTTCTCTTTACTTATCTTCTGGCATCTACCGTCATATCTCATTCCCTCATATCTCCCCTGCCTTCCCTGGCTTTTCAATGCTTTTCATCTTATCGTCTTTTTCTCCCGCGAATCGAATCTTCTCGGTTCGACCCCTAGGCCTTTGGCTAAATCGGCACTTAAAAAGTCATGCAGTTATGTTAGTTGCATATCCGTTGTCTCTCTCTCTCTCTCTCCCCCTCTCTCTCTATCTTGTGTTGTTTTTTCTCCCGTTGTCTTGTCCGCCTTCTCTCGATCTCCTCCAATCTCTCCAAGCAGGTAGGCGTGTCTGGGGGCGTACACCTTGAAAAGGCAGAATGGCTAGGGGATGCGATTTGCCTGTTGCCTGACGACTTGACGGCTTCACGGACAGCTAAACCCTGTTTCCTCTCCGCTTCTCCGTTACGTCTTCTCTGCCTTCGTCCTTGCCTTTGCCAGTCACTTCTCGTCCCTTGCCGCTTTATTCGGCAATATCTTATCATTTCATTTAAACATTTGCAAAATTCGTGATCCTTCTGCGTTTCCTCATATCGACAAGAATTGTTGAACTCCATTTTGTGCTTCCCTTCTTTTGAACGGGTTTACATTTTCGTCTTCACAACTTTGACTTCATGATATTCGGAATTTGTAGACAGATTCTATACAACACTTTGCAAGATCGCCATTCTGCACATAGAACCAACGATATTCTATCAACTTTTGTCCTCGATAAAATGTAACCCAAAAATCGCTCCGAATCCATACTCGATTCTAAAACTTTTAGCCGACAATGTTGTAAATCATTTCATTCACAGATTCCTCGGCAACGAATGTTATAGTTGTTTCATTGCTTCCGTATATTCGGGCAAACAATCCCGATATTTCAGATGCGGAGAGTGTCGTTGCTGCTCTTGTTTGTGTCACCCGCACTGTCGTGTATCGGAGGAGGAATGGGAGGTAATGCTGAATTCAGAACTCATTATGATTTTCTGTTTACCAACCTATCACAAAATTGCAGGTGGCGGATGCTGTCCTCCATCCAGGCCAATGTGTGGAGCCCCCATGTGCACGGCCAGCAGGTAATCGCTCTTCACATACAACATTTTTATGCAGATCTTCATCGTGTATTCATTTCTATCATCTAGCCGCTACACTATCATCATTCGTGTGCTTTTTTCCCTCTACGCTTCTCATTCTCGTTTCTCGATCGCGATATTCCTCTGTCTGCGGTGACGATGACTTCACCATATTGTCTCTCGCCGCTATTCAATGGCATCCGTTATTTCGCACTTCTACATAGACATAAGAATATCAGTCACAAATGTTGCATAATATAATAAATAGACTGTCAAGAAAAAGCGAACATTTCCTGTTGCGAAATCTGCCCGATTGTGTCTAGATGCCTCAACAATTGGCTGTCGCCGTTCGTTCTTCCATCATTTTTGCCATTCTGCTTGTCTTTTTCATGCAAATAAGCTTCAAGAGCATTCGATTGCGCGTTTCCTTGCCTTGCTTTGGTTTCGGCTTCGGCACTGTGAGAACGGGAAGCAAATCAGCATTGTGGCGATTTCTTTTTTCCTCTTCTTTCATTTTCCTTTTTCTCCTTCATCAAATCACAAATGGATCTAATTTATTGTATGGAGTCAGAGTCACTTCCTGAATCGAATGGCCAAGCTGCTTGCATTCAAGTTGACCAACAATTGCGTGGAGATGGATAGGCAAATTGGGTTGATTGGGTTGATTGGGTTGATGGGTTGAGAACGGGCTGAGGACTGAGGACAGAAACGTGACAATGGCAACACCAGGTTGTCAATTGTTCAGAGATTAGGGATAAAGATGAGGAAGACAATTGACAATCGACGACACAAACGTATTGTTTGGATAACGAATAGGCACAACATCCTCATTCCACCAAGTTAAATTCGATTTCTGACTTGTTCGAAAAGGAAATCAATGACTGGAAATTGCAACAAAATTTATCGAATAAGGGGGAATAGTTTTACATAAAGCAATGCAATAACAGTCAAAGTATCCGACCACATCTGCTATCAGTTAAGACTAGTCTGCCGATTACTTTGGAAGATTTTAGATGCAAATGAGGTTTATCAGTTAGTAGATGAGCGTACCAAAGTTCTATTTCGGTTAGTTCAGCAAAAGTAGCTAGGCATGTTCAAAGATAAGTCATTCAAGAGATGGAGTGAATGAATTTGATTTCTACTGTGCATATTCCGAGATAATTCCTAGTGAAAATTTTCATAAGATTATCATCTATGATTTTCACCAATCTTGGAAGTTTCTCCTGCCATATCGCATAATCTTCATTCAAAATATGATAACAGTTCTGAGATTCTTGATTATCTCAAAGCATATCCATCAAATCTCAATGGCATTTTCCGTTTGCTATCTAATTGCAGGGCTATTAGCAACGATCGAGGTTCTCATGTCCTTTTCTCGATAGCGCGCGAATTGATTGCGATATCTGCAGCTTCTCTGTTGATTGCATTATTATTGCGTCGTCCAGCCATCATTCTGTCAGCCAGGCTAATTTCCCTTCACTTCTTCACTATTTGTCTGCCTCGTTCTGTATCATTGACATTCTTTTTCCATATCACTCTCATCATTCACGCGTTTGATGTTTTTTTCCTTCAAATTCACTAGTGGACTTGTGAAACACCTTCTGATTAGCAAACAGCTTGGATGGAATGGGTTGGCGATGCATTGGTAGAGGAACGACAGTTGGCTACAGTTCAGATGAGAAAAATGACACAAAACGTTCTAAAAGATCGCGATCATTTACACTCCAAATGTTCTCACTTTCATCCAGGCATCCGCTCTTCTTTTGCTTCTTTCAAATCAGCTTGATGTCAATGCTTGACTGCTACAGACAATAGTGTCGTTTTCAGCACTTGATGTGTTATTCCCGAAATCATTCAGCCTTGTGTCAAGAACGACAAATAGAATACATTTGAAACAAATAGCCAAAAATATGCATTCTTTAGAGCATCTCTAGCGCTCTTAACACTGCATTCACTTGAGAGATCTTATTTTTGACCTCTATGTCTATCTGAAAATAATATTCTCTCGAAAAAACACTACTCAAAAAGACATACTGGTTTTATTAGTATGCATAGAAATACAGCAGCAATGTGAACAAATTTTTTCTAATGATAAGTCTATTCTCTTCAGAAAGTTTAAACATGAGCGTTACCGCTTACAGCAAGTACATGGTCATCGAGTGTAATCCCAAATTCTCTATGCATGATTCATGGAAGAAGAACAATAGTATCAAAATGAAATGCCAATATAATTTACTGTCAGCATTACTTATCAGTGATCTGAAAGTCTTCTTCAGCATTCATTCAATTACAAACCTAACTGTTTGGATGCTAACTCTGGGACAACTTAACCTTTAATTCTGAGTTTGATTATTGTCAAAACTTTACAATGATGGAAAATATGAGCTAATAATATTAGAAATGCGTGAGAAATCTCAAGATGACATTCAAAGCCCTAATTTAGTAACTTTTTTCTGCAAATCAACCACAATGGATTTAGTTTGATTTCATCGCTAGAATCATTAATGTAACTCAATTATTGACCGGTCTATGCGCCATAATTTATCTAATCTGTCTAATTAAGTTGAGTATGATACATACAAACGTTTAGATTGGTTCATTTAGATTGGTGCAGCCATCTTTTAACACGCGTAAAAATTACTTTTAAATTTCTGAACAAATGCTATCATTTCAATTTTAAGATACAGTAAAGCGCAAAAGTTTGGAATAATGAATGGCATTAGACATGTTATTTTATTCTTGATTAATTAAGAAAAACTCATAAGTTTCATATACTCTATATGAGCTTCGATTAGCAATAATTCTCAAATTTAATCCAAGTTAAGGAGATTATGAAATCGTTCATTATTTCAACCGTTTGTGTGCAACTAAAATAGATAACGCAAATTTGAAATTTTGCCAAATCTATCTTTCGGATTGGTCTGTAATTATTTGTATGCAGAAGTTTGATCATTTAGACTTAGTTATAGATTAATCTTGCTTCTTCTTCGCTGATCTTGTAGCGACATCTCATCTCTCGATTACTTATCTGATCTTGCTAGATATTTCATATTTGTGGCTTCATAGTCTGGGTAGTCTGTATGGTTTGCATATTGAAGATCTTACTTACGGCATATTGAGAATGCGCGTAATAAAGTTGGAAGGACTGCTGAAACTGTGACTGCCTGACTGCTTGACAGACTGACAGACACATCACGATGTTTCATTTCTCCGTCAATAGTCCATCTCTTTCCCTTCTACTTCCCTTTTTACACTTTATGTTTGGAGCGAATCTACCCGTATTAGATATCCCTCTCCATCAGCTTTCTCTTCACTTTTCTAACCTCGTCCTCTCACTTATTTGGTCTGCAACGCGGTTTATCATATGCCTTTGTAAACGAGTGAAATCTCATTCCATTCTTCGAACTAGTGAAACCTAACGAGAATAGCCACTGGCAAAGAAACATGCGAATTTTCAAAAAGAGGACTTACTAACATCCTTCATAATTTAAAAATCTTAAGAAGGACGAAGTTTGATATTGTTAAAAATAATTAAGAATCAACAATTTTGATAATACATTCATTTTCAACGTACAAAATGAATAAGTCTTACTTTTTGCATTTATGAACTGCTGATTTTTACAAATTTTACTGATCTTATCAAACCAGATTCTATGTTTTATCGCGACATTTGAAAAATATCTTTTCAGATAGGTTTTTCTTCAGTGAAAATTATGGTTGTACCACCACTTTTGATTAATTTTCTGAGCGTTTGTTTCCCACAGAACCTACTTTCCCAATTACTATACGATCTCTATGAATTCCGAAGCCTCTGCTAATCGTAAGTCTTTTGGATGCGAGATTGCGAGTGATCACGAGAAAATTTCGAAACTATAAAAACGAACGAGTTATGCTAATCGAAACAGATCGGAATGCAGAGAAAAAGGGGTTTCTATGTCTTAGATCTGGGAACACGCGAGATCGCGCGACTAGACTGCATAAAATTTAACAAACTAGTTGAATTTTTTCTACAAATCTATCACAAATAGAAGCACTAGGCTGAGAGATCATCAATATGCGCTGACCTTTTCAAACAGCATCTCTCACGTTTGTCGCTGAATGGACACTAGAGACTCAAGACTCCGGTGGATGAAGATGATCTCGCAAACGAGACTTTCATCATTCCTTTCACGTTTCAACGGGGATCGAAATTTTCTGCCGATAACTTAATCGGTATTTTAGCATTGCAGTGAAAAAGTATTTAAGTTTGAAAATCGCATCTGTGCATTAGAAAATCTCGATAGCATTTATGTGAAGATACAGTGACGGCCAAAAGTTTGAAACAATCATGACTATGAGTTCAGTCTATTAAAACTTTTAATCGCTAAATAAATTTTATGAATCTCGGTAGAAATTAACCGTTTAGCAGGAAACATGCATGTGCGCAAAATTTGATTAAATTTTGTCCATGACTATTAAACCTACCAGGTTACATTCATACTCAATTTTTAAAATAAAATTTCGGCTACCACTATCTAGAACTTCATCGGTGGTGATTTTTTGCTTCAATTGTGTAATTTCTTACATAATTAACGGCTAACTTCGAGCAGTAGAAAGACAATGATACTGAATTAAATTTCAACATAGTAATGACAGTGAACAATGTGGATGAATTCCATCCTTCTTTTCTCTGCCTCCCCATTCCACTCCTCATTGTCCATTCTTCACACTGACTTCGATCACTTTCCTTTTCGATTTGAATGTCGAATGCAGAAAAGCAGCAAGCAAAATGTAGAATGTACACTTGTCACATTGAGGTGCGCGTCGAAGCCATTTGAGTGAGGAAAGACTACAGAATGGAGATTAAGATTGGAGAAGAGAAGCTAACATTCAAGAAACAGAAGAAGAGAAGCGGTTTGGACTTGATTGAGAGGGGCTACCGATTGTTTAACTGGCCAGTGGCACGATTGAAGTGACAATGGCATATCGATGGCATTGTGCTCAATTTGTGACTAACGTTCAACTAGATCGAGTATTTGGAAGTGATATGAGATTGCGAATGTGCTCTTATATCTATTCTGAAAAAGGCGGCTAAAATGATCACTAAGAATTTGGATGGCTGAAATGAAATGAGCTGTGAATATTACTCCATATTGCATCGTTCTTCAAACCCTAATACAGAATAGCGTCAATAAATTTAGAAATGTTATCTTCGACAATTTACTCATGCATTATTCTCATCCAATTAGATTCTGCTGACATTGGCCTCCATCGAAATATAATTCGATTTATCGCATTATGTTAAAGACTGATTTCAGCCTTCCTAATTGACAATCCCAAATCATATCTGACTTTTGTACTATTTTATCTTCAACTTTAATGGTTCTGCCATTGCCAGTCTGCCAGTCTATAGCAAATGACATCCCAGGCAAATAACCGTGTCGGTGGTCACTGCCACTGCTTCTGCATCAGTTTCGCCTGTCACGCCGTCCCTCCAATTGCGTCTTCAAACCGGACTCGTCTTCCTGCGCAACCGACTTTCTTCATTCCTTTTTTTCTTGCCTCTTCTGCTATACTCCTTCAGCCATCGATATCTCCGTATTATTCCTTTGGCTTGCCCTAAAGATGCGTGATATGATGAAAACTGGAACGGAGCCAAGTTCATTTATAAAAAAAAAGTAGTCAGGGGAAAAAAATACCGATTAACTAGTTGCTTTCATAAATCGATTTTCAAGCAAAATACTTATGAAAACCATCCGTAACTCATAAAAGGAAAATCAACTCACAGTCAAGTCTATTCAAAAGAAACGTCCATTGGAAAAGAAAGAATTCATTCCGAATCCTATCGATTCTGCCGAATTTTACCCGCAAATATTTTCTTGATTAATATGTGTTACTTTTGACAAATTTCCACAGAAACTACTAATCGCTTTTGGATAAACATTATTTTTATCTGCCAGCAGCGCGGCGTTATCAATCTCACCACATTGCGTCATCATCGTCATTACCTTTTCTTCTTCAACTCTAATAGCAATATCATTTCATTCTTACATTTTCAGAAGAAAAAATGAAAGATCTGCAAACTAAAATGACAATTTAAATAATTCGATTATTTCAGTTACGCAGTGGCACCAATGTCAGCTTCATATGCCATGCCAGCCGCCGGCTATGCAGTTGCACCTATTCCAGCTCCTGTAAGTTATACGAAAATTAAAAACAAAAATGCATGAAGATAATGTATTTATGTAGCAAACGATTAATGTTTAATGTTCTAGACAAAAATGCCCGTATTCAATTCTGATTCTGAAAATTTGTTTCGAATTTTCAAAATTGAAATTTCGAACTATCCTGATTCAAGTCAAGTGATTATGAAAGAACTTTCGGATTTTATCCAGTTACAAACGTTATCTAATTCCTTGAGGGAAAGCTGTAATATATGAAAACTTCACTTGGCTATATGTATGATCAGATGAGTGTAAAATTTCATCGATTTTATTATAAGTTTCACCACAAAATCACGAGTTTTTGGATTGCATACTTATTTGTTCATATGTGTCACAAATTCCAGGCCGCACCAGCAGTTCCTCCTCCTCCGCCCCCACCTCCTCCACCAGCATCGGTAAGTTGGATTACGTGTTCAGTGTCAAAAATATATATATATCATTTAGAGCGTTTGAAAATTATAAGTCATAATTATCGGCCTCGGGTATTGAATGCGATAGACTAAAGTTACAATTAATTTTGAAGAGCATGTCAAATTTATGTAAATTTGATTTCAGTTGACGATATTTGTAAATACACATCTTAATTTCCACATATAAAATCTTCGTTTACATGTCTTAAGCGTCAGCAAATCCTTTACATGCTCGAATTTTGAAGTGCAGTATTCGTTCAATCGTGCTTGCAATTTGAAGGAAAAATGCTTTTTTCAGTGACCAGTGAAAGTTTGTAAACGCAAGATTGGTTAAAGGAACACCAAGTTCCATCATTTTCTAAAATCGGATTTGGGTGGAATTTTTCTGAGTTTTCAATGAACAAACAATGTGATTTGGAAAAATTTAATCCAAATCAGATTATCATAGATGGAAGAATATGACGTATCAAAATTGCCTTGCCTTTCCAAACTTTCGTTCGCCACTGTATGCTGAACGTTAGGGGGATAAGAGTTGATTGCATTATGCTGCAAAATCGAATGTTTGATGTGACTTATGTTTCGATGCAAAAATTTCTTTGCAATGTGATTTTTTAGAAATAATTACCGAAATGTGATTTGATTTCTTGCAGTTATCTCTGATTAACGATAATCAATCAAAATCTAATCATACAAATTCTTATCAAAAATTTTCAGTCATACGCAGGAATCTCTGGAGGCGGTCTCGTCGGGCCAGTCATCGGAGGCGATGTAAGCCGTTTCAAAATTCTGATAACAACTAATTATTCAAATTCAGGGCGGCTCAGTCGGTGGTGGCGGCGGCTACGCTGATTCTGGTTCCGGTTAGTCCTTTTTCATTTTCTTTTCAACTTTATGCGCGCAAATTCATGAACGATGAAATTGAATACTGAATAGTATGATTAACAAATCGCGAATTTTTAGTCGAGACATCGTTAACCAATTGCATGAGACTAATTCCAATAACATAACAACGCTGAAACGTAACTGAATTAACGAGTAACATGGTACAGAAATTTGACTAATAGATGAGAACTGCAATGTCAAAACTGTTCGAATCAGAGACTATGAATTTGTTGGAGTTTGTATCAGTTCAAGAACGAATTTTATAACCCTAGTCTGCTCAGATTAAGAATTGCAAAGAATGAGTACGAAATAATTTCCCGGCTATTCGCTTGAACTATCTATGAATTGTCTCGTTTGAAAGCTTGCTTTCATTGAAATGAAACGCGAAATGCATGTTGTATGGCTAAAGCTGTCCATTAACAGCCTGACTGACGCTTTGCTTGATGCTTCAGGAAATAACGGCGGCGGTGGTGGAGGCGGAATGGATTATGATGGAGGACATCATGAAGGAGGCGGAGGTCATGAAGACGGTCATGAAGGCGGACATGAGGGCGGAGGCGAAGGAGGACATTCCGAGAAGGAAGGAGGCCACAAAGAGGAGGGCGGAGAGTCCGGAGAGAGCCAAAAGGAAGGTTCGCAGTTTGTCAGAATCGAGCTGGTGTTATGAACTTCACGTATTGATGCACAAAAGTTTGGGAAAATGCATGATATTTGACGCGTTTCATTTATCAACGTTCACTGAACAATTTGAATGATGTTTGAAGAATTATTGTGGTTCAATGAGTTTTTCAAAGATTATAGGTTTCTTCTATATCGGCTCGGTAAATCAGATGAACTAAGCCTTTCAAAATATCCTCATTGCTCCAAACTTTTGCGCATCGATGTATGTTTTGGAGCAGTAATTTTTCCTGCATCATGTGTCGAAAGGCGAGTTCCAAAATCGTTTCAATCGAAGCTGATTAGACAGTTTTTTCTTTTCCGCAAACTCGTCTTTCTTCGACAATCCCGTGCTAGCATAATTGCTCCAGAACGAAAGTGAAGTTTGTTATCACCAAGATGTGCTTGATTACTGCCAATAGAAATGATCTCTCAGGGGGTCATGAAGAAGGCGGTCACGACGACGGGCACGGTGGAGAGGTATAATTCCTAGGGATGCATTTCGGTTATTGGCTAGCTTTGCAGGGACTCGTATTCGAAGAGCACATTCACGAGGAAGGAGGCCACAAGGATGAAGAGAAGAAGGTATACTAATTTGCTACCTAACATTTGTATTGCTTAGCATTCATGCATCGGTTTTAATTTTCCCCTAAAATGTATTCCATTGCAAATTTTGCAGTTATTTACTTACCTTAGCTATCCTGAAATCGCTACAATTTAACAGTTTTAATTGTGAATTAAACCCAATGCATAAGCATGCTAACGCTTATTACATCTGCTAATGAATGATGCTGCTGCATGAGTTGATTTGAAGGAGGAAAAACACGACGACAAGAAGGATGACGGACATGGTAGGGCCTGAGGGGTCAAGTCTAATTGCCTTTTATGCTAAGATTGGCACATCAAATCTCAAGTGCATTATCTATATTCATTAGTTACCTTCATTTTCTTTAATAATTTTGACGACTTGTTTATCAAAACTGATTATTCAATTTACGCATATTGAGGTCATTGTAAAATATGCGAACCATTTGATCAACTTTCATCCTATTTTTCACAATTTACTAAATTATTTACTTATAATTTCTCATTATTGGGTCTGGGGCAATCTTTCTTCTACACACGTTTGATGTGCCAATCGACGAATTTAACGCTAAATGATTTTTGTTTTGATTTTGACTTGACACCTCTAGGTAAAGAAGAAGAGAAGAAGGCTGAGCCTGAGGAGCATCACGAAGAAAAACACGAGGAAGAGAAAGATGATAAAAAGGAGGACGACAAAAAGGAGGACGACAAAAAAGAGGATGCCCATAAGGAATCGGCAGGTGGAGGATCTTCAGATGGATATGGTAGTTATGATACAAGTGGTGTGTAATGATTTAATAATTTTAATAATTTATTGCTTCTTAATTCATTTTTATGCTATAAAGCTTCTAATAGAAGTCCGCTGCTATTGCATGAAAAACGTAACGTTTTTGTTAGTTTCTAATTTTTCTAAAAAAACTATTTATGCTCTGCGATATTGCGTAAAATTTAAAAGTATACATCAAATTAATATCAGACGCCATGACCGTCTATTAGAGGTTTTATAGTACGTTTTTGCTTGTTGCTGCTTCTGCCATTAATTAAATTTTGCTTAATAAATTTCGCATTCGATGCAATATCTAAATTTTCCAAGTTAAAATTCACAACAATACTAAATGTTAATTGTCGTTGTCTGACTAACTTTCATGACCGTACGGCAACTCGCATTTCTATTCCTATCTAAATATCATCAGAAGTGATCGATATCTACAAATATCATGAAAGACTAATGATTTAATTAAGACGTGCACTTTATATGCGCAAAGAATACATTATTTTATCATTGGTTTATAGAGTAGACCTATTATTCCTATTCGGTAAATTAATTTACTTACAATCCCTAGAACTATAACATCGAAACTGTTAGTTTGCGAAAGTGAAATTTCTAATCCACAACAAACGCTCAGTTTATTTTGTGAAGAATCAGATCTGCAAATTTGTAACAAATCACTTCAGACTCATGCAAATAGTTCGAAATACGCAAAGCACGATCGCATGTCAAATTTCTACATGCGATGAAGTGGCGAGTTGATGAAATAAGCGCTAAAAAGTAATGCAGTGGGAAAAATAGTGAAGATTTCATCGAAGGCAAATGGGACGTGCATCATTTTATTTTAGGTATTATTTTGTGCACCGATATCTATCTATAAACTTTAAAGAATACAACTCGTTGAACATATTTTGAAAAATAGATAAAACACTCTGCCTTTGCTAAATGCAAACGGTTATCTCATAACACTACGATGAAGAGTTCCATGTGTTTTCGGTAGATAATTTTGCAATTAGCGCGTACCATAAAACCTGTGATAGAAGTCCGTGAATTTACATTTTGGTCTAAAATATTTGAACAACTCAAGTTTTCATTTATCAACATCACCTATCTATTGTAATCACAGTAAATCGTGAGAAAACGATCCTTAACACACTAAACAACACTTCCAGAAACGTCAATTTTCCTCATGTTAGACTAACTAGGATTTTTAAAGTGGACTTCTATTATAGGTTTTATGGCATAATCTGAACAGCATTGAATGCTTTCACCAAATCCTTATCATGCAACTCTTAATTGCATATGTGTACCTTTCGTAAACTCGCCACCTCATCGCATAGAGGTTGGTGATGAATAACACTGTTCTGTCCTTTCCTAGCTTTGGTTAGATGTGCCAATCCTTTCTTCGTGTTGCATTTGTGAACGCATCTAACCAATGTTCTTTGGGAAAAGCTGGCATGAATGTTGGTCGGCAACGGTGATTAGCATATCTAACGATATCTATGTCATTTTTCACTCTGCAGAGAAATCATCAGACGGAGGAGGCGACCAATATAAGGAGCCTGAGCACGGTGATTCGTATGCCACGGAGAAGAAGGACGAGTACAAGCAGCCTGAACAGCACCAGGACAGCTACGCGACAGAGAAGAAGGATGAATATGCACCTGGTGGAGAACAGAAGGACGAGTACAAACAGCCGGAGCAGCATCAAGACAGCTACTCTACAGAAAAGAAGACAGATGAATACAAACAGCCTGAGGAAAAGGATGAATACGTGCATTCTGCATCGCACCTCGTTCAGGAGATTCCGCCAGGCGAACGAACTACTGCAAAAGCTGGTTGGTTGCGGGCAAACATACTAATATTTGTGCTTGAAAAGGAAAACGATAGTTAATCAATTATATTGGAGTGAAAGAAATATTAAGAAAACTAGTACATTTCAGTAACATCTTTTCATAAAATGAATGATACTTTCTTCTTCAAAGACAATTAACAAGAATTTTTTCCCTTTCTATTTATTTGTAAAATCAAAGCGTACTGCGAATGCGGATGAAATCGAAAGAGTTTACTGGCTGATGGATGTTTCATTAGAAATTTACTTTCAAGATACGAATTTGTTTAAAGTTTCTTTGGAATTTTGATCTAACAAAATATTCAAAAAGAGATAAGTTCTGCTTCCACGCCAAAGCAGACTTGATCCAAATCTTTCTAGCGGATTCCTCTTTAAATAAAAATATTGATCCAAAATTATTTTGCGGACCTTCTCCCCTATAACTAAAAGTTTCGATTTAAGATCTGCCTAGGTTGTCTGATTCAAACTTTTTTTTTCAAATTTCGTTTCAAATTTAAAATAGTTCAAAACGAACATATCGATTTCGGAATTTTGAAACCCAACTCAGTGGATCTCTGTGTTTGTGAACGGTTGTACTTGCCAAAGGATAGGGAAGCCAGTGAGTTAGGAAAGTAGGAGGAATAGGAAAAAGAGCCGTTGACAAGTGAGGTGTCTATTCACTCGTAGAACTGGAGAAATTACCTCTTATCTGTTTAGTCAAAACCAATTTCACGTACACAATACAGAATACAGAGAAAGTGCTCTAATATTTAGTAACCAAAACGTGGCATTATCGTTTCCCTTTTCAAGCAAAACCCAAATAACTAAATGGCTAAATAACTCGATTAACATGCTTACTAATAGATATCGGTGAAAGCAATTATGCCTCGTACCATGCAATGCCAACTGCATCCGAATCGCACGGGGATGATCACGGGTCCGAGCACGAGCAGGAAGACAAATATCCCTTGCCCAAAGAGCATGAAAAAGCGCAAGAATCCTATGCATCTCCTGCAAAGTCGGCCGACAGCTATGAGACTGAGAGTTCGCATGAGTCCGCCCAGCCCCCTACCCCGCCCAAGTCATCCGACCACTTCGAGTCGGGTGGCGGTCACGATTCTTATGCTGCCCCAGCTTCTGCCAAATCTGACAGCTACGAATCTTCGGCTGGTCACGATTCTTATGCGAGCAAGTCTGCTGACCAGCACTCCGAGCCTGCGCCATCGCATGGTTTGTCCTTTCAAATGTCCATACCTGCATCGCCTAAGCACGTCGTAAATGAAACAAAATATTGGCGTGAAATGAAGAATCTAGAATAAGATTTGCAGATCATGAAAACTCTGATGATCATTCAAAGATCATTGTAAGTTTTGCAAGAGAAACGAATTATTTTGCATGCAGACGAGAAGTTTGGAATGATTGAATGTAACAATGCAGTTCATGTTGCGAGTAGCAAAATATTAACCCAGTAATTTATTTAACATTAATTAACAGAATTCCAAAGTAACGATGTGACAGACGACAAGCACGACCAAGTAGATGACGGTGGCAGTGAAGGCTACATGACGAAGAAGGACGTGGACGAGAAGTACAATTCCGATAGTGCACTGCAAAGCATGAGCTCTGAAGATGGTAACCTACATTTCGCTTCTTCTAATCAACGATAACAATGACTCACAGAGTGAAATTGATACGACTTTTGAGGTATTATTATGCCAAACTCGTTCAATTTCGTTCCATGAATAATTTTCAACACCAATCAATGCATGCTCCAATAATCAACCAACTCACTAATCAACACAGGGGTATTCAATTTCGTGATAAATATGAGCACAAAATGAATATGATGGTGTGATAATGCATAAATGAATGTATGCATAAGTATGCATAAATGTTTGGCAATGTGGGAGGTATTTAGGAAATGCCGGTAGCTATTCATCTGGTCAATCGGCCGGTTCCTACAGCGCCCCAGGTGGAGGCGGCTATCAAAGCGGAGCACCAATACCCGTTGAACCATTACCTGCTGCACCCATCTCTGGTGAGCACGTCGATATTTTTAGTTTATCTTCATGTATCAAAGCTTCAAAAATAGGTGGAGTTCATGCTATGTCGCAATTTTCATATTCATAGATTCATATAATTTACTTTTTCTTTCTTCATCTCGAAAAATGTCAAGAGAATTTTAGGTCACGAACATTAGATTTACAATATTGCAAGATTCCACCTATTTTCAAAGAAAGTTCATCGGACACTCGTTTAGAATGTTCATCAATTTTTAAAAGAAAATGATGTCGATAAGAATGAAAAGTGGATGAACTTTCTAAATGAGTGGAAAGTGAATTTGAAGAACTTTACAAAAAGTCTATTTCAAAGTGGCAATACGTATTCGGTTGAGAAATCAGAATTTCTCGGAATGACGAAATAGCATAACGCGAAATGACAAAGCATTTTGTGCCAATTTTGAGAACATGTAAAAATGATGGAACGCAATAGTAATTAGTAGAAATTGGGAAGGAAAAATAATTAATTCGCCATCTTCGCGCTTTGCCAAATTCAAAAAGCGTCTATTTGTTTCGCGTTATTCCTTTCGTTACTGCGCTATTTCCCCGAACTCTCATTCGGTTATTAAAATCAATCGAAAACGAAATTTAATATTTTTCACCATGTTTTCATCCAAAGCAAATTATTTTTGTAAATCTATACTTATGTAATCATCTTATGTGTATAGGAGGAGGAGCTAGCTATCAGCCTGGACCATCCTCAGGAGGCTACAATAGCGGTCCTGCACCTGTTGTGTCAAGCGGTGAGCACTATTTGTAGTTTTTATTTTATCACACATTATCGAGTAAATAGGAAGAGCTTATTTTTCATAGTGGAATTATAGCACTTATTATTTCATAATTCCCCACTTTTCACTATGAATTTGAACTTTCGTCCCGTAATTTTGATGACAAATAATCACATCACAACAGAGGTGGGCAGGAGTTGACTCTGAATTTACTACTTTTTGCCGACTCCGACTCCGACCCACCCTTGGTCACAATTGGTTTTGCAAAATATCGGTGGAAGTACCCTTAATCGTTAATATGTGTTAGGTGATTCGAGTTATCAAAATGGTCCGTCATCGGGCGGTTCATACAATAGTGCACCTTCTGCTTCTCTTTCTCTTCCTGGTGAGCACACAATTCTATCGCAACACAGTACTTTCCCATTTATGTAATTGTATGACATGCATACGTGTTATGTCAAAGCTCAATAATCAAAATATGCCGATTGTGAAATGGAAACCATGTTGTGAAGTAGATAATACCCGGAGAGCTATAATGCAATTTTCAAATATTTCAAGCATTTTCCCAATGTGATATTCCATGCCTCACAATTCAGCATAAAAACGAGGACTTTCTGCATCTGTCATTAGCTGATCATTACCACCGTTTATGTTTCTCGTCAACCTTTTCCTTTTCTTCTACCAAAATCTTGTGGTAAACACAAATGGCAATGGTGATCAGTCGATGGTAAATATACAGTAGCTGGCAAAAGTATCCGGTCACCTATGAAACCTCGAGTGCTTGGCTTTAACACTTGTGATGATCCAGTCGGAATGAAATTTGCACAGATAAAGCAAGCACAATTCAATAAAAGATTGCCAGTTACGTTTGAATTAGATCATCATAGATGTTAAAACCAGACCTCAAATTTTCATGGGTGGCCGAATACTTTTGCTCTCTACTGTAGAACTGTAGGAAGCTAAAAATGAGCACGAGTGATTTAAAATGTATAGGTGGTGGTGACTCAAGCTACCAAAGTGGTCCATCTTCTGGGGGATCTTACAACAGCGCACCTTCCGCACCTGTCTCCGGTGAGCACATAATTCTGTCACGACACGATACTATCATTCCTGCGTATCGAGATCGAGAATAAAAATCGGCGCAAGAAAGGAAGCTTTCCAAACCGAAATCTTGCATGCCCTTCTCTGCGCCAAATCTTATTAACAAACTCGATAATTGGGCCTGATATTTCACACGTGTTATGTAAAATTTCGTAAATTAAATTGCAGTGATACTTGAAACGAATATCATATTGTGAAGGGAATAGTATCTGAAAGCTAAACTTTTGTCTCCATTCTTTATATTTGAAAGTTTCAATCAATGTGATATTCTGTTCCTCACAAAATCGTTATCGAAAACAATGCACAAATAATTGCAAATGTGTATAGGTGGAGGTGATTCAAGTTACCAAAGTGGCCCATCTTCCGGGGGATCTTACAACAGCGCACCTTCCGCACCTGTCTCTGGTATGCACAAAATCTGCCACACAATGGCTTGATGGATGCAATGAATGAATATCACACTGAAAGAAAACTTTCATAGGAAGGATTGCATAGAAAGATTTAATTTGTTCTAGCTGAGCTTAAAAATTTTTGTGAGAATTACAATCACGATTTTATTTATGGTTAGGCATTTCACTTGTGGTATTTTTTCAAAAAGAGATGAGGCAGACAGCAATGAAAGAAATATTGTCAGCCTACTAAGCTCTGAAACATTTACAAAATCAAAAAATTTCTGAAGTTTCGATATATGGTGTGACATTCATTCTTCCATTAACTCAAAATTATAAAACGAGAATGATCTTCCAAAATGCTCTCATTGTTTCTGTGCATAGGTGGTGGAGACACGAGCTATCAAAGTGGCCCCTCTTCTGGCGGCTCTTACAGCAGCGCACCTTCCGCACCTGTTCCAAGTGAGCACTTATTATTTCTAAGAATCGAGTTGTCACAATCGTCATTATTTGATGCAAAATTCACGGTGTTCTGTATTTGACGGTGGATGTCATACAAATACGGCTGCACTTGCAACGGTATTTTTTCTTATTTCTCTGCTTTACTATATTCCTTAAACTCTATATCTGTTAGCAAGCACAGTCGTATGCATATTATCTGCCGACAAGTGCAATACATGAAGCCAACATTCACCGCGGTATCAATCAAGCGCACTTTGAAAGACGAATGAATATGCATAATTCTAAAACTCATGACTCAAAATAATACTACTCATTCAAAATTCACTACATAGTGCGCGAGATGTAAATGTGAAGCAAAAATCTAATTGTTCAATATGTATAGGTGGAGGCAGCTACCAGAGTGGACCGTCATCTGGTTCTTACAGTGCACCTGCACCTGCATCTGGTGAGCAAATTATTTGGTTAGATCAGGATTCAAATGCATAATTTGCAAGATAGCACAACTAACTGATCTGCTAATATTTGAGTATCAATCAACTAAAATGATGAATATCATACTGAACACTGAAGCATGCCCAATTTTGTTTCAACTTCAGTGCGAAACTAATTTAGATAAGTGTTTTAATGCATAATCTAATGCATACAACATCGCATCCTCACTTGTGCATAGACAATGATGATTAATTATAATTTAACACGTTCATGCACAAATTTCACGATATCTAACACAGTAACACATGCAGATGAGTCCACTTATCAGAGGAGGCCTGATGCTGCTGCTTCTGCAAATAGTGCTAGTTATCAACCAGCTCCGAAAGGATCAAATTATCCCACGCTTGCTTCTGTAGACGAACCCAACACTTCCTCGTATCAAGCTCCAGTCAATCTACCTCCTTCGCCTGCTTATCAACCACCAATTGAAAAATCGAGTTATCAAGCTTCGTCGAATAGTCAGGACTATCCTGCCCCATCGCAATCTTCGAGCTACCAAGCGCAAGCTCCTGCCAGTCAATCATCGTCTTATTCATCGCCCCAGGCTTCGTCCAATCAGCTTCAGCCACCTCCTTATCAACCCTCATACTTGAGCGGTTCAGGTTATAATTATCAGTTGCCTGCCAGTAGTCCGAGTTATCAAGCCCCATCAAGTGCCTCATCCAGTTATCAGGCTTCAGCTAGCGGACCTCAACCACCACCCTACCAGTCTTCTGCCAGTCAATATCAACCCTCCTCATACGAATCACCTGGAGGAGAAAGCTCGAGCTATAATCAGCCACAGGCTCCCTCCAGTCAATCCTCATCTGCGTATTATCCCTCTTATCAGGCATATGGCAACAGTCTCAGCTATCAAACATATGGAAACTTGCTGAATTACCAGTTTCCTGGCAGCAATCCAAGTTATCAAGCTCAAGCTCCTGCAATTCCACCAGTGTCCTACTCATCTCGTCAATCACCATCTAGTGGAAATAGTCCGAGCTATCAAAGCCAGTCGAGCTCTTCGAATTACCAGTCTTACAACAGCGATCAGGACTATCAAGCTCCTTCAAGTGCATCATCGAGCTATCAACCCTCTGCCAACAACCTTAGCTATCCAGGCCCGTCAATCTCGTCGAGGTATCAGGATTCGGTTTCTCAAAACAACCAGCCCGCCTATCAACAATCCTCACATCAGGCCCTCTCTGCACCCTCTGGTTTGTACTAATCACTAACATCCAGTTTATGTGGCATGAATGTAACATGTCTTAGGTAACAATAACACAAAAAGTAACAGCAGTTCTGCAAGCAACGACAGTCTACCATCTCAAACTCAAGCATATCAACAGTCTTCCTCGTATAGCACTTCATCACCGCTCACAACCACAACTGGTATTGTTGCATAACAAATCATTGTTTTGTCGTTTTGGCCCTCAACTGGTGATGCGTCTATACACTAATGCCATCATGTTCACGTACTAACATTTAATTATTCTTTCAATTAAATTATGAAAAATTTTACGAAGCCAATCGAATGAAAGAGCTGCATGATTCGTAAAATTTTCTCTACTGGTCATAGCTAAATCAGCTCGAGATTTTCTATACTTTCAGGTGGCTCTTATTCTTCTGGACAACAAGGCTCTTACACTGCTGCTCAGGTTAGTAACCAATGAGATATCGAGGAGTTGTTGAAGAAAGGTAAACTTACTGAGCTAGATTCAACTACTTCTCTACGAGGATGTCATCATTGATTTTTTATCGAGACGATATACAAAATTGGTTTCCTAGAACTTATTGCGGTTGATATGTACTTTTGGTCCATTAGAGTCCAGAAATCAGGTTTAGAAAGGAAATTTGCTTGAAATTTCCTAACTCACCACTCGATAACGAAAGATTAAACATTGAGAAGGGTAATTTCCTTAGAATTTTGAAAAAAAATCAGCCAGTCGGCACCGATCGATATGCCGATGGCAATGAAGATACCAGCTATTACCAATGCGTACCGCAATTGGTAGTTTTTCCTACATAAACCAATCAGCATCCAGTCCATACTGGTCGGCTGTATTTTTAAGTCAGCGAATTTAGCCAATCGGTATCGTCGGGTTATATAAATTTGTTCTTCTTAAAAACCAGTGCTGATTGGTGAATGCATTGCAACTGACTTTTTTCATTCCCACTAGCAGGTCGATCAGTATCGTCTGATTGAATATCTGCATAGAAATTACACAGTTTCACATCAATTATATGATACCGCACACATCTAAAATAAAATTCCGAAGAAAAATACTAAGAGAATGGCACTTTGGGAAAAATGATTAGTTTCGTCAAACTGAAACAAAAGATCACGCTTGGGGATATTCAAAGCAAAAAACAGCGATCACATATTCTGCATGGATGCGTAAATCGTCTTCTCAATATAGACAATTTCTATGTTTTTTAAATCAAAATTTCAGCCAGAACCAGTGTACTTTATTTAGTTTAAAAATACACAAAATGGGTGCACTTTAGGGAGTAAACCCAGCCAGCTATGCACCAATTCCTCCCCAGGCACCTCCTCAACCCGCACCCGAGCCTGCACCCGTTCAAGCACCGATCGCTACGGAACCTGTCGCCGCCCCACAGCCAGCTCCCGAACAAACCCAAACTGCTCCCGCACCAGCACCAGCTCCTGAGGTAACTGGGCACTATTTGAGTTCCAAATCATCACATCGGGAAGAAACTATCATAAGGGCGGCTAAATTAAAGCATGATAATCAGCCGAAACTGAGTGTTTAGAGGAAGTCAAATAAGCTAAACTATGGCAAGAGCATATAGGTTTTTGGCATTTATAAATTGAGAAAATAGTCTGTAATACCAGCTTATTTGATTTACGAGTAGCACAAATGGATGATTAAGATTATGTGTGTGAAAAATCAGAATTTATTTTTTTAAATTTACATTTTGGGTACAAAGAAAGGGATTATTTTCGACAAATGAGACCATGAAAAACATCACTATTTCCACGAAGACATACATAGATTAGGATTATGAAATGTGCATCAGTGTTTATCGCACGAATTGCTATAATCTAAGGGAATGGCGTGCATCGTTTTCTGCAGTGAAAAATTAAAATACATCAAGCTTAATGTTAGCCTGTCAATCTTCTGGCTTACACATTGAATCTATCCTATCACTTGTGTTTGACAAGCTCGTCTCCTCTATCGCAAATATTTCGAGGAATGCATGACTATGAATTCACAATCTGTTTTCACAGGCAACCCAACCAGTTCAAGTCGAGACTCCCCCAGCTCCTGAGCCACAGCCTCAGGAAATTCCTCCGCCTCCCCCTCCTCCATCTCAGGAGATAGCTCCACCTGCACCCATGGAAACACCATCTCAGCCCGAAGCACAGCCAGCACCCGCACCTGCTCCTGTCCAGACCGAGGCTGAGACCGACGATGGCGAAGTTGTCGATGAAGAGGAAGACGGTCCAGAGGTCATTTCGCGAAATTGCATGCTTCACGCTTATCACTAATCACTGAAAGCTTAACACTATGTTAGCATGGCCACTTGAACGATCACTCAAAGTATTCATTCTTCGAAAACTATGTCAATTTGAAGAAAAAGACGATGACATCATAGCATCGTTGCATGCGAATAGGAGGGTTTGATTGTAGACAGAATTCCTTCTTCATATAACTTCGTATGCAACGACGCAGCTACTGAAACACTTCTCCAGATTAACGGAAATTGTGCATTTTATCGTTTTTACAAAAAAGGAAATCAGCAAGTGCTTCATCATTTAATGACAAATTTTAAATTATCTATTAGCTACGAGCTTCAACGATTCAGAACCTTTTAAATTATTTCACTGGGTTTCTCAAGAAATTTAGGCAGATACTTTCCTATCGAAAAATCTTATTTGAATCAGAAGAAGAGTCCTCGTTTATGTAATATCAGCATCAGTAGAGTTTCAGCTTAACAAAACAAACCATGCCTTGATGCACATGCAGTGAGACATTCGTGTCGCAAATGTGAATTGAAAATAACATTCGAAGTCCTCTAACAGCGTGAAGTGATTCATTAATATTTTACAATCATACAAGGTTCATAACATTTTAAATTTGGTCTGAAGGTAGAAAGTAAAACAAATCAATTCTAGTCCAACATTCTTATTCTAGGCCGCCGCTCCAAATGAACAAGTCGTTGATAATGCTCAGCCCACCTCTAACAAGGGTAAGTTAATACAAAAAATCGGATCGCGATAGGTGGTAAAAACTCCCAAAGTTCATTGAATCATGAACAATGATTTCCGATCGTTTCAACATCTATTCACGGCGCAGTTTTCATTCTCACAGAATAATATCGTTTTTCCTGTCGAAAAGCTTTAATTACAAATCCAAAATTTCATTTTAGACTTCAGAAACAAGAGCGAGACGGTTTTGATATTTTGAAAATTGTTTCCGACTTTGATCTCGATTTCGTTCTGGTCTTCCAATTTTTCATTTTGAATTCGTCCTCGAAATTCTTCTCGTCCTTGCTCAGAAATAACTTACTTCAATTTTGAAAGACAAATATGATAAAGAAAACATCCCATTTCAGAGGAGAGCACGTACGACGACATAGTCGAGGAACAGGCCTCGGCCCCAGCCAGCAGTGCTGCTGCTGCTCCAGCCCCAGCTCCAGCTCCAGCTGAACCCGCACCCGCACCCGCACCAGTCGAATCTGCCCAACCAGCAGCTCAGGAAACATCCGCAACGGCTGCGGCTACGAGTGGAAATGAGGCAGACTACGCAACAACCGAGGAGGAAGGAACTGATGAGGGCAACTGTGACGATCCAGATCTCAAGTCCATTGTTGAGGCTGCACTCACCGCTGAAAAGGTGCACATTTGTTGAATAATGATAAGTAGGAGAAATTGGAGGTTGATATTCTGATGGAAAGATAAACGATAATAGAAAGCTGAAAACAGACATGGAAAAGAGTTCGGAAAAGATATCTTGTCCGACCTTTCCCTATCCCATTTTGCCTATGTGTCATGCTTTCCAAATAGCCGACAAATATCTCATTTTACACTCTTCATGTTCAGGATAACTTGGAAGCTGCCAGAAAGATCGAAGGCGATGCCAGCAGCAAATTCGGTGGTCGATTCAACGCTATCGTCTCGGATGCAGAGTTCGCATACGTCAATTGGTGGGTTTGAAGTTCATGCTAATTTCAAAAACAGTAAGAATGAAAGGGAAGGTATTACTTTTGCCTCTGGAGTTTTGGATTTCCCGTTCAAGAAGACTTCGCTTTTATTCAACTCAAAAGTGGATCGGCATTAGGCTAACAGATCAAATCACGCAAAATGATAGGCAAAGCCATTGTGTGAGGAAGCGAATGATTTCGCGAAACATATTCCGAAGATATCATATCTTTAGTCACCGTAAATTGTGCTTCCCTGAGGCAATTGAGATGGGATAAAATAGCATTATTTTCACGCCACAACAATGATGTTGCACACTAGTTGCAATTCGAATTCGCACTCGTCCCTCCCCTCCTTCCCTTCGCTATTTCCTTCTCTCTCCACGCACTGTATGCTATTTCTCGGGGGGTTGAGCCTGCAAGAGGAGAGATGCAAAAAGTGTGCAACATTCTTGTTGTGGCGTGAAAAAATATCGGGGTTTTCAGTCACGGAGAAACGATTCTGAAGTTATTTTGGGGCTCAGAAATATGAAATAGTCAAATTTATCAAATTTCTAAAACATGACTCTAAACTTTGTTGTCAATAAGTCCGACTTTTTCTGATGCCTGCTGGCGATGCTGCGATCGATAAAATAAAATGATGATTGTAATAGAATAGTTATTCATTCGAAACTCATACGTGATTTACTTTCTCTCAATTTCTCGACTTTTAGCCATAACATACTATAAATTTTTCAAATGACCGAAATATGGTTCGGAGAGTAGTAAAAAATCTTTAATGCATATTTTATCAATCCTAAGTGTGGTTTCAGGTACGGAAAGCGTAACTGCCAACTTCGCCAAGGAAACCGACACTCGCTCACTTGGGAGGACTAAACGAACATCAATTCGATCGTGCCATAATATTTTTAGTTATTATATTTGACTCCGTAAAATTGTAAGATTCAAAAGAAAACTAATTGACAATTTTACTGAATTTATTTGAATCTTATATTATTTTATTTCTAACTATCTTCTATTGTAATATCATGAAAGAAATGATCTTGAAAATGGTAAGTTTTAACTAATCCTGCTCATTCTGATATCGCATTCTCAAAACTAAATTGGTCAAAGCTCACAACTCTTGTGTCTAGTAAGTATCATGTTGAGATATCATAACGTAATAATCAGTATTTTACTATTAGGAACCGATAAATTCCCTAGTAGTTATTCATTATCTCGGAGATTCTTTAGGCCTAACTACTGAAAAGTAAGAATGACAGTAAATCGAATAGTTTAGATTAAGGTAGGTTTACGCGTAGCTATTCTAGGAACCAAGTATTTTATATCATCTTATTTATATTGATTAATATCTATTATAACTAATTATTCATGATCCGCCATCAAACGCTGCAAATTTGTCTTTCCTTCCTTCTGTCTTTCGAAACGTACTCTTCACATTCCTCTGTGATAATTCTTCTTTTCCTGTATTCGTATCTTATCGTCTATTTCAGATGGGACATATCATTGGTATCGATTATTAGATCATTCTACGTTTGCTAAATCACCAACCCAACTATCGAACTAAAATTTCATATCAAAAATGATCGTTTTAGCAAATTTGGAATTCTTTAATCGAAATACCGATTTTATCTTAAAATTTCACGAAATCTCATTATCACCAACTTCAAATATGTAATTTTTCATTTTAGTTTACAAATGATTTTCAACTGATCTTGTGATTAATTGTGTGGTCTTTCGTTGGAAACTTTCACCTCATTATTCGCATTTTGTGGATTTGTTTATTATTTTATTGTTGCATCTCATTCATCATCATTATTACTTATAAAACGAACGTTTTATAATAAATAATTGAAATATTAATTCAAAAATTTGTACTCTTCGACAAACATACCTTATAGCTTCTGGCGTTTTCTGTCAGCATAATTCAATTTTCAAGCAAATCCTAAATAACGATTCCAGAAACAGCCTGATCATTCAACGATTAAATTATACACACCATACACGTGCATATCATCTTGTTTTGAAGTTTTCTATCCTCCAACAAAAATTTGATTCATAAAATGATGAGCAACATGAAACTTGGCGGAGGAAAACAACAATATAATTCGGAGGTATACATGACAAGTGACAATCAATGAGATTGCACAGCCTGGAATGATTCGAATCACGCACAAAGGCAAACAAATTATTCCAACAATTCGGCATGAATCCTCATAAATACGGCAGAATCAACATGCTCATCTTTTATTTTTGGCATCTTTCGATTGAAAAATCGTCTAGATCTGTTTTCGATAATTCAATTCCGGTCAACAACAATAGGGGAAAAGTCCTATAAAAGGGAAGTTAGAGGCGTGAAGCTTCACCAATAACACACAACTTCAGACAATATTCAGCTAACTCATTCTCACTACAATGGCATGCTTCCAATTTGGACTAATCTGCGCCTTCCTTATGCTAGCCTATGCTAGCGCCGCTACAGTCAAAGTAAGACAATTCAAATTCAAAGTTTTAGGGGTTCAACACATAACGAGGCTTTACCTCCCTTTAGAGAGTTATGTTCAGTTGGAGTTGATCTTGTAAACTGCTCATTATACGAGTTAAAGTTTGCCTTTAGCAATACCATACAAATCATCAACTAAATTTGAATTCTTATTCAATATAATTTCAGATCCAAAACAGTCTAGGCCCTGGAGTCACTGCAAAGGTGAATTGTGCTTCGAAGGACGACACAATTGAAGAGAAGAACCTGGATGACGGACAGAGCTTTGAGTGGAAATTCAGTATGCTCAATTATAATTTGTTAAAATAAACTTCTTCAATTCAGCCCCGAATCTTCTCGGAAACACCCTCTACTGGTGCGATGTGACTACGAGCGATGGAAAGAGCAAGCACTGGGATGTTTAGTACGGTTTTTCATTTCAGTTATTCCGCTGAATTTGAAAAAAACCACTTATAAAAGTAGTATGATAAAAAAGTCCAATAAAATTTGAATTTTTTAATCTTTATAAGAAAGTAAGGCTATGAAAAGGATTTAGGGTAATGAACATTGAATATAAAGTTTTTCAGTTGAGTAAATACAAAATAGCACTATTTTATCAGATATTTCTTATCTTTACTTTTCAGTAAATCTTTCTAATTTCAGCAAAGATGGTGTCAATACTTGCTTCTCGAAGGACATCGACAGTAGTGATCGTGCTTGGTGCGTTTTTTTTTTTTTAATTTTAATATAAAAACTGAATCACGAATAATTTAGGTACATGAGAGGAGATGGAATCTACAGAGGTAAAATTTAGTTATGCTTTATAATTTCACCTTATTTTCGAAGACCGATAACTTTCAACAAAGTGCATTCTCTTGCGTTACGTAATTTTAAAATTACCTTTACAATCATGCCTTTGATCAATGAAATATCGTAAAGTTGGATGCAAACAACAAACTAATTTTCGAGCATTAAAAATGCGCAACTTTTATTTCTCCTTCAAATGATAGGTCTTTGGCAATAAGATATTTCTAGGAAGCATGCAAGGAGCCGATCTCTGCAGACAGCACACTTGGTAAACGGATCGAAATCGAATTCAGTATTCTCCGAATCCGAATATTTTGGAAATTTTGACATCTTTTACAAATTTCTAAAAATATCGAACTTTGTTGTACATACTGTGCTTCAAATTGTGTCATTACGTTCTTTCTTTCAAAAACATTCTTGTGGATCACATTTATTCTTTCAAATATCCATCCGTAATATAATTCCAAAATTATTTTAAATGATGATTATTTTTATTCACGAATAAATCGTCCCGGAAATTATATTTTTCAAAATAAAATGCAACGAAAATCTTTGTTTATCAGCAATTTCTTAGATTAAAACTCAATTTCTTGTTTGGTTTGATGAGTTTCGATATTCTAAATATCAAGTTTGCTTTGCTAGAAAAAGCTTAGTTCTTTAGTACCGAACGAAATTCTAATGCCAACAAGCAAACAGATAAATTGAGCTAAGAACGAAGATACTGTAGTTTAAAGAGCCAAAACAATTAGTTCGCATATAAAATGTTACATAGCTTGTTGACTTTATAAATCTGAGGATAGGTAGAAAAGACTGACTAATTTTCTATGATTGTAAATAATCTAAGAAGCGTAGATAAAATTTTATGATTTTCATTCTTCATCCTTAATTGCATAATTTTGTCTATTGTTTCGATATATAGCGATTTAATTAAATCTTAGAAGAAAAGTCATCATAAATATTTCCGATTGATTTTGTGATAAATTTCAATATTTGTACTATTCGAAATTAAAAGTAGGTATATAGTATCCGATGAAACGGACAAATCTAATATTTTCAAATAATGAATTAACTGTTTCGAAGATAAAATGCCAACATTAATGGGGAAAAATCAGACTCAACTATGTTTTCTCTTTAAGAAACTCCCGTTATCACTTGGTTAAGTTAGAAAAACTTCTTCGGTTAAGTAATTGAGTCAGATCAAGGTCACTTTAATGTAGTTTTAACCCAATTGATAATAATTGCCCGTTTACTTTTTCGGCAGCAATATATACTATTTTTATCATCATTTATTCAGTAGCCCAAAAGATCTTGTCATTTTTACTAAAAACTCGTTGTTTTCCAAAATCATTTAAATCTGTGCAGGCACTTTTATGGGTGAATGTTACGCTTCCATGACACATCGATTGCTAATCATTTGTCAGTTCCAAAAAATCAAGATATTATTCACTCTAGTTCTAGAACACTAATAGTTTGTTAGATTATTGCATTTAGATCCTCGAAATTCATGGATCGCGACAATTTGGACGAGTCTGCAAAGCCTGTCGATGACGAAGCTGAAGAAGTGAGGAAAGCGAAGAATCGATGGGCTGCTTCGCGGTATCGAAGCAAGCAGAAAGGAGAGATAAAAATGCTCAAAGAGGTACAATTTAAAAGTTATTGGAAATTTTCGTCGACTATTAGGAGTCCAAATAAAATACCAATTTGTATCCATTTTCGAAAATTTAGGGATGAAATGGAGATCGTCCACCCATTTAATATTTCATTAGAGAATTTGAAAATACTTTAGTTATATGCAAATTTAGCTTTTCGCTCAACAATCAGATGAAATCGAATGGCTGAAGGCACAAGTGAAGATATCGAACGAGAAAATCGGAGAAATAGGCAGGCTGCTCGACATCGCCGTCAACTTCTGCAAATCGCCAGGGGAATTGAAACACCAGATGAATATTTTCTCAGATCAACCTTTGGCTAATACGACTTCATATATTTCTAATCATCCAAATGGAATCAACCGTTCGGCTAATCCATCTCCTTGGCCAGGCAGCACTACTCAACCAATGAGCAGCAATTCTTTGTTCCCTTCACCAATCGAATTGCGTAAGTTATTTATCAGAGAAACATTTAAAAATCTTTCATTAGCGAATTTCAAATCTGAAAATTTGACTGACACAACTGGACAGGAATCATCAAACTATGAGTATCTGCCAAACTTCATGCCAACTAGTCAGGATAATCATGAAACTATCAAAGATATGCAGAATAGAATTGAGCGACCGAGACAGGTTTGTTACTCAAATTTGGAGGACTAAAAAATCTTAGCAACTTTCGGTATATCTCTATAAATTATTGAAAATCATTTTTATGCGTTGACATTTCTTGAATATGCTCGATGTAAAAATTTTGTATCAGCTTTCTCAACATATTAGTCTTATTTTAGATGATTATTGAGGAAGGTCAATTACATCAATCATCAGACGACATCAATGAGACTTTCTATCACGATTTAACACTCGACTAGTGGAATGCTCATGACTCCGAATAGGTCAGTTGAAAAATCGATGATAAGATGTAGCGCAATCGATGTTAATAAAGTTACTGCAGAAAAGCCCAATATGCTTTAATTCTACAGGATATGACATAGATAATGTACGATCTTTATTTATTGAATGAAGAGAAATTAGCCTATATTTAGACTCGCATGTACAAAAATTCATATCTCAACTTGATTTAGCTATAAATATCACCTGTTCAAATACTTTGGCAATGACATTTTCTATTACGAAATTTGATATTTTATGCGACTAGAAAAGCATCATAAATTGGACAGTATTGTTGTCTCATCTTGCAAACACGAAATATGTTAGAAAATTGAAACGAAAAGTGAATTTCGAGAGTTTTATGTTTTATTTTTTGATGTTTTTTGTAATTGAGCATAAGCTTGCAATAATGTTGCTCATCAAAATGTAAATTATCAGCTTCGATTAAGGTATTTTCAGATTGGATCTAAATGATGATGCTTGATGCAAAATGGATTTTCTTGTGACCAAATTGCATGATCTTATCTTATAATTATTTTCGAGCATAAATAAATAATCAACCAGATTTCAGCCTTTCAAATTCGTAATTTACTGTTCTATGAAAATTAATCGACATTCAAAATACCTACAGACCATTTGAACTATATGAATTTTTATACAAGCAAAAGACTAAATTGTATTTTCATTGAATATTTTTCCTGTGTTTGAATAATAAAAAATTTACTATCATAAAAATACTCTCCAATCAAATCGTATTTTTAAATATAGATTTTACTGAAAGTACAAGGGTAATTTATCCATGGTAATCATGAGTAATGCAGTGCTAATTGAAGTGAAATATTGTCTTTTGTCATTTCAACATTTTCAATGACTGCACGATTGTGGTATTTCTACCATCACTCAAAAACGCCAATTTACTTATCAAGCGTAAGAATATCGTCATCAAACACAGAAAAAAACTCGTAATGTACGGAAATTGAGAGAATTCGATAACGTTTCCCTCCAGTCTATTGATAAATATCATAGCAATTGGCATCAATAACGATCCGAAATTTACTAGTTTTTCTCTTTGAACAGTCAGAACTGATTCAGTTGTTAGTTTTTACTATTCGCACATTTCTTAGTTCTTATTATTATTGCTGGACAATTTAGTAAGTCTTTCAAAATTAAGTATTATTTCAGGTAATGGAGCTGATTCATTATTGTTTAGCTCTATGTTTTATATTACTATCAGTTATTGAACCCATTCATAGTGAAAGCTCATGTGATAATATAAAGGATCCGCAAGGAAGGATATTTTGCTACAAACTTCAAAACTGGGATACAGAAGCCCGAAAACGAAAGAAAAAGGCTAAAGTGGTTCATCCACCAGGTAGCATAATCATTAGCGGTTAAACCTTAGATTCTAATTTATTATAAGTTAAAGATGTCAAGAACCAAAAATATATTTTTTTAAACACTGACTATAGTTCATCTTGGTTTTTAAAACGATAATGAATATGATTGCAGGTGTGCGAGCTGGTTCTAGAGATACCTCAGTTTCAGCAGGTAATTCATGCTCGCTTCAACATTATCTTAAATATCAAACGCACGTTTAACTCATACATTCCAATTCATTTTCTAGTGTCTCCAGGGATGTCATATCTTTATAATTA
Source organism: Diploscapter coronatus (assembly GCA_964036155.1). NCBI lineage: Eukaryota > Metazoa > Nematoda > Chromadorea > Rhabditida > Rhabditidae > Diploscapter > Diploscapter coronatus. Next base: position 40,190,327 of record OZ038423.1, read on the forward strand.
GCAATTTTTATATTATCTTTAAAAACCTTGAATCTATTTAAAAATTATAGTCAAGCGAATCAGGGCATTTTATTTCATATCGATTAGAATTTTGATGATTTTCAAATTTAATTGTTTTTCTTCGTTGGAGAACTTTGGATTCTGCGTGAATTCGTCACTTTGCCACAAGGCGAAATAGTGTACAAAGCGAGAAATCTTTCCCTACTTTTGCCTATCCTCTCTTAACCATACATACTATGTCACATGGTCACGAAGTTGCGAAGAATCCAAATAGCCTGTTGAAGAGTATTCAATAATAATCATTTTCTTGCATAGATGCTGCTGTGATTCCAGTTGGAATTGGCGAATGCTACAATTTGGAATGTGCGTGTGAGCTTTTGGAGGAATCGCATAATCCTCGAATGGAAAATGGGCAATGCATGACTAACAAAGGACCGTTGGGACAGGCTGTTAGGTAATTATTTTTCTGAGACAATTTGTGAACGTACAGGGTGTTTCAGTATAATTTTACCATTTTTTCTTGAATAATATTTCTCATAAAAATTATTTCTAAAAAAAAAGTTGTAAAATTATGCCGAAACACTCTGTAGTATCAAAACTATTTGAAAAGAGCCAGGATAGATGAATAACATAGAGTAAAAATCTATTCTTATGCAATTTTGCCGAAAATGACTAGTTATTTGGCTACGAATTTGACTTGTATGTAATAAATAAATCAGCTACATTTTAATTTCAATTAGATTGCAAAGGAAACGGCTGGTTAATTTGTGATTTTAGGAAGGAACTTCGCACACTAACAGCGAGTGAAAGAAAGACGCTGTTCGACGCACTTTTGTTACTGCACGAGGTAATGAATATAATTAATAGGCTACTTTGTTTCATCCAATACTATTAAATTTTCTTAAATCACCATAATGGATTTTTATTTTATTCTTTATGCTAATTTTCGATTGAAGAGCACTCCACTTAAATTTACCAATGAGAGTACATTATAAATTGTATATTCATCTTCTCTCGATGAAAAAGATGGCGATAAGTTATGGTAAAAATTGATAGAATAAGTAAAAATACATATACTATGGCTAATAACTACATTTTATGTGTATATTCTAGAGTGGCGAATTCCATCAACACGTGAGGGCCCACGGGCATGCGGACAAAAGTGCCGGTGCACATGGTGTAAGTTTTTGACTATTATGCATATAATAGCTGATGTAAATTATTTACTGAAAAGTACTATTTTAGGGTCCTGCATTTCTACCGTAATATTTTATAGTTCATTAAATTAACTTAATCAATGAAAAGGTATTGTTTAGGTGGCATAGAGAATATCTCAAAAGATTTGAATTGGCACTGAGACAAATTGACATCTCCATTGGGATACCATATATTGATTGGTGAGATTTAGGATAAGGTTTAAAACATGCGTGAAGATTACTTATATATCGAACATAACTTCTTTCAAACAATCATCTTCAGGAGAAGATTAATCTAGACTTGCATTTAACACTATCAGAAACGTTTTTTATTGCATAGACTAATTTTCTGAAAATATAAACATTGGCAATTCAGGACACTTGATGACGCTCTTGAAAATCCCAGAGATTCAATTTTGTTCTCCGAATATCTAATGGGAGATACTTCTGGTAAAAGAGACAACGAGAACGGTAGCTGGGTGATTAATGGACCTTTCAAAGATTTTGCAACTGCACATGGAAATCCTCGTTTAACAAGGTATATCAGTATCTTTTTATAAATATAATAGGATAATTTATAGAGGGCTGTAAATGTTTAGACAAGCGGATATACACTATCTCAATATGCATGTATATATCCGCGTGTCTAAAATTTACACCCCTGTTTATATGCCTTTCTTTTTCAGAATATTTACTTTAAAAATGATAATTTAGATGGGTTGGTGTACCTTTTGAGGATCCAATTACGAAAGAAATGATTAAACCTCGACCGATGACTCAGGAACATGTGGACTATCAATTAAATGCAGAAAATGTCGACCAAATTATCACCTTTCCTATATTTGTAAGTGAATATTTTTATGCAGAAAACATGTGCTCGGAAGTCAAATTTTATTTGAAACGAGGTTGTATACAGAATCTAGGGAGCTAAAATTGTTAGATTTCGAGCATAATTCTGAATTTTGAACACACATTTTCAGACGAAAGTTGCTAATGATATTTGCAGAAAAATGATTCAGAATAAATTTAGAAAAATGAAAAGGGGTGCAAATACAGCGATCAGATTAAAAGCGCCGGTGAAATGGATCCAGAAAATGCACATGGAAGAGGACATATGTTTGTAGGAGGTGGAGAATTTACTCTAATGCAAAATTATTTTTCAAATAATACTCGTTAAATTTGTTAAAATTTGGTCTATTCATCGAATATTTTCTTCGAGCAACTTCTTGCAAATGGATTTTCACTTTTCTCATCCAAACCTAGGGAAGGCAATCATCAGAAACCTCTTGTGACCTACCCTTGCATATTTTTCTCAACAAAACCATATATCTCTAACTAGGTACTGTCAGCAATTCTCTACTTTACGAAGTACCACCATACCTAAGATTTCGTTCGCGCGACCTACCCCCTAAAGTTTCCTTCGTCTGAAAAAAATGCTCACTATATTCGTTATCATCTTAAATTTATCAATATTTCTTTAATTCGAAAAAAAAATCAAATTCAAATCAAATGTGAGAAATGAAAAAATCTTAATCTAACGTTTACTAATTAGAAAATATTATCAATAAATATAAAATCACCAGATTAATTTTTCAGGAGATATGAATGAATTCTCAACTGCCAGCAATGATCCAATATTCTACATGCACCATGCATTTGTCGATTTTCTGTGGGAAGAATGGAGGAAAAATAAACAGGTAAATTTTCATTATGGTTTTTTTTTCTGATAGCATAAGATATCTATTGAAATTGGTAAATTGTATACGGTAGCGATGAAAAGTTTGGAGCAATGTTTTTGAATGCACTGCGGTATGCCTAGCTACTGTGATACCGCGAATCAATTTGAACGAAATTATGAATATATATTCTCTCCACTGGTTGTAAATTTCTACTAAATTTCAATCAAACTTTATTATGATAGTTGTGCGAACTAGGCTGAATTTATAATCATAATTGTTTTCAACTTTCTATCGGCATCATAAATATAAGCTAAATAGCGAACCTTTAAATTAATTCGTGCGCATAACATAATAGGGCCTTAAGCCGTTATACCAAATTGATATGTTGGGCAGAGTTTTGTACAGAAATATTAGTTGGGCAGTAAATCATATTTTTGTAAGGAAAAATTCGAATTAAAATTTCAAATCGTGTGGACACTGACGAACGCAAAAATTACTGCTTGATTTTTGGCACATAACCATTTTATCAGATTTATCGTCGATCTAGATTAGACTTTTCACGACCCTTTGAGTTTTAAGGATACTTTCTTCCTAAATTTGTGATTTCAAACTAGCACGCTTCTACCACAAACGCATCTTTGCAAGAGGACAAAGTTTGGGGACTCTACACATAATTTAGCATAAAAGTGAACATCCCCGAACCATGAAATTTTTAGGATTCCAGTCAATGGGAAACTGGATGGATTACCGATAGCGAGGCCTGTTCAGCGCCTCAACACTTTAGAGAGGCAAACATGTACCCCTTCATTCCAATGGTCAACAGAGATGGTCTCTCTGTGAATTATACCAAAAATATGTATAAATACGAGCCACGACCGACCTGCAATCCAGATTTGGGGATCGACTGCAAATCAGAGTTAGAAAATTCGCTCCTTACAATTCCAAACTATTTTCAACACATTTAGATTTTTGTTCTGTGATTTGACAAAGGGCAAGAAGGGACCTCGATGTGCTTCGAAAATAAAGAAGGGCAAGTCCTGCAGTGGATACGAACATAAGGAGGATGTTTGCTATCTCGGCGAGTGCGTTGATGGAAAATGTGTGGAAAATGTAGGTTATTTAGTATCTGCAGCATTTCACCTGATCAATGATAACAAATTAGGACCCAAATCGTCCAAAGACAACACCATCGCCAAAGCCTAAGACGATCAAGAAGACGACGAAGCAGGTACTTTCCAACCCATTCAAATAATCCATGTAGAAGAATAATTTTAGGAAACGTGTTGGAACGAAAATAAATGCTGTGCTTTTTGGGTATGCATTGAAGTTTAATCAGGCGGATTTAAAAATTCATCATGCAATAGGCTATTTGGAAACCATGTCCTCAAGCCCTTAAGCCATTGCGAAATAATGTATGGTTAGGGGAGGATATTGAGAGGTAGAGCTCCTTTTCTCCATACTATTTCATATGGCTTCAAGGCTTGAGGGCTTATGGTTTCCAAGTTGACCGTACAATATATAGGGAGATAAATCGAAGCACATTCAATGTATTTTAGGCTGCAAGAGGCGACTGTAAATATAACAAAGCTTATATGAATCAACATTGTAAAGCCTCATGTAAAATATGCAAGCCTGGTTATAAACTGGTTGATGGTAGTTTCCAAATTTGCAGAAAAGAATCTTGAAACAAGACAACATTTACAGATTGTACTGATAGATCTCCTCATTGCAAGAACTGGAAAGCGCAAGGATACTGTGAACAGTACAAAGACTCGATGGATGAAAATTGCCGGAGGAGTTGCAACAGATGCGAGAATACTAGAGCACAAGAGTGTAGTGCTGAAGGTAGAAAATCGAAAGTTCAATCATTTTGAATCACGATTATCTGATTCAGGCTTCAGTGCAACAACTAAGGCACCGTTCAGATGCCACGACACGCTTAGGAACAAGTGCTACAACGAGCATCCCTGTTGCCAATACTGGTGAGTGTGCAGCATTTCAACTAAATGTAAAATCATTACAATATGTAGTCCCAATTAGAGAAGCTAGATGCAAATGAAGATCTGCAATACAGTGTAGGCTGATTGAAATAGCATTTTCCCACATTCCTTGTCGAATTACGGTGCAATTTTCATTCGTTATACTTTCGACGATTACTCTGCTACTGTACTCTATGTATTCTCATTCGAGCTTTATCCAAGCTTGCAATCATACCACATTTCTCGTTTAGCAGAACAGTAATTGAAGGTTATTAATGAATTTATTTTAGGAGTCAGCTCGGTGAATGCCAGAGGAACACTGTATGGATGTCGTGCTACTGCAAAGTATGGCTTAATAATAAAATAGAACCAATTTTATCTATTTGATATTAAAAAGAAGAAGATAACAGTCATTGTAGGTTTCATGTGGCATTTGCTATCCCGACGACTATTACTATAACAGTGAAATCGATTATCACGCTGCTTGCCTCAGTTTGGCTCGAAAGGTAGTGGATTTTACATAAAACATTTGACCTTAAGTGAATCGCATAAATGTCAGAGAATAGAAGCTTCATTAGAACTTTTTACATCAGAGAGAGTTAAATTTAGCTAGAATTTTCTTTAATAAAATTAAATATGACATAAATTACAGGGCGAGTGTCCAAGACGATTGTGGATGACTGGTAATATTAATAAATAGTAAAAAAGTGATCTGAACGTTTTAAATTAGTATTTTAGAAAACTGTCGATCGAGTTGTGGATCCAGTTACAATCCCTTCCAACTTTCTCAAATGTGCTCAGCAGAGTCAGGTAAATTTGAATTAGCTTTAACATGGTCTTGAAATCATAGTTTATCATGATTCAAAAATTATTTACACGTTTGTTCACATCCCGTAATATCTAAGCTCATGGACTTCGACATTTGCGGTTCCCTAACTACCGAAAAATTCGAATTTTTCAAATCGTCATAACTTACCATTCAATGACCATAGACATAGAAAATGAGTAAATATGAGCTAAAAGCTTTTTTATATTATGATAAAACTCGTCCCAAGATGATTTGAGTTAAGTAATGAGTAGAATATATTTGACAATTCGAGAAGTTAACATCCCTCATAGCGTAGCTTCGATTTTAAGAGAACTTGAGTTTAGGACTAACGCTATTTTATAGCGAAAAATGATGCTTCATTATATAATTTAGGTCCGAATGCGAAATTCGATATCCCTGGGCATGACTTCAAAGACGTATCTGAGAACGCAGGACTGTTTGCAAATATATTCGGATAGGAAGGATGAGGAATGGGAAATCGATAATTGGAGGTATGAGCCTCATAATTGAAATGCATGCGATCTCATTGTCATGACATTATTTTGAACATTTCATCAGACTTCTTTAGTATGTAATCGCAATGCGTTGCATAATATTATTCAGAATAAAACAAATACAGGTCATTCGTCTTCTTTAATATTGCTCATCTGCTATTTTTATGCGTAATTACTGGTTCAAAGATTTTTGAACTATTTATAATTTGATATTTCTAACATTAGTCATTAGGGTTTGTTAGCTTTTCCGTCAATGTGTATTTCTTATATTCGCTTGACAATTTGTAATACATTGCTCATTGGTCGATAATAATAAATATGAACATCCTATATGATGCGTTGATTTAAAACCATTTGTAATTGTGAATCATAATTTGATCGATTTTATGCATAGCATTGATCTTCTTCAGTATTAATAGGTATTTCAGTTCATGATGATGAGATTTTATGTAAGCTCAAATTGACAATTTTGATCAGATGATTAGTTATTGAGATTTCTTCATTGAATTATGCCAATAAAACTAGAGCTAAGAGTAGCTGAGTGAATATCGATAGAATGTCAAAACTCTGAGCAAATTGTGTGGAAAGCTCTAGAGGATTTACTGAAAAAATAACTAAAGTCGTAAAACCTTGAAAAACAAATCTCACGTGTTGATTGTGAATTTGCCTCTTCTGTGAACCGAATTGTCACGTAAAATCCGGACTTCTTCGTGCTGCTTTCATTGTAGGAAATGACCAAAGAGTCCCCTTCAGAGAATAACGCATTATTCTCTTTTTGCGAAGTCTGATTAATCCTGCAAGCATTTTAGCTAGCTCTAAATTTCAATAAATCGTATTGATTTACATTCTCGTCATGTTCGTGTCATGCCGAATGACCATTTCTATCAAACTGCCTGAGTTATCGAAGTACGTGTATTCTGTGTTGATTGCGAATCCATAATGTGTGTGATTAACTGAAATTCGTACAAATTTGTAACAATTAGTTGTATTACATCATGACAGAAAATGACCTTGATTTGTAAAGGCGTGAGTTTCGCTGCCCATAGAGTTTAGCAAGTAATTCATCGATGACAGGAAGCATTTTCTTCCGGGTCGAGGGGTGTAAAATGAATCTAATAATTGTGAGATTAATTTCTAAAGCTTCAAATCTTTCAAAAAGACAACTTTTAGTATAAAACTATTTTTTCATCATCTTTCAAATTCCCGATCAATCTTCAGAATTGATATCGAAATTAAAAATTGACCGGAATTGTCAGTTTGCAAATAACATAATCAAAATGTTATCTTTTTACTGACGTCAATATTCCTTTGAGTGATATGTGGATTTTATATTTGCAAAAATATTGAACTAACTTATAACTGCAGTGTCGTTGTATGAAGTGGTTATATTCGCTTGTCCATTTTCGACGACAAACGTACGCAACATTCCGCTTACTCGCTGTGGGAAGTTATCAGCCGCATTAATTTTTCTGGGAAAAAATCTTGCTAATCTGAAAAGGAACATTTATTATCTACCGATATTGAGCCAGCATATTGTCGAATCCTGAAGTGGGCGAAGTTCCTATGACCGAAACAATTGTTGAGTTCTAAGAAAATAACAAAAGCGTGAAGTAACAAGTTTCCTGCTTACTCCAGAAAATTTGATATCCGTGATATATTCAGGATCGCAATTCGGACTGTAAATGATAATGCAAGTGGATAGTTGGGGCCAGGGCTTCAATGAGTATGTCGTCGTCTTTTGAGAATGCCAATAGAGAACTGGAGCTGGTGCGAAGTAATTCACATCTGAATGAGAGAACGAATTACAATTTATCGAAAGAAGATGTGCTCACTTTCATCCGAGCTGATCAGAATGGCCGTCTTCATGGAGTTGTCTACTTTTATGATTGTAATTTGACTGTTGTAATAAAGCTGTGTCATTATCTGCCAAGGAAATACGCTAAACAAGGATATAGAAGAAAACTAGGATGTTTCATAGATAGAATCTCATTTTTATCGAGCTTAAGCAAAAATGACAATTTTAAGTTCAGAAGGCAGGAGCTAAAAACGTCTAAATACTGCTAGAATTTCAGTACAGTAGCTATTCTGATTCAGACTCTGAGAATTTTTAGAAATCAGCTTTGAGTTTTCTTATTTCGAAAATTTCGATGACTAATTGTTTCTCCTATTACGATATTTTATTTTTCCAACTCGATCTAAACCCTTATCAAATACATCCTTTGACGAAATAATACCTTCCAAGTGGCACCCCATCTGTGCCATTTCCTGCAAAAATGATGTATCCATTGTAGGGCAGAGAATTATTTTGATTCTTTTCAGCAGCTATATTTATATTGATCTAAATTTATTTCATTTAGAAGTTTAAAACAATTTTAACGCTTACTACACTTCCTGATAGAGAAGTAATAACTACAGGTGTATTGTAGAGGTCGTCATCGGTGAGAACTATGGAAGGAAGTCCGCTGCCTGTTGAAAATGGGGCAGGCTGAACGCTTGGTACTGAAATTATTAACTCTTTCACTGAACGAAAATTTTCTATTTTACGTTTCTGATAAACAATCGAAAACGCGATGGTCGAATTGAAACATCCCCCATTCGCTACAGGGCAATAGAGTATGAGATAATTTAGTCCAGCAGGAATGTAAAATGTCCTGGGTTGATTTTGAACGAGTTGTGATCTAAATGAATAAATAAAGGATGCTTTTAAAAACCGAGTTATCGGTACAAAATTGGTGACTCGTAAATTGAAATACGCAGAGTATTCATTTCGTAACAATTGAAAAATTGCGTAAAATTTCTATTATAATCTTAGAAATGATATAAGTCTGCAGATGAGAATTTATTTCTGACAGAAAGTTGTTAGATTTATTCTATCGTTTCAATTTTTGTCCTTAAAATAATCATTTTCAAGAAGAAAAACTATGCCCACTCGTCTTCAACTTCTATAGAAATATTGTAGGTGTATTCAAGCATGTACAAATCATCTCCTTGCATAGAACCGTACATCGTCAGGTTTACGTATGAACCATCCGGAACAAATATCTAAAAATAGAATTGTTGTTTACAAATACTCACGAAAGGTTTACCTGCCACATGCAGTAATTCGATTGATCTTCAGGATGGTAAATCTGCGGCACTAATGAGTCGTCAGGGAAGTTCACATTTCCAGTTACATTCTTCATGTATGAACAGGTAACTAAAAGAATTCATACAGAAAGATGAAATCAAAAGGAAATAACCATCACAATGAATTGGCTGAATAAGAATAGTTGCGAAATAAGCTAACAGAATAATAGCTAACATTTCGAAAATTGAATAATAATAGTTATTAAATTTTATTTAGGAGATGATGTGTAGCTGAGCCAGGAGACCTATCAAAACCAATTTATAGTTTCCTTCTAATTTTATGCGTCTGCCGTTTAAAATATTTTGATTTTCCTTCTTTGATCACTGTCGATTCACGATTTTTATGTGCCATTTTAGACTGGGATTGCAAATTTGTCACCCAAAAAAGTCCTTCAGATAAGGTTTATTATCTGGCAGATCGTAAAATGCAAATCTAAATGGCAGAAAGTAGAACTTTGTATTGTACCTGCATAGGGAGACTACAAATCGAGCTATTTACTCAAGCTATCCTAATTTTCATATAACAAAACCAGTAAAAATGTCACAATGATTGACGGAGCAATTAGTCGAGTTTATGAAAGTTATAATTCATCTGAAGCGATAAATTGACGACTGCTAAACGATTTTCGAATCTGGATTTCACGCTTTTTAAGTAATGAAAGAAAAGACGTAATGAAAAAAATTAAATGACACAGAAGTTCTTGTGGACAATATCAACATTTTTAATATTGCTTTTAATCGAAATTTGTAGCATCGCTCTAAAATTTGCATCAGTGTGTAATTATCATAATTTTAGCTCATCTACTCGTGACATACCAATTCAAATGAAAAACAACAAGCCTTTATGCCTAGGTCTTCATAATATTCGGCGTAATCTCGTCTGAATAAGTGTATTTCGTATAGCTAACAATAAGTACAAGAATTAGAGGTAATGAATATCATGTGAAGTAATTGCTTTACGCTATGCTTTGATCTTTATTACTGACTTGATAATTTTATAATCCGAATGCAGATATTTAGAGTCTTCTTGTTGGCTTTGCATGTTTTTGCAAGGAAATATTGCGAATCGCCATTCTTGCTTGAATACCCCAAATTTCATGCATGTCCAGGCAAAAAATTCTCAGCAGTCTTTGGACTAAATCTAGTCGCCCACATTGTATTGAAAGTCATTTTATCTACTTTTCAGTGAAATCATCCTTTTCGAAAATCATAAACCACCTATGAGAATAATTAGTGGAATGGTTAATTTGCTAAACTTTAACGGAAGCTTGGGTAATCGTTCGAGTGAATCTGAATCGAGGAATCAAGCAGCTATGCCATCTAGTCTGTCTTTCTGCGTTCCTTCCCCTTTTCTTTCTTTCTCCTTCCCCTTCCCTCGTCTTCCTCATCCAACCTACAGTCATTTCTATTTCTATCTTCGGCATGTGCAGTTATTGCTTCTCCTGCTGTCTGCTGTTTTTACCAGTCGGCTTCATCTAAAGAAGCCCAGTCTTCATTACTTATTTTCACTCTCCAACTTTCACACTAATTTCTATCCCAACTTTCGACTAAAATACCCCCTTTTCAATCAATTCACATAAATCGGTTTAGAATCCACAAACTCGGATGTTTGATTTCCATCAACGACCCTATTTAGTTACAAACTGAATTGTCTTTTATTTTTCATCAGTATCATTCTTTACGAGACCGTTAGTTTCGAAGATCAATTCCTATTTGAGGATGTTTCTTCTTCTTTAAAAAATAGCTCCTAAAACAAAATTACTCTTATTCAACGGCCAATTTCTGATTCCTGAATAGATGTGCTCGGATTTCAATTTTGGAAAATTCGAAATCGGAATCTGATTCGGGATTAAATATTTGGGCGATTCGGGAACTGAATGTAAAATTCATCTAGCTCAGAATAGGAATTCTTAAGTCCACTTTTCTGAAACATTGAATAATTTCGATTACAATCAAGATTTTCAAAATTCAAGCCATTTCATTTGCTGATTATTTAACTCTGCACAATTCAACAGATGCATTCATTTACCCTTGCAGAATTGTCAACTCATCTTAGATTATCTTTGCCCACTCATTTCTATTCTCCATTCATAAATTCCTTTGTCGACCATAACAAGTTCGCATTTCAACTACCTTCCTGGATATGAAATCCTAACAATCACTTCACTTTGTTCATATCTGATATGTTGAAGCCGATTGTTATTCCATTATTCTTTTACATTGCAGAATATCTTCAGCTTTCTTCTACATTCAAATAGTTCGATTTCAATAGTTTTTGTCATAATTTCATCATCGAATCATCTGTCAAGCTATTTCATCTATCCGAAGGTGATAATTTAAGTCTACGACTTGCAAATTTTTAATAACTTTTTGATTCGAGAATTCTAAACACCTTAGTGAACGATTAGGATAATGACATCAGTTTATCTCCCTCATTATTATTTCATATCATGATGATAAAACTTTTCTAGACCTTGACTTTATCAGAATTATATTTGTAATAACGCTATTTTATCTGACCAAAGTTTCAAACATTTCTAAAGGCCATCATCATCTCAATTCATTCAGGTGTTCTAATTTCTCCTGCCAGCCCGAATGTGATGTCAATTCGCCTTCTCTCTCTGCTGTCCCTCGTTTTTCTGCCAGCCGTCTCTTACGGTTCAGTCGATTTCGAGAACGCTCGAGTTGTCGGTAAGAAAGGGAAAACATATTGCCCAACGGCAGAATCAGCGACGTGTCAAAAATATCGCGGTCTCCGAAAAGATGTGTCGGAATTTTTTTTCATCGAAAAAGTCCAATTACGAGTGATCCTTCGGTCTAATGAAAGTGAGTGTATCTTGTAAGCACTCGGTTCAATACTCGTGGCTTGCCTACTACACTCTCACTACTACGAGTGTAAGCAAGGAAGGGAAAGGCAAGTAAAAGGATGCCCAAGGCCTTCGCTGTGCATCTACAAAGGCAATACGCCGTGCGATGGAGCGAGGATCTAGTTGGCTAGATTGAGATACGCGACTTTTGCTTGGGTAAAAAGGGAAGAGAAACGCTGCGGCGGCAAACAAAAAATAGACGGCGCCGTAAGCAATCGCCACTTGACGGACTTCCTTCTGCTTTCTGCCTTCTCATTTTCACTTTCCACTCTCTAATTATACTCAATCCCTAATTGTTTTTCAATGACAATACTACGAGTATCTAATTGACAAACCCATTACAAAGTGGACAAAATTCGAGAGTCGAAAAAAATGTTGCTAAAAATAAATTTTGAAGACGAACTATTTTAGGAATGCCAAAGTTGATTTGCTCAAATAAATCCATGTTGTTGAATTTCGAAACAAATATCTCATTTCAAGGACGAGTCACTGTAAGTGATAATTTGATTTACCAACTCAGGAATGATATGACTTTTTGTCAACAGTTAAAAGCTGGAGAAGATTTCAGGAAAAGAAGAGCGGTAGAGATTGGATTCTCACTTTGTAAAAAAAGTCCTATCTTTTCTGAAATTTCACTTGATTATAGACGTGGGCAAGTTTCAGGTAATAAACAAATCTCTGGTTCCCGGTTGCAAAAAGGAGTACTCAGCGAATATCGTCAAGCAGGCATCCATGAAAATCGACGCTGAGAAATGCGCAGATATAAAATATCTACAGGTTTATTCCTTTTCAGTAGATTTTTGAAAATTGTAGATCTTTTGCATAAAAAGTTGGCTTTGGATCATGAAAGTCATCGGTATCAAGATGAAAAGAATCTTATAATTAGCATTTAAATGTTAGAAACGATTTAATCTAATCCTATTGTATCGTTCTATTGAAAGAATTCCAATTTATAATAAAGTGGAAATTTTAGTTAATCTTCTAAGAATGGACAATAACTAAAGGTGAATTTAGTCTGGTGATCGATCCCTCGAGGCAATTATCCAAATAAGTTTCCATCCTCTGGTTGTGACGGGCAGCGATCGAATCTACAGGCTGCAATGCATCGATCATCAGCCACAAGACGGCAAGAATTTCTTTCAAGAATCGTAAGACATACTCTAGAAAGCAATTTTGAATTTAAAACTCTAGGGATTGCAAACACATCGTTCGAGCTGCAAGCACTTTCCTAAACGAAACGGAATATTCTATTGGGGATTCTGTTGTTCACGAATGGTCGTGCAATAAGACTATCATTGAAGGTTTCAGAAATTCTATCACCTTTTATTATGATCATCTGCCATTATGTTACAACTTTATTCGTAGTTTGTAATCGACAGTGACAAAGTAGGAAAGGAAGTGATTTCTTGTAAATTAAAGAGTTGACCTCTGTAGACTTGTGAAGTGTCTCTCTTGTTTTCTTTTTCCAGGAGACATCACGCTGCTGAATTAAAAGATCTCTATTTATTTCATTACAAACTCCATCACTCTCAATTCGTCAATTACAATTTGACAATTTGTTTGTCTTGAAGAAATTACGATACTAAGTCGAAAAATAGCAAGTCGATATCGAATTCTTTTTAATTAGAACACTTTTGCATCATAAAGCCTTCAGGAATGGGACCAACAAATGCGTTCCTAACAAACTGTTTGGCCGTATCACAAGATGGGAAAGTTATAAGGATAATCGACGATAACGGGTAGGAATGATCGAAATCTCGAGTTTTCAATTATTTAGAGTTTAGTTGCATAATTGACTCTGAATTGATGGGCGAACTCAGCTACAGCAGTTACTACCCGAAGATCTATGCCAGATCGAGAGTGTTTCAGCTGATCAGCAGTTTGAGGCAAATTGAATTTATTCAAACATCATTGTCCCTATGATTTCAGATATCGTTTCGAATGCTTCGTCGATGTCTGTATGAAGAAGAACGGAACATGCACTGATCGAGTATTCGTATGTCACTTCTCAATTTTGTTGATCTTTTTCTCTGGGAAAAATAAATTTAGCCACCTCGCTGTTCGTTTACTCGGGAAGAAATCATCAAACGAGAAGAGCAAAAGTCCAAGAAACTTCCGATAGTATCTACAGACAAACTGTTGACCGGTTACAATTCTGCCACAAACGTTGTTAAATCGTGGAAAACTATAATTTGCAGGGGCTGCCATTTCCGGATTCGACAAGCGATTCAAAGTAATCAGTCCATGGATTACTGTAACGGCAAACCAGTATATGAATACTGGCAACATTCACGAGCGATATTTCATCCGGGGAATTGTCAATCGAACTCTGAACGAGGACGATCTAGAAGAAGACCAGCCTGACCATTTCTTGATGGGAATCTCTTACAGGTCTAAATACTCTACTGGTTTTTTTTTAATAATATCTTGAGAAATTCCAGAGGATCGAAACTCGTTCATCCTTTTGGACCAAACAAACCTCTCAAATTCTGGCAACTACCGAATCGAATAGGACTCAAGAAGACCATTGAAAAACTAGCGTTGGAGGTTATTTTTCGCCGAGAAGTCAATATTCTGTCATTTTTTCAGAAGAAGATCAAGAAACCTGCGAAATTGAAACTGTACAAAAACTTCGAACCGAACAACTCAACTATTCTTCCGACACTTGTTCACGTACCCAATGAAAACAATCTGAATTCAACAAGTTTGATTTCAACGACATCAGAAATATCCACAACAACAAGGCAACTCATTTCGCTAAATCATAAACTCTGCCTCATTTTAGCGATGAGAAGACACAAGACTTGTCTATTCCAAAGAAGAAGAAAATCGACATCAAACGACCACATCTGAGGCTAAATCCTATTCCAGTCCCTCCAGATCTACCGCCCATATTCCAAAGAAATAAGGATGAGAACAACACTCTAGAGGATGTTGATTCAACAGCTATCAGGCACGGATATATCAACGATCAATTGATATCGTTACTAATTTTAGCAGTACCACAATATCAGCTGAAAAATCCGAAAGAGATCGCGAACATAGAGCCGATTCCGAATCCTCGCTAGAAAATCTAAATGGAAAGGTAATCGTTCAGTCTAATAAGGGAGTTGCCAAATAGGAACTTCCCTTATAAGACCAATATTTTCACTAAATTAGGCTCCAAATCATGAGTATCACGAGGACAGTCCATCTACCTTGCCTTTCCTTGCGACTGACAGGACGTTTGAGCCTGAAGAGGAAGAAGCTAAAACGACGTCTATTGGACCTGGTATAAATCTATTACATTTAAAAAATTTTTAATTTCTCAAAAAATACAGAATCGAAACTTCTTCACGACTGGCGTTTGGATGACAGCGTCATCAACGACACTGACATTCTGCTTCCTTCTGGCAGGCAGATGATTTACTGCGGAAATAGCACGGAGGAAATTATGGTTCGTACCTCACAGACATATCTTAATGAAGATCTTCTTCATCGAACCTGAACTATTAAAATCAGGCTCGGATGAAATTGACTGGCGTCGAGTACCTGCTTATCGTTTGGTCCTTCGGCTCTGTTCTCGTTTGGATTTGTATTCTGGCCACTTGTCTATATCAACGATCAAGGAAGAGGAATTGGCTTCAAATGCGGTATCGGATTTATCATAAATTTACAACTTTAATAAATAACAGTGAAGAGAAATTTGAATGCAAATAGAAGTTCAAAAAGGTTTAATTTTCTGGAAACCTTCAATTAGTATTTTCCTCATAAGTTGTAGAATAGGACCACGCGAAATTGAAAATTTTTAAATTTGACGTAGAAGAAGTTACTTGGTCTTTCGAAAGAAAAACAGCAAGTTTCCAACCTAACAAACTTAACGTCGATGCTTTGCTGGGTCTGTTGCAAAATGAAATTTCTTTATCTTCTATTAGAAAATAAAATCTCGTACACAACTACATTCTGATATTTTAGAGATTCGAATGCGCCCTCAACGAACATGCAGCCCTGCTCGATTCATTCACCGGAACAATCTTGGGCACAGCAATATCGAAATTATGAGAACAATCGAGGGGCCAGCGAAGATTTAACCGTCAGCAATAGAAGTTTCTGATAGTAGTCAGCTATCGTATCAGATTTACTGAATAATAATTGGAGCTTTAAGATTTCTATGATTGCAATCATTTTGTACCAAATCTACATTTGTCTTTCATGGCAATAAACGATATTTATTCATCTACATTTTCATGTCATAGATCGTGAATGAGCAATAAATTATGGCAAAGATCAATAAGTAATTAAATTTTAGGAATGAATTAGTGATTAGTCTTTCGAAAGTTCGTGAAAGACAGAGTAATAAATAAGTAAGAGTTCTTAATTTTCTAAACTGCGAGCCAGATTACGTAGTACTTCTTCATTAAAGAATTTAGTCTAGTTCAATTACGGACTTTTCTTTCAACAAATTTCAACATATGAAAATTCGTCCATGAAATATCATCGAGTGTTTCTGGTTGTCATCGGAATCAAAACGAAGTTCGCTCATTCGAGATGACAACTCTCGGTTCGGCATAGTGGATCGTATCACTTCTGCTGCTGTTACTGTAGCTACAATTTGCAACTACAGGAGCGATGGATGAAGTCGAGAGTTCGTTGTTGGATATGACGAAGGGAGGGGAGCAGAAGGGTCCGTGAGGAGGTTGGGTGAGGAGATGGAAGCTGACTGATAGGGACTGAGCAGAGAGGAAGAGTTGAAGGCACAGGATGGCAAGTAAGAGGACGTACGAGGAATACAGCACCACCAGACTGAAATAATTTAGTTTTGGCATCATCAGTCAGTAACAAATTAGCTTTAACAGAAATTCTTCATAGTCCCGTTTCTCCGAATTTTAAAGTTGGCTATCTGTTCGCTGTTTTCCGAAATTCAAAATAACTAATCATGCTCAAATATGGAACACACGTCCTTTCACCGTTTCAATCGGAAACACTACTACATCGTAATATGCGAAATTAACGACTTTTATGGATATCAGCCTCGTCATGGAATATGGAAATAGTGCAAGTGGCTTACTTCAATTGTGAAATCGGTCCGGTTTGTGGATAAATAACGAGAAGTTGAGCGTTCGAAATGATCGAAGTAAAGCGAGCAGGTGTCAACAAGTAAACGATGAGCAGAATTATACAAAGTCTGAAACGCCGCTAACTTTACGTAGAAAAAATCATTCAATGTCCAACATTTGGATGAGAAAAGCTGAAAGCTGTACGCCAAGAAGTCGCTGTGTGAAGGCGAAGAACATGAAGACTGAAGCGAGCATGAAGTACAGCGATAAGAGCGACTCTTTCAGGCCATAGCCATACAAAGACAAGGCTGTCTTCTGCCTGAAGCCGAATTTTCAAGAATTCATACGATTTCTTCCAAACCATTTTTCATCATATTCAACGAGTGTTTTGGTGCAAGCGTAGGCTGCAAAAGCAACTCCAATTCCAGATACAATCACTAATCCGAGAGAAACACAAACAGTCGTTAGATTTATCTGCAATTCTTTAGCCTGTCATTACTATTAGTCTTTCTTTCTCGGCATTCAAAACAGTCAATACTTGTAAATCCGTATGGGTTTACAGTCATTAATTACCTATTCACTTGAGAAAAATCTTCAGATCTGCAATTCTCTTGCCAATGTAGCCAATTCCTGTTCGCACAAATAGGAAATTTTCGCATTTTCAGAGACTACTCGATTCGTTTTTGCCGGCATCGCTTCGCAACAAATTATTTCCTTTCGATATGTTATGTTTCCCACACGGATCTAATTTGCTTTCGCTGAGTTTATTAACCTGAATCAGCTGTCTTCGTTTACAAAGTGCCATTGTCGCGAGAGTCAAAGTTATCGATGGCAGAATGAGCACTGCAAAGTACCCGAGTGCCAAAACGATGATGTAAACTATGTAAGTAGAGCTGAAATCAGCAATCAGCATGAAAAACCAATAAATGAAGTCCTGCCTAATGATGTTCTGTTGAACAAATGAGAAATTGATGTCCAAAGCGAAGTAGTAGATCTCATCGAACCAGGATATTATCGCTAGCAGTGAAAAGACTATGTGGAGTATCTGGAAGATCATACTATCTTTTATCAAAGACGCTTCGATGGTTGTTGACTATTGGTCTCAGTTCATCACCATTCTCGAGACTTCCTTCTGGAACAGGCCCAGAAAAATATTCACAGAAATCATAATTCATTTCTCTCACACCTACCACTTACTGATAGTTACTATGACTGTCCATTATTTATTATTTAACGAAAATAACAAATAACGCGATTTTTACACGTGAAAAAAACATACAAGCATGCATTACAGGCATACAGGTATCCGAGTTGTTTCACAGGTTCTCTTAATTTTTCTCGCTCCATTTTTAATTCTTTTCCATCGCCAACTTTGTGAAACAACGGGAAATGCGACAATGCACCCGCTCGCTTTTGATGTATAAGAATCGCATTATTTATCATCTTCATCCAGTAATCGGACGTTCAAAAATGATGGAGAAATCGAAAACCTGCATCAAGGATCGACAGCTTCTTGTCAGAGGCCAGAATCCGCATAGAGCAGCGATTCCTTGCAGGACTGAAGGAACGAAACATCCAAGCGAGGCTTCCACGGACAGGGCTTGGTTCTTCTGACGAAAGGCGGAAGAAAAACCAAAGTTCTCTGGACTTTCCAGATCAAGCAATCTTGTTGGAATCTCCTGTAATCTCCACTCATCTCCTAATCAGACGAATTTGGACTACCCTATACAAATTATTGGCTCTGAGAGCTGCCAGCACGAGAATAGCTACGGAAACGACGAGCTGAATCAAGGCAAGTAGACAATAAGCAATCAACGATGGAGTTGGTTTCCAGGTTTTACTGAAATGTATGGTTTAATCTAAACAATAATATTTCCATGATCTTTTTACTTATTCTTTCGAGACAAAATAGGTCTTGCACTACTCGAGCTCGGTGAAGGCACATCATTTTCGTCCAGGAACTTGAACTCATCGTAAATCTGAAAAATGATGATATTTCTCTTTCCAAAATTTTCCATTTTTCAAAACAATGAAGAAAAAGGACAATTTTCGATTTTCCCTTTGCCGATTTTATGTCACAAGATCGGCTTACGAATTGCAGAATGAGGCAAAATAACGCCAGCTGACTAAAATTGTGCAATCAGTAGACAAAAAAACCGGAGCTAAAGGTTGAAATTGGGTGGACGAAAAATCGATAATTTACAACAGGGATTTTCAAAATTTTTGTTTAAAAAATCGTAATCGGAACCCAAGTCGGAATTAAAATTTGTCGTAACTCCGGAATCGGAATTGCGACACCCCTGATATATAGGAAAAGAAAACTAACAGTTTCAATTGCATTTTCGTCGAACGTGTCGTAGTTCTTCGATCGTCCTTTCTTCTTCGAACCAACAACTTCTTGTCTCTGAATTTTACAGTAAACAAAATAATGTAAACTTGATGACAAATTACATTAAGTTCTTTATCGATATTGTTATTCTGGCTGACAGAGAGTTGTTTCGTCCTAATCCTTGGGATCGGCCCGCTGTACGGGTCTTTTTCCACAGCCCTCGGTCCTGTCATAGGCTCTGATCGTCTTTGATATCGAACCTGAATTGGTTATCGATGAAAATATCAATGATTCACAGCAAATGTATGACGGATTATCGTACAGTTTCAGTGACAGTCTCGCTTTTCTGAATCACTGGACGGGCCAGGCGGAAATTCGATGAAGGCCCAGGCTGAGAACTGTATGGCGCCATTCTGAAGATAAAAAATACTTCTTCAATAAATTAGTCTATATTTTTAGCAAACCCAGGAGCACTTTCACCAGAAAAATACAATATATGAAGATATGGAGGATGGATAGTTGGAGACAAAAATTTGAGCCATAAATTATCACGAGTCGCGAAATTTTTAACATATTTTTTGCTAGAGATACGACATTGTGAAGGAAATATTATGTGGGGACAAAGTAGCATGAAATTTTCGACGATAGTGCCTCCATAGATCTGAATTCTAGTAACCTAGAAGCTAGCCAAATGAAAGCGTATAATTCAGACCAGACAAACAATGAATCAATTGTTGAAAACTTCGATTGGATATTGAAATTTACACCTCACAAAAAGGAATAAACTGACCAGGAGATGCACAAATAGAAAGGGAAAGAAGGGAAGTAAAAGAGGGGAAAACTGAGAATCCGGTCCAAAACAGGGCAGGGCAAAGTGCGTGGGAAGTCATGCAGATTCGAGACGAGCCAAGTGAAAAATGTACGAATTCAGTGCAAAAAACGTGGGTAAGAATATTTAAAAAAAAAAAAGAGAAGATTTTCGATAAAAATGACTTACCTAAATTAGCAAGTAGTTAGGAATATTAGATTTTCTATCCACTAATTTGAATCACTATTTAACGGGAATTTTTCAAATCAAATTCGAACTGGAATTCGAAAATGGTTTGAATATTTATGGAGCAGTAGAATCGAATAGAGCAATTCAATACGACTCAACAGATTCGTTCGAGAGGACTAAACGAAGAGTAATGAAATGTGAAAAGTTATACAGATAGTCGGTAAAAGATACTTTCTCTTCTTTCCCCCTTCTCTTCCTCTTACTCACTTCAACCTCTTTATTATTTCAAATATTCCTTCTATGGAAAACGTGAAAGGCGGATTCAGATACGAAGAAAGAAAGTGAAAATGATGAAAGAGTGCGGGCAGTCGAGAGATTTGAGAGATGAAGAGAAGATGGTTTTTGCATGACAAACAGCGAACTGCAGCTGCATAGATTCGTGAATTGTTGGAATTGAGAAACAGAAGAAGTGAAGAGGAATTGGGAACCGACGTTCTCTATGAAATGAATATGAATACAGAGAAACGAAAGAATGCGGATTGGTGAAGACCATGAACATGTGAGAGGGAAAGGAGATGCAGAAACGAGACGAGTACAGTGCCATTGCATTTGCATAAGTCGCAACGACTTGAAAGTGGAAAGTCAAGAGAAAAGTGAAACTGAAATACTCACCGAAACTGAAACAATAGTCATTTTAAAACCCACTCAATCGATCGATAAGTAAATGAAAGCTAAATCAATTACATGAAACAGTAGAATTTGACATCAGGATAAGCCATAATTATAATTTTAATATCAAAGTGAAATATCGTTTGGATTACAATAATTCGCACATTATCCAGTCTGATTTTGTTGCATTTTTTCGCTGATAGCAATTTTTGAGGTACAATTAATTAAAAACTACTGACTAAATTGACTAAAATCTAGAAAGAAATTAGAAACCTTTAAAACCTACGATTATTCAGCCAGACGATGACTCTCAGCATGAAGAGATCCAAATATGGAGTTGCTTGCGGGAAAGGCGTAGTCTCCACAAACAGCACTTGGCGGTCACGATTCCAAGATTGCGGACAACAAATACTCCACAACCAACTTGAACACAATCAACACAGAAACTGAATGTGGGAAGAAACGCAACAAATCGAATATAAACAAACAAACACTTGTGTAACTATGCAAATAAATAACAAAAAACGACGAAAATTGAATTTATTAGCGAGTCAATCTTTTCGATATTAGAATGTCATATTGGAAATCGATGGCTCTTGCAATTCAACTAAAAATTGTTGTTTGCCATTGAAAGTAATATAGAGCAATTTCAGTTATCAATTGCAAAATTCTAAGACTTTTTCTTTTCAATTTAGAGCAATTGAATTTCACTGTTCATAAATATCTATTCCATTAGTGAAGACCATCCAAATAATTAACAACTTTATTCGAAGCCATGGACTCTACTCATGATTCCATATCATGAATAGATAGGAGAGTGTTGGAAAAAAATACGTAACAAAAGTGAGCTAAAATTTGAAAACGTTCATGAATTTAAATATCTTTCGTATACCTAAAATGTTGATAACCATCATTCTTAATTTAGCATGATCTCGTGATCACTTATTTAATTGTATGTTAAATTGTAGGAGAATCAGACTCGAGAAACTTATTGAAGCATAGATGCTAAAATAGTGCGTTTCAAATCTTTGACTCGTCAGCATTATACTTTATTTCACCCTGACCATTCCACTACTCTTCAATATCGAAAAATTGATCATTAAAAATCGATATTAGATTACCAGTGTTTTCACAGGATTTTGGAAGATTATTCCTTTCAAAAATGATTTCTGCTTGCAAATTGCACCATCTAAGCAGTCGGCTGTTGGAGGCTTTCATGTCTCATGAAAACACTGCTTAAATCTCCAACGGCACAACTACTTAAGCTGGGACAATTGTATTCGATTCAATTAAAATAACAACTTACCAAACATCGAATATTCTTTTGTAGCTTAAATGGAATAGGTGATCGTTTGGTTTAAATGATGACAGAATACTGGTAGAAAAATGTAAATAGCTGACATTCTGCCGACGAATATTTCATTTCATTTTTAGTTTGAAATTGAAATGAATCGGAAAGTAGAAATCCGCAAAAATCGACAGGAAGAGCTGTCTGTGGCTGAGGGCTTTATACAGATCCGGCAGAAAGAGGAAAGAGAAGGGAGGGGAAGAAAAGAGGAACTCATTGACAAATAATCGAGCCGATTGCACAAATGCAATCACAATCAAAGGAAGGAAGGGGGGATTGCATATTTGGATGAATGAATGGAATGAATGAATGAAGAGAGGAGAGAGAAGCCTGTAGCAAATCGACAAATGAGTCGGATGATCGACAATTTGCACAGCTGAGATGGAGAAATCCACAGCAATCAGTCGGCAACAAGCAGCAGAAAGGATTGTTTGTCTGTCACAAAGGAAGAGATACATGAAATTCAATGAATTATACACGGTTTACATGCACACTCCAACTAATTCAACAGATTCACTAGCAAAAGTCCAAATTCCTCGAATAGCTTCGATTTTGTACATCTGAATGAATTAATCCACGTAATATACGAAATTAGTAAAAAGAGAGTCGTCCATCTGTCTGATCGAAGTATCGAAAAGTCTAAATTCAGCGAAGAATCGTAGGTCAATGGTCGAAGTTAAAGTGAAACCGAGTGATGATAAATGTGTCGGACGATATCGCTTCAAGCTAACTTCCTTGTACTATAAAGAGTAGAAGCGTAACGTGAATTTTATCGAAAGTATGAAGATGAGAACGATGGCAAAATTAATGTTTGTTCATAATTTTAATTTCAAGCTAAGAAAATTTGAATCCTGATTCTAAACCCAAAGATTTTGGCGAGAGATTATGGGTCTGAATATTCGAAAATCTAGACTCAGCAATCAGCTAAAAATAAATGAGATCAAGCTTAGTTCAGAGTATAAATGAAGAGTGCAGAAACTTCGCAGGTTGCATCGCTAATTTCGCGCATCTCACTTTCAGCTTCTCCACCTCCGTGCTCTCTCGATTTGCCTGCTATTTCCTCTCTGTGTACATATCATTGGACAGTTATCGAGTGCCTTTGCCTTCTCCTTCTTCTTGGCCTGTGGATGCTTTTCATTCTTTTCACTCCTTCATCTCTCTCGCTGTCTTTGAAACTCTCTCAATCATTGTGCACTTTCTGATCCTTCAAAATTCAAACTTTTATCTTTGAACGATCTTTTGATAGTGAAAACAAGAATAAAGATCAAGTTAAAAAACATAGTTAGGAATAAGTTTCGACTGTACGAATGAAAGCCATTCCATAAAATCATCAAAGAGTAAATGCGCAATATTTGAATCAATAAATCTCAATGTCACAATATATAGAACGGCTAGGTGGAGTCATAGAATACGTTCGAAATTAGCAATGATCAATCAAATCGAAATATTAGTAGCCTTGTCATGTCATTGTCTCAACTTGAACATTGATTCCGTACAAGTATGCAAAAAGAATTTGAAAAGTTTCAATGCTAAAAAAAGCAATGTCGCGTGTGACCTTATAATTTCAAAATTTTTTTCCAAAATTGCTGCAAAAATCGACGATTTTCAAGTACTTTGCGGTAGTGAAGAGAAAGTTAGAATGCTAGTCTTGGACGTCATGAAATTTTGACTGCCATTCATGCACTTTTTAAAGTCACGAAAGCACAGTATAGTTCAAGGAAGTTAAATTTTTTGCCAAAATGATTTCTAGATTTCCTAGATTGATTTATGAGATCGTTACATTTCCTTCCAAGTTCGATGATCTATTGCTCCTGTACTCGCTTCGGTAATTGTGCTTCTGCATTCTCTACAGGTTTCGCCCTCTCCTCTCTAATTGCTCTGAACGCATCTGGACAATCCAGTTTGAATGTCATAATTCACGCGATCTATCGGCTGAAGTCTCGAATTTAGCCGTATTAGCAATGCAGCAGTGAAGAGGTGCAACTCGGTTGGCCAGTGCCTCCTCATTCGAGTCTTCAAGTGACAGTCCTCTTCTTCTGCCTTCTGCCTGCATTTGCCTGACTACTTTCACTCCCCTCCTTACTCTTACCTCATTCATAACCCACTCGCCTCAATTGGACAGCATGTTTCCCACAAATTTTTGCACTTACCTCGATTTTACATTTTTGCATCAGTAGTTTGTGGTCTATTGAAATATCTAATTTTAAGAATGTCGTCTGAAAAAGATCCCGATGCGATCATCACATCTGTATCGCGCATCGCCAGCTGCGTGTCGATTGTGTCGTTGCTGCTGACCGCGGCTGCCTACATCGCCATTGTGAATGACATCGAGCGGTCTGCGGTCGAATTGGAGGCCGTTGGCAGACAGATGCAGGTCAGTCAGTCATCTCCGCATTTCGTGCTTTGGTTAATTTTCATCTCAATCAATCAGTTATTATCGACACACGATTTCTGTGCTTTGAAATACGCAGATGATTTTTCTTACAAAATCAAAATACAAGGTGGTTTTTAGATCTCGAGAAATTTTCACGTATTTCACAGTTAGAGACAATCAGTAAAGGTTGCTAAAATAGTCGAATCAGCGAATCAGTTCTGCTAGAGAGTTGAGGGTTCCTATTTGTAAGACCATCATTCATTCACTCATTGACATCAGTGCGAATCAATGAGGGACAAAAGTCGAATGATGCATCTTGACAGGCGTAATTCAGTCAAACGTGTCCAGTAGATGCGGCGCGAAATTTCGCGCAATTCGATCACTTTTCATATTAAAAATAATCTCATGGTTTAGCAATAGAAAAAAATGTAATTGTACTTGAGATAATTAATTCAATAAAGTAATGATAAATTTAATGATCACCAGAGTAATTCATGTTTAGGAAAAAAACCAAAATAGTCTAGTTTCAATGCTGATCTAAAACGATATTGAATTTTATACTGATTCTTATCCGATTGGATCATTTTGATAGACTTTAAAATAGAAGCGCAGTAAAAGATAATAAAATATCAAGATAACACCTAACCTAAATTCACCTTCTATAAGTTTATAAAATTATCAAAGGAAGAAATTACCGGTAAAAGTTTAGAAATTTAACCCCATGATAAATTCAATTTCTGATGCTCATTTTCAACTCTGAATATCTCTATTTAATTTTAGCTATTTCTAAAATTTGATATAATTGATACGGTCTGAAGTCCTACTATTTAAAAATTAGAAGCACGTTAGGAATTTAGCTGAAGCTTGTCATGAGATGAACAAGATCTCGCTGCTTACGAAATGACAGTACTGAAATTCATGGCATTTTTTAATTCCGAAAATAGAGTAACAGAGTAATTCATCAGAATTGAAAATTTAGGCTGCTAAGACTTTGGCTCTAGAAGAATTGGAGGAATACGAATATCATCGCGGAAAGAGACAGAGTTGGTTCACTTCTGTGAAAGGATCGAAAAGAGGCAGAGGCAGAGGAAGAGGCAGAGGCAGACACAGATACGATGCAGACGCAGACGATTCGTCGCCCAGAGTTTGTGGTCAGTCACAATCATTCGTTCATTACAAGAAAAATAGAAAATTGGGAATACAGAATTTATCAAAACAATGAAAGAATTTCCATATAAAATTAAAGATTGATAAATCAGATTCCAAATTTAGTTCCTTTTAGAAGGCTCTAAATAAAAAAAAACAGTTGTAAACTAATGAGCTCGATAAGGAACTAGGGTCGTAGAAAATAATTCAAGGCATAAAGAATAAGAGCACAGTCAAATCAAATAATAGAATGATCGCAAAGTTTCGCCACGAATCATGTTCATAATCATATTCCTTTCAACGCTATTCAATACTAAACCACGATAGAATTTTGCTAACATACTCGGCGCTAATTGGATGTGAATAGTAGCAGAATTTCATTTGGATTCAGGTTGAAGGTATTTCAAAATAAGTGGCAAGATTCTGTGATCAACCTAATAAGAATAAGAGAATCCGCGCTTTACAATCAGAACGCTTAGCGTTGCATTCGGTGCATTTTCGACATAGTCGCGCTGTTTGTTTGTTATCAGTCGAATGAAGAATGGCCAAAAATATAAGGCATCACAGAAATTGCGATGATATGGTGATAAGGGGAATTGGAAGGCAACAAGGAAGTGGTTATTAGAAAATTAGGAAGTTCAATTGAAAAGGACAAAAGTGAGAAATAAATGAAAAATGGGTTGGAAACGATGAAAACAGAAGAAGATGATGATAGAGTGGCAGAGAACGGGAGAGAAAGAGAGAAGGAAGAAAGGTAAGGAGATAGTGAAGGGTTGGAGGGCAAGGAGACGATTCACATCATTGGAACTGAGAAAACAACAGTAAATAGAACGAAGAAATGAGGGAGGAAAGAGTAGGAATTGTAAAGAAGTAAGCAGAAAGAGTGTCAGAGGCAGAAGTGACCATCGAAACAAAATCACTCGAGCTGCATCACTCATTGGCAAATCCACGAAAAAAGCTTATCAGTGATTTTTAAGAGCTCACAAAACTCAAATCCACATCAAAATTTCGTTCATTATCAAATGATATCCCTGTCCAAGGTTGAGATGACCTAACCAAAACGTGAAATAACTAAAGTTGCATGAAAATCTCGATAACTGGCAAACCGAGGCTGATAACCTCCAAACAAATAGGGCAAAAAAAGAAATAGGGCAATTCCCGACTCAGAGTGTATCTACTTTGATCTCTGGCGACCTTCAACATACTTACTTATCTGCCTGATATCATTGTCTTATTCATGAATACACGTCTCATCGATCGATCGATCGATTCATGATAAACATTGTTACATTCTTATGACTAGACAATAAGTGCTTCATTGCAAAATATCTGTCAAATCGTGCAATAGATCGCATAAAATTGGCACTGCACAGTCAACATCTGCCGCTTTCGGAAGATATAGATCATCACACTTGAGTTGCGTGAAAATTCTACCAATAGTTGAATCCATAACGGAGATAAATGATTTCATCGGCTATAATATTCGAATATTGGAGCCAATGAATATTCCGAAATTATGTCGCGCAGTATAAAAATCATCGTACAATAACGGGGATATTCAGTGACTCGACTGGACCTGAACAGTGAAAGAAATAGCGTAAAATGAAATAGGAAAACACATCTTGTATCGCATATATTTACGAGTGAATTGAAATTAAAATCATTTTCTATTTTCAGATTGTGCTGTCATCACATGCCCGAGAGGTATTTCTTTGTGTCGGAATTTATTCTCATAATTACTACATTTTAGGACCGAGAGGAAAGCCAGCTAAGTTCAAAAAATTATTTATACCAATTTTAACACCTGATAAAAACGCTCGTTTCTTGAGAAGAAAAAATTCCTTATCGTTTCTATTTTATGAACACCTGGTAAGATGGCTGAGGATGGAATATCGGGAGGTAAATTTGATGATTTTTTTTTTTTATCAATTCCCACGTCATCGTTTTAGAGCCTGGTCAGAAGGGTGTTGATGGAATTATGCAAGTTGAAGAAGGACAGCCTTGGTATGTCAGATTTTTGATTGAAAAATAAAGCGTATTTAATTCAGTCCACCATGCCCCCGTGGACGTAAGTTTGCTCTTACTGTAGATAGCTTCATTGAAAAGGGATAACATTTCCTGATTCAACTAAACGAATTTACTATCAGTTTCAAGTCAGAGTAAAAAATTTCAGCTCGAGGGCCAGATGGCGAAAAGGGGGAGCAAGGTGGTTTTTTCACGAGATTCGACTAAAACTCATGGATATAATTTAGGCGAAAGGGGGAAGTCTGGAATTCCTGGTTTTTTTTAATTATTTTCTATACATGCATCAGCATTGAACTCTAGGAGAACCTGGCAAAGATGGAATAAACGAGCCTGGAATACCTGGTCCAAAGGGGATACGCGGACAAGCAGGTAAAGATGAGGTTACCTAATTCGCAGTTTAGGAAATCCAGTGTCTTACAGCGATACACTTTACATCTGTAATAAACAAGTCATAAATTATTTAGGCAGGAACGGCGAACAAGGTCAAAAGGGTGAAGCTGGACGCGATTTTGTGCAGCTCGTTGGAGTTCCAGGCCCGAAAGGACCAAGTCAGTAAAATCATAGACTAATGGAACTTAGTCAGGCTAAAGTAACGATAACTCTCAAAGAAATCGTACTCTGGCATTTATTTATACAGAACAAACCTCTTTCCAAATCTTATTTTGGATAAGTTATTGCTGAAAAGTTTATCCTTATTCTTATCAGAGTGGTTTTACTGTTTCGAAAATTCAATAAAATTTGCAGTTGGTGCTCAAGGCCTCCAAGGTCCTCGAGGGGATCCGGTAAGATATAATCGAATTTCTAGCCATAACCCAAATCATTTTAGGGCGAACCAGGTATCTGAAGCTCTATTTGTATTTTTGCATGGCAAAAGACCGTTCAAATTCAGTGAATAGATAGATTTGAGAATCTTAAAAGTTGCTCGAATTGAACACGTCTAACGCACGATAAAACCCCCATAAACTAACAATCTTTTAGGAATTCCTGCGGAGCCTGGATCAGGTAACCATAATTTTTACTCATATATCAAGTATTGTTTAAATTTTAGAGGGTCTGAAAGGAGCAGTGGGTGAACCAGGTAAGTTCCAATAAGCTAATATCGAGAATTTATCAAATTCGACGAAAGGTGAACCGGGTGAGACAGGCCATCGTGGGAAACAAGGGTATTTTTGCATTGCTAAGAAATTTAGTTAAGAAAAATGCTTTTAGAGCGAGAGGTCCTCCCGGAAAAGATTCGATTTATTGCGAATGTCCTCCAAGAGACGGTATTACTTCAAGTTCAAATGAAGATTATTTGCCTCTAACAGGGAGTGGAATTGCAAGCAAATCGGGACTGTTGGCATTGTCGTCAAATTGGGAGTATTACAATAAAGGGGGCAAAGGCAGAGGCAGAGGCAAGGCCACAATCAGTGAAAATTTCGATCGCGGTACTCCCTCTTCGTCTTCATCTTCATCTCCATCTGAAGACTACGAAGAGCTCGTAAGCGCCGGAGTCGACAGAAAGTGAGTTGCTGAGCCTCGATTTTCCGGAAAAACGTGCAACTTATCTCGACATTGTTGCAAATCGAGCAAATTTTCTAAAGTTTAGGCTCATCACACTAATACGAATTTTTAATTGATACCTGTATCAAACTTTCCTTTTTTAAAAGTAGCTATCAGTATCATAGATGGATCAAATTTTGAGTTCAAAAATTTATATCACCAAAGTCGAGGCATTGTTATAGACAACGATTTTTACTCGATTGTTATTTTCATTTTAGCCCAACAGTAATCCAGACGATTCCTCCTGATGATCGACGAGTATCAGAAACATACTCGCACTTCTCGATTCTGCCTTCTTCGAGTGGAAATGGACGTTTCCCAGGTCGAATCTCAACGGGCAGAGCAGGTTCGAGAGGGGGAGGCTTTGATGACACGTATGCAGAGCCGCGAAAGACGGCCAGAGATGATCCAAAGAAGGGTGGAGGACTGTTGCCTGGAGACGATACCTTTACAAAGTATGACAAAGTCACAGATTGTGTTTCAATTGAAGAGACGAGTATTGCTTTCACGGATAAAATCCACGCGAAGGAAAAGTTTAATAATTCGAAGTAGAAGGCAAAACTCAAAACATATTCTTCTTTGAGGCCGAAGCGACGTCAAAGTTCAGAAAATTTTCTCCTTCAAAATCGAAGGCGTTGTAGAAGTTCGGGAAAAAAATTCCAAAGTGACGGCGTCTTTAGACATGACCTAAAAACTCGTGTTTTAACGAAATCTTAGTTTCACGCAACTTGTCACGAATGACAAAAATTTTGCGCACAAAATGTGGAAATAGACTTAATACTTGATGAATCTAATTTCCAATCTTTCATGCTCATAAACAGTTTGCAAGATTTTCTGAAAGTCGTGATAACAAAATAATACACCGAGTTAATTCGCAATTGGCAAAAACCTTTCTATTTTAGACATTCTCCTGCTAGTTCTATCATCACTTATAAAGATTCCAGTGAGCAAAATGGCATCAATAACGTAAGTTGGGATTAGTTCTTTGTCTTAACTTCAGCAGTTAATTTAGCGCGTGATAATTCGTAATCGGAATGGTGGATCTCGCAAAATCCCAGTTGTAAATTCGAAAGGACTCGATTTCGAATTCAGACGAAGACTACGCGCCAAGCTGAGAGCGCTCAGACGAAAGAAACTCCTATGAATGAATCGATATTTGCGATGATTCGACTAAATAAACAGTTATTTGATTCACCTATTGCGAAATTTCTATCGTAAATCAGACAGTCACAAATTCGACACACTAATTAACACGATTTTCACCAATTATTCGTC
This sequence comes from Diploscapter coronatus, assembly GCA_964036155.1. Taxonomy (NCBI): domain Eukaryota; kingdom Metazoa; phylum Nematoda; class Chromadorea; order Rhabditida; family Rhabditidae; genus Diploscapter; species Diploscapter coronatus. Next base: position 40,221,238 of record OZ038423.1, read on the forward strand.
GTTACGAAATATAAAATCTTTATGAACTTTCATGCAATTCATCTTTCTCTATTCATTATTTCGTTGGCTTTCTCGATTTGCCTCTTTCCTTTTCGTTCTCATGTTTCCCATCCACTCTCTTTCCCTCTCTCTATGTCTCACTTATCGCGTTTTTTCTTTCTATGCTCTCTAGTGCCTTTGCGCTCACCCATAGACATCTTTAGTTAGCAGAATTTCGAAATGTTTCGCAGTTCTTTGTGTTTTTCGTGGTTTACGCTATAGCCTGTCAGTTGAATTTAACCTATTTGAACTCGAAATCATTTTCCTTCATAGTTCTATTCAAATCGACATATTTTGAAGAGCATTTTCAGTTCTAAATGACCGCAGACAAGGAAGATTTGCCTCGCAACGGGCTGCCTTTGAGTGAAATCAAGGAGCCTGTCAATTATGAGAATCACAATGAGAAGGCAACTCTGCTCGACGAAACTGCAAAGGAGAGGTACGTGAAGTTCTTTTTCATTTTTGCAATATTAGAAAAATCTTGACACTGAACTTGCATCGTTTTGGCGCATAACACGTTTTGTCATCCACATTCGGTCCATAGAGTGCAGGCAGCTAGAGTATGTATGCTGGAGGGGAAAAGGACAGATGAAGATATAGAGACGCAGGGTTATTTCTGCAATCGAGTTCAGAGATGAAGCAAGCCTTCTACAATGAGCTATTTGAGCAAGATTATAAAATGTAAAATTGCAGCGAGAAGAAAGAACCACCATCTCCAAAGGCGTCAATATGTCAGTTGGTGAGACTTCAAAAGTTAGTGATTTTATTTTTCGTCTTATTTTTTCAGTTCCGATATACAACGTGGTTAGATCGACTTTTCCTATTCATTGGAATTTTAGTGGCTTGCATAACAGGATTGGGGTAAGCTCATATTTAAAAAAAAAATGTATCCGAAGAGGGCTGGAACGGTAACTATTGAAAAAAACGAAAAAAATCATTTATCATTTGAAGAAGGACGGAGTGTACAATGACTGAATGATTTTCATAATTTAGCGGAGTACTAACAATAGTGTTTCCATATTTTCAAAAAAGAAGCTATCATTGGACAATAATCACTTTTTTAAATGATAAAAAACGCTGTTATTTCGTCAAATGGAAAGCGTCCATGAAATAACGAATACCAGCATGATGAAAATAATGCGGAAAAAGTGGCCTATCCTGCCATTCCTGCCCTATTTTGGTCATGTTTCACGTCATGATATACGTTCTCCAAGAATCCAACGCAAATCAAAGCGATGTTTTTCTTGACAGAAAAGAAAACTTTACAAATACAGTAATTTTAAATTCCGAAGAATCATTACTATGTTAGTTTATTAAATCGTTCCATCCCAGATCTAGCGATAAACTTTTCTAAATATGCTTCTTTTCAGATTTCCATTCGTCTCAATCATAATGGTATTTAAAAAGCAAGTTGTATGAATTTTGCATTGAAAAAACATTTTAGGGCGACATTTCTCAAAATTTCATCGATGCAGTAGTTTTGTCCTTTGCCAACTCAAGCGGTAGGAGTTGATTTCCTAGAGTGTTTCTACCAATGAACTATAGCATCTGGCTACAACGAACGGATGGATGACTTCAACAACAAAGTGATTCACAACTGCCTCAAATACGTTTATCTGGGTTGCATAATTTTCGTTGCAGCATGTATTCAGGTAAATATTCCAAAGAAAGAAATGTTTTTGTTGATAAATTTCTTTAGGAAGCAAGCTTCTTGCTAGTTTGTGAGAGCATGGTCAACAGATTGAGGCGGCACTTCTTCAAAGCAATTATGAGGCAGGATATTGCTTGGTTTGACAAGAATCAATCGGGATCACTCGGAACGAAGCTATTCGAGTATTCGCAAAAATAACGAAAACCTTCAAAAATAAGTTTCAGCAATATCGAACGAGTCAAAGAAGGCACAGGCGACAAAATTGGCCTAATGTTCCAATTTACCTCACAATTCATCGGTGGCTTCATCATTGCGTTCACATACGATTGGGTCTTGACGCTATGCATGTGTGCATTCTCCCCGTTGATGATCTGTTGTGGTGCGTTCATCTCAAAGGTAGAAATATCATTTTCTCGCTTGTACATAAGTAATAACTCTAGATAATGGCATCCGCGTCAACAGAAGAAACGAAGAATTATGCAAAGGCAGGTGCAATTGCTGAAGAAGCACTCACTTCGAGTCGAACTGTCATGAGCTTCAATGCTCAGAAATACGAGTCTGATAGGTAGTAGAGCAAATTGGACATTAAGTATCTTATTTTATCGAGAAGGAAAAAAAGTTTAGAATTACGAAATCAGAGTAATTTCTCATAGACTAGGAAGAAGCGAATACAATTGGTTCAAAATCTAGAAATTAAACGTGAAGTTTATAAAGTATTTCACGCAAATTTTCCTTCGGAGTAATAAAAAGTATATAAATTTTGCACCAATCTAACTTGTTATTTGAAGAACGATATGGACCAAGTCCTTAAAAAATCCCTCTGAATTTAGGTATGACAGAGCTCTGAAAGTAAGCGAGAAGATTGGGATCAAGAAGTCCTTGCTAGTAGGAGTTGGATTGGCTATAACTTTCCTCGTCATATTCTCGTCGTATTGCTTTGCATTTTACATGGGAACGAATTTCGTGCATAGCGGAAGACTGCAAGGTGGCACTGTTATGACCGTATTTTTTGCGGTAATGATGGGGTTAGTAATGGTTTTATGGAGAGAAATCACCCCTACATCTCTCAGGTCAATGGCAATGGGTCATGCAACCCAGCAGTTTGGCGTTTTGGGAGCCGCCTTGGGTGCAGCGGGTGCGTTGTACGAAGTCATTGATCGGGTATGCAATTGTGCGAAAAGCTATCATTTTTCCCCTCAATTTAGACTCCAGACATTGATTCATACTCGGAGGAGGGGAAGAAGCCTAAAGATGTCCGTGGAGAAATACAAGTTTCCAACTTGCGATTTTCTTATCCAACTCGTCCAGAAGTAGAAGTTCTAAAGGTTGAACAACCAAGAAGAGATACAGAAAAAAATCTTATTCTATTCTAGGGTCTCAACTTCACGGTTGAACAAGGTCAAACAGTTGCACTAGTCGGCAGCTCTGGGTGTGGCAAGTCGACAGTCGTTTCCCTGCTTTTGCACTACTATGATCCTGATTCCGGAGATATTCTCATTGATGGAATTCCCATCAAGCAACTCAATATCGAACACTTGCGCAACATTGTCGGTGTTGTCAGTCAAGAACCTCAACTCTTCTCGACCACCATTGAAGAGGTTCGTTTATCACACAAGAAATACCGAAAAAAGGGCGTGTAATTTGAGAATTTAAACAAATCTGAGTCGTGTGTCGGAACTTAGGAAAAGTTGACCAGCAACTTTAGTCAGACACCATTCTCTCCGAGCTAGAATTTTATGATAATATTGACAACTCGGTTGTTCACAATGAAACAACATGACGATTTTGTGTGTGAAATGAGAGAACACCAGCTTACTCTCTCCTATACACTATTCCGTCATGTTTCGCCTTTGCATCATCGTGAGAATGTCAAATCGTGATGATATCCTTACTTTAGAATATTCGATACGGTCGTGAAGACGTTACAACTTCGGAAATTACCGATGCACTAAGGAAAGCAAATGCCTACGAATTTGTTAAAGAATTTCCCGATGGCCTCAAAACACTGGTTGGAGATCGAGGAGCTCAAGTATCGGGAGAATTTCTATCTTCACATACACAAATGATTTTTAGATGTCAGGTGGACAGAAACAAAGAATCGCCATCGCAAGGGCTCTAGTCAGAAATCCAAGGATACTTCTTCTCGATGAAGCGACGTCAGCTCTTGATGCAGAAAGGTTCAGTATAAAATTATTGAATTTTTAAAAATAAATAATGTCTATTTCAGTGAATCAATTGTGCAAGAAGCTCTGGAGAATGTAAGAGTCATATGAGAAAACTCCACATAGGAGCACACAGATCTTGAAAAACTCGAATAGAGACAATCGATAGCGTTGATAGCGATTATCAGATAAAATACCCAACCTAATCGCACTCGGAAATTTTGAATATTTTTGTAGGTATTTAGTATGGAAATAAGCTGTTTTATTAAAATCACAAGCGAAATTTTCAAATTTGCTAATAAAGGCAAGAAAATCGAAGGCCAACCTAAAATTCCAGATATCTGAGTTCGAGTAAGCACTTTTTGATCTGATAATATTGTCAATTATTTTTTTAAATAGGAGTTTGCATAAATATCTGAGCTCATGTGTGGGAACTTCTCTTGTCAATGCAACTCAAAAAGGCGAAACTCAATCTCTTCAGGCATCCAAAAATCGCACGACGCTGGTAGTTGCTCACCGTTTATCGACCATAAAGAACGCTGACAAAATTGTGGCTATAAAAGATGGAGAAGTGGTAGAAATTGGGACTCATCAGGAACTGCTCGCGAAGAAGGGATTTTACTACGAACTTGTGAATGCTCAGGTCTTCGTCGATGTCGATGGTAATTTTTCTCCTGATGCCACTATAATTCAGTGATTTCAGACGAAAAACCTAAACTCGATCGGATGGCTTCCTCGCCTGGATCTGTAACACGACGACGAACCTCGAGTATACACGACGAAATAAGAAGACTTCAGTCACAACTATCTGGGGGACTGACAAACAGAGAAGTATTGGACGAAAATGCAAATGCTTTGAAAAGACCAGAGGAGGATCTGGAGAGACTAAAAAGAGGTTGGATGCTTCTGGAACTTTTTCTTTGAAAAACTTATTTTGCAGAACTCGAAGAGGAAGGAGCAGCCAAGGCGAATCTTTTCCGAATTTTGAAATATGCCAAGCCAGAATTGCCATATTTGATCATTGCTACAATAGCTGCGATCGTTCAAGGAGGCGTATTCCCAGTCTTCTCGCTATTCTTCTCGCAAATAATCGAGGTTGATCAAAGTGGAAGAACTATTCGAGGTTTCCATTTTAGGTGTTTTCGCTGACTGGCGATGAGTTGTTGAGAGAAGGCCATTTCTGGTCGCTGATGTTCCTCGTCTTGGCTGTTGTTACAGCGAGCACGATGTTCTTCCAAGCTACCTTCTATGGAATAGCTGCAGAAAAGTTGACTTTGAGGCTGCGATCAAAGGTGCGCATTGTTTTTGTTCTAGCGAGAACGACTTTATTATAATTCAAACAGGTGTTCCGTAATGTGATGCGAATGGATGGTACTTATTTTGACAATCCTTGTCATTCTCCTGGCAAAATCAGCACTCGTCTTTCATCTGATGCTCCAACCATCAAAGCAGCTATCGACTATCGAATTGGTGGAGTATTCAATTCCGTGATTTCTGTTGCTATCGGATTGATAATCGCATTCTACTTCTGCTGGCAGATGGCATTTCTTGTAACGTTGATTTCACCATTGCTAGGTGTCAGTCATAGTATTCGCATGAAGTACATGTCAGGGAAGGCCAACAATGATGCAAAGGAGATGGAGAATAGTGGAAAGGTAAAATCTCGTTGTTTCGATGAGACGAATTAAAGTGGATAAAAAGGTCCAACAGCACATGCGCGTAATTGTACGAAGAGTACGACGCTGATTAGTCGTATGTTAAGCGCCATTCCCTCGGTCAGCCTTTTTGACGATTAATTTGTGTCGCCATCGGTGTACTATTGTTTACGCATTATTGAACTTTATCGTTCACTTAATTCGTTGGAATTTAAACAAAAAATAGAAATTCACTGAAAAACCGTTTTAGATCGCATTGGAAGCTATCGAGAATATTCGGACTGTTCAGGCATTAACACTACAAAAAAGGCTTCATGAGAAGTTTTGCCATCACCTAGAAAGACCACATCGGAATAACAGACAAAAAGCCATCTTCCAAGTGAGAAGTCAGATTTGTCTAAATAAGTTTAGCAAATTAGGTATTCCTATACGGTTTCGCAGCGTCAGTCTTCTTCTTCATTTACGCAGCATCGTTCCGATTCGGTGTTTATCTGATCGTTAAAAGCATCGTCAGTAATCCGATGAATATCCTGAGGTAGAGTTTTTCTACGTTTTCGCATGAAATGCATTTTATTAAACATCTTCGGAATGAGAATCCGTTCGCTATTCATTATTTCGTAAAGTTCATTAGGTTTTATAGCTAAAAGCTATATTAGGGTAGTATAATGTAGTAAAGAAAAACTAGAACGCGTTTAGCACCAAAATAAAATAATGAGCAAAACATGTTGAGCAGTATGAAATACAAACTATTCGATCGTATGACACATTCAAAAACTTTCAACCACAAGAACTTCGAGTTAGAAAGCGGACCAATTTTCAATAAGCTCGTTTATTGCAGAACATTGTTCGCCATCTCATTTTCTGCTGGCAGTCTCGGCCAAGTAGCTGCATATTTCGGAGAATATGCGAAAGCGACCTTTGCCGCTGGACTCGTTTTCAAGGTAGCAATGAATACCACATTTACCTTGTCAAAACGGAGTAAATTTTAGATGCTAGAAGAAGAGCCGTTGATTGACGGAGTGACCAATCGAGGCAAGAAACCAACCATCAACGGAGCGATTGAATTTCTGAAAGTGTTCTTCCGATATCCTGAGCGTCAAGATGTCACCGTCCTACAAGGACTTGATCTTTCTGTTAGTCGTAGTTAGAAGCAAACTTGACACCGTTTTGATTCTAGGTAAATCCTGGCGAGACTTTGGCAATTGTCGGTTCATCAGGGTGCGGTAAAAGCACCTGTATTTCTTTGCTGGAACGATTCTATGATCCATTCGATGGCTCAATCGTATGACTACTTTTTAAAAATTACAATCTACCCTGGACATATAGAAAATCGATGGAGAAGACTTGCGCGAAATCAATCCAACCTATCTCCGGTCTCACATGGCACTTGTATCGCAAGAACCTATCCTTTCTGATACTTCCATCCGCAACAACATCGTCTATGGGTTGCCAGAAAAGTCAATAAGTGAGACACAGATAATTGAAGCCGCAACGCAAGCGAACATCCACGAATTCATTAGTCAGCTACCAGAGGTGAGAAAATCATAATTAAAATATGAATAGCCTTGATCTGGAAAAGGTTTAAATTCAGCTTCTAATTTAGAGTTGCTTCGAAACAGCTGAATAGGTCTAGTTGTGAAGCGAAATTTTAGCAAATTACAATTTTTCCAAATAAAAACTTTTCAACATTACATGAAGTTCAAAAACATGCAAATCATCTAAAATTACAACCGTATTTGCATATAGCCTACAATAAGTGCATTTTGCAAGATAAGAACTTTGAAAATCAGTTTCGATTTAGGGCTATGATACACGCGTTGGCGATAAGGGAGTTCAGCTATCTGGCGGACAAAAACAAAGAATCGCCATTTCCAGAGCTCTGGTTAGAAATCCGAAAGTGCTGCTTCTGGACGAAGCTACTTCTGCTCTTGACACTGAATCTGAGAAGGTTCTTTCTATCCGTGAAAAGACGAAAATGTTTGCATTTTTAAGATTGTTCAAGAGGCATTAGATAATGCTCGAGTTGGCAGAACTTGCATCGTAGTGGCCCACAGACTTGCAACGATTGTGAATGCCAGCAAAATAATGGTTCTGAAAGGAGGACAAGTTGTTGAACAGGGTATAAAATGCAATACAGGAAATTAATGAGGTGACATGATGATTTAGGCACTCATAATGACTTGATTCAAAAGAAAGGTGTCTACTGGGCTCTAACACAGAAACAAACGATCAAAAAGGATCTTGATTCGCCTCCACATCGGATTGAAGAGAATAAAATTAACGAGAAACGATAAAAAAAAACTGTAGAATCTCATATCGGATACCAGTCTGTTATTTTCTGAGGAATTTTAATCAAGCCCATCTCGGTGTTGTTTTGTAAAACGTGTTATTTTTGATCTCTTTTCAACAATTGGGCATTTTTAGAATATTTTCAAATGTTTTAAATTCAAGAAATAAATTTACCTGTTCTAGAATAAAAATTCGCTTCTGACAGATGATCGTTCTGCTTTGTCGAACCTAAACAGTAATCCGTTTTCATCTAATTTTCATCTTCAGCTGATCTCATACACAACCTTTCTCTAGTTGCTGAGCCATTTTGACGCTAGTTTCCGTCTTTTTGCCTCCATGTTCAATCCGCCGGACAAGAGTTTTCTGTAGTCGCTAACTCTCTTCGACACTTTCTTTCTTCATTCTGCCTCAAGCTCTTCCCAATCGCTACGTTTCACCCTAGTTTGACAATTATCCATCCAAACGCAACTAATGAACTTACATCATACAGTGGTGAAGAAAACGAGTTTGAAACAATGCATGATTCATGAAAATCCGCATAGTCAGATTTGACTGAAGCGCAATTATTCTGAAGTTTTCCAAACTCGACGATATCATCAAATGAATATAAACCTAATAATTTTATCTAGGTTTTTATTGATAACCTCAAAAATCAATTCAATTTTATGAGCAGGGGTGTTCGGAATTCCGATTTCGAATTCGAATTTTTCAAAATTGAAATTCCGCATACCCCTGCTTATGAGTGTTCCAACTTTCGTGCGTCACTGTAATCAAATGATGTCAAGCTATTTCGAGAAATTCTGAGGAGTTCAAAGATATTCACTGATTTCGTCCTGAAGAAATAAAAAAAACCAGCATAATAATCATTGATCAGAACATCGACGCTAGAAATGCAAAAACAGTGCTGCAAAATTAAAGAATATCGAGAGAAGCATCATTTTCTGAATTCTAAAAACCTCACACAAAATAACCACGCAGAAGAAAATGGATTTGATCTAACGAAAAATTATTGCTAAGCTATTGTCAGTAAAAACGCTAACAGTTGGCTAGGATATTTTATTGAGCAAGGTATGCTTTATGCAAAAATCATGGGAAAATATCTCTTCTAATGCCACTTTATTATTCTGAACAGCTATAATTTATTAATTCAAGATATAATAAGCTAACGATCAGTATGTGCAAAGTCGAATGATACCAATAATTGATTAATTGGAATTGTTTGATGAACTACTATGGCTTGTATGCATGTAGTATGATTTGTGCTGTCTTGCCCCTGGAGCTTCGACTTGCATTGCGCTCATAGCAGCAGGCGAATTTCTATACGATTCGTGCAGTGCTTGATTGCGAGCATCATCAGTTACTCCTCTCACCCAGTCCTGCATGTAATCCATATTTCTCTTGGTTTCCGCTTCAATTTCCTGGTTCGTCTGCTTTTCAGCAGCTTCAGTTTCCCTTTGCCTTGCCTCACCATCAGTGTGTCTGCTTGCAACTTCACGAGTCCTTTTCTTCCCTTCCTCTGCAATCTGACGAATTCTGCTCTTCATCTCCTCCATTTGGTGTCTCAATTCATCAGTCGAAGTCTGCATTCTGTTTCTGGTTTCATGCCCTTCATGCCCTCTGCCATCTTCATTCGTCTTGGTCGTCACTCCATGTTGTCTTGCTTGATACTGATGATTGTGCTGACTCTGCTGATGTTGTCTTTCTCTTTCCTGCTCCATTCTTCTCGCCTCCTCCTCAGGGTTCCTTGTTCCCTGATAATCAGCATGACTGTCGTAATTGCCATTCTTGCTGTCGTAAATCTTCACTCTGTTGCCATCGGAATACACGGCGAAACTTTCAGTTTTTCCGTTTCCCTAAAACATATCCTGGTCAGAGAGAAATTATAATAGTCCTACTGAGGGTCCGAATGAAAAATGACGATGAAATCGATGAGGTGACCTTGGGAAGGTATCGAAGAAATCTTCACCCGAATTCATCCAGTCGACGTAGTGACGACCATAGCTCGGATGACCGTTTGTCGAAAAATCGATTACAAATGACGATGCAAGGGATGCAAAAGTAAAGAGGAGAACGATAGTCAATTGCATCTCCTAAATTCAAGATGAAAATTATCATAAAACGATTTTTGAATTTTTGAAAAGTTGAAGAATAAAACCGAGAACTAAGCAGCCAGAACTCATCAGTCGATGATGTTCGCAAATGAGCATCAGAAATGTGAACGGAAGAGTTGTCAACAGCTGACTAGAATTGCTTTCTGAAGGTCAGCAAGATGATTTTTTCAAGAGTCAAATTTCAGGATAGAGAAAATCTTCAAGAACCTTCTAACTGAAACACAGCAAAAAATAACAATTTCATCAGAAATTCCTGTACTTTGATAATTAAAACAATTTATCTGATTCAATAAATATTTGGAGTCGTCACATTATATACAAAGGATAAATGAATATGAAAACCATTTAGAAACATTTTTTTTTAAAATAAATATCAAGTCGTAATTATGTATAATAGTGTAGTATAAAATAGATACTTTGCATCGTTTTATCATCTCCTGTTTCAGCTATTTGCGATGAAATAATTATTTTGAAATCACAAATATCGGTGTTCAAAATTTCTATATAAAGGGTAGCATGGAAGCGAGTAATGCTAAACTTTTATTCAGGAACAGTAATCTTCAGCACCAGAATGGGTAAGATCAGAATAAAGTCAGTTCCGCCCTCTGCTCAATGCCGCTTGTTGTCGTGCCTGAGCTATAGCCATGGCTTTTTTAAGTCTTTCAGCCCGTTCTCGAGCTCTCTCCTTCATTATTTCTTGCGCTTCTCGTTCCCTTTCCCGTGCAAATACTCCGGCTTCTTTCATTCGCTCTTCCTTCAACCGTTCCTTCTCCTTTTTTATCGCAACTTCTTCTTGTTTCCTCTGCTCTCTCTCCAATTGTCCTTCCTTCATGAAAGCTTCCATTTCCTTTATTCTTTCCTGTCGTTGCCGTTCCCTTTCTCTGGCAATGGCTTCAGCCTCATAGTCTCGAGTTCCAAAGTCTGTGATGTTTTCTAGCTCGTCAATCTGCACATCGTGGCCTTTCTCGATTGGTTCATTTCTTTTTGCTCTGATATGAATAGCCAACGGTGAATTATTCAATGACCATTTCTGAAACGACAATAACAAATATCATTCATTTGAATGTGACAAATGAGAATCAATTTTGGGATTTTTGGAACGAGAACTTGAAAAACGGAATAAAAGTTCTGGCTTATCCCTATATTAGAAAACGCAAGCTCATTCTCCGATAAAGATACAAAAAAGCATAAAAATAAACAACTTTGAAATTAAAAATCGGAAAGGGTACCCTCGAAGGTCATGTTTCAGAAAATCTTTGTCCAGATTAGTGATAATTCCATGAAAGGGTTGTTCCAAAAATTCGACCGAAATTTCACAATATACACAACACCGCGAGGTTTCTGTATAACGAAAAAGTTGCCCATTTTTGAGTGCCCAACTTGGCGGACTTCGTTAGCCAAAACCAATCCTTCTAAGCGTCTTAATTAAGGAACACCAATCAATTCTGGATAAAAATTGAGACGGACTTTGGATTACCTGAGCCTATTTGCGTTCTCTATTTCTCCCTTAGATGGAATAAATAAGTGCCAAACCTGATAAAAATTTTCGCGTTCAGCGGATTCAAGCACTTGTTGGCTGTTACTCTGTTGAAGTTGATGTCTCCTTCGCGATGCATCGAATGGAATAGCACAAGAAATTATGATAGCGGTACAGAAAATGAATAATTTCATCATTAAGTTATGATTTTGGAATATCTTGAAACAAGATGTAGTACTTTTCTTTCACAGAATATATTTTAGAGCAAAGCGAGGCAAAAGCTCACCGCAGGAGATGTTTATGATCAGAACACTGAAAAGTGTCGGAATGCAGATCGCAAAAATAGCCGCGAACGAAGAAGATTCTATAAGCAACTGACGAGGTTGTCATGAGAAGGTCAGGCTGCATAGTTTGATGGGGAATAAATACAGAAGAACTGAAGACTCGAAAAACACTTTACAACAGAAAACCAAATCATAACGCTCTGTCTGGGTTGTGACGATGTTTGGTGTGAAATGAGGGAGAAATGATGAAATGCTTACAGTATGCTAGTAAGTGAAGTACATAATTCTTGCACATTTGTTAGATACGACTTTAAGCAAACTTATTCTATATAACCTCTACTTGGTATAATTATAAAAAATATTCTAAGCTTTATTAAAATTTATACAACAATTATTAAAAATAAATTTACATCGTAATTAAATAAGCAATAATAAATTTATGGCGTTCAGAATCTCTCAACAGAGTCGCTGTCCTGCATGATGATCGGATGTCTGCGAGTGTGGTGTTCCCTACGGAGCTGTGCCTTGTGCTGTCTCTCCCGTTCGTGCATCTCCTCCTTGTGGTGCTTGTTGCGCACTCTTCTCTCGCGATCATGTCTTCGTGCTTCCATTCTCCTCTCGACATCCACGTGATTCTGATGGACTCGTCCTTTTCTCTCCTCCTCCTGAGCCCGAATCTGTGCTTCCCTCTGTCGCTCCTGCACTTCAGCCTCGTGTTCTCTGTTCCACTGTGTCAATCGAGTTTCTCTCTCCGGTTCATCTCTTCTTCGTCGGTAGCGAGGCATGTTTGGCCGATACTCGCGATCCCATTCCTAAATTACATGAAACCAATTTCAGTAGAACTTTTGAAGAAAGATCGTTATTTTTACAAGTTCAAAAATTCGTTTGGGTTCATTTGATTTAAAGAATAATTGGAGAACGGAGTTATCATGACCAAACTAAAATTAAATTTTAAAAAGTGAGCAGTTGTTGATAGTGAAGATTTTTTGCAATGCATTTTTGTCAATTCATTTCATTCGAGTGTAATAAAATAGCAAGAAAGTCTTATGCTTCACTGAAATGCCAAGCAAACCTAAAAGACTGTCGAAGTTATTAAAATTACGAATTCAGATAGAATATAGTTTTTGAGGACAAGTTTCACTGATTAAAATAGATAATTTGAAGGAACCCCGATGAGATATTTATCAATGGCCATAATTTAAAAGGATTTTTTTAGAAAGAATCTATCCAACTCACTTGATCGAATTCGACTTCAGACGAAGCGGTCAGAAGAGGTCCGCCCACACCCTGTGTCTGGTCTCTGTCCCTTCTGCGCCAAGGATCGAGAGGAGCTGCCTGAGAAAGGACGATGATCGCACAGATTATGAGCAATCGCATTCTCTGAATGAATGTGAAGATAAACGACGATAAAGGTAAGGCGATGGCAACAAACTCTTAATGCAATCGATAAAAATATCACGAAAGATACTAGTGCAAGCTAATCTAGGAAGGAGGAAAATTGATATCATCGAGCAATCATGCATTCAGAGAAACTTGCGAAGGATGAAACTACACGAGAGATCAATAGGATACTACTCTTTGAAGCGGCTAATCTTAGTATAAAGCTGGCAAAAATAACTACTGCAATCGAAAATCCTGTGAACAGCTGTCATTCGCTTTGTGATGGAGAGGGAGTGTGACAAAGAGAAGAGAAGTGGAACATTTCTTGAGTCGAGTTAGCTCGATCACGAAAATTGATTGAGCGGTTGAAATGTGCCATTGGATAAACGAGTCCAGTGAAAAATTGTTATCGATTTAGTAATGTTAGTAGCAAAAAACGAATTTAATAAATACGCCAAGTTCGGAAATATTTGCATAATAAAGCTTCCATTGAAATGAAGACTCTAAATGAAATTTTAAAAGTTTGTTTAATAAACTCAAACGTTCTGAGCCTAGATGATAAATCTATCCGAGAGCAAGTAAGATTTATTTTAGGATAATTTATGAAAGAACAAAAATAGCTCTCTAAAATTTGAAAATTGCTTCGATTTTTAACGCACACCTTGTAATTATAAAGACTTCACCGCTATTAAAGACATAATAAGCGACACGAAATGTTCAAATCGTCACAAGATAACTGGAAAAGCAACTAGGAAGAATAAAATGCAAAAATAGAAGATGCTGAACGTGATTCGAATAAAATTATGTGCTCCCGATCATTTAGTGCAAATCAGGCATAAATGCGTGAAGTGATCAAAGCCTCAACGCCATGCTATGCTGCGTTTTTCTGGTGAATGAGTGACTCACAGCAAGCCATCTCGAGTTACTGCTTTCTTTTTCTAGGTTTCTATTAGGTTTCAAACTACCAAACTACTTTTACTTTTGCATATCATTCATTTCAATAATTTTCGAAATCCTCGATTGTTTCATTTTTCATGTTTTATTACAAAGCAAATGCTACACATGTGTGTGGTTTAGGTAAGAAATCACATTTTCCATGTCAAAGATTGGATGGCTTATGAGAATGAGAACTATACTGAAAGTTGTAAATAATCGATCTATCACCCATATGTTTGGTAATCACACCATTGAACTTCACATATTTTGGCAATAATTTGCAACTTCTATGAATTTCGTATGTTGCCAAAACATTGCTTCAAATGGTGTGGCAAGACTGCCACCAAAAATAATAAAATAGAATTTTACACAAATAAATCGATGCGCAAAATCAATGAAGTGCATGCTGCACATTGTCTTGTGTTTGCACAATGCCATAAATTATCGCAGATGAATTGTTCTGATCGAGCTTGAGTCTTATACAGAATGACACCCTGTAATTTCAGATTGAAAAGAAAATACTTGAATTTTAGGGTAGTAATAATACCTTGCATTCACCGTCTTACTCACATCAACAAAACTGCGCTTTGATTTTATAGTTAGCTCATTTCAATAAGAAGTTCAAGCAATACAAAATGTGTATTTCAATCAATCAGCTCGTCGTTGGAAATAATTTTCGGACTCAAGATGGATCTGCATCTACTAGTTTCTTGATAAAAAAATCTTTTCAAAAATAATTTATAAAATTTTCTCATAAAATAAGCTTTTAGAAAAGTCAATGAAAAGCTAGCTTGTGTTGTGTATTTGAATAACCATTTTATTACATCCTTTAGGTTCCACTCCTTGTCCCTGTTCTTGTTCGTTCTAGAGCATTTTGTTAACTTCCAACTCCCTGGCCTCGATTTCTTCTACATCGTCGCCAAGCAGCTGGTCTGTCAGAGAGGACGGAATGTTCTCTTCAATCCAACGAAGTTCTTCCTGAAAAAATGCATAATTTAGTATATCACTCTGAAAAATGCACAAACAAATATTTAGGGTTTTATGAAAAATGCAAGAATAATCAATGTTTTCTTTATAAAATTTTCAAAATTTGTATTAAGAGAATTGACAATAAGCATGGACACTCTTGAATAATTATATCAGTCAGATTGAGCAAACTGGATGAAAATACGTAGTAACTAATAAACAAAGTACGTATAACGAGGTTCAGATAAATTGTCTATTTTCGACACAATTTCATTCTATCATTCCTTTTCGAAAAAATTCTCGTTTTACTCCGCATACTTTTGTTTATGCAATATTGCATATTCTCAGTCACTTTATTCGATTTGACCAGAAGAAGACAAAACTAAGATATCAGAAAAGAGAATAGTTAAAACTCGCCTTGATTTTCTGATCCTCCTTGTCCTGCTCCCTCTGGAATTCCTTCTGTCTTCTATTTTCAGCTCCAGACCCGAATTGCCTTGCTTTGAGCACCTCATAACTGGGATGAGCAGCATTAAATATCTCATCTGCAAAATCGATGTCTTCAATTTCTATCCTTTCTTTAACCTTGATCATTTTCATCTTCTGAGTCATCGAGCAGCGGAGTGAATGCATATCCGCGATTGTTCTGAGAGGGCCGCCAGAGAATCATGATCACGACCAGGATGAAGCAGAACTGCACGTGCCAGAACGCGGTATCGACCCAGCTAGAAAAGTAAATTATGAAACCTTATCAAGAATATCAACTTTGACATTCAGGGAATTATTGTAAGTGCACGGCGAATGAAAATTTCATCAAAAACTCTTGTGCTCGAAAATACGAGATATCAAAAACTTATCCAGTTCTTAATTCTGATCAATAAATTGGCTACGAATTTACATGTTTTTTCGAACGAAATTATCAATTGCGTTTTCTCGAAAACATCTTTTTTCTGTAAAAATGCATTATTTTTGAGGAGCTCAAATAATTTTTTGTAATTTTTAATGAAAAATGAAATTTAAAAAAAAAAAAATCATAATCGAGGGAAAATGACTCACAGTTCTTTCCAATCCATGAGACACGTGGGAAGGATGTGGAAGAACATGGACCAGGCCATGAACACGACAGAGGCGAACACGGAGATGAGCAGAGTGTTCGTGAAGTTGCGGTAGATGCGCAGTTTGACCTGAACAGGGAGAATTCATTTATCTCATATTTCTTTATAATAGTTTTATTCAAATTGGTCAAATAAGCCCAATCTCTTACGTTAAAGCGCTAAATATGAACATTACGCGTATGAGCTTGCACATGAAGAGAAGAGAGTGGCAGAAAAACAAAGTCAGCTAAAGAATGTAGGAAAGAGTTGTGCATTCTTCCTTTGCGTTTCTCCTTTCCCGAAAAACAAGACAAAGATGCATTTGATCGAAACAACGATGACCTACTTCATTTCTCCTGAGCCTGAGAGTCCTCATCGTTGTTGCGAGCGAGGTGTAGATCCAGTAGAAAATCACCATTTCTGTGATGATCAGAGGCAGAGCAGCGAATTGCTTCTGCTTGGCTGCTTCTACTGTATTCTGAAAGGAAAAATGAAAGTACTGCTTGGAAGTGATAAGGGATATATTTCTTCAATTTTGTAAAAGAAATGTATATATGAACGAAATTACCTTAGAAACCCGTGCAATTCCCTCGATTGAACAGAACACGAAGTAGACAAGACCCACTCCGGCCACCTGCAAAATGAGCTAATTGATATTTAGAAAAAAAGTTAGCAAAGGTTACTTATAAAAAATTTTCCCTAAAGTACCAAACTAAGAAATCAACTGAAAAAATGTGATTCACCTGACTGAAAGTGTTACCGAGGCGTGGTTTGACGATGCCGTATCCGACAGAAACGATAATGACCAGCACGCGAGACATCGTCTTCTTCGCGCACGACACCATCTCGGCCAACTGCAAACTTATCCGTCACTTTTCAACAATTATCTGTTTATATTATCAGTGAAGAGGCAAAATTGAAGCTCAAAAATCTAACCTCAAGTACTCCTTCGACACTCCTTCCAGTTGCATTCATAGTGGAGTATTCCGAGAGGAAAAATGCCTTCTCGATCATTCCCAGAATGATTACGCCTCCAATCCAGTACTGAATACGCAGAATCTCCGTGTAGTACTTTATGCAGAGGTACAACCACGTGATCGCCAGAATCGCGTAGAATACACACATCAACACGTAGAAACTGGAAACAATGGAAATGAGAAAAATAAAGGACGAAAAAAATCATACCGAAGCAGAGGATAGTCGATTGCAGACAGATAGCCGTCCTGAATTAATTGAGATAAAGTTTATTTTGACGGAGAATGTTTTGTTGAAAATTTAAGAAAAGGAAAAAAAACTTATAGTTTATTAAATAAAAATTCGCCAATTTTTACCCTACTCCTCCATTCGACAGTTAGAGTGACGTTTACGCCATTCGAAATGTCACTGCTCGAGGGAAATGAAACTGTGTTGACCTGAACAATTTGAAATTTTCCAATTCTGTTAAAATTATAGAGTATTTATCTTTTTTTTAATTTTCCATAAGATAAAATTGGTCTACCTTAATGACCAAGAAGTAGATTCCATCAATGGGCACTTTCTGAGCAGGGTGGAAGGTTCTGAAGGCGTAATTCGATCAAATGAAATGGAAAGAAATCAAACAAAAATATAATAGCAGAAAAAGAAAGCAAAATGATTAAAATTTTTAGCAAGTTATTCCCAAAATTATCCCTAAGCAAACCTGCTGGTACTTCTTGAAACTCTTGGCTGGCTAAATATAGACGAAATCGAAGTCGGGAGAAAGGAATAACATAAGTCAAATTAAGAAAAGTGATACATCTCTTAAAAAATATCGTATCAGAAAAGAACTCACGAAAGTGTCAGCTTTGTGCCTCCATCCGCAGTTCCGTCATTCACTCCGGCGAACTTCTCTGCGGAGCGCTTGCTTCGTCCAGGCTGAAATATCAAAATAACTTATCGGTGAGGGAAAGATAAACGCGAATGTACAGAGGAAGGTATATTGGAGAAAAAAACAAATCTGCACTTCAATTAAGAGGAATTGTTTTCTAGCAACATCAATTTTTTTTAGAGATTCTTCTTACTAACAGCTTCTTGTAAAAGACATACACCTGAGGAAAAGGGAAAAGGATAGGGATAGGGTATGGTAGATTAATTGGTCTAGAAAGTCTCCTCATTGTGCTCAACATTTTGAGATTAAACATGGTCCACGCCTTGCTCTATCTCTAGCCCTTATATGGAGTCATAAAATTTCAGAAGTGTATGCCTTTTACATTAGAAGTCTTACAAACAACTTCCCAATTGCGACTGTTTGATAGTTGAAAAGAACACAAACTCACATCAACAGGCGTGACATTGTGCATTTGCATGGGATGATCACCCTCTTCGGTGAAGAAGAATTTGCCGTTATATTCCTGAAATCTCCATGTTTCAATATTGGCATGAGAATTATGAACGAAATGAAGAGGAATGCAGACAAGTTTCTGACCTTGCACTTGAATCTCTTCTGCTGGGACTTGTAGAAGGCGATTGTGGGGTAGTCGTAGTCGTCAGGAATGTTGTACTCTTTATCGAAATAGAACGGCTGAAATGCATCTCTTTCTTGAAAACAAATCAAAGAATGAACGAACCAAAGTGTGCTCTTTCTCCGTTTTTCGGGAATTGAAAAACTCCTTGTCGCAGGGCGAAGAGCGCAGCACGTATTGCATCTGAAGCACAACAACAAAATCGTTTCGAATAATGTTTTCCTCAAAAATGGGTGTCATCAATAATGAGACTGATCAATTTTGGTATATTAGTAATATCAAAAAATCAAAGTTAACAACTGAAAGATAAGCGAACATCGAATTCGAAGTCGATGAGATCCTGACACTGCATGCTGATTTGCACTTCAGTGCCTGCTCGGCACGACTGCGGCACGCCCATCAGTTCGTACTGAAAATCGAGAAATTATCATTCACCCCATAATGTTGAGGCTCGAATGGGGATGGAGGCTTTGGCAGATGGTTTCCGCGTTTTCAACTGGGTGTATGTCACTGCGCACCAAAATCTTTGGTGCGCAGTGACCGTTCCCCTCTTCAACTTACGACATTGGGCTTGAGTACGAGTGTTTCAGTGTAGATGCCTGGCATGAGCAGGTTGGCCTGCGAGGGGACGGGGCAAAGGAGCGACAGCCACAGGCAGGCAGACACAGCACAGACAGTCCATCGGCGCTTCATCCTCAAATCGAGCAATGAATGAATCACATAAACGAGAAACGATCGAACGAAATGTAGATTTCAATCAGAAAATATGAAACATGGCGAAGCTGGAGAACGTGGATTTTACGTCCCATTATCTATACAACGACTGAGAATTTTTACAGCGTACTCTGCGTTTAAGCGCGTAGTTAAGCTTCAATCAAAGAGAGGTACTCTCTCATCCGGAACTTTCCATCTAACACCGCGATTCCCCGCTAACAGTCAAGGAAAGGAGTGTAGTGTTGAAGGAGCAGGGACGCAGAATTTTTTTTGGAGGGCATCAACGTTGTGAGCGTTATTTTGCGGAAAAACATCAAACGATGATGCTCATTGCTTGAATTCTTCTCGATTTTGTTCCCATTTTCCCGTAATTATCGATAATTATCCTCGTTTTCAACACAATTTTGTGCATTTCATTCAAGAATTAACTAGTGTGAATGAAACTAATCACTTTCATAGCTGTTTTCTTGAACCAAATGCACGAAATTGGGAATACTTCAAAGTTACAAGCAGCGTTGCAAAATTTTGGGTAGAAATGAAATCGAAGCATGAGAAAGATTAGAAATTAGTCAAATTATCCGAAATTCAACAAAAAGTGAAGAAAATTCGAAAATGAAGGGAAATTCAAATGAATTTCTCGTCTTTCGCTTGTTCATTTTTCAGTTTTTCTTATCGCGCAGTTTTCAAGATTATCGTCCGAATTCAGGTATGATCGATAGCCTTCCAACAGAGCTAGTCCTGCTGAGCTGTCAGTATCTGTCCAATGAAGAGCTCGAGACTCTGGCCTGGACGAGCAGGCGATTCATGCAGATTGTAATCCGGAATCTGCCCACTGCACTCCAACCCAGGATTCCCATAGATATGCTCACGATCAGTCCCTTTCCGGTAGTTCATGTGAGTCGTTTTGAATCGAAGTGCTCGATTAAAGACCTTTAATTTCGAATTCTGACTTCGATTTCAAATTGGTAGCTAATCCGAATTCGGTATGGAAATTTAGCAAGTCAATTTCAATTATTCGAAAATTTTTCAGAGTTCAAGTTGACATTACTACCGTTACTTTCAACTTTTTCTATGACTCTTATCCTCTTTCCATTCAGGGCGAAGACTTATTCGCGCTGACAGTGAATTGCAAGTTCAAGGAAGGAGCGGACAATAATGATTTCATCGTGTCTGCCTACATTCGGAAGGCTCAAGAACGACAGCAATTTGCAGAGGATGACCGGATCAATCTTGAACTCTTTCTCAGGTGGTATCAATTTTGTAAGTCATTGTCAAAACATGTTCATGTTAGAATCAGATTTGCCATGCAGTTCTTAGTTCTGCAAACCGCACGAAATTGTCCACTCGTAAGAAAAAATACGATTTTCCCTTCTTCTTGTCTCCTCTTCGAATAGACGACTACTTTTACCTGTTATTCTTAGCGCGACGAGTCGCTTTGCAAATCCGATCGAGAATATGTTTTGAATAAAGAAAGTTAGGAAATTACGATAATCACTTTCTTAAATAAGACAAGAATGCAAAATCAACCGAATACATTTGAAATGGCGAAATATTAAGGAAAAATGTGCAATTTTTATTCACTTGTTTTACACTTTTTTAATCCTTCAGCAAGATAAAACAACCTTAATAGTTGTTTTATCTCTATTGCTCAAGATTCTATCTTCGTTCTTTACTCCTAGTTTGAAACTTTGACGATTTTAGGTCGTAGAGAATTGAAGAAGAATATTCCATTCGATCAATGCGTGCAGTGGGAGGATTTCTACATGTCGAATATGAAAGGACTCAACAAAACTGAGCCTTTTAACAAAGCCGTTCCGCTCAGTCAGCAACTCTTTGTCAGATTCAACGTCAAGCTCTTTTCTATTGTAAGTTCTCGAATATTATTCTATAAAATTCTTAAGAATAGCTACTCGTTTTTAAACCTTTTGGAAATTCCAAGCCGAAGAAAGGCTTTCAAGAAAAATAGAATTTTATAGAGTAATCTTATTTATCTCTACCAAAAGCGGATGGAAGTTCCGTATTCGAACAAAATTGAGCAGAGTTCGTTTTTCCCCACCTGGACTCTCAAAGAAGGGATTCCCCAAAAATGGGTTGCGAGAAAAATGAACAGTGCCAAAATTGAAACGAATGTTGATTTAAAACTTTGTAAATTTAGGCTTTTCGCACCTCTGATCCCTACTTTTTATAAAGAATTTTCGATGTTTGAATTTTTAGACTCGATGCACGACTAGGCAGTTCTGGCAAGTGATGGAAGCTCTCGGATCGACCAGAGGCACACTCAGATCCTTCGGAATCCAAAGCAAACACATGCACTTCGACATGCCCGATATGACTCGCTGTGAAAATTCCAGCTTCCTAAGGATCCATCGTATGCTATAGAACATTAGAGCATTTCTCTAATTTTCACAGTAATCATATTTCAGCTCCATATTTGATGGAAATTCCAGCTCCAGTTTGCACAATAGCCACTCTGTCGATTCCCCTCTTTGAAAATACCGTAATCAATTTGATGTTATTATCAGATCTGGTGGAAACCCTTCAATAAGGAAGATTTCTTGAGACCAAAGCTGTCGCAGATAAAAAAAAATAAGCGAGAAAATGTTGAAGTCAGAATCGAGATTTCCCACCCATCTAATAAATATCTCAAAATTATTCAGCTGTGCTGCTTCAACAATGTGAGTGCGAGTGAATTCGAGAGGCTGCCATTCGTTTGTGCGAGGCGAGTGCAAATCGACGGAGGATTCGGCTCGCTTCGACAATTCTTCGAGAATTTCTTCATCGCGGCTCCAGTCGTTCAGGAATGGCAGTTCTGTCTGATAGAGAACTCGGACAGGTTCTTTGGTTGGGACACCCTCGAGACCATTCTCAACTCGGTGTATCCCGATGTCCAATACGACATAATCAACACTTCCAGTCATATCCGACGGTACACATCTTATTTATTCAGCTCACTGCTGACAGCTACTAATAACTAAAATTGATGAAAGGATGGAATGATAGAACCCAGTAGTTAGATATAGGAAAAAGGAAGGAAGGAGTAAAAAGAGAGCGCTAGAAACAAAGGTTCTGTCTTCCTGTCGTCTCCTGCATTTGTCGGCGGCTAGAGAAGATAGGAAGTGAAATAAGAAAAAGCAGCCGACAAATATAGTAGATCTCATTCTGGCATTCCGCTAAGTTTCATCATATACAGTGGCGACCGAAAGTTCTGTTTTGTATAATCATAATTATGAATTCCGTTTACGAGGTCAAATTGCCGTGAACCAATTTGTATGAAACTTGGCAGGTATTCGCCATTTACCGAGACGAGTATGTACTAAATTTCACTTAAATTGGTCAAAGAATATTGGACCTTATAAGCTGAGTTCATAACCTTTTTTTTCAAACTTTTGGCTGTTCCCCAGCAGTTGACGTTACTTTCTTCATTTTTACTTTTTCAGCTACAAAATTATATCATCTGTCCGAAAGTGGGATGTCGAAATCAAACATTTCGATGGAATTTGCCGATTCGATTTGAAAATCTCCAAGGAAAGTCGGCTTTTCAAGCGAAAATTGGAGCATAATTTTAGAGAAGAGTGGTGTGATTACGGGATGAGTCTAAAGCGAAAATTTTTGTAAATTTGTAAACTTTCTGGTTTTCTTTCTAGTAACTATTTTCAGTTTTTAATCTTCTCACAATTTATACTTTGCCAATGATTTCCAAGCTTTCACGCACCCGCTTAGGTTTTCTAGAACTTTTCACATATCAATTTCTTTCTAAGCCATTAACCATTGTGATTCAATGAAAAGGGTATTTAGATCCTACTTGCTATTCGAATTTTGTCCGAACTTAGAAATGCTGTCGAATTTAAAAATGTTAAGATTTTGCCAATAAACGGCTTTTTATAGGCCAATTTTAGTTTATTCTCATCCTTTGACAAAATAACTTGTCATGAAATATTCCGTTTTCACGTTTTGCCATTTATCTTTCTTGCAATTTCAGCAGAATCATGTTAACAGATCTCCCAGCAGAGTTATCGAAGTGAAATTATCCACGAATATTGTGAAGATCAAATCATGAAAGCTAGCAAAATTTCAGTAGGATCGATATATAGCAAGAACGTGAATAGAAATTTTAAATTAAAGGATTGTGCAAAACCTGGGAACTACCGAGTTCTTTCGAGGAGCCAGTATCCATAATTTTTGAAAAACCTTTGAATTGAATATCAGTTGAGATTTTTTCACATGTTGCCAAGATAGCAATCAGATATGTAGATATTTTGCAATTCCTATTCCATCTTCACGATGAAAATTTCCTTCTCTCCTCTCTCTGCTGTCTATTGTCTATTGTTTACTATTTCTCCTTGTTGTCCAGAGGGTAGGTCATTATTGACCAGGTCAGCAAGCAGCAGCAGCAGAAAAACGTTTCTTTCCATTCATTCTTTTTTCTCGAATAACTTTCACTTTTATCATCTCTTCAAGCTTTATAGTCATTCCTACAAATTACTTCAGCTTATTGCAGCTTTATCAGAATGAAGCTTCAACTTGGACAACTAAAGCCTGACACTACCAGTGAAAGCGCTGAAAACTGGAAACCATTCGGTTTGTTTTGAAGGTTCTTCAAGAGCTAATCTAACACTTGTAGAAGAGTTCAAATTGCTGATAAATGATTTACGCCAAATCAAATCGCGTAGTGAAGCAGCTAAATGGCTGTTCAAGTTTGACAAATCATACGATATGTTCAACTTCAAGAATAGACCGTGTCTGTGTAAGTTTTTATTCGGAAAACTGAATGAATTCAACCTAAATTCAGTTTCACTTACTATCGTGATGTTGTGCATTCCTTCCGTAACTGCTCTAGTCATTGCATTTATGTATCTGGACAGTTGTGCATCGAAATCCACTCCGATCTCCTTCATGTCCATTCCGGTGTGGCTTCTCATCACTGCAGGAATCGATCTCGTTCACAAGCTGCTTTTTGCCGCCTATGAATGCTTCATTAAGGTACCATTATTATCGCGCTTCGAAGTAAAATACTATTGGGTTGAAAGTCTTGCAACATCAATTTATAACTTATCCTACAGAGCTATGCTAAGCCAATCGGTCTGAAAACTTACATATTCCACATTGTATTTCCTAAATATCTCCAGAGTTTCAACGAAATTCGATTTATTCTGTAAGATCTGTGATCTTCTCAATGAAGCTCAGGTATGTGAACAAAGCAAGAAAAATATAAATGAAGCTGAAGAAAAGTTTCACAACTTTTCCTGACTAAATCAAATTCAATTGAAAATCGTGGGAATTCTAGAAAATATCATGTTGAATATAGTTGTAAATATTTTCAATTTTATTGCTGTCTAGCTCTGTGGAAATATAGATATTCAGTATCGCAAGACTTCTCTCAACCCAATATTTTCTATTCGAAATTTTGCTTCAGGACAATAAAACGGTCGAAATATTCCGCAGTTTGCCAGCCAGCGTTGGCATCTTTGAACTGACCTACATGTGGACGATCGTGATCGTGAAAATCGGATGGTATGTCAAGTGTTGATTTTTTATTATCTCTACATTCGATTTTCAGGCTGTGGTTGGGTGCGACAATGATTTATTCAGCGAATTGGTTCAACCCCATTCCATGTGACTCGATGGTTCTTCAGTTCGGTCTTTTCTACGTATTCTTGGACTGTCTTGTCGTGGCTGTACTTTGCATCTTGACGATTTGCCTCTCAATTTGGGTCTTGTTCTATTTGGAAAAGGACCAAAATTCTCTTCCTTTCTATGCTCAAATCGATCAGTTTCTTTAGGAATACAAAAACGCAAACGATAATAAGAGCGTCACATTGATCATCTAATTCTTTCTACCATTTTTATATAGCTCAGGGAATATTCTTGTGAAATATAGATTTCCGATTCAATTTGATCCTTCAATTTAAATAAGTCTTTCAGCGTACCTCTAAGTATTTGGCAATTTTGTTGCAAAATGTTTCAATAAATTGTTTTCATTATCTTAACATAGAGATTAAATTGGCCTTTAGTTTTTCTTTAAAGTATCATTATGAAAACTAAATTTCAATGACGTGATGTGCACAACAGTTGAAAGTATGTAGTTTACTGATAAGGAAAGCAATAGCTAAACTTAAAAATCGATATCCTTCATCAAACCAGCCAATTCTTTTTTAAAGAAGAATTCTCATTCCACAATTTAGAAAATAGTATTCTTTCAGCAAAGATGATTTCGAAATTACCTGCTGAGCTAATTATAATGTCCTGGCAATATCTTGACTTTAACGAAATTACAAACCTCGCCTGGACTAACAAAAGAATTATGCAAATTGTCAGAAGAAATCTAGAAATAGCACTCAAACCGAGAATCAAATCAATAGCTATTCTAATTAAACCTTCTTCGGCTAGTGAAAATAAGGTAAAAATCTATTTTAACTTTTATTTAATTATAATCAAATTTTAGAACGAATTCATTGTTGACGCCAATATTTCTAGTGAGAAAGTATTGTCATATATTATTTCTGTTAAAACTTGCGCTCGAAACTACAATGAAATAAGAAAGTTGGATAAATTCGATCGAAGGAATTTTGATTCTTTCATTGAATACTACACTAGAGGTTATTATCGATACATTTTAGACTAATATTTAACAGACGTGAACTAAATTTAGTGCGTCAAGCTGGTGTACTTACTACGTGGAAAGATTATGCAGTAAATGTTGCAAAAATAGCTGAAGATGAAGACCAAGTACCATCAATCGTGTTGCATCTATTAATTTCGAGAATGAGCATCAACGAATTGAGTATCGTATGTTTTCAGAAAATTATCATCGGAACCCTCTCTGATCTTTATAAACTTGCCGTCTGTGAAACAATCAGACTAAATAATTTACTCATTTTTGCAAACTAATATTTCTTACTGTTTTAGGAAGGCCTTGATCGAGACCAGTTTTGGATGGTCATTGACGCCTTCGATATTGCTCGTTCGAGGATAAGCGACATAAAAATTCATTGCCCTAATCTGCTCTTCAGTCCTGATGACTTGCATCGATATGATCAGTCACCGTTTCTTCAAAAGAATCGTATTTCCTCCTTCCACTATGACATAAAAGGAATTTTTAGATATAAGAATATTCGAGCTACAGGCTCCTCCATTCGTAGGCACACTCATTCAAAAGCCACAATATCATCTAACAGAATGGAAAATATTCAACTTGAATTATCTTGAATGCACGATGCTTCCCTTTACGATGGCCCGGAATGTTGCAGTCATAAATGGCTCTATGAATCTGCGAATATTCATTCGAAATCTGATAACCAGAGCCTGGATAATTCACAACTGGAACTTCAGTGACATGCAATTGATCGACTGCAACAACATGATGAGTTTGCGAGTTATTGAGGATGAACTTCGAAACATGGCATTTGTCAAATACCAAGCAAAAATACAAAACCCGTGGCAGAAATCAGGGTAATATGTTAAAAATTATTTGCCGAACTTATCCTATTGTTTAGATTTGAAATTCGTCATACGGGTGGAATGCCGTGCTATATTGTCTGTAATCCCATAGCAAATGCGAAATTCGGAATGACGATCTGCTCAGGCGATTTAAAATGGCATTCTCTAAATCAGTTACTATATTTTTAATTGTTGTTGAAGGTATCAAATTGAATTTTTGCTAAAAACTTCTCAAACAACAAAAGACAACAATACTGCTATAAATAAATGAAAATGCACGAAAAATGATCATAAAATTATACTGATCATTCTTTAATTTCTATAACTGCGATGTAAAGATTTTGTTCCTATTATGTAGTACAATCACTTTCTGAGCATTCGATAATGTTCAGAATGTTTTTCCTATTTTCAGTTCAATAAAATTGAATTAAAAATGATTTAACTGGATAAAAATGTTGTTTGTAGTTTTTAAAATGATTTTTTAATCCTCTTGATTAATGCAATTGATTTTTGAACGTCGAGCTTTGATGATTTTCAAATATCAAGTTCACTCTCACTCCATCTGTTGCTAATATTCATCTTTATTAGATGAAAACTGAAAACCCACGAGGATCTGTTGTACAGGACGAAAAATGTGTAAATAAACGAAAAACGAGAAGAGAGGAATGTCAATTAGGTCGCACTTGAATTGAAACAGATGAGAATTTTGGAGCTTCGAGTGGGAATTGGAATGAAAGAGAAGATGAAGCAGATTGCTGTATTTTTGGTCGCTTCTCACATATTCGTTTGAAGATTTTGAAAGAAGCCACCCCCAATTGCTGATTGCTGAACTGCATTTTGAGCAGGTTTGTCCAAGATTTTGATTTTTGGGGAGAAAAGATTTTTAGTTGAGCAATTTATGGCTTCTTTTAAGCTTTATCATTTGTAAACTTTATTCAACCATGAAACTAGGTTGGGATAGGGTGAGATCGGATAGGTTGAACTGTTCAAACATTCTGCTTGATGAGCTGATAATTTGAAAACAACATAGGCCCTACCCACCCTTACTCGTTATAAGAGTGGGTGAAGCTTACAAAAAATCCAATTTTATATCATGAGATCGTGAAAGTGAAGAAATGAGACCTCAGAAATAATAGAAACGTTAATCAAGTCGTCAACCCATTACAAATCTTTCCAGTATTTTCAATCTTGGACAAGCCCGATCATTTTAGATTTGAATTACTATCAGATAGGAAAAGAAAAGCAAATGGGATCGGCTCAATCAACTGGAGTCTCGAAGAGCAAATCTTTCCATTCGCATTCGCATTCCCACTCAAATGATTCGAAAGCTATCCAGAAAAATCATCAAATCGTCAATACTTATCAGGTAAGAATATTGATTGAACTCTTGTATCCGTCACCAATTTGTCAAGTAAATAAAGAAAAAAATGGTGACAAATCCAAATAGTATTTTCCCTTCAGAAACAGAGATCAAAATAAATAAAACTCATCAAGGATCAAGAGAATTTTGAGAATAATTTACAGAAATTCAATGTTGAATAGGGCCGTCTTTATCGAGGATCTGATTTCAGAAAACCATACTTCGAACTACGTGGAGACACATGTCAATTAACAATGGACAGGGGAATTGCGGTGCAACGATCATAAGGAGATTGCTAGCCAGAAGCGAAAGGGTCAAGGTAAAATTATAGCATTTGAGCATCAAATCCGACATGTGACATAATAACACAGACATTGATTATCTGCATTTTACTGAATGGCGACCTGTTTATTTTTTCATGAGGGAACGAGTCGTCATTTATAAATAATTCTTCCAGCACATAACAAATGCAGTCCGACATTTAGTGTAAAATAGGAACTGTCATTATACGGGTCGTCAGGTCATCAATTCGTCAAATATAAACTGCCTGATGCCAGTATCAACGCTAGATATTTTACACCTATAATTGTCAGTCAATATGAATCGCAAACTTGACTTCTCTATGAAGCTCATATCATTCAGCACGTCTTTGAAACCAATCACCTGATTCCTGAAGCTAAACGAAACGAGTCGTTTGGCTTGGAAATGATTAGGCGACATCAATCTCATGTCTTGCAATTTTTGGATTACAGTACTTTTTTTTATGAAGAAGAGTTAGTAACTTACAAAATTTTAGTAATTTCAAATTTGGATAACCCCGAGAAAATATCCGAACTTTGCTATGCAATTGGACTGCAGCATAGGAAGTACAAAGCTATTGGACTCAAGGTTAAACATTTCTAACAAATTTTGATGGAATTAGATTTTTAGACGGATTATTGGGATATGCTGGGGGAAGCGATAACAGAAACGATCCGGGAATATCAGGGCTGGAAAAGACATCGGGAAAGTCTGAGGGCGGCAAATTTACTCGCTTCTTTTATCATCGACCGAGTCCGAGCGGGTATTTTGACGTGTTCAAAATAAAAGAGGTTCAGAATCTTTGCAGGCTTTATCCACCGCGACTTTCTGAGCTCAGCAACTTCGAGTGCCGTCTCCACGCCAATCCAAAGTGTGACCCCTTCGAAGGCATTCTCTGCAGTTCGCAAGAAAAGCAGCAACTCCCAGTCACTTCTGACTGGAAGTAGCTTTGAATACTCTTCTGATAAAGACAGTCCTACCCTCGATATGGTTGCAATGAATAATGAGAAATTCGGGTCTACGACCAAAATGGCCGTTAGAAAAGAATCGAATGGAATGGAGAAATTGGAAGAAGCAGAAGAGCGAGAAGACAGGAATGGAAATAGTCGAATGAAAACAAACGAGAGTTCGAGAAACAGTGGATCGTCCATTCAAGATGAAGAGAAAGCTGCTGCAAAACCCGAAGTGAGCCATTCATCTCATTACCTGAAAATTATCTGCTTGAGAAAATAGCCTAGAATTTGTTAGGGAATCGTAAGCTAATAAAAAATCAATTATGAAAAAACCCATCGAAACCAGAAACTGATAAAATTACGTCTCGTTTTCGTGCGATTCCTAGTTTCCTATATATTTGAAACGTTGAAAAGTTTCGTTTTAGATTTAGTCTGCAAAAATTACACGAACAAATAAAATTTTGTTCCAATTTTTCTCCGGAAATTCACTTTGTTCTCTCGTTTTCACGCACTCAAATAATTGCATGATCTTTAAATTTAGAGCCCGCGAAAAAGCGTGATCCCTAGACCGAGACGTGTGTTGCCGCGATTGCCGACTTGCGATGGAAATTTATGGGCGCGTGTTCCTCTGCTCATCACGCCTGAGCAGAATTCGGGTAAAAACGAAACAAAAACCGTAAAAGAAGAATAGCTGCAGATAAAAATGGCAATATCAGCACGAATACGATTGCTAATTACGAGCTGATGAACACTTCCATGAGTGCGTCACTCATTTCCACTGGATCTAATCAGGTCTGAAGATCTTAGAGAAAGACGTAAAGCAGAAATTTTCTTATAGGTTTCTGGCTGTTTCGGACAGAAAACAAACAATATGAAATCGAAAAACGCACATCTTCGCAGCATGCAGTACAGAAATGCTGCATTCAGCAATAGCCTGGATGTGCCTATCGACGAGAGATATTGAAGAGGCATTTTGAAAGGTTTTTTTTTTTGTTTTTTTAGATTTCAGTAATTTGAAAATGGAAATTAGTTGGAGAGTAGCTTATTTGTACAATTTAATTGCAAGATTATGCCAATATTTGTTTCGCTTCCAACATTTCTATCAGTTAGATTTTGCTAATTCTGGCCTTGCTATCTTTACATGAAGCCCTAAGTGAATATTTGCGTTCCAATTTTAAGCTTGTTTGTAAACTGACATATTTCAAAACGTTAATTGAACGCACAGTTTGGCAAAATTATGAGTAAATAAAGATAAATTGTCTACCTGTATCTGTTGCTTTACAGTCCACTCCCGTTCTGATCCTCATCTCTCCTCGCTTTCTTTGCCTCGTATTCTTCATGAACTTGCCCGAAAAATGCGTGCACATCGTCCTTTGTGACGACTTTCTGAAAATTGAAAGGGCATAATTTCCATTTCAAAGCCCATTCGACTCACGTCCTTGTACTGTTCGAAGAATGTCGCCATCTTCCGCTTCAGCATGTTCACGCCTGAAAATTAAATCCTTAAAAACCGAAGATGAAGCTTTCAGTTTGCAAACATGTTCATTGAAAAATCAAATTCATCAATTAAAAATTGACTTTTGGAAAGTTGGTTGCTCGGTTGCAGTCCTCGAAAGAAATGCAAATTTTTAAATTGTCATTCGAAACTAGTCTTTTCAAAAATGATGCATTTCTCAGAGAAACCTATAAATTTTATAGCATTTTCCAAATGAAACGGCTAACCATCGAGGACATGAATGGCTCCCTCAGCCCCAAACTCGGAGACAAGCGCCCTGGCCACTGCCGGCTCGGTCATTTTTTCCTCTTCTTCCTTCACTTTCGACAGATTCTTCTCCACGAAAGTCTGAAATGCAAGAATCATTTGTACAAAAAAAAAGTTAATTTATATCTCACATCCAAATCGTCCTCTGAATCGATGAGGTATTCGCACTGCGCCATCTCCATGATTGCCTGAATTTAGCATATCAAAATAATATGGAGAGAAACTTTCAGAAATAGTTTCTGTAGTGGGTAAAGGTGAAGCATTTCACTTGAAAAAGTAATCTGCTCAAACGAGGGAAAGGCTTCATCAGTAATATCATAATTCATAATAAAGGATAATTTTGAAAGGAAGAGCAGAAAAAACAACTCACAATGCATTCTGCACATTTGCAAATGCGATTTCTCCATTTGACAGCGAGAAGAAAGAATCGTTTGTCTTGAGGAACGCTGAATGGCTTGTCCTTGGAGAAGCAGACCGTCGAAGTGTCAGCTTCTGATTCGAGAGGCAACAGGAAGGGAACTTTCGCAATGCACGAGTTGCACACCTGAAAATTTGTTATTTCGGTCAACCGAGCCTTAAATCTCCTACATTTATTACTCAATGCTAGAAATGCGTGTATGCAAAAAGCTCAGAGAAAGACGAAATAAAGTAAAGTATGCCTTAAAAAAGAAGACTGTCCGCAATTGCCCTCTTTTTAATGGATGAGAAGGGCTCGCCTGACCAAGACAATAGTGACTGAGGGTATTCGTGTGTAAGTTACTATGAATTTCAAATAGTAGGGATTCTTCATAAGTCTCGTATTTATAAGTTCAAGTTTAAAAAGCAGCGATATTCCTTACCATAGATCCAGGCCCATTCATTTTCTTCTGCAGCTCTTCATCCTTGACATTGAACGTGGGATCGATATGCTGAAATTAGGCTTTTTAATCAATTTTAATGGTATCAAGTCATACCGTCATATGGAACCAGTCCTCGCAGACGACGCACTGGTGTTCCTCTTCTTCGATTAGCGGACTGGGATATGGCTGATTGCAGTGGCAGAACAGACCCACATAGTTGTGATTGTAGGCGTTCAACTGGTTTTCGGACTGCTTCTCCTGAAAATAAGGGATACACCACTTGGAAAAGATGCCGAAACAGACCTCGAATAGCTTGCATTTAGCAGTGAACTTCGAATTGCCACAGTCGCAACTGAAAATATAGAATTTTGTCAAAAATTATTCAAAATGAATTCAAATTTAGTTAAATCATGCTAAATTTCAACGGAATGTCTAAATCAGCACCATTGAAGTAAAAATTCGAAATTTTTGAGATAGAAATTTCGATTCTGCACAAAACAACAATTAAATTAGTTTTTCATGATCGAAATGAAATACTAAATAATGCAACGAACATCTTTATTGCTATAAAAAAGAAATCGTACCAGAATTTGCGTTTAGTGTAGAGCTCGACGAGTTCGTGGCCCTCGTGACAATTCTCACTGCAACCGAGACAGATTCCTGCCTGCTGAGGGGAGGGAGTGCAGGTCAGGCAGATGAACAGAGTCTGACGGGGCAGATAGCCCTGAAATTAGCAAATTTAGAAAAAAGAATATTATCATTTAAACAATTTCTCATGAATTGCAATCACGTGAAACAAAACCAAACTTTATTTCACGTCGCAGAAAGAAGACATTTTAATTCGTTTTTCGAAATTAGATAGTTTACAATGTTAACTTGCCTGAGTATAGGTGCAGGAATTGAAATCTTGTGCTCCATACAAAGCTGCGTCTTTCTCCTTTTCGTCTTCCTCTTCTTTGACCAATTCTGACCATGTGATCACCTCTGAATTCGAGAATACTTGTCCTTTTAGTAATTTCGAATAAAATATTTCATTCAATTCATAGTGCGAGAATGCACTAACCATCAGTAGGATCCTGCGAACCGTCACTTTGCCCCACGAGCCGCTCAGCGAGTTTCATCGCGATGGTCGATTGCTTTTCGGTCAATCCATTGGTCTCCTTCTTCTCCATTCTACCAGAATTATCTGCATCGTTCGATGACATTCCTCGCTGAAAAGAAGTATATTTTTAGCGAGGAAATAAAATTCGAAAAACAAATTTGAAGTGGCCCGCCTAAACGAATGGCTGTTGCATAAATGGGGCGCGAGTGAGATGAGCGAGGGGAGGAGTTAGTAAAAGAATGGAGAGTGCAACTGAAAGTGACCCGTCAGAACAACCGCACTTCTTCTAAAATTGTTTTGAAAAATGATTTAGAATATCCTCGAGAAGAAGATCATGCTTTTGAATAAAAGATATAAAAACAAAAACAAAATACCAATCGCGCTCTCTTCACTTCCCATGCTATTTCAAGCGAGTTGGAAATTGCAAGTTGCATTGCAACTAAAGTATGAACGGGCCCTTTGATTTCCGTCATTTTTTTCTCTATTTGTATTTCTTAATCGTTTTATCATTTTTATTGTCTAATGTAATTTCATGACAAACCCTGTTTAACGAAAAGTGCGATAATAATTATGCTCATATCTTTTACGTTTCCTTCAAAGATTTTCCTTGATTTCTTAAATTTAATTTCTTCTTTCAGCTTTGATGCCAATAAAAGCCTTACAATTACGAGTTATTTTTTGCTTTTCTTACAGATATGAGAAGAAATTTATAAATTCGACAATTTTAAATGAACTCGCAAAAGATTTATTCTATTGCAACAAGAACTAATCCTTATGAATTGAATTTTGTTGTCCGTTTTCGCAAAATACTTTCTTTCTTTTCTTCAAACAAGAACCATTTTTCCAGCCTTTCTGTCGTATCTCCAGACTTTCTTGGGTTCTTTCTGTTCTTCTTTCATTTCTTGTTCGATTGTCTCTGCAGGCAGTGGCACAACGATTTCCCCTTCCTCTGCCGGTTTCATGTTCTCGGTTTCTGATTGCACCGTTTTCCTCGAAGGGACGATGTGTCCCCCTTTGACTCCTCTGTTCATCATCGTGTAGAAGTGAGTTGTCCCGCAGAATAGAGGACGGATAATCCATCGCGAATAGCTGAAATTACACATTTTAGAATTAATCATCAACTAGTCATTTGTATCGTAAGATGACTCACCTTTCGAAAAAAAATGCACAGATAGTGGAAATTCGATTACTGATAAATAGGAAAACAATTATAAATTTGCATCTACCAATGATGTGCTGGATTGAGAGTCGGAATTCTTAGACATTTCTTTCTTTTCTCCATGCGCTCATTCACTATTTATTCTCAATTACTCTTGCTTTCCATTATCTTCATTTCAGAAATTTCAAAGAAGCATTCCACCATCATTCGCGTTATATCAGTCTGTCATTACATAAAACCAAGATTTTTTTCATAACAATTCAATGTTCATTTTATTGAAAGTGCTATGAAACTGCGATTCTTATAATAAAATGCATCTTGTTATTTCTTCTTGTGAATGTAGTTCTTTTTTATCTTCACCAAATTTTATCACAATCAATATCTAAAATCAAACTTACAACTGATCGATATTCCCTAAGCAGCTACAGAATTTCCGATCTGCTTGAAATGGTGTGAGGATTTCGGAATCGTACCCCATGTCATGACTGTGACAACATTTGTTGATGGCTGAAATCAATTAAAATAAAAACGAAAACTCACACGACATTGTGCAGAGTTTATCTCCAACGAGTTTTGCAAGATCTGACTTCTAGTCAATTTTATGTCCAATTACACAAAATTTGAACAATTTCCTACGCCATATATTCCTAATTCAGTTTGAATATTACCTTCTCGATTTCCGAAATACGAAATATAGTAGGAAAGCAGATATGAGATCTTATCAGTTCCGCAGGTCCAACCGCTCTGAGCCTCAGCTGATTGAAAGAAGGCTAGAAGTGCGATCAATGCAACGATTGATTTATGCATGACTATCTAGAACAATTTCTTAATTTAAACTGAAGGCCGACAAATTTAAGGGAAAAATGAACTCGTTCAGCTGATTGCTCGTAAGGATACCTGGGAAGTGATTGAGTGATTCATACACGTATCACATAGCAAAGAGGACAGCAGCTCGAATGCATTGTGCTGTAATGCCGAAAACCTCTGAACCTTTGGACAACAGCACATCTACAAATCAATCGACACTTCACATGGAATTTGAGAAGTTCAAGAATTCTGCAAATGGTTTCATTTCGATTTTCTTTTGAAAACGCAGTACTATTCTGAAATCATGGAACACGGATATAGTTGTGCGATGGCTAGCAGACCAGCATCTTATGATATTTTGATGATAAAAGCAACTAATCAACTATATACAGGGCATCTTTGTAAAGACATTCTTGAGCATAAATTTAATGATATGTTTGATGCTCCTTGATTTCTATCAATTTTCTTTAACCATTATTCGATCTCAGTATGTTGCAGAAAGGAAAACTTTTTATCCAAAACCCAACAAGAAGTGAACGTTACACACTTTCGTCTATACCATTTGTCATTGAACTAAAACATTGAGAAAAATTCCTCATCATTCAATCAAGGATGAGTATTTTGAAAACCAATTGGTCTAATTGCGAAACTTTTTGTTCGACTACCAAATGCCCTTTTGAAACTACGGTAATACTGTCATAATGGAAAGGGAAAATAAAATCTTCCTCGGCGAAAGCACATCCAGAACTTTTGCAGACGAGAAATCACTTGTACTATTGCTGATGTCCTTAGACTATTTTACAATAATATGAATTCTACCGTAATTGTAATGCTTATTCACCAAACTCTGGTTTTTTTTTCTTTTTTAAAGTTATGCTAAGCTTTTAAAATTAACGTGGTCATCTAATGAATAATTCGAAACGTGAAAAAACTATTCAAATCGGCGATGACAGAAAAGTGATTATTTCAATAATTTATCCTTCACTAAAGCTACATTTTTTAAGCATGACATCAGGATTAAATGGTAAAAAAGCTAATTTGAGATAAAAATAAGTAAGATGCTTACCAGCTCTCATAAAAATGAACAAAATCGAATTCGGGGATAATGAACGATCGGTATCAAAAATATATTTTTAAGACGCATTCTTTGAGTAGCCCGAACAAAGGCCGGACAACTGCAAAAGTGTCTCGGATCCGAACCAAACTTATATGGTGGATACACCCATGGGCCCTAGTCACAAAAATGGGGAGATCAGGTCCCGCCCCCAAAAGTGGGCGGGGCTAGGCGGGGGTCAAGGTTGAGCATTTTCACAATTTGGCACCCCTCAGGGGGTATAAAGAAAACTTTTTTGCTATAAAAGATTTTCGAAAAATTTAAAAAGCATAAAGTAGCTCATGTAATTGCGCATCTTCTGGTATATAGGTTTCCGGACAACAACCACCTGCTGGGTCGGAAAGGGGTCCTAATGTCAAAAATGGGGGTATGCCGACCCCCTATTTTTTGCAGAAAATCGATTCTCCTGGAAAATTTTAGGAGAGGTTACCAAAATTTAATGCTATATTCGGATTCTACATGTCAAATTACCCTAAAATCAGTCCTAAAATAGATAGGTTAGGTATGACCCTGCACTTTACCATTGCACCAAAGTTGGCGACCCAAATATCGAAATTTCAATTTTGAGGGTTAGACCCCATAATCTGTATACCAATTGATAGCTCTTGAAAAACTAAGAAACTTTTGTGAAGACACCTCATGGTTATCTATTATGGTATGCGTGGTATGGAGGCTTGAATAGATCAAACCCAAGAAAATGACAAAAATCTTCAAAAATTCATAACTTTTGTAAAATAAAACCAAATTGAAAAATCTTTTCGGAATATAGCAGATTATGGGCAATACTTCATTTTCGCTTCCTAGAGTACCGTGCTACCACTTACTATGGTACCATATGGGTCCATGGTATACCACCCATATGGTACCCGAGTGATACAATATCAAAATGGATAGCAATCGACTCGAAATTGACTGGAGAGTAATATTCGAGTCCATTTCTACCAGTTTCAGCAAGTGGTTTCATTATACCATCATTGTAATTGACTATAACCACCTGTCGAAAAAGATCAAAAATGGAGTACCTTCAAATGATCATAAAAGGCGATAGACTAATCTGTTTTTCAAGTGGTTTTCGGCATATTACTCAGCTCGATAAGGGCTTTCGTTTGGTATATAACATGATGGATATTGATTACCAAATGGTAACTTGGCCATATGGGTCTCTACCATTTAGTACAATACCATGTTTGGTATCATTCGACTCCAAATTGAGTGGGAATAAACAATAGATGTCTCTAGCTTCAATTTGAGCCCAAATGTTGGTAGACTACCTATGGAAATATTCTCGTATTATTTTCTTGAGAATTGACATTAAATTTTGGTTTTTTGAGTACCACTCCCATACCATAATAGATAATCATGAGGTGTCTTCACAAAAGTTACTTAGTTTTTCCAGGGCTATCGATTGGTGTATCGTTTGAATTTTTCCGATCGATTTTGAAAACTTCGACCCTCGGGCCACGCCCATTTGATTGCTTTTTTCTCAAAAGTGGCATACCTAACTTATCGATTTTATAACTGATTTTGAGGTAATTTGATGCGTAGAATCCGAATATAGCATAAAATTTTTGGAACTCCCCCTAAAAGCTTTCAGAAAAATCGATTTTGTGCAAAATATGCATGTTTTAAAACTGCTATTTTTGACACTTTTTAACTTTAACACCCCCTCCAGTTCCAAGCAAGTGGTTGATTCCCTAAACCAATATATTTCTAGAAAGTACATTGCATGGTCATGTTCGTCCTTTTTAAACTTTTCGAAAATATATTATAGTAAAAAAGTTTTCTTTGTGTTGTTTGCAATAGTTAATATTCAAGCATACTCTGATTTACGGACTTTAACCGTTTTTTTCTCAAAAGTGGCATACCTAACCTATCGATTTTCTGACTGATTTTAGGGTAATTTGACATGTAGAATCCGAATATAGCATTAAATTTTGGTAACCTCTCCTAAAATTTTCCAGGAGAATCGATTTTCTGCAAAAAATAGGGGGTCGGCATACCCCCATTTTTGACATTAGGACCCCTTTCCGACCCAGCAGGTGGTTGTTGTCCGGAAACCTATATACCAGAAGATGCGCAATTACATGAGCTACTTTATGCTTTTTAAATTTTTCGAAAATCTTTTATAGCAAAAAAGTTTTCTTTATACCCCCTGAGGGGTGCCAAATTGTGAAAATGCTCAACCTTGACCCCCGCCTAGCCCCGCCCACTTTTGGGGGCGGGACCTGATCTCCCCATTTTTGTGACTAGGGCCCATGGGTGTATCCACCATATAAGTTTGGTTCGGATCCGAGACACTTTTGCAGTTGTCCGGCCACTCTTTATATTTTGTTCGGGTTATTCAAAGAATGCGTCTTAAGGAAGAAAATATCAAAGAGCTTAGAATTAATGAACAGACCTTATTCGTAAAACATCTGAAGCGTTTAGAAAACTTGTAATAATATAAATTGACGAAAGTGAATACGAGCAAGTTTAATAGCAATAAATATTGTTGAAGAACGATTATTTGAAGAAAAAGATAAAGGAAGAGAAATTTTAAAAATATAAAGTGTGCATTCATATTTTTAATTTACTGTCAAATTTATTCACTGAGGCAGTTAAATGAAGTAAAATTAGTTTCGAATAAAACTCTATTTTCACGCATTGAATTGTGTATTATTTATTTTGTTTCAGATGATCTTTCTTCGACAAGGAACAATTTACTCATAGTCTAAATAGACTTTACCGAGAGTTTTGCTATATCTCCAAACCTTCTTCCCCTTCTCTTTCTTGAGGAGAGCATTCATTTGCTCTGCCAATCTTATCTTCTTTTCTTCAGATTCTTCAGGTTGAGCTGGCTGATCGTAAGACGAAGGCTGTGAAGCATGGCGGCCTTCGGTTTGTGAATTGGATGAAGGATATCGTCTTGAATATGAGGGCTGATGTCCACCAGAAATACCGTAGTTGACGAATGTGTAGAGATGGGTCGTGCTGCAGAATGCTGGTCGCAGAATGTATCGAGTGTAGCTGAAATATGCGCAATTTATAATGAAATCATGAAAGAACGTTCTATTTGATTAATTTCGATGAAAAGAAAGCTTACAACTGATCGACATTTCCTAGGCATCCACAGAATTTCCTATCAGCCGTATAACGGCTCATCGTTCCTGATTCGTAATCCTCGTGGTGCTGATCACAACATCTATTGACGGCTGAAATGGCCGAATAATTGAATTAATGAAATTGAACATCTTCAATATGATTGTGATTCATTTGCTTCAGAGTAGTGATAAAATACAATTATTTTACCATTGCGACTTCCGAAGAATGACAGATGATAGGACAAAAAATAGGATATTTTATCAGTGCCACACGACCATCCACTGCTGGCGGCAGATACTGCCCCAACGAATTGGACCAGGAGAATGAAAGAGACCATTAACTTTAGCATTGCTAAAATTATCAAGTTGCTTGGTAAAATTCGAAAAATGCAACGGCGGTGAATAAAAGTTGAAAAATAAATTTTTACTCGATGCGCTTATACATTCTAGTACTTTTTTACGATTTCAAAACAAGATATAATAATTTTAAAAAATGTTTAAAAATATCTTGAATGATTATTGACACTAAAAATTATTATAATGATAATAACTTCGAGTTTGAATACAATAATTTTCGATAAACACAAATCTGTCTGAAAGGTAAATGTTTAGAGTTCAAGATAAAAATCGATCGTTGTTGCCAGATCTAAAGAAATGAAGATAAAGAGCAATTGCCCAATCTCTTCAAATTCCTTGCAACTCGCATCTCTCTGCCGTAGATTCCCCTCGGGGAAAGGCGAGAAATTTTAAATGCATTCTAAAATAAAAAATAGACTAATCTATTGTATTTTTTATTGAAAGGAAGTAAAAATTCATTTTTTTAAAATTTAATTTCAAACTGATTTTCATGTGATATTTAAATGACAACAGCAAAGATATCAAGAAAAAGAAGAGACTATTTATTTCATTCCGGTTGCAGGACCATTTGTCCAAGATCCCGATTGTAACGCCAGACTCGATTCTGCTTTGTTGGATAGTCGATGGAAATTCGAGATCCTGCTGGACTATACGTGAAATACGAATACGCCTTCACTGCGGTACAGAAGGACGGCTTCACCACCCATCGTGCGTAGCTGAAATTCGTACAGAATATATAAATATTCTCGTTTCAATGAATGTGAAAAACATGGCTGTATAAAATTAGGTTTTTGAGTGTGATAAAGTTTCTTTTCCAATTTAGAATTTTCGATATTCTTGATAAGAACAATTCCCTCTTCAAATGAATTTTTTTAAGTGGCATTAATTTATGATCGATAGATTATTACAATGAATCGATCCTGTCGAGGCATTGACAGAACCGATCATCAGCCTGATGTCTGCTC
Source organism: Diploscapter coronatus (assembly GCA_964036155.1). NCBI lineage: Eukaryota > Metazoa > Nematoda > Chromadorea > Rhabditida > Rhabditidae > Diploscapter > Diploscapter coronatus. The sequence continues at coordinate 40,261,711 of OZ038423.1, forward strand.
AAGTAACCATCCTCGATGTCCTCATCATGCTGATAGCAGCAATCATTTATTTCTGAAATAATTTATCGGATACGCACTTTATATGTTCATTCAAAATTATTCATACCGTTTCGATAGGAAAAATAGCTGATGAAGAAGGAACTGTAGGTCGAAAAACTTCTACTTTCAGTTCCACAATGCCAACCACTGATTGCGTTAGTCTTCGTGATAATTGAAAATAGAACAAGCAAAATAATTGGCGAGAAGAGTTTCATCGATCAGACGAGTAAGTCGAAGAATGAATAAGGTCAATCAATGGTCTTTTTCGAGGTAGAACGAATGAATGACAACACTATTTATGACCTAGCTATCGACTAGTAGCCATTGCAAATCTTATTCTATACTCTGAGAGCCAAGAAGAATCGTAGCAATCGAAAACTTCGGCTCTTTGCCTTCGACTTTGCACATCGAATCATCCATTTGTTGTAATGTTATCATTTATGTATTGTCTTGATCTGTCAAGCTCCGTCGCTTTTTGATCAGCTGACTTAACACATTCATTTATTCTCATAAATCATGTCGATTAATCACACTGATTAATTTCAATGAATAGTTAGGATAATTATATGATTACATATCCATTGCACATCATTAATATCAATTAAGCAACAGTCATAAAGTCGACTATAAATTTGAGTTTTATGCTTTGTTTTCTCTGCCTAATAATCCTATATATAGCCATTCACGGCGGTGTACAGACGAACTCCATTACAGAATAGCGTTTTGACAACTGTTCGAGCATAGCTGCAATTCAAGTGATAGAATGACTTCCTCTGGATACAATAATTTCACATCATTTTATTATTTAACTAAATTGCACAATAATCGTTATTTTGGCATGGGAAAAATTTATCAACTTCTGCTTTTCAACATTTACAGAGAAAAATGCATGATGCATGTAATTTGAAAGTATCAACACCAATGCTCTGTAGAGCCAAAGTTTGAAAACAAATGCAAATTTTAACACGAATATGACAAGCTGGCTCTTTTCTAGCCTTGTTTTGTTGTCCGGTGAAGTGGGTTTGGGATGCTGTTATGTTTGCTAGAACACCTTGAATCTTTAACAACTGATTTATTAGGAATAATAGACGGAATTTGAACAATTTAGTTGCAGGGAAGCTTTCAGTAGGAAAACCCAAAAACGTAGTAGTCTCTCCCAACCCCAATCTCCCTCCTGGGCCGAGAGAAGCCCCGCCCCAGGAGGAGAAAAGAAAGAAAGAATTTTGGGAGGGGTTGGCTCAAACTCAATACAGGGATTTGTAGACCGGCAATAGGGAAAGAAAATTAAAATTGGGTGCGACGAGCACAACGAAGCTTAAATACGTTGTTACAAATGAATCATTCTGGATTTTGGCTGTGTATAAGGAGCTCTAATGCCTACATTTATCTGTCAAATTTCAAGAAGGTTTTCAGGCGACGAATAATTTTACCCTTTAGATACATCTGGCTCTTTGAAGTTTACTCTCAACTATATGTGAGGATAGCAAACATAACATTCAACTTACAGTTGATCAATTTCGCCAAGACATTTACAGAAGGCAGTATCTGCTGCGTGACGGGTTATTGATGAATTTACCAGATTTGAATCATGTTGTTGGCAACAAGCATTCACATCTTAAAACTATTTATTATCTGAGAACAGGAATAGTCAGAGCTAAAGCTAGATCTTTCGTTCCTATCCCTTTAACCAAACTTTTGACTAAAATCCTCTTGCGTGTATCACCTATGCATCACTTTTTATGGTAAATTTTAGATTTACATACTGCATACACCCCTAAAGTTTTCGGGTATAGGACGATTTGTACAGGATTGAGACGTTTTGTAATAAAATTAAAGGGAAATTTCGTTACAAAGCGTCTCGCTTTTGCACAAACCGTCCTACATCCAAAATTTCCCATTCTGATTGGAGTTTTGTTTAGGTCTGTATGAGAAGGGTCATTCTTTAAGTCATTTTCCAGAATAAAAGTGACTTTTCTTCTAGATTCAAGTATGTTCGTACCATCATGATGAAATAAATGGCTAGCAACAATATAGGTTGAGTAAGTTGTCAATTTTCTATCACCGCAATTCCATCCGTCGATATGGTCGTTCTGCAATGAGGCGTCGAAAAGTCCTATTAATATAGCAATTATGAATAGTTTCATGATTATATCGATAATGCAGAACAAAATAATAAGGTTCTTTTATATGCGAAGTCTGTTCTCATTGCAATGCCTGGATTTTGAGTTTAAAGTATGTAATTTTAGTGCGGAACTAGTTTTTAGAAGTATGACTTGCTGGAAAGGTGAAATGTTATGACGAGTTAATCCTCTATTTTCGCGCATTTATCACCAACTCTCCTGCAATTCTTGTTGACAGCGATCGATTGATATCAATGAATAGTCGAATAGATGAGTTGTTCAGCATTCGACATCGACGATTTTTTTTCAAAAAATTGCACCTTTTCAGGAAAAAGTTCAGCCTTTTGAAAAAAGGTCTAACCATTCATTCTTTCGAACAAATCACATCTGTGATATCATTTGTCCTTGATAATCCTAAAAATGGAATCAAACACCTCTTATAGAGTTAGGAGTTTCATTAAAAATGGGAAGATTAAAAATTTTGGATAATCAGTTTGTGGAAAATGATTTGGATGAAAACCGTCATAATTACATAAACGAAATTAGCAACTTCAAAAATATTCCCTGCCTTGTAGAAATTATAATACTCCCAAATTTTTCAAATTTATAATTTCTCGATGAGTCTATTGATCCATTTGATCGTCTGCAAAAGTTGATAGTAGAATGAAGCTTTCAAAATTGGCAACTTAACTAAAAAAACAAATTTGAAAACATGTCTACTTAAATTCGACGAAGATAAAATTATAACAGATTATTGAGAAAAATTTACGTCTACCACATTCTATTGCAAGTATCATTCAGTGACATATTTAAAATCAAATTTATGCAAACTTTTAACAATTCATTTTATTTCCAAGTAACTCGAAGGTTATTGCAACAGTTTATTAATGGTTTACCCCATAAAATATTGAATTTAGCTCTGATATTTGAAAATCACAAATGAATAGTGAATTATTTGCAAATGTACTAGCTTGCTCCATTAAGTCATTCGCTAGAAGCTGGAGTAGTAGTAGCGGTAAATGGCATGGTCGTATTGTTGATGAAGAATGTGTAGGTCTTCACAATTGCGCAGAAAATCGGCTCTACTACGTGTCGAGCATAGCTAAATTAATTTAACCTAAATAAATAACAACGCAATCCTGACTATGAATCGATATTGTCCAGGCAATCACAGTATGTCTGATCAGCGTCCTCGCGGCTCATTGCATCTCCCTCCAAGTTCTGATTGTGCGTATCGCAGCAATTACTTACTTCTGAAAATCACATTTATTTTGTGAATGCATTCAGAAATTATATAGATTCCAAATGCAAAATCCATGTTTCCACTCAACTTTGATAACTGATCTCAAGGTTTGAATTCAATCTATCAAGAAATGATTGAATCAGACGATAAAAATTTGACCGTCGGGCGTTCTGTAGCACAAGTTCCTAATTCTGTAACAAAAGTGAGCGTCTTGTTATCCAAGATAAAAGTGAAGCGTTATTTAATAAAGAAAAATGCTGGAGAAATTGCACGTTACAGAATGCTCCTCTTCTGTCACAAAATTCTATGCTTTCATTATTTCTTTTAAAAAAAAACTATGCGCTTGCGTTACAGAACACACGACGCTCAAGAATTTTTTCTAATCGAATTCACTTGGGATTTCATAAAGAACTACTAGATATGTATATTGGATTATGTCATACAGGAAATAAGTTATGAATGATATTTCTTATTCATCAAAGCCCTAAATCAAATGAATAATATACAGTGGCGCTATACATTTTTGCACCACTTACTAATTTTAATCCAGCTTATTCACATACTTGCGATGCAACGATCAGCTGGAGGATTGAAAGCTTGCTTACATATTGATATGATCGAATCATGAGCATTTTCAAAATTTCTATTCGATCGCTGCAGTGCAAGTAGGAGAACAGACAAAAATTAGTGTATGATGCAAAACCTTTGGGAACTACAGTAAAAAAGTCGAATTCGGGATCAAATTTTTGCATAGGACCAGTAAACGACGACAAAGTAGAATTATCTCTTTTATCTCTCAAGGTTTATCAACTCCAACAACTCATTTTCTTTCATTGCTGATATTCTTACTCTCACTAGCACCCATCCTGTTTACAAGTGCATCTTTTCACGTTCATCAACCTTTGAAAGATACAGTAGCCTGCATAGTTTATTTCACCCCATACTTCATTTGATAGATGTAAACACCCCCGTTATTCCTAAAAATCCATACCGTTTGATTTAGTAAAATGTCCAGCGAGAAGGAATGATGCTCTGGTAGTAAAGGGACCATCTCCGCATTTCCAATCATCAGAACTCGATTGCGCGGCAACCAGCGACAGGGTTACAAGGAAAACGGCTAAGAATAACTTCATGGTTAGTTAAACTTTAAACCCGAACCCTTTTATACGAGATTTATCGACCGAGCTATGAGTTATGTTAAACTGTAGAGTTGATGACAAAATTCTTTCTTCGCAGACTATGGATTTTTAATCTTATAGTTTTGCATAAATAACGTATGAACTGAAGAGATTCTGTTTCTCTTTCATAACTTTTATCGTGGAACTTTATCCTTTTTCTCGATTCGTCTCAATATCAGAGAAGCATAATCCTGCAGACGAAGGCCTCTAGACAGACAGCATATTTTGATCTTCAATGCAAATTTGTTCGACTAAACAAAGCAAAAAAGAAGTGGTGTCGAACATCGGATTATGAAAATTTCTGACTGTCTCTCGGAATGATGCATAGCGGAGTTGGGTTGTCGATTTATGATTGGAATAAAAATTACAATGATGAAATATATTACTGATTATTGATATTTCTGTAAAAATCAACGCTTAGAACAATAACAGTTTAAAGAATCTATCTTCTTATCTTGGAATTCCTCAGATTCAATTATTCGAGAGATTTAACTCGATGTTTCACGATAATTTAAAAAATGACACTATCTAGAATATTTCAACCACGCCTAATCGTAAATTTCTCAGTAAGGATGAAAGAATTATTGGGTATAACTTCCCTATATTTGCTCATGGTGATAGAAATTGTTGGCTAACAGTTCATTATCATAAACTTATAAATATCGAAGCATAATGAACATTGTGATTGGCTAATTCTTTCACTATTCACCAATTAATACAGATTATTATTTGATAAGGAGGGAAGTTATTTGCAAGTATTCTGATTGTAAAATGTTATTCAATTATTGGGAGAAGCGAGGATGAAAACTTATCAATGCGCATATTTTCGTTGATAAAAGATAAACCTGCCATACTTAAAGCTGAAAGAATAAATTGAAGGCAGAGAATATCATTGATGAAATTTGTATATTTTGTCATTTCATGAGCATTATGCGATATTTTGCTCTATTAACGCTAATTGGATTGCAAAGCAGGCTACGTTTATGCCTGTCAATTTGCACCATGCAGTTCTGATAACTATTGCAGTCAAGATCAGTAATTTTCATTTACATCTACTTCAGTATTTTCGCATATCATTTCTAATTTAGATTGTTACTTTTTAGATAAATCTTGAGATCTCAAGCGAGCTTATCATTCATTTTTAAATTAGATAGCGTCAAAACAGTTCAAAATAATTTATGATAAAATTTCTTCTCGTAAAATCCAATGGATTATAAAAATATGGAATAATTATAATCATCTGATATGTTCAATTCCAAGTCGTTTCCAATTGATCCACGACAAACGTGCAAGAAGATCTGAATTTTGCTTTTGATTTTTCTGTGGTGAACTTCGTGAATAGATCATCATGGAATATTAGCTCGATCTATTCTTGTTCTTTGAAGAACCAGTCCTATTCCTACCACTTGTGCTCCAACTCGGTGCATTTGGATGGTTGCGACGAGCAGCTTCGACACAACTTCGCACGTAGATTCCCGGCTCAACTGGCGAACTGAAATGTCAAGGGTAAACATTCTTAAATAGAGATGTCCAACCTGAGAATGTCCTCAAGCATGCTAATGTATGCAATTGCCAGATTCAAGGTATCGATCTTTGAAAGTCGTTTTTCGAACGGAAAAGTCGGAATGTAATTTCGAAGCTCCTAAAACATTATATAAAATAAACCGAAGAAATTATGAAACTAACAATGAAAGCCACGTTGATGCTGCACATTCGCTTCCTCTCCCTCACATTCGCCGTCCTCCTTTCCGCTTCATCTTCCACCATCTCGCAGCCAATCGGCATTGAAACCGAATTTGAGGTCGATAAACTCGAATCCATGCAAACTGATTGAGAATGGATTTCCTCATCCCACTGAAAACTCAAATAGTATTGAAGGAAATTATGACGCTTACCGCTTGCTGTTCCATTGATAGAGAAAATATAAATGCAGGAAGAAGTCCTTGCAGAATAAAGATATGAAGTGAGAGGAGGCAAAGAAGTCGCTAACTCGAATGCGGCAAACACATGACAGCAAGGATGCAAATGACAGACTCAAGTGGGTATGGGGAGCTAAGGACGAAATTGCATGGATTTCTGGATAATAATTGAAAATTCCGCAATTAATTGGAAACGAGCAACAAATAATCGGTGAATGCAAATATCAATGCATTGTGAGGAGAAAAATGCTGCACATAAATTATTCACAAAAAGTTCACATACACACACACTTTCAGGGTGTCCACTATATAATTTACCAGTTCACCATGACCACCATTTGTAAAAAATTTCACGAGTCATTTTTCATTTTCCTACATTTCCTAGTCCTAGACCTTGGCGAAGTTTACAAATGGTAATTATGGTGAACTGGTGAATTTTACGCTACAAGGGGCCCATTTTCAGATAGAACCTTTTCCCGATTCATATCCTCACCAATGGTCTTTCATTCAAACAATTTACGGAATTAAAGTTAGGGTTCTCAAGTAGGTGCGCCAAACCTCGGCTTGTGGTAGAATTTTGCACGAAAATGTCATAGAGGATGTGAATAACATTTCTGTGAAGAAAGAATAAAATAAAATTGTAATCGAAAGATTTTCAGCCTCAAAATGAACACATTTTCGCAAACGAAATATTGCAGCCGTTTTGTCCTGATTTTTTACAAAACCATTTTATCAGGCTTATCGTTGATCTAGACTGAATTTTTTTTAGGCATTTTGAATTTGAAGGGTACTTCCTTCCCAAAATCTCTGCTTCAAACTACCACAAACGCATTTCTGCAAGTAGACAGAGCTTGGGACTAAAGTTACAAATTTATTTTTTCATGTTTCAACGAGACGTGTTGTTTTTCACTTTGCAGGGCATCAATTTCAATTCCAAAGTTCTTCTCTTCCCGCACCTCCTCCCCTTCTCTATTCTTCTCTCGTCTACCCGTGCGCACAATCGCAATCGAACATTCTATTTATCGATCGGACACTGCAAATTGTTGAGTGATGAGAGATAAGGCGAGATGCGAGAGGAAAAGATGCAGAAAACGAAACAGTTCGAATCGAGAAGGGAAGGAAATCGCTCTTCCTCTCTTACTCACTATCCCTCATAATTTCAACAATCACCTTCACCTCGTTATTTTATTTTTATTCACATCATTTTGAAAGTATCGTTAAGTCTTTTTTTGGCACGTAAAACCGTTCGTTTTCTGTCGAAATCGCCAGACGCAACCAATAAAAGTCGTGTTATTTCTGCTGTTCGTCTATTTTACAACCACAAGAAAACAGGCAAATGTTGCGCATCTTTTCTCGCATTTATTTTCAAGATCCATCGTTTAAATTTATTAACATTTTCTAACATTGATTCTTTTTTCTGCTAACTGATAGGTCATTTTCGAGTCGGCAGAATTCTCCCATTCTCCTGATAGTCTGCATTTTGGTCTGAACTGAGATAGTTCGATGAATTTTTCGTGTTTCTTTTTCTGCATTCTACATTCTACATCTCGGAATGATCGATGCCCAGTCCAATTTGCTGCGTCTTTTGACAAATTATTGCCTGCCAAAATTACGCGAAAAATGTCTGTCATTTGCAAATCTTTCTCTAATCAAGAAAGTCCACTCCAAATTCGTATTTTTTGTGTTGTTGGGATGAATAATTGCCTGCCTCTGCATTTGTAATTGTGGAATTGCATCGTTTGAATGGAATTCAATTTGATGAAGAATTGCTCATCGCACTATTTCGATGATTCACTATGATTAACTGCGGTTAAGAGTAAATGTCAAGAAAAATCAAAGTCTTAGCAAAGGGGTGTTTCCAGGGGTCCGTCGATTTGGCTGATTTTCACATATATCGTTCAGTTTTTTACGCTGATTTTCGTAGTGCTATTCGTTTTTCATAAAAATGATCGTATGCAGGATTACGGTAGTTTGAAGTTTTGACAGATCCGACCTCGGGAAAAAATTCATAACTTTCTTATTTCTGAGCCGAATCGAACGGGGTTTTCAGCATTGAATAGTCCACGAAAAACTCTACAAATAATTTAACTACGACCACCTGCTACGGTCAACAATTTCCTGCCAAAAAATTAATTTCCGAAAATGCGACCCTGGCCGACTGCAGTTTTTCGATTTTTTACCCAAATTAGAGTTTCGTCCCCAAGCTGGAAATTGGCTTATTTTGTAGAGAATTAAATTCTGCATTTGAATATGTACAAATTTTCAAAAAAGAGGGTAGTCGAAACCACGAAAAATGCGTCCGAACGTGTAAAACCAGGGTGATTATTGCATAGCATTAGCTTTGACCCCCCACAACTTTCTTATTTCTGAACCAAGTTGAATGATTATTTTTTTATTTTGTAGATCTTATCGAGGAGAATATGGCAAAAATAAAAATAACATTTTTAGAAATTAATTTTGGCGGGAAAAAATTACTCGAAGTTACCCTATATACACGTACTGTGTTTACGCCTAAATTACGTTGGGAAAAATTCGTCCTTCTAGTATGTTGTGTAGATGGACATGGTGAACAACTTTTGTTCCAAGACTGACCTCGGATTCACATTCGTATGAGCTCCAGAATTTTTTGAAGTGTGATGGCTAATTATTGCAAAGTGCCGTTTTGACAGTAAATTTCAAAAATTCATATCTCCCTGTGTGTGCACTTCCTAGAATAAGTTCTGGAACAAAAGTTGATCAGCTTGAAGAGCTCTACAAGATTCTATGAGAAATTCCGAAATTAACTCACATAAAATCTGTAAACACAGTACGGGTATATAGGGTAACTTCGGATAACTTTTTCCGCCAAAATTAATTTCTAAAAATTTTCTTTTTATTTTCACATTATTCTCCCCGACAAGATCTACAGAATAAAAAAGAATCATTCAATTTGGCTGGAAAATAAGAAAGTTATGATGAGTCAAAGTTAACACTACGAAATAATCATCCTGATTTTACGCATTCGGACGCATTTTTCGTAGTTTCGACGACCCTTTTTTTCAAAATTTTTTACATATTCAGATGGAGAATTTAATTTTCTACAAAATAAGCCAATTTCCAGCTTGGGGACGAAACTCTAATTTGGGGAAAAAATCGAAAAACTGCGACAAGTCAGGATCACATTTTTGAACTTTTTTTAGAGTTTTCAAATTTTCCCACCAAATTATCGATTTTCAAAAATTGTGATAGTTAGATAAAATGAAGTATTTTTCATGGGCTATCTAATGCAAAAAACTCTATTCGATTTACTTCATAAATAAGAAAGTTACGGGGGGCCAAAGTTTGACATTCTATATAGGAATTTACTGGTTTTACGTATTTTTCGTGGTTTCGACTACCCTTTTTTTTGAAGATTTTTACATATTCAGATGTAGAATTTAATTCCCTACAAAATAAGCCAATTTCCAGCTTGGGGACGAAACTCTAATTTGGGGAAAAAATCGAAAAACTGCAGTCGGCCAGGGTCGCATTTTCGGAAATTAATTTTTTGGCAGGAAATTGTTGACCGTAGCAGATGGTCGTAGTTACATTATTTGTAGAGTTTTTCGTGGGCTATCCAATGCTGAAAACCCCGTTCGATTTGGTTCAGAGATAAGAAAGTTATGAATTTTTTCCCGAGGTCAGATCTGTCAAAATTTCCAACTACCGTAATCCTGCATACGATGATTTTTATGAAAAACAAACCACACCATAAGAATCAGCGTGAAAAACTGAACAATATATGTGAAAATCAGCCAAATCGACGGACCCCCGGAAACACCGACTTTGGTCCTTACTGACATTCACTCTTAAATGCACTACTTTAAATACCGAAAATCTAATTTCGTTGCACTTTTTGCTCTTTTAGTGAATTTGTATTCAACAGGGTTGAAAACTCGGTTTGTTTTGGTTGGATTATTCACGAATATCTGGTTCAGTACTTTTACTAACTCACGCCTTTTTCATGTCATAATCGATGTTTAGAGAAAAGGAAGAGAAGAGAGTTGAGAGAAAGAGAGCTTTCCTTCCTCCAGGATGAGTCATCCTGTGAATTTGTGTCTTTCGTAAATGTTTGAGAATGAAAAATAGCGTTTGAATTTGAGAGATGGAAAGATGCTTGACGTACAAGGAAAGAGGAAAGGGGGGCAGAATGATTAGAAGATGAACGGAAGAGAAATGGAAAAGCACCATAGACTATGCTTGATTCATCATCTTACCTCTTCCGCACTGATATTGACCGATAAATTTTGCAAGAGCACTTCCCACGCATTCATTATATCACTTCTTTACCAATAGCAGTAAATGCTTCATTTATTGGTGTTTACTTCAAAGTTATTTGATTGTCTTACAAATTTAAAAAAGTTCCAATATTTATTTTCTCTTTCGTTTGTACCAAAATATTCATGATAAGTTACCTGAAAAATGGCTCAAAATTGAAATTTTTACCAAAGTAAAGTAATCGCTTGTAATGGCACTTTAATGTTGTTGTTTAGTTCTCTCTCCTCTCGCTTTTCATATATTCTGGCTGACCTCTTCTTTCTTTTGGAACAGTCAGGTGAACGAAGGATAAAGTAAATGCGAGAGAGTTTAGAGATGTCAGGCCAACAGACGGTCTGCCTATTCTGTCTCTTTCTCTTCACTCTCCTCTATTCTATGCATATCTTGCTTTCTCTTCCTTTGTCCGGCACTATCCTTTCTTTCAGGTTCAGGATAGGCGCAAATCCCTTTCTCTTCTCTTTCAATGAATCTGAACATGCGGATATATGTATAATTGTGCGATATTCATAACTTTTGTCGTGTTCTAAATTTTTATACTCATTTTTTACTCTTTTTTAAAACACTTTAAAATCTTCTTCAATTTACCTAATGCATTGTTTGTTGATTTTCAGTTAACTACGAGTTCAATTAAATTTTATTCGGTTTCATTTCAGGAGTGCACTTCACATGCTCATCACGTAATTTTCTATTTTGCATTTCCTGTGACTTTCGAGTGTTTCGAGGAAATGTCTAAATTATTCGAGTATTTGTTACTTTCAACCGTATTTCCCGTCATTGTTTATGGATTCCACGCCCCAACGATCAAAGCCAACTTTGATATCAAGGTTTGTTAGATTAGATATGAATAGCGTTGGATGAAATGGAATAAAAATGCTAAACTCAGAATCTGTATTTGAACCGTTTTAAAAATTTCTGACGTCAGAATTCCATTTTATTTCGAAAGAATATGTAATGATTGTAGTCTTTGAATTTACAGAACGACAAGAACATAGGAAATTACATCGAATTGAAAGCCGGAGATTCGCTGGAATTGAAATGTTCGACGGCCGACAACAAAGGTTTGGATACAAATTTTCTCGAAACAATTTAAAGCTTCAGAAGTCGTATTTTCCCTACCAAACTTGTCGGACTACGTCGGCTACAGCGTGGAGAACTTCAAAAATCGAAAAACGGAAGAGTTCGATAAAGACTATCTGATCTACAAGCTCGCAATTAAGGATATGAAGGCCGGTTTATCTTCTTTCAAATTGATAGAAAAAGCACCTAGCAAATAATAAGCCATACGAAGCGATTTCCGCCGCCATGATCAAGGCTGAACGAGATTGAAAACACAGCATTTTGAAATGAAATTTCAAATTTATCAAAACATACTGAAAAGGTGTCTATCGAAACGACACGAAATTTCTTCCACCCCTGTCATGATTTTCCTGCCTTTTTTTTATAAAAATATGTCTAGAAAGTAAATTGTCTGGAATTCCTGGCAAAAACTCCTTCACTTTCATCGATAATTCAGTCAATCAATTGATCACTTTTCCTGTTTCACTTGAGACCCGAAATAAATAATGTTCGAGAAAAATGTCTGTCTGACTGCAGCCAATGAAAAGAACATCTGTTTTGGTTTAGCAGTCAGGCAGAATGATGAATACAGGGCGCCAAATATCGTGCATCCCCTTCCCTCTTCTTTTCTTCCCTCTCTCATTCTATTCTCTCCTCATTATGTGTCATCCAGGGTCAAATAGGCAGGCAAGACAATACCCCAGAATAGCGATAGATAATTATCATTATTTTTAGCACGCCTAATAAGAAAATATGCAATTTGATACTGGAAATGTATAAGAATGCATCTTCAGGAGTCTGATACGGGAACGTACAAATGTCACACGATCGATGACGAGTCTTTGGAAGATCACGTTCATGTCTTCGTGTATGGTGAGTCTTTTTTATTTTGACTGAATTTTAAAAACCTGAACTTAAAATAAAGTTGCATTTTGATGCAAACTTCTATTCGTAGATGGACTATATTTCCAGGATTTGATTTTCAGACTCAAGACCGTTTGTTTCATTGAAGACGGGTCTCTTTTCCGCCTCCGAAGACGACATTCTCGTTCGCTGTGTGACTACGAAATTCGTCAAGAAGCAGAATGTCAATCTCAAAATCAACGGGAAAATGTTCAAGGATGCGCACAAGTACTATCGACAAACGTGAGTCAAATTACGATTTTCTTTCTATTATTTACAAGCCCTGTAATATCGTGTTATACGAACTAGAGTGAAGTAATAAGGATCACATTGAAGATTTTATTTTTAAATCTATTTGATGTCACAAGTTTTCAGTATCATTTGATTCAAATTACACGATTTCAGTGAGGGCTTCAAGATCTCTGGAAAGGCACTGGATCTGAAGCTGGATGGTCTGACGAATTTCGAGTGCGTATATTTGAATGATCCTGAACAGCCGTCCCAAATCAACATCGAAATCACCCAGCCAATGGCCAAGTCGAACTTCCAGGTCTCGTGGAATGAGGTTGAAAAAGCAGCATTTCGTTTTTTCTTACGAATTTCCAATTCTAGTCATCCGAATGGCCCCACGTCGGGATGAATTTCTCGATTTCTTGCATGGTTGAGGCTGTGGAAGGAAAAATGATTCCGTACCATCATCAACTGAATATTTCCTGTCCTCGGTGTGCAAATGTAAGATATTTTCATTTTTCTTGGGCATAATTTACACTCATCATCACTTCCCGCCTAAAACTAGTTTTTAGGCGGTTTGTGTTAAAATGACGGAGTCTTCAACATATTATGAGATGCAAACTGCCTAAACACACACGCAAAATCGGTCTTTTAGGACGAAGTGGCTCATTCGAGCAAACGACACGACGACCACCGTCGAACTCTGACGATGAACATCGAGTCGCTGACTGCCGAGGACTCGGGAGTGTACAACTGCACCTGGACGAAGGAGGGCAACAAACCGGAGACTTTCTTCAAGACGATTGAAATTTCGCCCAAAGTTGCACAGATCAGGGTATGGACATTTTTGTGCCCGCCATTTGCAATAGTTTGAGATTTCAGGTTATTGAAAGGGGCAAACCTGAAATACTCGTGGAAGAAGGGGAATCGATGGAGCTCAAGGCGAATGTGCTCATTTATCCCCTCGACGGGACTGGATACAGTTCGAAATGGATTCGGGTAGGCTGATCTCCATTATTTTCAGCTTCTTTGATAAACTAGTGAGTTGATGAATTGGTACAGCTAAATTTTAGTTCTGATAATTTTGAATAATCAATTAGACTCTGTTTCATTTCTGGCTCTCCAAGTAAGCAAATGAAGTTATTACCCACTTTTCAGCGCTACACAACTCCCATTAGGGAGAGCGAGCAGACGGAGATTCTGCTGACAGACCAGAGCCAGAAGACGATTGTGAGCGAGAAGACGGATGGCCGTGTCAAGGAGAAACTGGATGTGCAGGGAATGACGCTCAACATGTCTGGGATGTAAGTCTACTCTCCTTTTCGGAAACATTCTCACTTTGCATTGCTTTTTTAGCTACGTTCTCGTTACGACCCACAAAGACGAGATTCGTTCTGTGGAATGGAAGGTGGAAGTGAAGAGCAGAAAGGCACAGCCGAACATTTTCGTCCGAGGAGTTGACAGTTTCGTGCTTTTCGACCAGGTAAATATTTCATCATTTATGAAATGTCGAACAAAGGAAGTTAACAAATCATGATGACGCCGAATAACAGTTTACAAGTCAAAATCGAAAATATGTCTCATTTCTGTGTTGATGAATTTAGTCTTAAAAATTGAGAACTTGATGAAGTTTCTCCACACCTTCAATTTATGATTTTTAGAAATACTACAAGCCAGGCACAAGTTTGTCCATCGATTGCATTGTTGCTGCTCTGCCCCTGGCTGAAGTCAAGTTCGAGAAGAAGAAGTAATTCATAGATTTTCTAGTTTTAATATTTTTTTTCCAATTTAGCCCCGGTGGAAGCTGGCAAGAAATAGGTGAAATAGTCCTGGTGAGCGGCACATTCGAGAGGGGACTCACTTGGCAAACTGTGGCTGACAGAACTATGCAGCTGAGATGCACAGGCACTGACCAGAATGGAAAGGTGACTAGATTGTTCCTTATAACAGAATAATTTTACTATGACTGCAATGATGTAAAAAAAATACCGTCTTCCTACAAAACGCTATTTCTCTTCATGATTCACGTTTACTTCTTGCTCAGCAATTCAACTTTCAGTCCAATTATTGGTTGATTTTTAGAGCAACAGTGTGCTCCGAACAATCCGTGTTTCTGAGAATGCACCCCGAGCAACGACTCGAATAACGAAGAGCGAGAAGGCGACGCAGAGAGAGGATCCAAAAGAGATCTACGAAGGGGATGATATTACACTCGATTGCAACTTTCCCAAGAACGATGACTGGTGAGGAATTAACTCTTTAGTATTTTTCAATTGGTTGTGTATATATGTATTTGGTCTTATATATAGCGATGTGACAGTCCGTTTGGAATGCGGTTTTTTGGCCTTGGGTAGAAATTCCCCTGACGATGTGCAACGTATACTTTTTATTGCGAGTTAACCTTCGTAATTTGCATATATGTTAATTTTGCTCATTCTTTTTGATAAGAAAATGAATGAAAGGAAATGTCATTATTCAACATGTCTTGGCGGTGAGAGGTGGTATCCAGATAGTAGGGAATGACATGAGTGAGAATGAACTTTCTCTATGCAGACAAAAAATAGAATGTTATTGATGTATGAAAATTTGATAAAAAAAGTAAGTGTGAAACAGTTCATTTATTAACTTTCGATGGGAGCTGATTTGAGTGATTTTGTTTACCGTTGTTTGTTGTGTTTGCTGATATTGTTTAATTGTTTGGTTTTGGCGAGTTTTGGGAGCACGTGCGACCAAGGCTCGTTATTTTTACTGCTTTAAAGGTTTTTTTTTTTTTTTTTTTAAATAATTTGATGCAATATTTTAGAGTTTTATATTGTGAGATTTAGGGACACAACGTGGGTATTTGGTAGTTCCCGAAAATCTATCCCAGCGATAGAAGAGTCCCAGACCTACTCGAAGCATTTAATCGCGACTCTCACTAATGTGTCCTCTGCTGATGCCGGCGAGTACGTCTGCGTGCTCAAAAACGACACCAGGGTCGAGGAAGTCAAACAGATCATTTCGGTTAGTCAATTCATTCGGTTTTTTTCTGAATGAAAGTTTCAGATAACCAAAATCACTCGTCCTTTTCACACAAAAGCGGATCCGGATGAGCCTCAGATCCTCCAATGGGGAGAGCCAACCACATTCAACTGCAACATATCTGGCACACCTAATCCCGATATCATTTGGTTAGGACAACCTTTGAAAGATGTATATCAAAGATCAAATATTCAGGTACAAGGACGAAAACGTCTACACGGATGGACAATTGTCGAACAACAACCAGACTTTGTACATTCCTCGAGTCTTGAACTCAGAAGAAGGTAAATTTGTCTGTGAAGGCAGGAATCGAGCTGGGTCGGCCAACTACACATTCGAGACTAGAGTAAGAAATTTATAAGATTTTAAAATTTTATTTAAAAAGAAACTCCTGGAAAGTTCACCCACTCATTATTAGTGTAGTGAAATAGCTTTGATAACGGATACAAAGAAGGCGGAATTTCCAAGAAGACTGACAAGATGTTCGTCTTGGATGAATCCAAGCTTGATCAGTTATATCTTATCTAGCGAAGAAAACGAGATAAAATGGACGTGTTATTTTCTAGGCATATTTTAATGAAACAGCTTTAACCCTTCAATAGTTCCTACGATATTCCATTCAGGTTGACGGAGCTGAAGAGAGCAGTTTTTCCTCTGGTCAGATGGTCCTCTTCGCCGCGATTATTCTCGTGCTTCTGGCTATTCTGTGCTGTTGTTTCTGCGCCTTCCTCAAGCAGAGAAGAAAGGCTAAGGAGCAGGAAAGAGCCCTGGAGATTCTCTATGAACAGCTGATGAGGACGCAGGAAGGGCCCCTGATGGACGCGAAGATGCCCAAACTGCCTCTCGATCAGAGACTTCATCAGCTGCCCTACAACAAGAACTTCGAGCTGGACAGGAAATGCCTCGAAGTCGGACATCGGGTTGGCCATTTGATAGTTTATCACATTGCAAAGGAATAACGAAAATTAAATCTCGTTCTCCAATTTCATTTCAACGAAAAGGCAACAGCTATTTTACGGTACTCGACAACACAACATTTTTGTTATATTACGGCACGATTTTATATAGTATAAAGAAAGAAGGGACTATTACAAATCTATTGAATATCATGTCGTAGCGTGTCGTCGTGCCGTATTTTAAAAGCTGCCCAACGAAAGCAAATTAGCTCAATTACCAGTCTTTTTTTTTCTATCTTAGATAGAATTGAACTTTTACTATTCACAAATCTCCTAAATTTCCGGTGGTTTCATATTCCAGAGTTTACAAATTTGTGAATCTTCAGCAGTGCATAATTTACAGATGGCGAAATTCATTGGATGCGTAAGAGATTTGCAGTGATGTGTAAAAGTTTGAAGTGAAACTCCAAAATTTCAAATGCTAATATTTCCCCGAAAATGCACATCTAGAATATTTTGATATGATGTTTTTTCCCAAAAAGAAATTACAAAATTCTGTTAAAATTACCTTTCTTTCTAAAAGGAACAAATAATGGCTTATTAGATTGGATGTGGTCAATTTGGCAAAGTGAATGAAGGAATGCTGACGAAGGCTCGCGTCACTGACGAAGCTGCTGCCAAACGGAGGCTGCACGTTGCTGTCAAAAGTGAGATTTTTATTTTGAAATGTTCTTTCTTTCATGCAATATGTAAATTTTGGCAAGTTCAGGCATTCGAAGTTCATACTTTTGTTAATGGAAATCATCTTTTCTTGTTTTCCTGACAATGGGTTATGCTATGTGTTTTCTTTGATATTTTGTCGAACCAATATAAATGATGTTTTATGAAGCCAAAGATTGAATAATCGATAAAATGCGATATATTTTTAGGCCCTCTGGTCGGCACGAATGTAACTCACCAGAAAATGTTGGCTGACGAACTGAAGATCATGTGTGCAATCGGGAAACACCCTAATGTTGTCACTTTGATTGGAGCCATCACTAAGAACATGAAGGGGTAAATTTAATTTTATGATAACAATATAAAAGTAGTCTTCTTAAAAACACTTCCTAATTAACAATATGTTGAAACCAACTTTTGTCATATGTTATCTCATTCAAAATTACTACATTTACAATTTACACGCATTCTTTTCTGACAACACTTCATTATCTAATTCTAGTGGCGAGCTGTACGTGGTTGTGGAAATGTGTGAACTGGGGAATCTGAAGGAATTCCTCCAAGCGAATCAGAACAACTTCATCAACGAGTTGAAGCTGCTGCCTCCTGAAACTGCGAATGGAGAGACCAAGGATGGCTATCTGAGACCCACTGGCAATAAGCAGAGGTCGCAGTATGCGGTCAGTTTTCAGGCAAAATTACTCATGTTCTAAAAAAGATATTCTAAAAGTTGATAAGATTTGAAAGAGAAGCAATATTTTTAAATACTAGGAAGTGTATGATTAGAGATCGGCTTGAACTTTCGATAACCCTACCTAAGATCGGTATTTTTGCCCAAATCTCATAGCTGCTCCAGAGTTTAGGTTTCAAAAATCAAAACCTTCAATTGTCTTCGACAACCGATTATTTTGATTTTTTAAATTTTGAAAGCACTCAAGCTTTATTTACTTGTTTACTTTGGAGTGTGAACTTCTATCATCTATGCTCACTTTATTGATGCTTATATCTTTAGTTCCAACAAGACCCGCAATGGGCCATGAGCATGGAGACGGACCGACTTCTGCCAGATGGAAAGCAGAAGAACGAAAAACTGGCAACGAGTGATTTGATATCGTTCGCGATGCAAATCAGCAACGGAATGGAGTATCTGGCCATGATTCCCTGCATCCATAGGGATTTGGCTGCAAGGAACATCCTCCTCACTTCCAACCGGATTTGTCGAATCGCTGATTTTGGGTTGGCTAAAAATACAGAGAAAAATTACTATCGGTAGGGAAATTCAAGAAATTCTTAAATTATTCAAATTTTAAGGATGACGAAGAATCCCGATTTACCTCAGCCGTTCAGGTGGATGTCGATTGAAGCCATCAGGAAGCGAATATTCACTCAAGAGGTAAACCAATTTTGGAAAATTTGCACTCTTACAAATTGAATGATTAGAATATGAAGATAAAGCTAAAGATATCAAAATATTCTTTTTAATTATAACCTTGTGGTTTTAGTCGGATATCTGGAGCTTCGGCATATTGCTCTATGAGCTGTTTACTCTCGGTGGAATTCCCTATCCAACAATTCCCAACGATCAATTGATCGAGAAATTGGAAGAAGGACATCGCAATTCGAAACCACCATATTGTCATGAGGATATGTGAGCATTTCTTCATGAATATTTTTTATTTTACTAAAATCCTTTAGTTATGAGCTAATGCGTCGTTGCTGGCTGGCAGAGCCGAATCAACGGCCTAATTTCCATCAATGCACGGATATTCTCAAGGGACATCTAGAAATGTGCTCGCCACAGGTAAATCTCAATTCATTTAAATTCGGCATATCACAACCTGAAAACTTTGATATTTTTTCAAATTTCCTTATCTAGCAAGAAATGTAAATTGTGCAAATGACGAATCATGCTCAAAATCGGTAGGTAACTCCAATCGAACACACTGATCGCGATAATCAAGTCAGAAAACGCTAGAGGTCCCGAATAGCTCCTCAGTTTAGCTCTCAATTTCAACTATTCACCTCACAATGCATCGATAAGAATTCAAGATTAGCTTACATTATAAAATTGAGCGTTGCCAGTGTCATTATTCACAGCCAAATTGTAGTACTATTTGGAACATTTAGCGTTTTTTTACTTTATTAATATACTCAGCGCATTCGATTTAGGTAACCTACCGGTTTTAAGCAAGATCCGTGATTTAATTTATATTCCTTGTAAGATTATTCTGAATGAAATGGCAAATTGAAAAGTAGCTGCAACAATAGCATACGAAATACAATGAGAAAAGGTTCTTTCATATCAAACTCTTATTTCGCATATAACGATGCTATGGTGCTAGTATATTCTAAATTGTCATTGAATTTACAGAATGTCGAAATCAGATTCTGATATCAACGAATTTTCGGATGAGTAGTATCAGAGAATCGTTTCAGTTTCATTTTTGTTGATGCGAAGATGTTCATAAAGACTTTTGTTGAGACTAAAATAGTTCATTTAGCTACTACAACGACTAGAAAACGATTTATTGGACGAGAAAGAGCGACAGAAGTCGTTCGACGATTGGCTGCTCGAGTCTGAAGACACAACGGGGTCGACGATAGCCACTCACACCACGCCGCACACGACTGACAGATATAGCAGAAATGGAATGACTTCCCCTCCCGAACAAATCAATGTCTACCAGATTCAGCGATAATTCATAACTGCTCAATTTATGATGAATAATAATAGTCTTTTTGCGTAGTTAAAATACAGGTCAAAGGGATAACGTCATTTTTCATTTTGCTACTTTTTCAAACATTCCACTCTTGTATTCTTTTACGTTTCGCTACTAACTTTCATGAATGTTGATGCACTTTTCTTTCTACATATCAAATCATTTTCAAGAATCACAATTTACAATTTGCTTAATTGACAGCTTAAAGCTATAATTTATGTGTTGTATTTTCATCTCATACAGGTATACTTAGACATCTGCAGAGAGTATTACTTGATTCCTGCAATGTCAAATTAGGAATTTCATAATTGTTTTCACTTTTGTTATGTTATTTACCAAGCCAAATTCTATCGTCGTCGTTACGTTTTCTAGTCCTCGATGAAGTCAGGATTTTTATTCTTCTATACAAAATTGTCATAGGTCGTATACATTTCAAAAACTTGCCAGAATGTGTTTTTAATTAATGTTTTAAAGAAGATCTAGATTTTCGTAATTAGAAAGAAAATAATTCAAACGAAATTATATTGTTTTGTTGGGATAATATCTACTTACGGAAAGCACAATTTGTTTAATTAAATTGACATCTAATTGTCCATGACAATAAGTTAATAAAAAGATAAAACTAAATAAAAGAAAACAATCTTTACAAATTATCCCATTCGTCGTAGGCCGAATTCGGTTGACATTCTTCTTCGCGTGAAGGCTTCTTCTTCAGAGCAATTTGATTCTGAACATTACATTTTGTAAAAAAAACGATGACAAAATAATGTATGCCTGTTCCCTTTCGAATTGGAAGCTTTCATAGTCCCTGAGCGTCACTTGCACATACGAAGTAACATAGTGCTGTTCCTCAGTCCTCTGGTACTTCGTCAGCAAATCCAGGGCCATTTCCTTGAGTTCTGCCAAATTCAAAGCTTCGCATTCGCCAACCAACCTGTAACTCATTCTGGCTTATTCCTCCTCCACCCTCTTCCCTACTTGGCCAAGTCATCGGGTTTGCTTGGCAGAGCAAGTGAAGGCACGAACTTCTCCTTCTTTAATCTCAAATAGGCCAGAATGTGCCTGAAAGACTTGGCATCTCGGTCCAGATAGTAATTGCCACCCTAAATAGGGCATGTTAGCATGAATTCCCACATATAATATCACCTTATCCTGAGCAATGGGCTTTGTAGTGCCTGGTTTGAACCATTCCGCCAATTTCGATCTTGGATCTGCCAATAAATCTGTTCTTCTTACCTAAAAGTGGAAGATTTTCGAAAGTGATAAAATCAAAGGAAGCTATTAAAAACTTGAGTTTGATGATTATTGGCAAAATTATGAGATATTCATCTTTCAAAGCATTCTTCAATATCTTGGTCTTATTACTTTTGATTGAAGAAGGGATGATATTTAGATTTTGGAAATCGGTATATATTTTTATTTTTACTTACGATTTTATATTCAAAAAATCAAATTCGATTTCTACTTTGAATTTACACACGAAAAATTAGATTTCGAATTCGATCTCGATATTCTCTCCTGTCTATCTTCCCATTATAATGTTTTCCGTCATTACACATTCGGCCATTTTAAAATAGTCAGCATTCTATCTTACCGTATACTTCTTGCCTCCCACATTGACGTTGAGAATATCATCTGCAGTTCGAGCGCGAGACATGAAACCGTAATTTGGAAAGGTCTGAAAGTAAATTTTTAAGAGGTAAATAAAACGATTTCTAAAGAAAACAATAAAAAGATGGTGATGGATCGATAGCATAATGCTTTATAAGAACTAGAATAGGCGATTTTATCTTAATCAGGGTTGGTCTGTTAAGATATAAAATGCTGAACGGCATAACAGATCACACTTGATCGAGATTTCTTCAATTCCGAATTTCCGATCTTCATATTCAGAACTTCAAAACAAAGATATATCTTTAAAAAGTAAAACGAGCACGAACACCTCGCAAGAGCATAATATGCAATGAAATGAAAACACGAAGATAAATGCTTCTTTTTGCTTCGTTTCTTCATTGCACGCAATTCTAAAAATGCACAGGAAACTAATCGGAAGAACTGAACTTAACAAGTTTTTGAGTAATTTTCAAGGTATCAAAGGAGCACTTCAGAAGAAAATATTATATTGAATCCTGAATTCAAAGAGCTCAACATTGCAAGCACTGCAGTACTCCTGAGTAAGTGCAGAGCTCAGCAGCACTGGCCACTCAACTTTCGACTCGTGCTGTCTCAGACCAAACACTACCAATTTTCTCGTCAAGCTAATGTCGCAAAAATAATTATCATAGGTTTATTTACTCAGAAAATGCTAGCTCCTTCATAGTTACTTCCAAAATCACTAGAAAAAATCTGAATAATTGAAAGCTTACCATAATTGAATTGAATAGATCAATATTTGCCTAGTTTAGTAAGTGAAATTCTCCCGATCTAGTAGCTAAAAGTTATAAAGACATTCATTTTGTGCATTTCTTTAAACCTCTTCAAGTCCATTGCTCCTTCACGTGTTGTCGAGCTGAAAGCAGAAAACGGAAAACGATTATTCCTTAGAAGTTGGGGAAATTTTTTGGCAGAGGAGTGAAATGCAGGGTCGTGCCAAGCGGCAGGTTATGAACGCTTCGGTTCTTTAACCCAGTATTATTACACCTATGCATTCACATGAATATGAACTTCATTTTCTGGAAAGATAATGCCATAATGTGAAATTTCAGAAGTTTTATTTATTTACTAGAAAGAAAGTTTAGATTGAAGAAATCTGATTAATAGTTAAAAGAAATAAAAACCGGAGAATAAAGATAAAACTTGTGACAAATACAACGAAGACTAGCCACAATATTATTTTACTATCATGTTTAATTTAAGATTAAAGACGAAAGGATAGTAAAATGAAATAGTGCTAAGGAATCGACATAATAATTGAAAAATAATAAATTTTCCAAAATCAGCTCTCAACTTTGATCCAAAATATGCGTGATTTTGCAACAGAAACGCATTGAATTGGATTGACAAATCGAATGATCTTCTTGGAAAATTTTATTTCTTACATCTATCAACGCAATTCATTCCCCATTTACAAAATCGATATGCTCAACGAATAATTGCGAAAGAAAAACACGATATCTAGGAGAATGCAGGATTAAGCTAAATTACGAACCCAAATATATAGCCGCTAAGTCCAACTATTTGAAAAAGTGCAACAGATATTCTGAATCAAAAAGAAAGAATATAACTTGCTAAATTGCACAAATCTAAGACTTGGTCATGGAATGTACGAAAATTACGTAGTCTAAAACAAGCTTATCCAAATAAAAATAATGAATAAAAGGGATAAAATTATAGGAGAAAGTAAAACTTGAAAAATAACAAGAAAAGAGTCTTTGAGTTTGAATGAATCATGAAGGACTCTCTTATGAATAATGCGATAATTTTTAAAGGAAAGATGGCAAGGAAATGTAATGGGTTACCGTGAGCCTTTCCTGTGCAGCTCACTTCATTTTCAGGTGTAGAACGAGAGAAGATTTTTTTTCTCTTTCTGCTTTAGTTTTTCTAAGCCTCATTTCCTGCGCCTCTTTCGTCTCCTCTTTCTGTTCCGTGTCGATTCCACTGTTTGGTGAAGCCATTTTCCAGCTTTGCATCGGCACAAAGGTCGACAGGTGTTCTGAAATTATTGAAATAGTAAAAAAATTAAGGAAATGAAACTTTCTACATCTTTGCTTGTGTAGATCAAAAGAATAAACTGAAGAAAACATAAGTTTTCTAACTTGTTCCACTAGATATTCTATGATTTTTCTATCGAGATCTACTTTATCTGCGAAAAAATGAGTAATGATATAGATTTTCAAAATAGCAATGCCTACCTCTGAACTTTGGCCGTGTTTGATTGTTCGCAGGCTCAGTTTGCGGCGTTTCACTAAAATATTAATTCTTATCATTA
This sequence comes from Diploscapter coronatus, assembly GCA_964036155.1. NCBI lineage: Eukaryota > Metazoa > Nematoda > Chromadorea > Rhabditida > Rhabditidae > Diploscapter > Diploscapter coronatus. Next base: position 40,285,981 of record OZ038423.1, read on the forward strand.
GAAAATTCTATTTTACATTATACGCGATAGAATCAGAAATTTGCGTTGAGATTGAGATTCTTCTCAAAAACTCAGGAAAAATTTTACCCTTCTAATTTATGAATTTGCTTACCGGTAGTATTGGCCGTTGTCGAACGGGTCGTCGTTTTCATACGCGTCTTCCCTCAGACTCGTCAGATTCGTTCCTGCAGCCATCGATCTGCTCAGCCAGCTCGGTGTCATTTGATTCGACGTCTTCTTAGGTTCCTGAAAAATTACTTCATTTCTCTAATTATTCACAAGAATTGAATGGACAACATTTCTTAGAATTTTCACAACTCGTTCTATGATTTCCTAACTTCCATGATATTTTCATTGTCTTTAATCAGAAATAGCAGGAAAAATTGACTAGTTTTGAAATGAAAACTCGAAAAAATTGATAACTTGAAAATAGCATGGACAAGAAGATCCCAAACATGTCATTTCCTATTCCTGCATGCTATTTATGCAAGCTATAAATTTCCTAATGACATTTCTAAATGCTAAACGAATACAAATTATTTCATGACAAAATAATGTGTGCATACCGGTTGGATTGTTGTGGATTTTGGCAAGTTGTGAGAAGCAATGTTCGCTCGCTCCCGTTTTGTCTCGTGAACAGGCGCTCGAGTTGCCGTTTGAGTTCTCGCCCTGACAGCCTCGGTGTTGGCTGCGAATCTGCCCGGTCTTCTAGTCCTGAAATTGCATCTATCAATTCAATAAGATTGAATTTTTTCCCTCAAAATGTAGGAATTGCAAGCTATAATTTTGATTGAAATTATGTTTCGCTTTTGGAACATTGAAAAGAACAGCTAGCGGTGCATATAAGGAATAAAATTTTCTGCCTATCGCTCATGGTTTCTTCTAATTTTCTGATAGATTAGCATTGTTTTTCCTTTCGTTCATCATGGAATCCTTACTTTTGCTGATTTCCGAGATAGTATTCTGCTTGAAGCTTTTTCTGGATGATTTTGACAAAAGTTTCGAGCGTCGGGTCCTCAGACTGTTCTTCTTTTTCTGCCTGCTCTACCTGATCCTTTTGTTCACTTCGTCCTCTTTTCTCCTCACTGCTGGATCCAGCCACTTCCATTTGAAATCGGAAATCATAGGGGTTTTTTTATTTCAAATTTGGCAATTATTAAGAAAACGCAGCAGGGATTAGTCCTATCCACATGCTAAATCGGGATTTTCATGGTGTTCTTCAAAATTATAGAAAAAAAAACCGTTTTATGCATGAAAATTGTGAAGCGCTCGACTCAAAATGTTTTAGAAGCAGAAAAATGAAAATGATTACAGCGTGCCACTTCTCGATGTTCGCCGATCCATCTTCCCTTCCATTATCAGTCGAATATCCTCGGGATTCTTAGCTCGTACAGTCCATTTTAGATAATCTTCGAAGTCTTTGGGACGACCTGAAAACTATCTATCATCCATCAAGTTGAAGCATTATTTCAAAATTAAAAATATCGCCTACTTTCAAAGAATCATGCAAACAGAAAAATATAAGTTGATCTCGTTTAGATTGAAAATTTTAGAAATTTTCACATAACCAAAAGTACAGTAATGAGACCAACGAAGACTTAAAATATTGACTTGGAATTCGCATTTTCTGCTCAAGAATAATTCAAGTTATTGAAATGTCACTATTGTAATTCATCCTTGGAAAATGGGGTGCTGTAATAGGCAACCGACCTGTGTCGTCCATGATCGGTTCGGGTCGGGGCTGGGGAAGCGACAAATCCAGTGACGAGGGTGGGGGGAACGAAGAGCTGAAAACAATCCAGTTGATTATTTTCGAAAAATACAGAAAGAGGGCCATTTTTCTGCTCTTATGGATTTTGCTCAATGTTTCCCTGCAGAATGTCATACCTCAGATCGTAATTCACCCTACAGCTGACAGCCACGCAAGTCAGTTTGTCTGCAGCAGCGTTCATTGTGTCGTAGTCGCGGAATTCTGCCTCGTAGCCGAATTTCAGTAGCAAATACCTAAAAATAGCATCTTTGAGAAAGGTTGTCTACTTTATGAAAGACAAACTAGGAATTATGCAAAATTGGTGAATTTATCTTCAGTAAGTGTATGATAACTGAAACAGGAAGATGCGGAAATATTTTTGCACTTTTCCAATGAATGTTCGATTTCAGTTGGAAAAAGTAAAGATAGCAGAAATATCAAAATCATAAACGCTAAGAACTGTTATTCAAATCCGTCTTTGTAAGTGTTCGACCTACATCATTCTAGCTACGTGCTGGAAAGGGCAATGCAGCTTCTTCAAGTGAGCGATTCCGTTCAGGCCGTGCAGTGGACAGATCGAGTCCAAGTCGTTCAGCAGGCGAAGTCGAGTCTGAAAATCAATGTCTTCAGAAGAACACTGTAATAATTAGGCGACAGAAACGAGTGAAACCTTGCCTTTCAAGTCTTTAAACTCAAAGTAAAAAAACAAGAGCTCAAAAACTCCCAAATACCAAAGAAGAACAACAAGAATGTAAGCTTTGCTCACAATTTGTTAGATAAATTTTATAATGCTCGCTTGTCAAATGACGATTAAAATTCCTAAAACCTGGAAATATCTGTCGATGACTTTGGGGTGCATTTCGATCGGGCCGAAGATCGTGTTGTAGCCGATGGCCAGATCCTGAATGGGCAAAAGCAGGTCGAAGGAAGAGATCGAGGGGTTGTCTTTGTTGAGGGCAGACAGATAGAAGAGCGAAGGAATCTGAAAATAATAGTAAGTCAGATAGTGGTGACTTTAGGAGGGTTAAACAATTTGCAGACTTCAAGTGATTTCATCATTATAATGCAGAAAAGAAAACAAATTCAAGTTATGCCCTTATTAAAAAATAGCCATTGAATAAAGATTATCAAAATTCTAACTCTAGTCCAGGTTGGCATTTTTATCTTTAATTAATATTTAAAAATTCTCAACTCACAATGAAATTATGCTGTTCGATGTCATAGACGATCCTCGTTACTGCGCTCTCGCTGCCAATTCCCGCGAATTCAAGCAGTTCCTTCCAGACTTGGTCTGCATCCTGCAGATGCGAGTTGAATTCATTGTCGTGAAGTGGACTGCCAAATTTCTGCTCTGGAAAAGAAAACATTAGCAGAATAAAGAAAAAAACTTCTTAGAGCTTGTTGAGAACTTCAACAAATCTGAAACTTCGTTGTTTTCATGTTGGTTGAAAGTGAGTTTTCCGACAAGCGTTTGCTCAAATAGCAGCGATTTGGCATACTGAATTTTTCCACGTAATCCCTGGCTTCCGACACATTCATGCAGCCCTCTTCAAGCATTTTCTCCTCGTCAAACCGCACGTGCCACACCTTCTGGTCCACTATTCCTGGAATGAGAAGGAAAGTTCTATTTTTAGAAACGTGTACGAATGAACGGTTGATGATTCTGCTAGACTTTTGAGAACGGTTGCAAGACTTGCAAGAACGAACCGTCAGAAAAGCTGAATCGAATTGCGGCGATCTCGCAAGGCGATGCGAGGAAGCATTGTCCTTTCTGCTGACTGAGAGTGTAGGGGAACAGGGAAAGGACGACGAAGTCCAGGTAGTACGGATGGGCTGAAGGAAGCAAATGCAATCCCAGCGAAAAAGTGCAAGGTTTTAGGCGAAAACGCGAGTTATGAGACAATATTGAACATTCTTGAAAGAAAATTAATTTCAGTGCTAATTCATTTTTCTCGTTTTCCTTACCGAACGAAGTTATATCCTTGGGCAGTCGGAAGATTTCGTCCGCGAATCGATTCGCCCTTTCCATGCGAAAAGAGTTGACGAATTCGCGACTCGCCAAACGGTCCTGAAAATGCGATCTATCAAAATTTCCGACAACTAGTAGAAGTCCCAGCCTCACAGAATGAAAATAGGATGAAAACCTAATGAGAAGTTTCTTTCGCGTTCTTATCGCTTCGTGATTTTTTTCGTGTGGCAAATTTATAGAATACCTGATTTTTCACTCAAAATAAACGTTCTGTCAAGATTTCGATTTGAATGAGAACAAATCTCAAGTGTCAGAAGACTAAACAAGCTAATTGACTCACGAATGGCAGCGAAATTTCGCTAGAAGATCCTTTGGGCATCTGAACTGCGAATTTGAACGATTGTTGCGAAAGAACGAGTTACCTCATAGACGACTGGAGCTTTCAAGCGAGGGGTCAGAGTGGTCATCTGAAATGAGTCGTCGAGCATTATAACTTTCTGAAGTTAAAATTGAATTGCAAAAGAATTTAGCAAAATGTTGAAATGAAATGAGAACACGGAGAAGATGCTTAAAAACCCTTCTTTTACAGTTGATCAAAGAATCATTTTTTACTTCAATAACTTTTCCTTACCATTCTGCGATTTTCTTCCAGCAGAATTTCTAACTCGATTTTCTCTATTCGCGCCTCGATCTCCATTTTGGATGCGGACAGTTCGGACATTGAGGGCGTGGCGAGATCTTCCTGCAATCATATTCACTGCTTCTTTGTTTTAAATTCAGAAATAATTCTAACCCAAAAGTTGCATTGATGATGAATTTGGTACCTGATAGCTCTGATCGAATGGCGTCTCTTCAGAAGCGTGGGCTCTGAGAGTGCAGAAGGCAGAACTCGTTGTCCCAGTTGCGGGAGGCAAGTGCGCGGCCAAATCGGAGCTGCATTCGAGTTTGTAACGCAGGTTGTTGGCTGCCTGTTCGTAGTTGATTTTTCGCTTCGACGCAGTCATTCGAGCTGCTTCTGCTTCGTACGCGGCCTTCACGTAGCGGGGCACTTTCTGAAAATCAATTTTTCTAATTTGAAGATAATTTTATCTTGAAGATTTAAATGAGAAAAGCAGAATGGAGCACGTCATTAAATTAAAAAATCTGCAGCACTCAATAATTTGGAAATCTTGAAAAGAGTGAAAAAGTGAGAGGTCTCCTAAGGACTATTTCGCCAAGTTGCGAGATTCTCAAAATTCTACTAATTGGCATTTTTCTAATTTACCTTATGGATGGTCTCCATGACTAGCACGTGCGATGTCAGTTTCCTGTCGTAATTTTGTCGCGTTTCTTCCTTGAACAACTTCCTGCCGACTAGATTCTCCCTAAAACTTCACGAGTTTATAAATTTTCTCGAAGTAATCTTTTCAATATTATTCCTCACAAGTTTATCAAGGTCGATAAAAACCATTTCCCTCTTCAGAATTTTGAATGAGAGAAAATTTGCGAGATCATTTTCATTGCTTGTTTGGTGAATTTTGCCATATCCGCTTACCAGAGGAAGTACCCAGACATTTTCTGGGGTGACATATCTCGAAGAGCGTAGTGAGACTTCTGAATTATCTTGAAAAGGAAACAATAATATCTTCAAAAAATAGCGAAGAGTGAAATTGATTGATATCATTTTGAAAAGTATCAAGCATGAATGTTGGTTTATCAACAACTAACAAAACATCAATAAGACGATTTTAGTCATTTACTTATTATTGACGATATTCGATTCGAGGCAACACAAATAAAAATAAAACAACAAACAATAAAGAACAGGGAATAGCTAACCTTCAAAAGGAAACGAGATCAATTCGATCCAATAAACAAAACAACTAGAACAGGAAGAAAAGAAAGTCTCGAGTAATTAGTTAGCCGGATAAAATTTGTTGCTACTAGATGTAGCGAAGGACTAGTATGGGTGAAAAATAGCTTCGAGTGGTCACTACCTAAGCATTGATACGAGAGAACTCGAAAGGAGTGTTGACGTAGTTGAGGATGTTGGTCAGTTCGGGGAGGGGCTTCAGACTGGCCAGCTCGTCGGACATTTCCACTCCAGGCACCATATTCGGTTCCAAAGTTTCCATCTTTTTCAGATTGTCGCGATCGCTGAAAATGCGCATTCAATAGAAGAGGGATATCAAGCATTCAAACATACATGTACTGGACGAGCAGATTGTGTCCGCGCTCCGCATAGCGGTTGGCCACGTAGACGGGGGTGGGCAGAGACGTAGGCAGACCGACGATCTGAAAGGTGAGAGAATCTAGGGAGGAGCAAATCTTATTTAAAATACAAATTTGAAAAAAAAATCGCACAAGAAATTCCTAGAAAATCCTATATTTCTTGCAAACTGGAAATTTTTAACAACTTTAAAGGAGGCACATCATGCTGATCCCAGGACAAGGGAATTAAAATAAATTTGTGAGATAAAATCTGATTAGAAATGCTCAGGTCGTCTGAAAAATGGACATTTTCCAAATTCTGGTGAAAAAGCAGTTAGATGGGGTAGAGGAATAGTATTAGTCGGCGAAAATTTTCGCCGAGTTATCGGGATTTAGTAACCCGTTAAAAACGAAAATTACTCCAACCTGATGCGCATAGCAGAGCGTGTAGGTCATGCCGATGAGGTCGTCCATGGACAGATTGAGTTCGTCCTTGAGCACAGTGTAGGAAGGAGTGGAGGCAGAGCCCTGCAGAGTGGTGTGCGAGTTGAGGAAGAACTGCTTGTGGGCAGGGTGGGTCAGACCGGAATCGACGACAACGCCTGGGCGAATGTTCTGCTGGGGAGGGCGGTCCGCTGCATTCACCTGGAAATGAACACTCGAATTGGAAGAAATAGCACGAAAATGAAAAATTGACGAGAAGCTCATTGTTTTTTAAGTGAAATGATGAAACGACCTCTTCCTGGAAGATACGAATGTTGTGCGACTTGGACACGCAGATGTAAGTGATCTTGTGGCCGTAGACGCCGCAAATCTTGGACAGACTTCCGCGGATCAACGGGAGCTCGTACGAGAGGATCTGTAAGAAAAGATTAATCATTACAAGAAAAATTTAGTCGCCGTTTGAAACTGAGAAAATTCAGCTTAGACAATAGTACACTTCAACTGATCAATCTGAAATCAGTAATTCGTACGGTTTCGTAGGCTCCCTCGGAAGTTCCGGCTCTGTAGATGAGCAGCTCCTGCGGCAGCTGACCCTCGTGCTCCTGCTTCCAGACACGCAGCACGTCTTCCAGAATGTTGCCAATCACCACGCACTGCAAACAAGTCAGTCAGTGATTGAGGAACAGCTGAATAGCCCAACCTCTTCTCTGCCTTTGGGCTGGAAGTTGAATCCTCCAATGAACTCGAACGGGTTGCGCCTCATGTTCGCAGTGTACTGAAATTGAACGAATAAATTATTGCATTCTAGCAGAAGCCAGAGCTAGAAGTTCCCATTTCTTTTTTACTCGTATATGTTCTAACTTCACCACCCATTTCAAATGCCAAAACCTTTCAGAAATTTTAAAGCAATGCAAGGATTTTGAAGAGGATGAAATTATAAGAATGTATATGAAAGCTTTAAAGTATCCAATTGAATTCCCAAATTTATTTGTTATACTCACGCCGATGACAGAGGGCACGTCCTTGTAGGGCTCGCCTTTGAAGTTCTTGAGGAAGGGCGAGTGGCTGAAACCGAGGCCGAGAACGAGACGATGAGGCGGGAACCACTTGCTGAAAGGAGAATGGGTGAATGAATGAATGAATGAAGAGGAAGAAGGGAAGAGAGATGACTGACTTGATGGACTCGTAGTCGAATCCCTTGGGCGAGTGCAGCGAGTAGTTCAGTCCACCATTCTTCATGTTCGTCTTCAGGAACACGTTCTCCAGCGTCAGATGCTTGTTCTGCTCCACCACCTAGAAATTTATGTGAAAACGAAATGGCTAGAAAACAATCTCAAATTAGCAGAAGAAAGTCAAAAGTTGAGGATGGAATTTCCGAGTGGAGAGAACAATTTTGAAATGACGAGTGACGAGAAGACGATACCTATAGTCAGATCTGGGACTTTTCCACCGTAATCGCGATACGGCGCGGTGGCCAAATTAAAAAAAAAATTCCAAGTCTGCCTATAGTTGAGAAAAGGCAAGGGAGGGAACTAAGGAGTAATAGTGAGGGATAAGAAAGATTTCGTCAACTTTTAGGTTTTTAAATGCCAGTATATGGTCATTTTTGTAAGAGAAAGTAATAATGAAGACATTGTCTATTCAGTCCATCTAGAAAGTCCGTCTCTATCAACTTCTACCACACAAACCTTCTTCATGTTGCTGCTCTTCATGTCCTGAGTGCCCACAGTGTAGAGCCTTTCGTAGTACTTGATGTGGGGATGGGCAGGCACTTCGTCGCTCGTCACGAAGAACACGAAGAAGCAGGCAGCGTTGGCGGCATCGCGCATCAGCTTCTCTACTTCAGAACCACAGTTCTGCTTGGTCACCGTCACCATCTGCAATTGTTTCATCATTTATCTTCCCAATTCCTTTAAGGTGTGTGTATGCAAGATTTTCGTTCCCATCCTTTTTCAGATATCCTCTCTTGCTTGGAATATTCGTCTTCCCCTTCCCAAAATTGGAAAAAGTCCACCTTCACCCGTGTCTTGTCAAGATGTAATATATAGTAAATTTGCACAAGACTGATTTCCTGCTTACTCTGCAGTCAGCAGGGACGTCGATCTCGACTCCCTTCTTGGCGGCCTCCTTCATGAGTCGCTTGCCGAACTCCACGATCATGTTGTAGTTGACAGAGCGCTGGTCGTTCTGCGAGAACAGTCCGTACAGGGCCCACTTGTCGATGCGCGCGGGGCGGTAGAAGGGCATCTCGAACTTCCACTTGCCGTCGTGCGGGTAGACGTGGTGCGTCTCCTCGCGACTCGCCGAGCGCTCGCGGAACACGATTCCAGGTCCATTGATGAAGCGGCCCGTCACCTGAAAAGATGGCTTTTTGGATAGAAGAGTGAAATGAAAAGCAAGGATGGGTCGGAATTTCTACACAAGCGAATGCCCTTCCTTTTCTGTATTCCAAAAAGAAATCAGAAAGAAGCACGCGTGGAGCAAAGAAATACTCCTTTGTGTCAAAATTCCGACACATCTCTGACAGACTTAGGCAGACTTTCAGTTAGGACTGAAGAAAAATGGCTCACTGTAGCTACCATCCTCTTACCACTACCACCACCCTCTTTTCCGAGTAATAGTATGGAGGTGAGAAAAATAGGGTGGCAACTACAAGGGGTCGAAAAATACAAAGGAGAATTGACAATGCTTCTGCGTTTTTAGAAAGTTGGAGGTACCGCCCAATCATCACTTGATAACGAATTTCATTTATTGTAAAAATTAGAGGGGGAGTGCGCACCAACAATCTAACTGAAGTCCTCTGTCTATATACGATTCTTGACTGGGAACAAACCTTGAGCGGCTCTTTGATGATGTCGAGGCCGGCATTGACGATGTACGGATTCTCTGAACGAATGAAAATTAGCTTATATTTTGTTGTGCAATGTGGTAAGTTACCAATCTCATTGATCACACCTATTTGGAAAGTTTGTCTACCAATTTTTAAGATGAGCTAATAAAGAAACGAAATTATGACTTCTCAAAATGGATGAATTTGTCGAGAAGTCTCATTCTATGCCCATGGCAAACTAACCCTGGTCGTGTAGAGCCTGTGCCGCGATGATCTGGTTCGTCTGCTGGATTCTTTCCGCCGGCGGCAAAGCGCAGTTCTAACATAAAGCAGTTTGAAGACTTTGTCTGTTCACAAACCCTGGTAGTGGCTTGGCTCTGTCTGGGAGTCTGTTGACTGATGGAGACGCGCTGTCCGCGGATGACGTTGCACAGCTCCATGGGGATCAGACTGTTGCGGCCGTTCTTGCGAGCCATCAGCAGGTTCATGTTCGGGTATCTGAAAATGGTCAAATTAGAGACAATAGCATTTCAAGGATGAAACAATCTCGATCTCGGATATTTAGAATATCATTCGTTATCCCTATACGGCAAAATTTGTTGAAATTTTGACCAGGCCTGAATAGAAATCCCGATAACAAGGGGAGATAAATTTCAGTTCAAACATAATTTCGGCTAGAAAATTTCCTAACGTCTCCAGATGTGCGAACGTTCAGTTTCAAAAATTAACAGAAAAAATGAATTTCGAGCATCCCTATTCACCTTTCCACGGATTTTGTCAACTCACCGCAGCTGGATGTTGTATCTCAGCTTGAAGTACTCCAAGATACTGGTCTCCTTTCCGGTCTGCTGCAGAATGAACGTGGCAGTCGTGGCATTCTTCTCCGCGACACCCACGATGAAGTGCTTGTCACTATGGCCACGGTAGATCGTCTCCACAGTGATTCCTGTAATTGCCAGTCTCATTGATCTTTGTTCTTTTGGCTTTTTGTAAAATTCCCCTTCTATGAGCTTACAGAATTATATAAAACCAGTGCTCGTATTCCCCCCTCCAACTCACCTCTGATGACGGGATTGACCTTGTCGAGTTCCTGCTTGCTGAGTCCTTCCTGGGCAAAGTTCTGATGTCCGACAATCTCAGCGATCTTCACGTGCATGAGAGTGTCCATGTGGAAGCCGGCCTTCTTGCCTGAAATTATTCTCATCCTGTCTCACTTTCCCATCCCCAACTGACTGTCAATGATGAGCGCAGCGTTGGAATGGCCGCGTCCCTTGGGTCCCTCCACGATCTGGATGCCCTTCGCACTGCCCACGAACAGGCGAACTCCATCTCCCACGGCAGGACAGTCCCTCTCGGTGAAGCCGTAGTCCGGAGGGCGCACCAGATAGACTTTGCCTTTCTCGAACGAGTAGAACTGGTCCCTGCAAAGAGGAGGCATGAACAATATCGAAAAATGCGCTCTTTTGTAATGAGATTTCTAGCTCTAGCAACACGAAATGATGCCTCTTCAAGAGAAGAAATTGCACGTCCCTTTTCAGTTTTGAAATATTGCCAGAGTTTTGTACTACCAGAAATGCATTGTAGGTCTGAGTGAATGCAAACTAACGGAGTCCTGAAGACGTATTCGTTGACGGCAATCTCCATGAACTGGAGAGCGAGTTTGTTCCTCTCGGCCAAGTTCAGGTTCATCGACGGCTCCACCACGCTGTCCTTGTTGATGTGCACCTGAGCAAGAACCATCACAATTTGTGAATTGATTGAATCCCCATGATCTAATTGCCGCTATTTGAAGTCGATATTTTGAGCGAAGAAAAAATATTCAAATGTTAGATCACTTCAGAAAATCTTGAATAATCGGATGCAGAAAGCGAGTGATTTAGAATTGCACCTCCAAACTCCTTCCATATTGATTTTACCTCATAGTCAAGCTCCCTCTTGATCTGGAAGACGAGGTAGGGCACGGTCTTCAGTTCGGGGTCCTCGAACTGCTCTCCAGGCACACGGAATTCAGTGGACTGAAAGCATATTCATTAGTCATTCGATTTTTCGAGACGCTTCGTGATTCTACCCAATCTCTGCAATAACTTTAATTTTGCAGGAATTGGATGAAATTTAAAAGTATGTATGTGAGTGGAAGTCACAGGAGGCGACTCATTTCTGACTGTCAACCTACATTCCTGGGACTGTCTTCCGGATTCTTGTTGGCGAAGAAGTTGAGCGTGGAGAAGAGGAGGTGCTGGCCGTCGTACCAGTGAATATTGGGGTCCTGGAACATGATCGGGTTGAGGCACATCACGTGCTCGAAGATCGTCATGCACTTGCGACGGCGGTCCATCACCAGGAAGCTGCAAAGTTCTTTTTTCTGAGTGTATCATTTAACTATTTTGTTTCTCTAAATTTTTGAAAAATATGTTTTCTAATTTAGTGATTTCGTAATCGTAAAATGATGCGTATTTTTCAAGACTTCGTTTTGACTCACTCGTCCTTGGACGTCTTCGAGAACTCGACGCTCTTGGTGGGCGAGAACTCGGCCATCACATCGACATGGTAGTTGTAGCTGAAAATGTGAAATCATTTGTCCTTCCTTCACAAATAGGGGGTTAAGCCGAAATTTCGATACAAGGATGTATCTCTATTTCCCCCTGCTTTATTCCAGCTTTGCTCGCCCTCTACATCCCAGCTTCAATACCGATTTTCTGTTCGGAACACAGGGAGGAAAAGTGAAAAGTAGGGGTTGTTCAGAAAAAAAAAAATGTTTTTATCTTGTGTCGGAATTACGGTACATCCCTTTTCGGGTGTTAGGATGAGATCTCCCCCTCGCAGATAAGTAATCTGAGCGCTTGTGTTCAGGAAAGACCCTCTCAGATGACAAATTGTTATACGTGCAAATTGTGATTGAAATCTGAGAGGGCCTTTCCAACAACTGACGCTCAGAGTGCCCCGATGACCTCTCCCGAACAGTCCTCTTTTCTCAAACTTACACAGTGGTGGGAGCGACGAACTTGACGCCGTAGGCATTGGTCCTCAACCTGATAGGCGCTCCGACGCTGCCCGGCTGGATGGACTGGGCGATGACGGGCCTTTCGGGAGCGACCTGCAGCTGCTCCATCATCTGCCTCACCTCCTCCACCACTTCGCTCTTCTTGGCAACGTACTGCAGCTTCGGCTCCGGCACCTTCTTCTTCCTTCCATCGCCGTTACCGTTGCCGTTTCCGTTTCCATTTCCGTTGCCGTTGCCATTGCCATTGCCATTGTCATAGTGATGGCCGTTGCCGTTCTCGGACGAGCTGCTACTGCTGCTCTGCCTGATGGCGTGGCTCATTGTTTTTTTTTTTGGAATGCTGATCTTTCGCAGAAGAACGTCTGAAAATGATGAAAAATCGCATGGAATCAAGAAGTTGGGCATCAAACTAACGCGAGCGTTGGAAAAAAATTCAGAGAAAAGTTCAAGAATTCTATATATCGAAAGCCGTGGATATTCTCGGCAGAAAATTACGGTCAAAATTTGGAGCATCAAGGAGATTCGGGAACTCTATTGAAAAAAAAAACGACAAAAATAGAAATTTTAGGAGAATCTTTTCAAAGTTTGAGTTTCACAGTCGATTTTGGGCAGGAATTTAAATTGAAGGTGTCGTTGAGTGAAGTTGGGACATTCTGGAGATTAGCTTGACCTAGTGCGTGAAAAAATACCTCAAGAAAGTGCCAGATAAAAATTCAAATTTTAGGCCCAAAATTTGCCATTCAAAAAGACAGAAAAAGCGAAATTGCAAAAGTTGATGATTTTACGATGTTGCAGGAGTATTATACAGTCGGGTTTTCGGTGCGGATAAACAGAATCCGTGAAATTTTTTTTAAATTACCAGGAAAATTTTAGGGCCCGTTCATACTTAGTTGCAGTTGCATGCAACTCGCTCAAAATAGCGCGGAAAATGAAGAGAGAATGAATGGACAAAATTGCATGCAACTTGCTGCAATTTGGCCACTCTCCGCGTTTCTCATACTGTTTCACCGAGTTGCACGCGAATTGCAAGTTGCATGCAACTAAGTATGAACGCGCCCTTAGGAACACGGTATTTCTTCGTTAACAACGGCGATTCACACCATTTTTGCTATGTACTGAATTTACGCTTCACTTGATTAATAGATGTAGGAAAAAATTTGAATATAGAACTTTTAATTTTTCGTTTTCTTCATTTTTCTATTGAATTCGCCACCTAGAAAATACCGATGCACAATGCCCATCTACAGAAAGACCAAATTTAACTAGCAGAACGAAGAATTCGAAATTTAGCATTGGCCTAAAGATTTATAGTGAAAAGCCACATCTAGACGATTGGCACTGAACTTTCTGGATTATAATTTTTAAATTTCATCTCCTAGACGTAAATTCTGAAGAAATAACGGCGAAATCGGTTACAAAATTTATAAGAAATAATTTAAATTACCTCTACTATATAATTCTGTAGTCACCCTTTTTTAGATCGGAATTTTGAGAAAAGCTTGGAGTAAGGATTATTGTTCAACCAATTAAAATCCCTTCATTTGTTTATTTCTAATTCCCAATTATTAATTTTATGATAAGTTTTTTTTTCTCGCAAAACATTCGACATCACTACCCCCTTATCAATCCTCGTTCAATGTGAAAGCTTGTTTTCTTGCCCCTAATGATTATTGATTTTTTTTTTAAATTTATGCATGTATGATTTATTTGCTAAATCAGTAAAAATGTTTATTTTAAAAATTGAAGAATAACAAATGGTGTACATCGGCATTGATTTGGGAACGACTTATTCATGTGTTGCTATCGTTGAAAATGGAAGACCTAGAATCATTTTCAATGAAGAAGGTAAATCAATTATCAAATCTGTCTATTCCTTCCATCGGAATTTTGCTCAGGCAACAATTTTATACCATCGATTGTGTCATATGGGGATAACGAGATAGTAGTTGGTAATCATGCACTCAACTATCCTGATCTCTCACGAGTTCTATACGGTTTGTATCCTTTAGTTCGTAACTCGGGAGGCGAAAAGTGGTGCACGGTTATTTTTTTGGCAATTAGTATTTGACGGAGTGATTTTGTCAAGAAACTTAGTATTTCTATCGAAAATATGAGAGATATTCAATAATTTGACAGAAAATCACTACGTCATTTACAAGAAAGCATTTCGTCATTCCTTTCTTTACTAACAAACCTATTTTATCTGTTAAAAAGTGAAATAGCATCCGAAAAGGAGAGACTGACCTAAAACCATTCTTTCCCTCCTCATTTTCGACCTTCCAGATTTCGGACTCAATAATATCCAAAGTGCTACCTTATTTTTTGGGTTGATTTTATAGATTCCAAAAGACTCCTCGGCTGGGAGTTTATGTATGATCTGCCGATTGCCGAGAATCGCTTACTATGGACATTCGATTTGGATACAAGAAATGTGCCGCATTTATTTCTCATTGTAACGAAAATATAGTATTTTAGGAACTAGTAGGCTATGTTCTGAATAAAGACACTGCGGAAGAGCAATTTATTTCGCCGGAAGATGTGTCAGCTGATATTCTACGGAAACTTAAATTAATCGCAGAAGTTCGATATTTAAATAATGCCTATTTAGCATTTATCTCTTTAGAGTTACACGGGAAAACCAATAACAGGGGCTGTTGTCGCGACTCCTGCCTTCTTTCAGACAGCTCAAATAGAGGCTACGAAAAGAGCTGTTCAAATGGCTGGACTCGAGTTAAAGATGCTAGTTAAAGAGCCTATAGCCGCTGCGATTGCGTACAATGAAGATAAGAAGTTAGAGGATTCAAACATAATGATATTCGACTTTGGCGGAGGTAGGTACATAATCATCATTTGGAAACAGACAATCGAACAGTTGTATCAATGAACTTTCAGGCACACTTGATATTAATATTTGTGAAATTAAAAACGGAAAACTCGCTATAAGAGCAGTTCATGGAGATAAGCATTTAGGTAAGATCACATTTAATATTCTTTTCATAATATGCCTGAATTTGCATTTTAATAGGTGGCCAGGACTTCGATCGAATAATTATGGACTATGTATTACAAGAATATAGGGAATTGTCGAATAATGATATTTTTGGAAATAAGCGTTTGTTTAAACGGTTAAGGACCGAGTGCAGAGCAGCAAAAGAAGCGCTCTCCTTTGATGCTCCTTCTTATAATATTCATGTTAGCATTATTAGAAATAATCGAAGTAGCGAATTATAAAATTCAGTTGGATGTCGGTCCAGATTGCTATTTGGATTTAAATGTACAATTAACGAAGGAAAAGTTTAATGAATTATGCAAGGAGCTTTACACAAGGACATCAAGACT
Source organism: Diploscapter coronatus (assembly GCA_964036155.1). NCBI lineage: Eukaryota > Metazoa > Nematoda > Chromadorea > Rhabditida > Rhabditidae > Diploscapter > Diploscapter coronatus. Next base: position 40,301,504 of record OZ038423.1, read on the forward strand.
AATTGATGATGCGCTTAAAATGGCTAATCTTAAGACAGATGACATCGATCACGTAGTAAATAATCACGAAAAACCCTTTCATTCTGATCAAAAATATTTTTCGTAAATTATTTATTCAGATATTGGTCGGTGGGTCAACAAGGATTCCCGCCATAAAGTCTATTTTGGAAATGAAGTTTGGAAATGAGAAATTAAAACTCAACATCAATCCTGATAAAGCCGTCGTATTTGGGGCAGCTATTTTGGCTGATGCTATTAAAGTAGAAATTATTGTACTGTGAATATCTAAACAAAATATTCTAGAAGAAGAAAAAGCAAAATCCATTGATTAATAATACAATGGTTGAATTATTCTGGAATACCAATAATTTGCAATTTGGCGGAGACAATTCATTCAATAATTCGCATGAAATTTTGCTTTATGGTAAGAAATTATGTTGAAAACTAAGTAGGAGACTTTGAAACGATTCATAATAATTTAGTTTATTATCGAAATAATGGTGAAGAGGAAGGAAGAATAGGTTTGTTCAATTCATATACCTGCTCAGTCGAAGAGATTGCAAAATTCTACAATGATTATCAGCCATATCAAATAGCAATTACACAGAACAAAGTAAACTCTTATGCTCGTTATTTTGACTAATTTCTTAGGTTTCAGATTTTTGGAATTGACAGCGCAGATGAATCATTTGAAATATATGACTTGAATACTCGACAAATGTCAAAAGGTTTTATCAATAAATCCATGACTGATCGATTAAAATAATTTTACAGGTCCAGATCCTCCTGAATGGCGTTTGTATGCATCTGTGGCTTATTTTAAAGACAAATTGTATTATTTGGGTGGAAAGGATCCTATAACAAGGAAAGATACGAATCGAGTTGATGTAAGAAGATCGAATGAAAATCCATGAAATAATTTATTCAGGTTTTAATAGATGGAATATGGCAAATAGGACCTGTTCTTCCTCTTCCAATTAGTGATGCTCACACAATAATATGCGATGAAATTTTATACGGTTACATTATAGCATATTCGTTATTGTAATTATGGATATTCAGTTATTGATGGCCTTGATAGTAATAAGATATATCGATTATCAAACGATGGACAGGAATGGATTAAAATTGGAGAGATTCCAGAAATACGAGGTTTATTCGGAGTTGCATCGCTAAATGGAAAAATTTACATAACTGGAGGATTTCAATAGTTAATTTTATATGATAAATAATGCATCATTATATATTTAGTGGTGATATTTTTGATGATATTGATGTATTAAAATCCTGTCTGCGTTTCAACCCCTCAGCTCCAGTTGGCAGTCGAATTTCTCGAATCGCAGATATGAATTGTTCAAGATATGATCATTCGCTCATTATCGCTAACAGGAAATTGTATGCAATCGGAGGGTGAGCTGAGATTTTGCATATCCTTATACTAAATATTTATTAATTTAGATTTCAAAATATTGACAGCCACATAGAACCGAAAGATTTTTGTAATTCAATCGAGGAATACGATCCACAAACGAATAAATGGCGAGTAGTTGGAAAAATTAATTTGGAAAATGGTGGAGACAGCTCACATAAAATCTTGTTTTACTGTAAGAAATAAGAATAAATTTAACGGAATAAAAGATTTAATAATTTATTATAATTTAGATTTATATTCAAATAGTGGTGAAAATGAAGGAAGAATATGCTTGTTCAATTCATATACTTGCTCAATCGAAGAGATTGCAAAATTCCACAATTGTTATTGGCCATATCTAGTAACAACTACACAGGATAAAGTAAATTCTTATGCTCGTTATCTTGAATAATTTCTTGGATTTCAGATTTTTGGAATTAACGGCTTAGGTGAATCATTTGAAATATATGACTTGAAGTCTCGAATAGTTTCAAAAGGTTTTGTCAAAAAATCCATGAATGATCGATTCAAAGAATTATACAGGTCCAAATCCTCCTGAATGGCGTGATGGTGCATCTGTGACTTATTTCAAAGACAAATTGTATTATTTGAGTGGAAAGGATCCTGAAACATGGAAGGATACGAATCGAGTTAATGTAAGAAGATCGAATGAAAATCCATGAAATAATTTATTCAGGTTTTAATAGATGGAATATGGCAAATAGGACCTGTTCTTCCTCTTCCAATTAGTGATGCTCACACAATAATATGCGATGAAATTTTATACGGTTACATTATAGCATATTCATTATTGTAATTATGAATATTCAGTTATTGATAATAGAAAGATATATCGATTATCAGACGATGAACGGGAATGGGTTAAAGTTGGAGAGCTTCCAGAAAAACGAGAGTCTTTCGGAGTCGTATCGTTAAATGGAAAAATTTACATAACTGGAGGACAGATGTCGTTAATTTTATATGATAAATAATGCATCATTATATATTTAGTGGTGATATTTTTGATGATATTGATGTATTAAAATCCTGTCTGCGTTTCAACCCCTCAGCTCCAGTTGGCAGTCGAATTTCTCGAATCGCAGATATGAATTGTTCAAGATATGATCATTCGCTCATTATCGCTAACAGGAAATTGTATGCAATCGGAGGGTGAGCTGAGATTTTGCATATCTTTATACTAAATATTTATTAATTTAGATTTCAAAAATTAGGACTTGAAAATTTTTGTAATTCAATCGAGGAATACAATCCACAAACGAATGAATGGCGATTAGTTGGAAATAAAAATTTGAAAAATGTGACTTAATATCATGTAGTCCGTTTATTTGCTATATTATATTTTATGAATATTATCTTTAATCGACTATTATTAAAATTTCAATGAACATGATACAGAAAACTCTCGAAGATATCCAATAAAGACACTGAAAGATTGCAACTGAAATAAATATACTTTTTAATATTTTATTTTAAAAATTCTGTAACCAAATCCAATATTTATTTTATAATAAATTTAAAGTAACATTTTCAAAATATATAGCAGAAATAGTTAGGCGATTTCTTGTGAACAGTTATTGTTGACACTCCACTCAGTTTAATTACACGTGCCAAGAATGCATTTTTACCCCGGCATGTTATACATAATTTTGAAGTCCTTGTATAGGGGCACAATCGTATTGTTTTAGTTTTTATCTTGGAAATAAAACTAAATTTTGAATAAAAAACTATCAAAAATGATTTTAAAAGTCTCATTTTAGTCGTATTTATCTCGCTTCTAACGATCATTTATGAAGAATTATTTGTAACCCTCAGCAAGCTTTCATCAAACCAATAAATCTGTAATTGCTATCTAGTATTTGTCTGCCAGTATAATACATGGAAAGTCGACTCATAACTTCTGTTTATTCGTAATTCATTTTCATTGCATTAGAAGGCAGTTTAAGATCATTATATAAATTAAATGGAGACATCAAAATTATCTTTAGATTTTCGTCATTTCATTTCTAAGATTGAGTCGAAGTTAAATTCGATTTCCCTTGACAATAGCTAGCAATGCATCTCTATATTCGCCTTTGCATTCATCGGTTATCAGCTGAAAAATCCAAACTAAATTCCAAAATATGCGACAAAAAGTACCTGCTGAAGAGTTTTGCCGTTCGCTCTCCTATATTCCTCTGCAATTGCAGCCAAATCTGTCTCGGATCGGCTCACTAGAATTCGAATCAGATCCTTGTCGTTTGTGCCCATTCCCTAAGGGAATTTCAATCGTACTTTCTTTAAATAGTAACTTGCAAATAAATTTGCATACCTTTGTTGCCAGATGTATCTGATTTGCGAAGTACTTTGGTTTGCTCTGAGCAATTGTGACTAGAGCCTGAAAAGAATACCTGTGCAATTTTTTATGATATCTTCCTTTCTGTTACATTGAGAAGAGCTCTCGCATCTCCGCTGAATTCCTTCTCGATGATTTTGTCGACAGGTTTCCCAGTGGCATTCTGCACATCGGCAAAGACTCGCTGCAGGTGAGGTCCGTTGGCCATTGCGAGCAATCGCCACTGAATCGAATCAAATAAATTGACTACACAGGGAAATGAAGAACAAGTTTGGAACAGTGAGTAATTAAAGTTTTTGTAAAATTTAGCTGATTTCCATGGACAACATTGTTTTAAATTTGAGTAAAATTTTGATTTTTGGCTATCTCCACCGACGATGCACGAAGTTTTGAGTTGAAAATATTTGAAGTCGGAGTTCTATTTCAAAAATTTCGAAGTCGAAATTTGTGTACGCCTGATCTCGACCTACTTTTCGTCCATTCACTCGTTATTTTCGCTCAATTTTCATTAACAGAGAAGGTATGTGCAAAAATTGCGTAGAGTCTACAGGTAGATGCATGAGTGGATTTGATCTAGAGCATAGGAAAAAGCAAAAACTGTTAAAGCATGCACACTATCAAATATCATGGACTGTTCCAAACTTTTGATCATCCTTTTGTGTGAATTAAATACCGCTTCAATTTTGTCAATCCCACTATTCTTATCCAGGGATTTCAGCAACTTTTCAGCATCCTAAAAGTGATCTTCGTCATCATATATCGCAAGGCTATATAGCCCCAACCTGGCTAACTCTGTAGAACTCAACGTTGCTGGTCTCATCCCTCTTGCATTGTAGCATGACCGTCAGCAGCTTTTTGAAGTCTCCCGAAGTGTCGCCTCCAATCGCATCTTCCAATGTCTTCTTGTAGTTCATGTAAAATGTGTTTCTGCAATCATCAGTTCGTTCTATTTCTTTCATTTCCTCTAACTTGGCAGCCTCCAATTCCTCGTTAGTCCTCGTCGCGAGCAGCTCTATCAGATTCTTCTCGTTCGTGCCGAGTCCTTTCATGGATCTGTGCAACTCCACCGCGTCATATTTCGGTTGAGTTTGGAGGAGAGCAACTAATGAATAGCCATGTTCATTAAATCCTTTATGATAATTCGCATACCGACGAATTCTTCGAGGTCTCCACTCAACGTCTTCTTCATGTCGTCTTCTAAATCCTTACCAAATCTAGTTTTGTATGGGGTTCGGATCTAAAATAGTCATTTTGTGATGAACCCTCTCAAATCTGCTAACCATCTGTCGCTGTGCATTATTTCCAGAAACCAAGAGTTGTACGGCTCTCAACTTTTCCTTGTTTCTCAACGATCTAAAACGTCGCTGTTGCGAAGAAGTACAACTTGATTTGATAACCTCTCGATAGCCTCAGCAACGGCGACTTCATCGAAACTCGGGTTGAAATGAATGGTTCCATGGACGGGGATCTCCTCTGTCTGCGTCATTCCGGAATAGCCACCTCTGCTCTGAGTGTAGCGATCCCCTTTGTGGTTCGATGAAGGATGTCCGAAAATTTGCGTTAGATTTACAGGAGGCATTTTCGAATAGTTGCGAATACGCGCGAACGAGCAATGAATCGAATGTGGCAGACAGACGTTTTCTCGTCAAAATTCAGGATAACTGACGTGAGGCGTGGCCTCAACCATTTCAGGCATAGAATAACACAAACACAATAACAGGGAGGAGGAGGATTGTCGAAGTAGCATTTGAAGTGATTCAAAGAGACTGGTTTGGAATGCTGTGAATTGAATTGAAGTTGAAATGGTAGAAATGTTCAGAAGGGGAGTATAATTGCCGTTGCTGCTGTTGAGTTCAACGACCCGCTGACTCAACACATCGCTAGCTGACATGAGGAATTATTGAATGCACAAGGGAACTAATCATTTTCAGCGAAAAAAACTTGAGTCGTTCGAATGGAATATGCCAAGGAAGGAAAAGTGCTTTTGAAAATGCAAGAAGAATTTGATGTCAAACCTGAGAAAAGTGTTAGAAAGTGGGAATTCAGAAAATGGCTGTCGAAAGTGCAAAGGCAGAGAAAATAGAACAGAACACGAGTCTCAAGGCCGTTTCCGCGCAGATGGCAATTGAAAATATTCGACTCGAAATATCAGCACATCCAAAAATGTATAATTCAATGCCATTGGACAAAGTTTAACACGAATCCACGTATTTATAAACTAGATAAACCGAGGAAACGCCCAAATGAGTCAAGCACTGCTAATTTTTCGTTCTATGTTTGCCTAACAATTGATCTTGCGAAATTAGACAACTCATTCATTCGATCACTCCTTACTATTAGAAGAGATAATCACAAATCTTCGCTATCAAGGTTGAGAGTCAGACCACTACGAAACTTCAAATGATGAAAAAACACATTTCGTTGAAATTTTGAATTTAACAAGGTGAAAAAGTGGTCCATATTGACTCGAATCGTAGTGGTAAATAAACTGTCCAGCGGCACTTGAAAATGTGATACAATAGCGATGCAGAGCCTGTCCGTCTCACTCAAATAATGATCGATAAAATGAAACAGCCAAATCTCGGAATGGTAAATTTCGATTCTATTTTCCCCCATCCAAAACCTGCAACTCGTTTCATTAATCTTGCAGACCGCTCAATAAAAGTTTAGTCTAGATTGCAGAACTCTATTCACTTTCAGCGTACCTTTCGCATATCTTTTGCTCATTTTCTAACTGGCTAAAATGAATAATCGAAAGGTGCATAATAAAAAAAGCAGCAACGATGACCGTAATTTTGCAAAAGACAGAATATTGCGAAGATAAAACTTTGTCAATGCGTTCTATGTGCAATAAAACATTTCGATGTTTGCACACATCTATAGCATTCTATTAGTCTGGAGAAGCGCAACATAGAACATGGCACATCAGGCGATATTCAAATTTTGAATGCTGTGCATAAAGTTAAAAAATTGCAATTTTAAGATTTTTATTATTTTCAAATAACTTCGACTAATTCGGTTTATTTTGTTCATCAGAATAAGTTGAATTCTATCTGTATGATAGCATCATTCTCCTAAACTTTTCTGCTCTACATTATTTAATGTTTGAATGGCCATATTGGTGTGAGCTCAAAGTCATGCTAAACTTTCGAAAACCATCTGCTATTTGATTTTTCTGGATAATTAATTAAAAATACTTGTTTATTTATTGGTTCAAACTTGTCCTGACATACGGTATGATAAGATGATAAGAAAGGCAACCCTTGAGGAAAATTAACCAGGTAAACATGGCAATTCGTAAATGACAAGATGACGGAACAGCCAGGCATATAATTAGAGATAGCGAAAAGGGTGGAAGTGAAGAAAAGGTATTGGAAAAATGGCTCGTCATTTACGAGTTGCCGATAAATATCGGTTTGATTGTTCAGGTAAAATCAGAAGTGTTTGCAAGAAATTATGGCGAACACATTTGTGCAGAAAGCAATTGACAACATGATAAAGCAGTTGTTCCTAAATTTCTCAGTAAAATAAAGTCAAATCAAAACACTTGGCGATCAAATGCTAATTCGGAGGAACTTATTGATCAACTAATGAGGAGATCCACTTTTCAGAGGTACAAATATCGAATTTAAATTAAGTAAACCGTTCAAACGAGTTGAGCTAATTCAATACAAATACCGATCGGTTGAGTTGGTTCAATTGAACTTGAAATATTTACGAGTTACGAATAAATGAATGAAAGAAAAATTGGAAGATGGATAAAAATGCCCAATCGTAATACTTTTTGATGATAATTCACATGGAAATGCATGACAAGAAACTACAACTTTCCGATAAACTCACGAGAAAATTGCTCTGAAATATATCGTGATCATATGGTTTTGTTTGCGCGAATTAATCGTAACAACTTTTCCCGAATTCTAATAAACGAGTTTCTTTAGGAGGAAAAATTGCTTGTCTTTATAATGACGAATGATGGATAAAATCGGTTTCGTACTTACAGACGGCTGCATTTGTCAACGGATATTAGTGCTAATTTAGACCGGGAAACGGTTTTTGCGCGCCAAAGATTTCGGTGCGCAACGATATACACCCATTTAGACCCAAGGAACATAGGAAAAAAGACCGTTGACAATTATAAGCGTCTGTCTGTCACTCGTCTATAAATATAAAGAAACGATAGAATCATCAGAATCCGAATCATTTTATTCATTTGATCCAGTATTACCGTAACTTATAGCAATGCAAATTGTCGATAAGAAGAAGTCTCTGACTACCTTCCTGTTTCAGTACCGTCTCTGCCTAGCGACCCTCCCACTTCTGCTGGTGTAGACCCTCTCCTCCTCTTCCTCTTCCCCTCCGTCATCATTGCCTTCCTCTTCGGTCTCTTCACTCTCCTCGTAGTTGTCATCGTCCTGTTCTGCCTCGTCGCTGTCTGCTTCTGCATAGCTGATTTGGGCTCGAGTCGCTCGACGGGAATGCGAATGCGAAGCCACAGATTTGTTGTTCGTTCTGAAACAGACAATATTTGGAAGAAAAGATAGTAAAAGTATAATTTTCGTAAAATGCCGAACTCTTCTAATTAGCAGATTTGTTGATGTGAAAGAGAAATACGCAATCAATGCATTATTTCGAATTTTCAACAAAAATCAAACTGTAAAGGAGAGCTGGAAATGTCGCAACAAGGCGAAATAATATGCAGGGATAGGAGAGGGTAGAGATTGGAGGGGAGTTCTCTCTCACTTTTACACGCTATTTCGATGTTGCGACAATTCCGAGAGGTTAATTGTAAGCGCTCACGATAAATTTCTCTGCCAAATAGGAGAAAATTTGTATTTCTCACCTCCTTGTCTTCTTCCTTCCATTTCTCTCCTCAGGCATCTCGTCTTCATCCAACTCATCGTCGTAGGCTTCGCTCTTCCTCTTCCTCGCCTTTCTAGACTGTTTCTGTGCTTCCTGCAAACATTTTAATTTCCTTGCATAATTTTTATCATATGAACAGCCGAAGTGATGAGTAGACGAAAGTGCGTGGAGTAAGGCACATATTAGTCGTCGAAGTAACAATGGAGAAAAGGTTGCACAAAGATCGACGACTAATTTGTGGTTCACTCAGCGCATTTTTATTTATGCATTACTGCGGAATTCTATTCGTTTTAGTCTCTATGGCTGAAACAATAGTTCATATGAAAGAAGATTTTGCAACCTGATGACTGAGTCTCTCCTCGACATCGTCCATCAGGTCGAGCAGCTCAGATTCCGCCTCCCTTCGATTCCTTTCTCGTCTCGATTTGCTGCGAGAGGAAGATTGAGGTGTGGGTTGACGCTCAAATGATAAACATCACTATCAGAAAATTTCTAGTGCTAAAAGGAACTAAAAACAATAATTTCTGTCATGAAAAACTTGTATCGACAAAAATTACAAACAAACAAACACGCAGATAAGATATCTGCATAAAGTGAAGAAACTGAAATCTTTTAAGAAAGATGAAGATTACTAATATGTAGTGAAGTACAATGCTTTATGCTAAGCTGGGTTTAAAATCTTCGTGGATAGATCTAAAATATTTACCTGCGCTCTGGTCGCAATGGCAATTTCCCTCGTGGAAGAGCTTCCATTCATCTGCTGCGAACTGCCCCTTCTTCTCAACGATTCCCTTGTGCTCGATGAGTGGGTTGCTGCAATTTCAAATAATTGCACAATATCCTCTCGATTTGCTTCCTTCCCACCTCTATCGACAGACCCAGCACTTTCCCCTTCGTAATCATCGATGTACCCCTCGTTGGCCAAATGTTTGTAATATCCCGACTCCCTTTCCCCTCTGCCATTCAGATGAATGCCGTTGCTCGTGGAAGGACCGTCGAATCGGTGTGCATTGTCGGTGCTGAAAATATAAAAAATAGGTGAATGAAGATATTTTATCAGGAAACAACTTTATTCCAATAATCATGAATCCATTCAAAATTGTACTTCCTTTCACACATTATTTTCTAAATTCTTCTTTTTTGGAAGAGGTCTATATACCCTAAAAAAGTATTTCATAATAAGAAAATCTTTCATAATAAAATATTCAATAGTTCGTTCATCACTGTGAAAGAATCTCAAAATTTAGGATGTAAATCATTCAGAAAGATTAGTTATTTTCAGGCAAATAGCTAAAATGTACCTTCTAGTTTGATAGGGCGGTGTCCTGCTCCTCTTGTTCTTGCTTCTCAAACTCCTCTTCTCCTGCAATCTCAGCTGGTAGTGCTGTGTGATTCGAGTGAATTCATCCAAAACGGGCCGCATTTTCTCCTGCAGAAGTCGATCCAGAGTCAGTGTGTGTTGGTAGATCTGCAATTGTATTATGCCTCATTTTCGTCAAAATGTCTATGCGCTCCTATTCAAAACTTAACTCCACTTGAATAACCTATGCCAAAGAATAAGACACCCTAATCGCTACTTCTTCATGAATAACTTATCGACTACGTAACTTATAGGTTAATTAACTTATCTAAAATTCTATGCTTATATTGCCTAAAATAACTTATTCCATGGAATCAAGTTTTCTAGATACGAAAGACAGATTGACTAACCGAAGATCGCTTGTTGTCGCTCAGACATCGCTTCCAGGCATGGATCGTGCCTTTTGCCTGCTCGAAGAATTCCTGCGGAGTCTGGAATCGTCTGTTCTGCAGCTGTTCCAGAATAGTCGTCAGATTGCATTCCGCGAGCTCTTCCATCAATTCCTGAAAATTTTCTATATTTTGGACAAAATTCTTCAGAACAAGCAATTTGTATAGCCGTGACATTGGATGTCGAATGGGTGAGAAAGGATACACTATTCACATTGGTTACTTCATCTCAATATCGTTCCTTACTTTTTCAGAAGGTCATGGAGTTTCAATATTACTTTAGAAACCTTTCTGATTATACAAATCTTGCTTGAAATTCAATCCAACACTTGGGGAGGTCCCCTTGTAAATGTTTTGAAAATGAGAAAAAAACTAAAGAAGTCGATAAATCAATGTCAAACCTGTGAATGAGCGACGGCCTGATCTGCATCGAGGAACGGGTTGGCAGCCCTGTCGCGCATTATCTCCCTGAAGATGCGCACAGACTCGGTGATCCAGCCTGGCTGTTTGGCTGTTTCGGCTGCAGAAGAAGTTGTCGCTGCGTCTGTGTGCATCTGCACTGCTTCTTGCAGAATTTCTTCGTCTGAATAATAATAGTTGCGATTTTAGACTGTTCATAATCCATTTAGTTTTCCTTATTTCTCATCAACACAATTTCTTCTCAAACAAATATGAGCATTCTATAGTTCTCCGTTCAATATTCATTCACTCACCAATAACAGCCCTGACAGTCCTCTGCTTCCGCTTGTATTCGATCAGTTCATCTGCAGGCCCTTCTGCCAATGAATAGTACAGAACAAGAACGTCTGTGATTGATTCGTCTCTGCAAAATAATAATTTAGTGGACTAGCAAATAATTGTTTTTAAAGGAAAAAATAATAAACTGATAAGTTTTCAAGAAATTCGTGTTTCTTTACTTGTAGTCATGAATGGCTCATTGCATTTGACGTCACATTTACCCCCTATTCCTTTCAAGCTATATAATGGAAATGCAAATCATTACAGTAAAAATACGAAATATCGTCATAAACGAAGTCGAAAACTTCTTTACTTGGAATATCGAATGAGTGTTTCGACGAGAACCCTCGCATTGTGGACAAGCGGACTGGTCGGCTCATTGAACTGCTCTGCCGCAATCGCCAGATAGCGAATATCCTGGTGGATGGCCAGAAGGCGGCTGAAACTATGCCCTTAGAAACAATTATTGACAACGACAAACCGATAGTAATTCTGTTGAATCCTTTCCGTGATGGTCTTCAAATCGGCTGGGTAGTCGATGCAGAGTGGATAGGTGGGGAACTCGGACAGGTCAACTGGGTTGTAGAACAGAGACAGCTCGTCCATGGCACTGAAGTTTGTGATGCATTGAAAATAGTTTATTTCTTTTGGGAATTTGAATAATTCTAATTCGGAATACAAGTAGACCATAAAGTGATTCAATTTTATCGGTTTTTGCGTTAGTTTGACTATAAATACCAAACGAAAAATGCTGCTTCAAATCAAAGAAAGAAAATATTATTTTTGGCTAATCATAAATTGCGAATGACTTACGTGAGTGCATGAATGGCGGTGAGGAGTCTGTCAGTGTGATATGTGTGTGCCTGATGCACATTCAGCTGCGCATTCTCCACAGGCCAATCGGCTGCTTCCCACACGTATTCTGCCCATTGCAGCTCGTCTGACAATGTCACTTCATCTCCTCAAATTTAGATAAATTGTTTAGAAGAGATTCGGATTTACTCAGGTTTTCTAATTCATTTCCTTGCCTTCCATGTGAAAGAAAAAGGAGACAGAGCAACGAGATTCTTTTTCAGATAAATATAGTCGTTGCATGCAATGAACTAATTATACTAAGAAATAGAACAGTTTCCAATATACCGGATTTTCTTCCCTTTGACAAAGGCTGCACATCCCAAGGGCTTAGCCTTTCATCATCGCCCGCATCCCATTTCACTATCAGAGAATACCATGGAGAGCTGGAAACGAAGATAAATATTTTGGTAGAATTGGAAGAGATTTTCATACTCGGGAACATTTTCGAACTGTGGTTCCTTCTTGAGGACGGTGCCGATCCACCAATTTCCATCGAGAATCGCCTCTATCTTCGATCCCTCATCAAATCCGTAACTCATTGCTTTCTGATAGTGCTGCTGCAAGAACACGAAGTCCGGACAGCCATCCAAATCGTGGTAGCTGAAAGAACGATAGATCGAGTTTAAGATAATTTCTTTCAAAAACTTGTAGGAGTGAAGTTGAAGGGAAAATATTATTTAAAAGGAATGGTTACAATAAATTCGTGATGATTAAAAAAAAACTTTTCAATTGCTCGCGTAAGGAGATACTTTCTTTAATTTTTTTTATTCTTAAAATCATCGAAATAATTCTCTTCCCCCATCTATCTTCTTCATTTCGTGGGTCACAATTTAATTAATATTCCCATCTTTCTTCTATTAACTGTTCCGTTAATGCTAGGGGCTTATAAGCAGGGAATATGAATCATTCGGAAGTCCAATCTGATAGCGTAACTTCAAACTAAGACCGAAAGCCTTTGGGCTACGAGACTCACCCCAGGTGATCTAGGCCAACCACCTAACATCTAATGATCCGACATATTCAAATAAGTGATAGGAATAGAACCACCGCCAATTATTATTTTCGTTTTTCTATTTCTCAATTTCTTACAGCCCGCGAGGTTTTGAATGAGTATGAGCGAATTGAACTCTCCACTCACGCGACAGTCCACGACTTGTTGGTGGGTTTGTTGTCGTGGTCGAGTTGCGTCAGTCGAACAGAAGTCAGTCTGTATGGCTTCCTCGTGTACTTCACCTCCTCCACCAGGCAATTCTCCATCACTGGGGCTGTTTCACTGCAACTCATTCAAGTTCTTACTCAAATATATCTTATTATTAGTCATCGTCAATTGTAATAATTTTTGTTTAGAAATACGTAAATTTCAAACCCGTTATATCTTTATAGTAATTTCAGTAATGTTTTTTTTTCGAAGTACATATTTCAACTCCTTACTCGAGGGCTCTCTTCATCTTGGGTGGGATGCCGTAGATCTGGTTTCTCTCGACCAACTCCAGGTAGAACTCGTGTCCCTGTCGAAAGTAGGCAACTCGGTCTCCTAGCTGAGGCAGGTAAGGGAAGCGACGGGGTTGAGTGAGTAGGAATGAACTAGGGAAAGTACGGATCCATTCTGAAAATCATTCAACTGAATAGTTCAGAATGTGAGTGAATATGTTACCAAAATGAATTTTGTTCTCATAGGTCATTTCTGGCTATTTGTATTTTTTGTCAGTTCACCATGACCACCGTTTGTAAAATTCATCGTACCTTAGGACCTACGAGTATAGAGAAAAGAAAGAGCTGGTGAATTTTACAAATGGTAGTCAGTGAACTCGTGAAAAATATAGAAGGCTATCATTTTTCTCATTCTGTAGAACTGCAATTACTTATAGAAGCAATGTGCTCGTATTGGAAATATATAGGAAACTAGTTTCAAATAAATGTGGTGAACCAACCATCTTTGCGCTTCCTGATCTTCTTCTCCTTCTTTTCTGCGGGCTGATTGGAAGTGGATGGCCCAGGCTCGTCGTCCATCGAAGTCTGTGAAGAGGAGTCGTCAACCAGATTCTCAATTCATCTCATTGTCCTATTGACTTTTTTATATTGTTCTGCTTCTCACCTGTCGTTGCTGCTTCTTCTTCCTCTCCTTCCTGGCCATGGCTTCAGCGGCGCTTTCCATGTTCCTGTCCACTCTCTTCACTTGCCTGCCTGACAGAGTCGTCACTACTGGCTCTTCGTTCGCGCTCTAAGTTCAAAATGAATTGACAACTAAAAATTGTCTTTTTCCGAAAGCGTAAGATTTCTTCATCAAAAGATCATGAATGAAAATTTCCGAAAAGAATTGCATCCTGACGATTGATAAGTTGGAAATAGCAGAATCTCTACCCCATGTCCTCCTCTGCCTGTCCTCGTTCCACCCCCGGCTTCGAAATCAGGATCACTCGAGTCAGAGCCATCGCTGGGTGCATCTTCAGAATTCGATTCATCTTCTGACAGACTGAAAAGTTTCTCTTTACATTTCAAACGAATTTTTGACATGCCTGTAATTCTCGTCATTTTCTGAATCGTAAGCATTGAGATATTCATTGGTCCGCTCCCTGGCCATTTCCTCTGTGATCACTTCCTCCTCTCGTCTTCTCTGTGGCGGTGCACGAGTAGTTTGCATCGCTCGTTTGGCTTTCGCTGAAACTCGTATCATTTAAAAAAAAGCAATTTACGGCCCGTTGTAGTAACAATCTTCTTCGCTCTTGTAATTTCCATCCTTTTCTGAGAAATAATATGAGAAAACACATAGGATGGTAAACTACAGTGAGTCCAATTTATTAGAAACCTCGATTGAGCTCCCTGTTGGAGAGAGGCACAAACACGTCCTGGACGACAGGCTGCTTGGCCAGTTCCACCTCGTAGATTTCATTCTCGTGTTCCCTCAAAGCTGCTGATTCCTGAATCCAATCTATTGAAAACTAAAAATAAACAGGAATGGATACTTCACTCACAAAGGCAATTCTATAGGAAAAAGATTTTTCCTTGAAATCACCAATAACTCTACTCTTCTACTTGAGAAAAAAATTATTTTTCATGTTTGAGGACAACAAAAATTATCTAAAAAAGTTTCCACCTCATTGAACTGTGTCCTGGCAGTTTCGGGCAGAGGGTCGATGATGCTTCTCGACAACCACACACAAATTTCCTCGTATTCGTTTGGATAGCCCTGCAAACAACAAAAGTCATATAAATTATAAATAATCTACAAATTATACCTCCTTTCCCGGAACTCTTCTTTGGTGTTCATCTGCATAGGGGGTGAGGTCAGTGTCGACGAGAATGGGAGGGGGCATCAAATGAGGAGCCAGTCCAGTTCGGTCATCCACCACGAATCCATTCGCATCTTGGATCAGTTCCCTGAAAATTAGAAAAATCTACAAAAAATTTTAGCTCCTTTTCTTATTCAATTTGTCAGCAAGAGAAGGATGACAAGGAATAAAGTTGCTCGAGTCTAGATAACAGTGCTTTGAGCTGTCCGGCGTCATTTTTTTCAGAAAAAAAAACTCTTGTAAGTTTCTATCTGTGTATTATTTTAAAAATATTTCTTTACTGAAAATTTCTAAAAAATATTCCCGACAATATAAACGGAGAATATTTTCGAAAAATTTGATTTAAATTTGGAAAAACCGATTTTTGAGTCAATTTTTAGAGGGCTTCGCCGACGAGGCAAAAAGAGAACAAAGCATTGTGGATGAGTTTTCCGAAAACGTAAAAGCAACTAATCATTTCTTACATGTAGTCAGTGTTGAAGAACTGCTGTTTGGGCGTGGCCTTGGCAATGACGTTGTCCCCGATTCCGAACAGGGAGATCTGTCCACAGGCATCCACTGCAGCGATGCTCATCCCATCGCTCGAGATCACCAAGTCGAACAGAGCGTAATGGCCCGATTGGTCGACTGTGTTCGCGAACTTCTTCACGATTTCGCCCTTTTCGATATCCCATACCTGCAAACAGTTTTCATCGAAGAAACCAATGAACAGAAAGATAGAATGAATTGTGCAGAAGAAAAAGCGTATGATAGGGAAGCACTATTTCAAATTTCAATTTTAAGGTTTCAAAATAGATAAATCAAATTTACAATAAGCAATCCATCGTGTCCACAAGAGATGACGATGTTTGGATAGATCGGGTGCGGATGCAGCACGAAACACTCGTCCAGGTGACCCGTCAGAACTCGGAGTTGGATAAGTGAACAAGCATCCCAAACTCGCACTGAAGAAAAATTCATTTTTCAAAAAAAAAAATGGAATCTCCTTACGATTCTTGTCATTTCCAGCAGTCACGATGTGTTTGTTGTCATTTGACCAGCACAGAATCGTCACCTGGAAGTCCCTGACGAAATGAAGAAAGAACTATTTTCCTTACCGAATATTTTAGTTTATTGCGACTCCTCTCGTTGTCAGAACTCGGCATGCTCTCCAAGGCTTTTCGCAATTCATCGCTGAAAGACTATCAACTTTCCAAGAAAAGACAGCATATTTTTACGCGCTGAGAACGAGACTGGATTCAGTCCACTTTTGGCAGGACCACTTCCAGATTTTAGCGACTCCATCAGGACTCGAGGAGGCGAATTGCAGACCGTTCGAGGACCACACCAAACTGTCCACTTTCTCCTGAAATTTAAGACGACTAAAATTCATAAAATCGTGGATGCGACGGAATAAACTTTATAATCGGTCTAGAAATGTCTCCCGTTGCTAGTGACAGTGATTTAGGAAAGATGAAGCATTATAACTATTTTAGACGTGCATCATATGAGTATGTTGTATCTTTAAAGTCAAACTATAACTTACGGAATGGGCCTTGAACTTGGCAAGTCGGACGACTTCATTGGCCTGCACCCTGTAGATGCAAATGTTGGCGACAGTGTCTCCTGCAGCCACGAAGGCCCCACTCGGACTGTGGCACAGGGAGATGATGCGCTGCTGATTCGACCCATCTCGCTCGTTGAAATGAATCGGGGAGCTAAACGTCTCTTTCAAACTAGTTTCACACAAAAGTAACTGGAATAGATTCGGAAAAGGTAAGGAACTAGACACGAACAAATCGCCAACCTATCGCCGTCACAAATTTTAACATAGTAAATGTGATAGAAAGATAAATTTCACAAAGTATCTTGATAGTTCGGTGGTAAACTATACAGGATTTAGCGAAACATGCTAATTTTTTAGAAAAATAAAAAAACGACAATTACCTGGAGAATTCGAGAGTCTGACTGTCGTAGGGCAAGAAGCAGACATTGCAGTCATAGCCGCAAGTGACGAGGTAGCGAACTCGATCGTGGACGAAGGGCAAAAAGGAGATCCGAGTCAGCATCGCTGTGTGCACACGAAATACTTCCAACAGAGCACCGTTCTTCAGGGACCAGATTCTGAAAATCGACAATAAATAATTAGAGATGGGGATTTTGTGTTTCCCACCTGACAGTTTTGTCGACTCCCCCCGAAGCGAGCAGTCGATTGCACTGAGACACACTCAAATCTGCAATCTCTCCGGAATGACCTCGGAATGTGTAACGCAGCACGCCCGTCTCGACGTCCCACACTTTCAGCAGATTGTCGTCAGCTCCCTGAAATTGATGCGTTGTCATCATTTACTCTATCGGGAATTTGAAAATCATGCGAAATTTGTAGCGAATGGAAAATTTATGCCCATGATTTCTCTTGATTTCACATGCTTTCTACGTCTGTTTTCCGTCTCTAGGTTGACGTATCACGAAACTTTCCCTCTCGAATAGACTTATCAGTGTTTTCGAAATCGTGATATCGTTCACAAACGATGAGCATTGTAAATTCGCGAAGAAAATCCCCACCGAAATGACGAATTGTGAGTTGTTGTCGAAAGCGACGCAGTAGGCGTGAGCCAGGTGGCCAAGCATTCGAAAATGCCGCTCCAAGTTCTGGAGGAAGTGGGAATGCGGCAGACGGCCGAAGGGGATCGTCCGGCCCAGCTCGCGACTTGCCAGCAATCTCAAAATGTCAATTCATACCGAAAATGTCAAATAAAGCAGAGGACACACCGAATGTTGTTCTTCTCCTTGATGGAAACTTTTCTGCGAAGGAGACGAAATGTGGGGTTTTGAGGTAGGATTGATTCTAAAAATAACAGATTTGTTCGCTTCAGAAATAGAACACAGCTAATTGAAAACTAAAAAGAAAGACTAAATCGGACATAGTCGACTAGAGATTTCGGATTCTCGTAAGTTGGCTGAACTCCTTCCTTGTTCTACCAAACAATGAACTTCAGTTTTTGCTACATAAATCAGAAAATTTTGATCTCTAATTGAAAAAAAGATATATACATGAGAAAGAAAACCCACGATGCGTCCGAATAAGTGAGGTGGTTGGATTGGCGATGATTGTGCAGGGCAAATTGGGCAGAGGCAGGGGGACTTCCTTGTTGACCAGGTCGAACAGGCGACTGATGACTTGCTTCAGAGGAGGCACATTCGAGATATGCAAGCGGGAGAGCTGCAATTTATCGTTTGATATCCATTTCAGAATCAGAAAAAAGCGACTTACAAATTGCTGACATGTCTGGTTGTGCGATTTGCCAGTCCAATCGATGCGGGGAGGGACGATCTGAGAGAATAGTGAATTAAAAATTCGTAAAATTCTCAAGAAAAAACAACCAATGAATAAAGACTTTTTATATAAAAAAAAAACGAATTAAATTCTTAATGCTAAAATGTCCCACCTTTCCCTTATCGATGCCTTGTTCGAGAACATTAGCAGCCTCCGTGTACCCACTGTCCTGCAGCCACTTGAGAACGAGCACA
The DNA here is from genome assembly GCA_964036155.1 of Diploscapter coronatus. Taxonomy (NCBI): domain Eukaryota; kingdom Metazoa; phylum Nematoda; class Chromadorea; order Rhabditida; family Rhabditidae; genus Diploscapter; species Diploscapter coronatus. The sequence goes on from OZ038423.1 coordinate 40,320,273, forward strand.
GCCATGTCAAATTGACTGGGTTGTGTGCTTGTCTCTGCAGCTGCCGTGCTGTTTGTGGGGGAAGAAGACGAGCAGCTCGGTCGACTGCCCGAAGTGCATGGCTGGGGCTGAGGCTGTGCAGCAAGTGGCTTGTCCATTTCTAATCAGCACGGTCTCTCAATCTGGAATTCACTTTTCTTTTCCAGGCAGTTTTAAGTTCGAAAAAGTTTATATAAAATGTCGGTATGAGAAGAGCTATCAAAATGATAATTCCGATCAGATTAGGTTTGAAACTTTTACACTGCAACTGCGGTGGCTAAATTTAAAAAAAAAATCTAAAATCTGGACGAGATAATCGTCTTGAGACAAAATACTCTCTAAACTCATGCCAATGTCTTCAGCAAATTTTTTCAAAGCTTATTTCCAAAATATCGTTTGAAAGTTCTTACTTGATCATGAAGTTCCTTCCAGAAGACTGAACGTCTAAAGTTCCAATGCTGTCTTCTGCAAATTCTGTGTAATTTAAATTTTCATTTGAAAATTTTTGCAGATATTCAATGCGAGTTCAACGCATTTTAACAAATTCAACTGAAAAAGTGGATTTTTTAATCTTTATTGAGTGCATCAATCAACTCACGAAACTGCTTGAGTGAGAATAATTTCTAAGACCGAGTTTATCTTCTGCTGTATGTTGGCGATAAATAAAATAATCTTAAATTAAAATAAAACACAAATGAATGAAATTGTTAAATCAAAACTTGAGACGAGAAAAAGGGAGGGAAGAGAAGCAAATAATGATTAGACAAAGATAGGTGAGAAAAGGAAGGAACACCGGTAAAGAGCAAAACAATAAAGAAGACATTTGGAAGAAAATGAAACGGAAAAGCAAGAAGAATTGAAATAGAGATGCCGAGTGGCTGAGAAGACATTGACAAGCTTGGAAGTTGAATTCTATCTCAAAAAGGAAGAAGAATAGTATACTCTTTCATTCTTCCATAGGGATAAAATATAACATCTCCAAACTCGACGACGTGAACGAAGAACATCGATGTGAAGTTTCACAATCGGGGACAATTTTAGGGATTTGAATGTGGCTTCTAATCGAGTCAGACTGCTAATCAGGACGATAAAGACGATATGGACCTTGTAAATGGGAAAATGGGGAACGAAAAACAAAGAAACGAAGAAGGAAAGGGAAGACTATTGAGAAGAAGGTGAATTACTTACTATTCTGGAGAAAGGGAGGAGAGCATTCTTGAGAATCGCTTACTTGAAACAATAAATATATGGAAGGGAGGATATTTACAAGCCCTATCATGGAAGATTGTAGTTTTCATCAAAATTTTCGATAATATTTCAATCCACAATCTTTCACAAAACTCTCAGAATGCTCATCTTTTGCTCCAGGACAATTGAGCAATCACCTTTCATCTCGAATTCTTTCCTTTCCTTGTCTCAGCCAACCAGCTCAGTCCTTCCCATCCGCATTCGGTCACTCATTCAGTTGTAAGTAGCCCCCTCATTGGGCTGTGGCGTCTTGAGATTCTCCTTGGCCATCATCATGTTCTTGCGGATGTCCTCCAGCACGTTCTTGATCATGTACGTGCCCGTCCAGCTGCGCAGAGTCGACAGATACTTCTTGTCGATCTGCAAACTGTCAATCGTCAAGGTTAAAAATTTCTGCATTAACTTTGATTCAACAAATCGCAATTCCAAGTAGAATTTTCGAAATCTCTAATAATGTGTCAGTATGTATTTTACTCTATTAAAGCCTCTCAAAATTACAAAGAATTCATAAATTCTCATCAAAAGACAAAACTATCCGTACCACTCCGTTGTTGGGATTGATCCCGTTCATGTGGATTTTGGTGGTGAATCGGACGGTGGGCGGCTCCTTCGGGTAGTTCGGGCCGCACTCCACGTGCAGGTTGTAGATGCGCGACTCGTACGGGGTCTGCAAACATTTGCAAATAATTCCAAAATCATCAAACAAATTGGTCAAATTGTATTGTTAAATTTGAGGAGTTTCAAAGACATAATGAATGGAAAAATTAACGGACGAAACGTTTCGAAGATGATCGAATAGACTTCTCCAAATTCATACATTTTTCAACCCACGCCAAGGGTGTACAAGGATAACGCTAATGCAAAACGCACTTTTCGAGATAATTTTCAAAACGCACACACAAATTTAGGTGAATATTGCATTGAACGCCAACGCAACTCAAAATTTGATTTTTGTACACCCCTGACCCACGGGTACTTGTTGAAGAAGTCTGATCGAGCAGATATTCAATAGCCTTATTGAATTTTTGCTTCGGAAAACGTTCCATTTGAACAGTGTTTACCCTAGGCGGTCCGATGATGGTGCCAGTCCACCTGGTGAGGCTCATGTCGGAATCGTCCTCGAGTCCCCAGCTGATGTTCCCGTCCCCCTTGCCTTTCTGGCCATCCTCCAGTTCCTCCAGCAGCCGAAAGTTCCTCGGAACGTCCACTGAAATCTCCGAAATTCAATCAAACCACTCAACTTCCGACTTGAATTTTCAAGTTTTCTCACCCATTTTTCTCAACTTGCAGAGTCAATTGGATAGGACCGACCTAGGAGAGAGAATGATATCTGAAATGAGGCAGGATCGGTAAAACAAAACGCAAATCCCACGAAAACAACAAAATTCAAGAAAAAATCGTGAAAATAATTGCAGCATCGAGGCTGCTAGTCGCTACGCTGTTCCCTTTCGCGACGGGTATAAAGAGCGCATTGCAGCATTGAGCAAGTCGCCTGCGGGAGCTGCTTGGACTCTTGAATTTGCGACGAGATGACGATGCGAGCTGCAGTCGTGCGCGCCTTCGGCGCTGCGGACTGCATCGAAATCGCCCTCAACCACCCTAAACCGGCACTCACCACAGCTAATTCGGTAGGTCTGTATCAACATCCCGAAAGACTTGGATTAAAGAAAATCCCCAGCAAAATTCGATGTTTAAACTTTGAAAAATCCCGAAAAAAATCTAAACTATAATTTTTTTAAGTTCAAATTGTTCAGGTTTATCTTAATTCGGAATTTCTCGTTGCCATAATCTGTTCTGCCATTCTTTCTTTTTCACTTTTTTCCAAAATAGCTGTTCAGGTGCTGGTTCGAGTGATTGCGGCGGGTGTCAATCCTGTGGACACATACATTCGTGCAGGCCAGTATGCAGTTCTGCCGACTCTGCCCTACACTCCAGGAAAGGACGGATCAGGAATCGTAGAACAGGTAGATCTTTATCAAGGATGTGCGGAATTCGAATTTTGAAAAATTCGGAATCAAAATCTCAGAATTCCGCACACCCCTGATCTTTACTTTTCAAAGTAATGGTATTTTCTAAAATTTTGGCAATTCAAGTATCCCACAACCTGCAAAAATAATATGCAAAAACGATAGAAGGCTTCTCCACTATCCTCTCATCTCCTACCTTAGTTCTCAAAATTACCGAGCTGCGGGGATTCCGAATAGCCGAAATTTTCAGCTCTTTTGAAAAAGTAGAAGATCGAAATTTATCTTTTATCTTTGAGAGAAGTTCTGATATGTAGACGGAGAGTCAAACTCATTTGCTTCGATCCTTTCATAGTCTCATTTCTAATTTACTCCTCGTTCAGGTTGGCAGCGACGTGAAGCATGTGAAGGTGGGCGATCGAGTTTGGATGATATTCTTACAGACAGGCACTTCTGCTGAATTCTGCATCGCTGATAAATGTTTTCCATTGCCTTCCAGTAAGTTTGATTCTACAGTTTTAATGATTTGAACATTCGAATTTCGATTTGTCATTCGCGCAAGGAGCCTGCGTCGGAGTCCCCTATGTCACTGCATACCGGGCACTGTTTCTTCTCGGGAAGGCCAAGGTGTTTCTTTCAGATCAGGTCACAAATTTCTGAAGATTTTTAGAAGGATGATCGCGTTCTTATTCATGGAGCATCAGGTAAAATTCACAAAAATTATTTTTCTTTCGAAATTCTTGTAAATATTTTCCTAATCTCTATTAGAGCTTGATCGTATTTTTGACATCACCAAATGTCAAATTTAACGTGTAAACTTTTATCGCCATTGACATGATGCTGTCAGGTCAAATTTTTACAAGTCAAATTATCTGACGATGGCACGATGCTAAGAATGTGATGACGTCCTTATTAGGAGGAGTTGGTTTGGCTGCCTGTCAACTGGCCGGTTGGAAAGGCCTCCACGTGACTGCGACTGCAGGAACTGAACAAGGAATGCAGCTCGTGAAGGAGAATGGAGCTAGTGCCGTGTACAATCATAGGGAACAGGGATATCTGGACAAATTGAAGAAGGACTTCAAAGAAGGTGGAAAATTTTGAAGCAAAAATGAAAACGAAATTTGAAATTTCAACAAATTCTAATTCAAACCTACATCAAATTCGCCAAAACACAATCCGAGTCGAAAACTCTCAATGTCCTACTTGAGAAATTTTGTCGTTTCAAAGATAGGAGTTTCAGGCTTTGATCTGATCGTGGAAATGGCAGCGCACATCAATTTGAACAGTGACACAGAGATGCTCGCAAGGGGAGGTAGAATTGCTGTGGTTGGAAACAGGGCAGAGACGAACATCAACGCTAGAAATTTAATGCGAGTCGAAGGAAGCATTTTCGGTATGTCTCTTTTTTAATTTTTTAAAATTGCGAGAAGTTCAAGTCAAAATTTTTTTCTTTATTTTTATCATTAATTTTCAAAACATTTGAGTGTTTTACGTACTTGTTCAATCTCTGTTTCAAAAAATGTTCTAGCATTATCCTTCTAAAAATCGCTTTGTTCTGCTCCATTTCGTAATTTAGAACTTTCTTTTCGTAGATTACTCATGAATCTCTGTTCCAATTCTTTTCCGAACATCTCGAAATTGATTTTCCAACACCTCAAATTTTCCAACCAACTCTTAACAAAATACTTTGTGACTGCTAATTTCTAGGGGTGGCGGCAGCCTACACTACTGACTCAGAATTCGAATTAATTTCGTCTGAGCTATCAGCCCTATTCGATTCCACTTCATTTCGCCCCATTGTCCACAAAACCTATCCTCTCGAAGAACTGGCTGCAGCTCACACAAACATTATGACATCGTCGGCAGCCATGGGAAACCATGTTATAATCATTTCTGACGAGTAGAATATCAAATCTGCAAGTTGGTTAGGAGGACAAATCAATTACTGAAATACTACGGAATCATGCCTTAAGCCTAAGAAACTCACGAGTTAGTCTGAGACTTCAAATTTTTTATATCACTTATAGTTAGAAGGGTTTATTCTACGGTTTGGAGAAAATCTAATTTCGAACGACATAGTTATCCTGTTACAAAATACTCTTGCCAAAATGAATAATAATAATAATCGTTGTGATGGACTCGAATCGTTTAGTGTATGTTCATTTGTGTTGTAGTTGAATGGAATGGGGAATGGCTATGTGTCCTCTCTGAGGTCAGTTGTGAGATGCGTTTCTTCCTTCCCTTTCTTCCTAATGCCCCTCCCTCTTCCTCACTCTTCTCCCTCTTTCTCTTTCCTCTGTCCTTGCATTTCTCTACCCTCTTTCTCTCCCTCTCTCTCCGATCATGCTCTCTATCGCTGTTTCTTTCCTTCATTCTTTGCTCGTCCACTCTCCCAATACGCCCTCATTTGGCTTTGCAAAATTACTTTTCAAGTCCAGCAACTTTCAGTCTTTCGGGCTTTCAGCCATTCTCTCCCTTCTCCTTGATTCAGCCATTTTATATTCAGCCCTGCAGCATTTCCACCTTTTCGTGCATAAATTATCCCGCCTCCCCTTCCCAGCAAATCTGCATGTTTCCATTTGATCGATTACCGATTGATTGTATTCTCGCAATCGCCTTCTCAATCCAGCTCCATTCTCCATTTCATTCATTTCTTTCCCTCTCCCACCACTATTCATTCCTCTTTCCTTCATCTTCGCACATTTCTACCAAATGGCTAATGCTCTTCCAATCGATTTTTCTTCCATTTTCCAGACTTTTGCGCTTGATAGATGAACGGTTTGGGTGGAATTTCTGAGAGTTTGTGAGAAAAGAGCGAAAAGTGAACGGTTGCAGTGCGGAGTGCAACCCAGAGGCGCCTGTCTGTTTATTCTTCGATGCTGATCCTGGTCAAATAGCGAGTCAATTCGGGAGCTTCTTTCAGGCAATTTTGTATTTCTTATCGATATTGGCGCATCTTAGACTTTATTTCGTTCGATTCTCCTTTCCCATACCTCTATTTACATTCTCTTTCCATTCTCGATTCCGTCCATTCAGCATTACTGTGCATCGACTTCCTTGCCTTCTTGCCTGTGCCTGGCTTGGTCATTCCTCCCCTCTCCTTCCCTTCCCCTTCTCTCACGATTCTCCTTTTTGTATATAATCGAACTCTTGAATGGCTTTGTTGTGGGAAATCGACTCGATTCAACTTTGAGTGTTCGATTCTGAATGAGCAGAACGAACACTGCACAATGCTCTTCCCTCTGCTGTTCATCCATTTCGCGCCAAAACTCTTCCTTCTTCTTTTTCGTTTCAAATCTCAAAAACTGCATTTCTGCATTTCATTTCATTCTTTATTTGCCTGTTTGTTTCGCTATGTTTTCTCTTTTTTCCCATTTTCACAGTTGGACGCAATCGATTTCAAAAGGGAAAAGTTGAAGGAAAAATCGCCGCTGGCAATATTTTGTGTCTTTTGAAATGCATTCTCTCAAGCTTATTGTGAGAAGACATTCATCTCGATTCCAAAATACCCGATAAATTTACGAGCATCGGCGATTTTTATCAATCAGCTTCTCTTATTTATTTGTTTTGGTGAATTTTTATCACATTTTCGTATATAAGATGATAGTAATTCACGAAGATCAACTTTTCTAATATTGTTTGCTCTAAAATTTCTAACATTCATTTGCCTCCTTTTCTTTATTTAAAGTCATTCTCTCTTCCAATTTTTCGTAATTTCAACAATTCCCTATGCTTCTATGCGCATAAAATTGGATTTCATCGTACGTTTGAATAATCGGCCTCAGTTGTCATTAGAATTTCTTTGCAATTTCGGGTGCGCTGCAAATTGATCATTTTCGTAGAATATTGCATGCGAATTATGCAAAAATATGCTGTTGAAGGAAGAGAGTGCGTTGAAATGCAGGGTGTGGAATACAGAAATAGCAAACGTAGTGATTTCGCAGCGTGATGGTACGTACCAAATTTGATATTTTTCGATCGGCTTCTCTCCTTCCCCTGCCCTCTGTCAATCATCTCTGCATCATCTGCACGTTCGATGTAAACTTTCTCCCTTACGCTCAAAAACTCCTCGGGGCGATTTTAGCTCGGTTCATTTTGAAATTTGAGAAAAGAAAGTAAGCAAGGCAGGGCAGGGCTACTCGCGATGTGACATTCAGGCACTCGGCAGGGCTGAACAACATTTCTTTTGGAAACTCCATTATCCAAATCCATTCATATCTGCTCCTTTTCTCATGGAGTTCAGCTCTCTCCCATCTTGTTTTCAATTTTCTATGCTTCATCATCGAGTATCAACTTCAGCTCGTTGTATTTATTCATCCCTACACCTGATTTGCCTTCTCAGTTTCATATCCTCGTATGCTTGTCTCTCATTCATCCATTCGTCATGTTCATATGCAATCTGCAACCTGGACGGGGGTCAGCTGTATCTGTCTGCATTCAGCTGCATTCGTGCATCGTGTTCAGTGCATTGGCATGTTTTCGGTGTATTCACCCGTATATTTCAGTGTTATTTCTGCCTTCTCTGCTCGTCTCGAGTCTGCTTTCTCTCTGCTAGAGGCCTAGCAGCCAGGGATATGCATTCTCATTCTTCTCAGCAGTCCCATCTCTCATCCGGCCTAGGCCCAGTCCCACTTGCTGCTGCTGGTCCTTACCCCCTTCCCTGTTCCATCCCCGAAGAATTCCTCGTTGCTCCGGTCGCCGATGAATGTGAATCAGTAAGTCTTTTTCTCTTATTCTTTCGGAAAATATAAAATCCTGTGGTGAAAATTGTCACCATCTTGACAAATATGTACAAAAACGAAGTAGATAAACATCTGTAGTCGGTCTACTCTATGTCTATTGGAATTACTCCTCACACGAGTGACAAATCATTGTATTTCAGATGGCAGCGGGTTGCAGTCTGAGTTGGCAATTGCTGTCGGTCTCCCTGCATCGAGTAAGTCCTCTTCCCCTTCCTCCAGTCATTTTCTGTTTTGTTTGATATCATTTATCATCGTTTTTCTCTTCCAACATCCCTCTGCAATAACTCCTCGTCGAGTCGCCTTTTTATTGTGCGCTTTTCTGTGCTCTGCTGGTAGCATCTCTGTGGGCAGCTTAACCAGCCTCGGGTCGATCAGATCCATTCCCCCTGCCCTGTGCGGCCTATAGCTCGGCTCAGTCCGAACAGCCGTCCCTCTCCCTATCTCTGTGCCTCATTCATTCCCTTCTCTATCTCTCTCCCCATTCAGATCCCCTCTTATTACACACTCATTTCACCTATCCATCCACTGGTCTGATTAGAGTAACTGCCCGCCTCACTGCCCATTGCTTCTGTTGCCCCGATTGCTCGAGAATCGAAAAACCATTTCGAGAAGTCCTTTCTTCAGTCATTTTTGCCCAATCGTAAACCTAGGTTGTTTGCTACAGTAGTTCGAAATAAGATATTAGTTCTGTAACTTCGATTATCTTTTCTTCTCGAATTTTACTTGTTTCATATCTGTAGCATCTTGCCGCTTGTTGTACATATTAGCCTGGGTCCTTTCATTCTCCTCATCTCTACATACCCATGTTTGCATGGGAATTCAGCAAGGGATTCGAGGGCTTGTACTCTTTGCCTTCCTTGCCTGGCTGCTCCTCTCTTCACTGCTTGCTCGCGTTGATGGATAGGCCCCAATAGGCTCTGCTCTGCCTCTGTTTCTGTCTTCTATCTGCAGCTTCAAATATAGCGGCTCGAATGCTTTCTTCCTCTCTCTCTCTCCCTCTCTTCCTTCCTTCTTATTGATACTCATCATGTTTCCCCTGCTCTGTTCTAATTGAGTTACCCTCTTTCAGGCAGCCAACTTGGGATTTGGCATAGCGATCTCTGGCGGTCGTGACAACCCCCACTTCACTTCTGGAGACCCCGCGATCGTTGTGAGTGACGTCGTCAACAACGGCCCTGCATATGGACTGCTGCAGTGAGTCACCTTTGAATACGACAATGTTTTGCTTGAGAAATGAGATATTCTAGTGTCGAAGTTCAAACACATGACAGCATTTGAGAACTCGAGGCAGAAAATAATCTCGGATTTTTGTTACTCATTCTTCAAAGTTTGCTTTGCAAGTGAAAGGCTAAAATTATGCCAAGAAGTTGAAATTTCGAGTAGTTTTGTGGCAATTAGAAGATCCAAAAATGTTGGCATTGACACTGAAACTAATGATTCATATTATTGTCAGTTTCATCAAGTTATACTCTTATATCAATTAATGGCAAAATTTTCCTTCCAATCATCTAGAACTAAATCTTCCAAAAATACAAGGATGCGCATTTTTTCTTAACTTCGATATCTAAAACGACGAGTTTGTTGTAATTTGCAGAGTGAATGACCGCATTCTGTCAGCCAACGGAGTTTCCTTCGAGAACATCGAATACGCAGCTGCAGTGGAAATCATAAAGAGTTCGCAACAAATCAACATGGCAAGTCGATTCTAATCCATAGATAAGAAGAAAAGGGCTAATGAGATTAGACTCGAAATGAGAAAATCCCGTTTTTCTTCTCTCCCATTCCTCTTTTTATCATCGAATTAATGCAAAACCCTCACTTATCTTGAGTCTGATGGTTGAGAAATTCATTATTTCTCTTCTGTAAACTCATTAAAAATCTTTAAACCTCTGAAATCTCCCGATTCCCATTTTATTTGTAACTTTTGCTAAATTAAAACAAACTTGTCCTTCAAAAAACAACTGAACTGCCTAATTTAGATCGTAAAACGGCGAGTAGCGATGCCTATTATGGAGTTCGAGCAGAGAACATTGAAGTTCACCCTCACCAAATCGAGAAAGAAAGACGGTAAAATTCGACAACTCGTCCCTTTTATAGCCACTTCCTTGCAGATTTCGGCATTGTTGTTGGCTGCAAATTCTACATCAAAGAAATTCGCAACCAAAAACTCGCTGAAAAGGTTCGTTCGCAGAGATTTTTAGTTTGATATGGGTCAGACTGAAAACGAGGGAAATTAGAACACGAGATTTCTATCGAATTAGTTTGAAAATTCGAAAATTGGATATGTCGTTCTTTTTCCTTTCGCTAACAACTCAAACCTTGACAAACGAACGAAGAAAAAGTTGCGATCAGGGGGTGCACGAAATTTTAATTTGAACATTTTCGAAGTCGAAGTTCGTGCACCCCTGGTTGAGATGACTTAGAATGAGCTTTTATTTTTAGGACCCTGGTCTTCGGGAAGGAGACGCTGTTTTGAGGATAAATGGTCAGAGTTTGGAAGGAGCCACTCTGGAAGATGTCAATAAATGGCTCGAAAGGTTGGGTTTTTCTGACTTATTGAAAGGCTCTCTGAGTTTGAAGTCAATAATTGGGAAACTTCATTCGTTTTTCCTCATTGCCACCCAATTTTTACTACAACTGCCTGAACATTCAAAATGTCGGTCTTTGAACACTAACTCAATATATTCAAGAACTTTACGTATTTATTTAAAAGAAAACAAAGTCGAATTTTTTAGATCTCGTGAGAAATTGTGTCTTGTGATTCAAAGAGACGTGCGTCGAGGCGCGAGTCGATGGCCGAGTGAGAACACTGTCTATGAGAGGGTTGGGTCTGTGTCCGCTACTCCGAGGCATTCTCCCACTCCATTGTTGCATCAGCCTATTGCTACTAGGTAAACATGATTTTTAAATTAAATTTTGGATGAGAATTTTAAAAAAAAAAAAATCTTTTCTAGACCCTCCCACGAATACATCAACTCCCCCCGCTGGCGATCAGAGTCAGCGGACGAGCGTCGCGTCTCTTCTCCTGCTCTGTCAGCCCACAACGCAGTCACTTCCTCCACGACTTCACATCCACTCGAGTACGAGTACTACAATCGACAGACACAGAGGGTGGTTGATCAGTCAATCAGGACTGTCAATTTTCGAAAGGTAAGGAAAGTGTCCAAATGAAAATTTCGAATGACTACTAACAAAAGCATAGTGATAGGCAGAGACGATGTGTAAAATGTTCCCCAATATGGGACTTGCCTATTCAGTGGTTCAAGTGATTTATTCTCGAGCATCCCTCGTATCATGCAAGCTTATCCAGTCATTTTCAGGTAGGCGGAAGTGTCGGTGTCCGAGTAATCGGCGGAAATCAAGTGGGAATTTTCGTCTCTGCTGTGGCTGGAGATTCCCCAGCAGCTTTGCACGGCGTCTGTTGCGGAGATCGAATTCTTGAGGTTCGTCGTCGTCCATTGTCCCATTCGATTTCTCATCCACTTACCTTCTCAGGTGAATGGCCGATCGATGCAAGGAGTGACGAGGGAGGCGGCAGTGCAGTTGCTGCTGAGTTTGGAGGACAGAATCAGTCTGCGACTGCGTCATGACAGGAACGAGTTCGAGCACGTCAGGAACAATCAGCTGGGAGACCACTTCTTCATCAGGTATACTTTTCTCTATCTCTACAGTAAGAATTGCATTTTTCATTGTTTTGACACATCTAAGGGCTAAGTTCACTTCCGATACAAATCGATTGATAATTGCGGCTGGATGCTCGAGGTGTTTACATCAAACGGAGAGGGAAGTTGCCTCTGCTCTCGCTTTCTCTCGGGAAGGGGGGAATAGGGATAATGAATGGAGTGAGGAGGGAGTCATTTACGAGGTGCAGGGGAGAACGATGAGAGAAGGACTGAGGGGAGGGGAAGGGTCAGTTGTCAGCTGAACTGAACGAACTGAAGCGGGAAGACAAATGATGCAACGCCTTGCAGGGCACATTTCTCGAAGGAGAAGCGATGCGGTCCTCTGGAGCTGTCGATCAACGACGGGGACATCTTCCAGGTGACAGACACTCTCTTCGGGGGCACTGTCGGCCTCTGGCAGGCCAGCCGAGTCTATTCCGCTAATGCTAACAAGGTAGACTTACATTTTTAAGCTTATGAAAAATCACTTTGAGTTCTTAGAATGCAAGAAATACAATCAAATATTGATAGATCAGAAGCGAGATAGGTAGTCTGTTCTGATACGGAACACTTTAGATTCCAATCCCCTCTTGTCTCTGAAATGAATTATGAAGTTAAGATTTCGGTATTTTTTCCTGGAAAACTCACTCACTTCTTCGCTGTGCATTTGAAAAGTTCACTTTTTTTCTTTTACCGACAATTTCGCTTTCAAATTGAATCAGCTAGAAGACTTTATTTTGAATTTGTACATTTTGATAGAGCAAATTAAAAACCGTCCATCTAGTGATAACATTTCCAGGGCGAACCTTTGAAAGGAGTGATTCCGAATCAGTCGACGGCAGAAACGATAGCTCGGGAACAGAGACGAGTGAACGAGCAGAAAGGGAAGGGGACATTGCTGAGGAGGAAGCTGGATGCGGCCAGACGGACCAAGAGTCTGCCCAAGAACATGCTGGCTGACCCTGCAGAGCTCTGCGCCTCCATCCCCCTCCCTGCTTATGAACGAGTCGCCCTCACTACTCCATCATTCCATCGGTATGTCCTTCTTCGAAATGGGTTGAACTTCATTCATATGTCGAACATTCTTTTATGAACGCGATGAACAAAAGTCCTATTCACTTATATTTGGTTTTGCGCTCTAATTCTCTTGCAAGAATGAATAATCTTTTTCTTCTATTAAAATTTTATGATAAGTGCGAAGCAACAATGAGAGATAGGCGGCATTACTAAGGAAGAAGATGATTGAACTAATTTATACGAATAGCTTTCTGCAAAAAGTTTCGGTTTACGTGTAATCTATTCTGCGACAACATAATCAAGTTAAAGCTTCTTAGCCAATGCAATGCATTTGATCTTCAAAAAAAATTCACTTGATGGATTTCATTTAGACCAGTTGTTTTATTCGGTCCCTTGGCTGATGTTGCCCGTCAAATGTTGCTGGCCCAATTCTCGATGCGCTTTGCGGAGCCCGAGGGCGATGGAGGCGTCATTCGCCTGTCTTCTGTCGACCAGATCATGGCCTCTGGCAAGCATTGCGTTCTCGATATCAGCATTGAATCGGTTAGTTGACGATAAAAATTTCTCGAATGTTAAAAACTCATCTTTCAATGTGATAAGCAACTAAGTTCTGAAGTTTTACCTTTATGTTTTTATTTGGTCAATTCTCATGATCCAAAGTATTTACGATTTTTGAGGAGCTTGAATTTTCAGGTCGAGCGCCTTCAACTGGCCCAATATGCCCCAATCGTGATTCTGATCGACGTGGATGGCAGGTCGAGAATCAGGGAATTGCGGAAGAAGGCAGGAACCACGCACGTTTCCTCTCGCAAACTGGCAGACCAGGCAGCTCAGATCAAGAAGCATCACGCTCATTTGTTGTCAGGTAAATAAGCAAACTTACTTCTTTCTTTTGGAAATAGCATTGCTCGATTTAGTCTCTTTGCATTTTTTCTGCTAGCTATTGGTTTAGTTAAAGAAAGTAGTGAAAATATTTGACGAAAAAAATCCTATTGGGGGAAAATTCGGTTGTTTTCAGCGACCGTGGATGCGAGCCAGGAAGACGGCTGGTTCGAGGCACTTCGCGATCTGATTGCCCACCTGCAGACCAGACGCATTTGGTCCAGCGAGTTTCCCATCAATGCTGCTCTCGAAGATGTGAGTATATTTGTATTTTTTTCTTTTTTATTTCTGGAATCTAAAATCGAGACTTTTAATTTCCGAGGATTGAAAATTCGCAATTATTTCAACTTTCTCGATGTCGCAATAGAAATTCTAAATTACTCGGATTTTTGGAACACAACTAATAAAGCATTCCATTCATTTAGGTCCTGCTTTTCCCCCTTTCTACCAAATCAGGCACATACGATTCTGATGCAGATTCCTTGAAGGGAGATTACGGCGAAATGGCGGGAAGAAGGGATGAATCTATTGGAAGAACGCAACAATCACCACTTAGCAGGTCGACATTTTCATCGTTTTATTTAGCGACTTTTTCGCAGCCTATCATCGCTTTCGTTTTACTTTCTTGCATTAGAGATTCGAATTTTTCAAGAGGAAATATTAGAGAAGACACAAGTTCATTGTCGATCATATTTGATAGAAAAAGCACGAAATTCGTTTAGAGCATTGTGAACCCCACTTCTCTCTCCGTTAGAATTTCATTCATTTCAGATCGATTCTGGAATGGGACAACCCGTCGTCGCTGCGCGATTCCTCGTCAGGTCCAGGAGCCCGTCGCTCGTCCCCTCCCTCTTCGACGGCCCCTCTGCCTTTCTCGCAACACTCCCAACACGGTCAATCTCCCTCTCCTTCCCCGTCTCATGTTCACTCACAACAACCCGTGTCTGCAGATTCTGCTTCCGAAAGTACTAACAACAACGGTGTCGTGTCGTCCGATGGTTTGTCGTTGTTTCGTTCAATTTTAATTTTGGAGATTTTTCTAGAAGTTTTGACTTTTCTTACTATTCTTAGAGCTATAGATTTTGAAATTTGGAAAACCTTATACTTCGAGAAATAAGTGGCATTTCAATGCCTAGATTTACGCAATATTTTAACCGCTCACACTTTAAACCTCGTAAATTTTTGGTGGAAATGTCGCATTTTGAACTCTCAGTATATTTCATTTATTCAATTTGTGTTAATGCAGGATTCATTCACAACTTTTATCTGTATTCTAATCCAGGTTTTGAAATCTAACAATCTGTAGTTTTCTATGTTAGGATTATTAATAACTATTATTTCAATCGTACAATTTTAGGGAGTCGCGGCCAAGTGACATCGCCTGGCTATTATCACGTGAAGCAGTTACTGAATGATGAAACTCTCTACGATGATGCGAAACTGGCGAATCAGATCGCTAACATGCGACTGCAAGAGGAGGCAAAGGCCAGAGAGGAGAGGATGAAGCTGAGTGAAACCAGCAGGAGGGATGATGAAGATGAAGGGGCAGGTGAGGAATTTTTGCTATATTGTTGATAGATGTAAGATAAGCATTCTTGAGGATGGAGATCAGCTTTTTTACAAAAAATTCTGATGATCTCAATAAGAGTTTTCACAGCTCAGTTCTCCAAAAAGTGATACGAGTTAACTTTCCAACACTAGAATAAAATTTCAGATGAAAACCGACATCGAAATGACATTCCACTCAAAGCGCCTAACGCAGACATGTACTCCCCAAGGGAAGATCGGGACAGAACGAATGGAATTATGGGGCAAGGTAAGAAAAATACATTTAAAACGAATATTTTATTAAGTTATTTCAGCGCCCCCATCGCCTGCTCATCGATATGCTCCAAATGATCCAAATTCGCAATATGCATTGCGCAATTCTGGACAGTCTTCCAATAGTTCTCAATCGAAACCTAGCATTGCTCCTAAACCTAATATTTATACGCAAAGTGTGATACGGTAAAATTCCAATCTTATTCGAGTGAAAGATCATCTTTTCAGAAATAAATGGTCGGATAGCGAAAGTGTGAATCGAAATGAGGGTCCTTCGAATGGAATGCGGGATGACGATTCGTCTGCTGGAATGACCACAGGACTGCATCCGTCGCAGTACGACACAAATCACAGGAGCATTTCTCCAAACACAGCAACTATTTCACTCAACATTTCTGAAAATGTATCGCTGAGAGAAGAGAATGGAAATGTGCCCAAGAAGAATGAGCATCGAGATTTGAATGGACAGAAGGATGATGTGAGGACTAAGGGTTTATTTCTGAATTTGAGTGACTAATTGATTTTTCTAGGAACCAAATGTAGTGGAAGAAACGAGTGCGATTGTGACCCACGAAGGAGCTGTGCTGAGCTGTCCTCAGTCCAAGGTGCAGTTGAGAATCCCTAAGGGCGCCATTGTTGAGGGGGAACAACATGAAATTTATGTCAAGGTAGAAAATTTTGCACAATTAAAAATACTTAATACTTTTCTCTGAAGATAGAACGATCTTTCACATAATAATGAATTTGTGATCTAGCAGCATTGATGAAAGAGCTTCGACACTTTGAAGATATCCAAAATTATACTCCGCTTCGCTTCTTACAACTTACTTTAATTTCAGGTTTGCCGAGAAGGTGATGCTCCTCCCATCGACAAATCCAAGGGAGAAACTTTGCTGTCCCCTCTCGTCATGTGTGGTCCTCAAGGACTCTCATTTCTGATTCCTTGTGAATTACGGCTTCCACATTGTGCATCACTAGATCAGGTAATTTTTACCTTCTTTATTGCTTTAAAAATAAGATTTATTTCTGCTTAGTCCTGTTTCGGAAATGTTCAACTAATACAATAATTGCAGAAAATGTATTTAATTATTTTCACTTATTTTGTATGAATGATTTTTTAACGTTTTCATTTTTAAATTCTAGGACGGTCAATGGTCATTCTCGTTGAAATCAGGAGAGGGTGAGAATTGGACGCATTTGGACTTCGACTCCTCGCTGTCCGCACTCGACTCCGATCGACGATTCATTTCGGTGCCCATTTCACATTTCTAGGACTACCTTCTTATTCTTTGTAGCATGATTTTCTTCATTTTCATCTTCGTCCACTTTCTGATCTGCTCAAAATCAGTATTCAGTAAGGACGAGCCTAAATTTCAACATTCTCCTCTCAATTCCCAACTCAAAACCAGCAAAAGTGCCTGTTTTCTTGTTTTACCTTGTTGCATATTGTATTTCATGTGAGCAAAGTAAGTGAGCATGCAATTCCTCGTCTTCTAGTCACCATCCCACGATCACTAATTACTCTATTTATTGTTTACCTTTCACCCTTACCTTCTTTTTCACGTGCATTTCCAAACTCGCTTCATGCAATAATTTGCTCAGCGCTTTTGCACAAATATGCCTTTTTCATCAGTTTTTGAACAAGTGGACCGAATTAGGAAATAGAATATCTCGGTTCAACTTATCAGACCAATTCTGCTTTATTCTGACAAAGCTTTTCTTATTTCGTTTGCTGTGATTTTCATCTCCAAGTTGCCAATTCTCTCACGCTGTTGATGTATTCTTTGCAGATATTTACCTCTTTTATTCTTCTCATTTATTATTTATGTCCTTTCATCAAATTCGTTTATTCGAATGGTATACAGAATGCCTTATTTTGAACAGCCATGTTCAAACATGTCTAATCACTCAAGAAAGCAGTATTACTTATTTGTGACATTTTTCTGTGAATGAAAAAGTCAGAGCAATAATAAAGAATTTTATTTAATGGCGATGGATTTCAATTTTACTATGGCCAAGACTCGAGTATAAAGAGAAAGCTTGATCTTCATTCATATTCGATGACAATGGATTATCTGGATGCAAAAAATCCCTGAAGATCAGCTTTGATTTGAAGTATTTCAAATTTATTATGGCATCATTTTTCATTAAAATAAACAAAGCCCCAGAGTACATTGCTCTTTACTCCTTTACATTCGTATATTAGCCTCTTCGTTCATCTCTCTACTAGAGTCTTCATCCCCATCCATTCTACTGTAAGCGATATGCAACGCAATGTTTGTGTGCATTGCACAGCTCTCCCCTATCAATTGGCATTTGTGACTGTCTTTCTGCTTCTGCCTCGATGTCTGTCTGACTGGTGTGAATCGGTGAATTGGCTGAGTGCTCGGCTCAGATTCAAGTACCCCCCTTCCTTTGCCTATCCATAGCTCATCCCCCTACCTCCTATATCCTATTCCTTTCTTTATCCTATATCTCTTCCCTCTTCCTTGTTGACATATCTTCTATCATGAGACAATACGATCTTCCTTTTCCCCTTTTATTCTCACCATTTTCGTCAAAGCCATTTCTGGATTTTTTTTCAATAAAAAATTACGGGGTGAGTGCATTCCTGATCGCTATTTTTGTCTTATCAATCGTGACTCTTTTGAATTCATCTGTTCCTAAATAATCAATTCACAGATAGCTAATCTCCATGATAAAACGTGCTCTAATAGTTATGCTGAGAAGTGTAATTATTGAATAGCTTTTCATCTAATCGAGGATACAAAAGGATAATTTCTGAATTTCAAAATGTCCTATTCTTTTACTTTCTGGTCAACAAACATACGTTTGTCGTTCATAGATCTTACTTTCGACATTGCACTGAACTATTTGAATTGGAATTGGTACGAAGTTCGTATGTGAAATGTAAACGAATGGTATTGCAGAAATGCAGCAAGGAAGTGCAAAGATGAAGAGAGACTGGGGAATTGCGTTCATTATTGAGTTCATTCATAAACTCACTCAAAACCTGCCTGTCAAAGTTCAGCATTCTCACATATCGTCGTCCACATGTATACGTATATAACTCATTACCCAGTAACCGTTCCAGGTCAACATTATTCATGTTTTCTTCGATTCTTCGGGGACTCTAATTCAAAATGATTTTTATTCAAACCACATCTTTTTTCTTTGTTTCGAAGACAATTGGAACCTGCATCCCCTCCAGTCATCTGACAGTCTCTTCTCACTTCCAACAATAATCTCCCTGCTCTCCATATCTGAATCGTGCATTGTTTCCTTTCTGCGCTGCTAGTAACTCCCACCTCAATAGTGATCACAGAGAAGACTCTACAGCTGCGTCCGATTGCATCACTCCTTCACTCCTTCTTCATTGCTTTTGACTTTTGACACTCTCGTGAAATCTGAGAGCTTCGTGAAAAAAGGGAAAAATAAAGAGAAGAGGGCGAAATTTAGAGATGACCGACAAAACGAGGGAAAATGAAAATGAAACTCAGAAAGGAAGGGGAGTAAAAAAGACTGCGCAGGTGGAAGACACAGTAATGAGGGAATTGACTCGGACTGTGAGTGAATTTGAGAGGGAAAGTGGGCGATGAACTGAGTGACCGATGCGCGATCCGAAATCCGAAACAAAGAGAACAACATCTGCTTTCTGCATATTGCCCTAATTCCTATTTCTAAATCATTCAAGTTCTTCTCCAATTTAGTCGCTCGTTTCATCATGCAGTCCTTCTTACCTATACCTACCTACCTACTTACCTATCCCCCAATCCATCATCCATTCTCGACACGCCCTTCCCATTCATTTCGCCCTCCCCCACCATTTTGGTCATTCTCAATTTCAGTCGATTTCAGCAACAACTCCCCATTCAGACAATGCTTGCGCGCGAACTGCCCAATAGTAAAATAGCCCATTGTCCTGTCGACTTTCTGCCCTTTCGCGAGCACTCAGTTCTGCTGCCAAATTTTTTCCCACTTTCCTTTCTTTTTCTCGTCCATTTCAATCGTCAAATCGTTTCGCCTACTCATGTTTTTGTTCGATATCGTTTCCCTTTCCGTTTTGCCCCTTTTCTTCGGGTTTTGTGCAAAGTGACAGCGGCAATCGGAAATCAAAATCGATCATTCCCTGCCAGTTCTCTGTCAATCGCGATTCTCAATGAGATTTTTCATTTTTGAAAGAAACCTGCCAAACCATTCTGTCAATCGCAAAATTAATGTCGCTTCACAGCTTCCTGCCATCTCGTTATTTTTCTTCTTTGTATCCTCATTCAAAACAATTTTTATAAAAGCAATCTGTTCTCGAATTTTGCAGAAACGTCATTGTGGCATGATCTAATTCGCACTTTCAACCTCCTAAAATGTTCGGTTCGAGAATGATGAAATTTCGCTTTCTACAGTAGCAATCCTGATAATTATTTTGTTCAACAAAAATTCCATGACAATTTTCATCTCGAAAATGAGTGAAGTTTGACATGAAATTGAACCTTCTCCAATTTCAGAACAAAATGACATTACCTTCCTCTTCCTGTTCGGGAAATTACAAAGGGGAGGAATTATGCCATGAGGCACGAGGCATGAGAAGAGTGTCACTTCACTTCACACTCGATATTTTCTCGCGCGTATTTTTGCTGAACAACTCCGGAACAGGGAACAGCAGCAGCAGCCCTAATGCCATTTACGATTCACGGTCGCCGTGTCATGTAATCGAGGCAAGAAGCAAGCAATATGTCTTCCCTCCCATATGCTGCTGTTGCCTCGAGATCCACACAATTCTCTCGCCAATTATACTCAGAAACCTCGCGTATTTGTAATCGCAATGCCATTCAGTCATATCCAACATTCTCGACCCATTTAGTGTGAATGATTTCTTCCTTCGGTTAATGACTCCATGCAATTATCCCCTATCCTCCTGTAATCTGTACTGTCATTCTGGCATTGTCCTGTAATGTAATACTGTCGTGTTCCCTGTTCTCTTTTCGATTACGTGTTGCTTTGCCTCCCTCTTTGCAGAGTCTATTGCTCGCCTCTCCCTTCATTGCGTCCACAATCGACTGCCGGATCGGTTCCTTCCGGTTTTCCTCCTCCAGATATCGACAACATTGCCTCATGCAGTCATACACACCATACACTAGCGCAGCAATGAAGCAATAATTCCGTCAATGTCCGAGATTCTCCCCACTCCCTTCTGCCATTCCCACTTCAACCCCCATGCCTTAGGCCATATATCAAATAATAATTCTCCCACGCTTCTTGCATCGTGGCATCATGCTGTGTCTCTGTCAGTTTTTCCTTTCATTATCATCTCATATCTTCATTTCCCCTCTCATCATTCCCATTTCCAATTGTTTCACAGACACCACAGTCACTTTCATCTTTTCTTCCTCCCTCTTCTTCTGTTTCTGTTTTTCATTTTCTCTTTCTGATTATGTTTCTGTTTATTTCCCCTTTCGGTTTTGCATCATCGATTGCATTGCAATTGAATGATATCAACCCATCAATTCATCTTCATCTCATTGGTAGCTTGCCCCCTGCAATGAAGAGCAACTATATTTTTGTTAATCTTTTATCTTTCAAATATATTCACTTTTTGGATTCTAAAAATTTAGAACTCTTATGACCATTCTAGAATCATCTTATGGCATAGCTAATCAAGCCTACAGCTTGAAGCTAAAAAAATCACTTGATAGATCATAAGATGGTTTCATGCTGAAGATTTGTGAGAAAAATCCGAATGAATAGTGCATGATTTATTCAACAAGCGACAATCTGTCTTCGGATTCCATAATTTATTCTGCCAATTTTATCATTCATAGTCTCTGTAGCATTAAATCAGAGCGCTGAATTTTCAATTTTATTCTTTGACTGATTTTTACTGTTTTTCTTCATGAGACAGGGCCAGAAGTTGGCGTCGTTCACATTCGCATTTCGCTCTACTCGAATGCAATACCCTGCCTGTGTCTGTCTCAGCTATCTCAGTGGCTGGCCATTTGACCTACTTGAAAAGCTGCTTCCCACCACCAGCTGACTGCCACCGATGGCACTTGCTGCCAAACGAGGAAGAGAAAACCGCTTTCTCCAAACTTCGCCCCACCATAAAATAGGTTGCTTCTTCTATTTCTCATTTCATTTACTATCAGGTTGAGGTATTGTGTATCAGTAAGCAATTTGTAAGCTGCCCTGTTCTGTTCTTCAGTTCTTATAAGCAAGTCAACAGGGCTAGGGAAGGGGATGGTAGGGGAGAAAAGGGAGGAGTAAAGGAGTGTCATCGGGACCGAAGCTGTGTACACTAGAGATCGGAAGGAGATTACTCGATGCGACTGAATGAAGCAGAAGCAGAAGCTGTGGGAGGACTGTTGAAGAAGATTTGCACTGAAGCAGTCCTAGAGTCTGTCTGTTGGTATCTATTTTGGAGTTCACTCTGGTCAAGATGTTCATTTGATATTTTGAAGTCTCAAATCATGCCAAATGTTTAGAATAGAATCTTCTCCTTAGGCGACCCTTCTTGTCGACATTTCTTGCTATCTTGAAGTCTCAAAATAGCTGTGTTTTTCACATCCTTCTCACTAAATTAGCGGAGTTTTTGTCGCTGATCTTCATAATTTCCATATTTATCCACGCATTGCGACAGTTCAGACATTGTTTCCGTACATGGATCTATGTTCAAAAGCCCTTCTCATTCATCTTCTTTATTGCATGTTCTCTTTTCGCCACTCCACTTTACTATTTCTTCCTGCTTCTTCTCGTCTCGAAATAACAAGATTCATTCATTCATAGTCTGTGAGTCTGCCATCCAATCCGTTCCCATTCCTCTGCTTACTGCATTAAGTCTCCCTTCTAAGCTTCATCGCCTCATCCAAAGGCGTCTCTTTCATTTCTTTGACCAGATGCATCGATGAGCGTTCCCTAGCTTTCAATAAATAAACTATTGCAACGTTGAGCTGCGAACAGGGAGCAGAGCCGTTCTTCTTCGAACTTTCTTTGCCCTTTCGATTATCGCTCTAAAGTTCCATATTGCTATCGATTTTATTGAGAAGGAGCAGAGAGAATTCACGGTCAGAACGGTATCATTTTCTCGCGCAACTAATAAATTTGTAAATTTTCTTGTGCGAACCAATGATTTTTGTCATTCTTCACTCGAATTAGGGCAATTACTATATGTCGTGATGTCGTGAGGGCGTGCACCATAGTTAGGAGCTAGAGAAGGGAATGAAAGTAGGACGAAACAGTGTGGGAAAAGATAGTTCGCGCTATCACGACATCATGGCATATAGTAGCTACCTAATTTATTCTTTTTATTCGATGATCCAAGTTTTTCCCTCTTTCATTTTATTCATTTTCAGAATTTCGTCAATATTGATCATCAAGAAGTTTTTTGTGGTGTTTTCCAAAATTGTCAATTTTTGGAAGTGATAGCCTCTTAGGGCTGGCGCCAACCGCCCATCTCCCTCTCTCTTCCCTGCCCATTTATTTTGGTTTCTGTCCACTTCTTCTCTCATTTCCCTCGCACGTGCCGCTTCCCCTGCCTCTATTTTTGTTGTTTCGTCTAATTTCCTCGGTCTCATTTCCAAAATGTTCCTATTTCTTTCAAGTCACCTTTTTCCAGCCGCCCTTCTGCCATTGTCCAATAATTTTCTTGCTTCTCGCTCAAATGCCACTTATTTTCACACGACTCAGTTTTGTTTCGACTAATTATCCTTTTGTTTTTCTTCATTTTTCGCATTTTCTCATGATCTTGTCGCAACAATATTGTTCTTGCCTAAAAAAATCAACATAGTACTACAAGTCACACACACACACATCCACATTCTCACTGATTTTGTGCTCACGTCGAGAAGAATTGCTCGAATAATCTCATTTTTATGCCAACCACTATTCACATCCAATCCATTTATTCTGCGCTCTCACATTTGCAGCATCAATTTCGCATTCGAAATGACCACTTGCCTCGGTTTTGCCATGGCTTGATTAATCTTTTGTTCGTGTTATTTTTCGACAGGTTGGAGTCATTAATTTTGAGCTGAAATCTGTGATTTTGGCCGGATTCATTAGCATATACACCCTGTACCCAGATGGCTAGGGTTGGGTGTTCTTTCCTTTGGCAGTCCCGCCCCTCTCCCATTCTCCCACTTCCTCCCTCTATCTCCCATCTCTCTCTTTCCAATGACCATTCCTCGCCTCTCTTTCCTCCTCTCCTCCCTCTGCCTATTTTTTTGGCTGGACGCTGTGAGTCTCCCTGTCCAAACTGAACCATTCATTGCCCATTTCTGCGCATGTGTTGTCTGAACATCCCAATTGCCAGTTTCACACATCATCTCCTCTTCTATTTCTATTTCCGAACTATCTCCAGCCATTCGTTTTCTGTACTGCTCCATTTCTGTGATTGGAATAGAAGAGCTCCTTTCTCACGGTCATTCAGCCATCGCCGCCTATTCTCTCGAAGTATATGTGCATCTTGCAGCTCTGCATATTTATGATGAAATCACCCTGCTTTCAGCGAATATTCATCACTTCCTCCCACGATATACATTTCCTAATTTGCGTTTTTCGTTGATTTGCACAATTTCGCCACAGCGCCATTTGTTTCATGAAATTAGCTGAAATTCGATGAGCCCTGGAATAAACTATGCCGAGAAAATGCTCGATAAATTTGGCTGTCTTCATTATTTTGGACATTTTCAAATTCAAATTTGCTTGGCTCTTTTCCATATCTCCAATCGCATCAAACTCCCCCTCCCTCCTTCCTTCGCTCTTTCTTATCTCTTTGTTTTTATCGTTCGATTTGATTTGTCCACTAGCAATTCATCATCTATGCCCATTTGTCGATTCTTTATCAAATCAACTCCATTTTATCTTTCTTTTGTTCGTGTTTTTGTCGGTCGAATGTTTGGTTGTTTTTGTGCCCAGGTCATCCTTGTGCTTAGGCGATAACATATTCAATTATCAA
The DNA here is from genome assembly GCA_964036155.1 of Diploscapter coronatus. NCBI lineage: Eukaryota > Metazoa > Nematoda > Chromadorea > Rhabditida > Rhabditidae > Diploscapter > Diploscapter coronatus. The sequence goes on from OZ038423.1 coordinate 40,344,574, forward strand.
TTCCTCCTCCATTTCAGATATCCGATGTTGTCTTGTATGGTTCATTCCCGTCTATGATTCTTCTCTGCAATGGGCAAGTGGTTTCTCAGCAGCAATTTGCTTCGACAGTTCCTGTCCATTTTCTACCTAATTTCCCTCGCCACTGCACAGCTCAATCTACGTCCCAAGCAACATGTCAATGCAGGTTCGCTTTTTTAGTTTAATTTGTAAAGTTATGATTCATCGAACAAATTCTGGGGAAGCTAAATTCATCAGGCGAAATAGATTTTCATTCAAATCAAAGTCCCTGCTAAAGATTCTATTTCTTTCTCGTTACTGTCTTGGGAAATTATGTCGGGGTTCTTTTTCCTGCGCATTTTCTTCTCGAAATCTAGGCTGCTCTAAAAGGACCAGACTTAGCTGTGCCTATATTCAAATGAGATTACCGATTTTACCTATCTGCAATCTGCATTTACCATGTTATCCTCACTGCCTGGAATCGATCATCTTATTCCCGTTTTTTGTTCGCGAGGTCAGCCTTGCTCCTTCTCTTCCCTTCGCCTCTTCTATTCTTGTTCCTCGCTGGAATATCTCATCCTGTAATCTGTGTCTGCCTATTTGTAGGCCTAGTCTTCCCCCTTCCTTCTCTGTCCTGCCTCTTTTGTCTTTATGGCTTATCATCCGTGTGGAAACGCGAGATTAAACGGAGGATAGAGAGGGGATGCGCCTTGCTGAGGACGGAATGAGGGAAAGTTGATGGTAGATGAGGATCGAGGAGAGAGGCTAATGAATAAGGAGGGGACTGACTGACTGGTAGACGGATTGGGGATCTACAGTTGTGGCTACTGCTCACAAAGAGATTTTGTCTTTGTCACTGCAAGTGTCCGACTTCCTGCCTTCCTGCCACTTACCCTCATTTCCCCTTCTCTTTTCTCCTTCCGTATTTGGCGCCTTCGTTCATTCCTTTGACTCATTCTTCATTCACCTCTGCGGTTTTGTCGGTAGTCTGCGCGGTGCATCTTCTAAGGAGAGGATCTAAGAGGATGTCGCAAATCCCCTCCCTTCGTCCCCTTTTGACCTCTAACTTACCGCTCTGTTCCTTTCCTCCATCCATTTGTCGTGTCCTTGATGTGTTCCTGTAGTAAGGTGTCTATATTGAGGCAGTGAAATCACCGTTTCGAGTCAAGTCGCGGGGGCTAAACTGTGATTGTTATTCCGAATAGAATCCAGATTATTTATGCGTTTACCATTCACAGACAGTTCAAGAAGTAAACCCTTCTTCCAGCTAGAAGACAAGTTGAAAGTTTAAATTCAAAATGCGAATTTGCGTAGTACCTTCCTCGCTTTTGCAATGCATATGACTAATGGGATTGTGTTGTGCTGTTCTGTGAGAGAGGGATTTCCAAACAGACACAGACTTGTGTGAGAATTACTCAATCCCTTACAACAAATGCAACATGTTATTCGTAATCAGAAAGTGGAACACACCCCTTACTTATCACTGCTTATCTGCTGTTCTGTTCATTCTGACACACGATTTGAACCAAGATATGATGCATCTGTCGATCAGACATTTTCTCGAGAAAACGATGTTGTAAACATGATTATGTACATTCAAGAAAATATCTTTTCAAAGAAAAGGATAACCATTCCTTATCAGATTTGACGAGAGACAAATGGTGGCTTTTCAGATTAATTTTAACATGATATCACCCAAATCGAAAGATCAGAAATATTTTCAGCTTTCAACCAAATCAAAAAAGCGCGTGTGTCATGTTGTCGAACTTGTTCACACTCCAAATTCGCATCATTCTGCATTTCACTTCATTTCCTCTTTCCTCGTTCGTCTCCCATTTCGTTCCTCTTTTTGCCAACCCAGGCGGCTTTTCGCTTTCATCTTGTTTCGGGCAATTTCAACTGCCATCCCGCTGCTTTGCTTGTCGCTGGCAGTTTCGATCGGATCAGCAATCAAATAGGCATCAAGGCTTCGAAACCAGCTGAACACAGAAATGAGGAACGAGGAAAACATTCGAGACGAGAAGAAACTCGTTGGGAATAATCTCAAGTGGCAAATTGAACTTGTAGATGGAACTGAATGAAAATTCGTGGGAATTTTTGGGGTGTCAGATTACAGGCGGCACAATGGTAGAAAAGACAGAATGGCAGAGTGAAAGTGAGATGATGGAATGTGACTGTCAGGTTACGAGGGGAAGGGAGAAAGAAACCGCTTGATTGTTGATTAGGTTGGAATAGCGCACTGATGCAAATTAGCTGCTGCATGCTCATCTCCTTCATCTGCCTGTCTGCAAGTAGTCATGCAGATTGCATACCCATTCCCATGTCTGATTGCCCTTCCAGAATAGCCATTCTCTGCCTCCCTCTCGTTTTCCTTGCTCTCTTCCCGAACCGGTCCAGGACAATACCTCCTTCCATTCCCTACTTGACTGCTTGACTGACTCTGGCTTTTCCCTCGTTGCCTTATTCCTCTATTTGTTTGTGGTGCGCCAATCGCTCGATTGAGTGAAACCTTTGAACTACTTCGATGAGAACTACTCGGGAAGGAAGAGAAATTGAGAAAAAGACAGGTAATCGGATAGAGAGGTTGGAAATGGGATTAGGTAGCATGATTCAGCTGGGGGAAAAAAACCTCGTGCATTGTGAGGAAAATTCTTAGTGTCAATATTCTTTTATAGGAAAATTTCTATATTATGATCTACGATTTAAAAAAAAAATGCTTTGAAGTTATTCTAAGAAGCTCATTATCAAAAATCATGAAGTTTTCAAACTTCTAATTATTGTTTGTGTATCTCAAATTTCCGATCTGCGAACTCTGAAGAAATTGGTGCGCGATTGACCTGGCTTGATGATGAGAGAATGATAGGTGAGAAGAGCAGTGTGATATCCTCCCTCTGCTCTGATAGACTCCTCGATATCCCCTCCAGATCTACTCTGACAGTTGTCCTCCTTCCCTCTCCTCTTGGCTCTGATTTATTTCGAGTAAATGTCCGCATTGCACTGGGCATAGGGCAGTGGGGCAGGCAGCAATCTGGCTGCAATCCAACTGACCTGAGCCTGGGCTGAAAGTGGGACTGACCAAAGTAATATAAAAGAATGGCTGTTTACGGCAAGCAATTGGCCGGCTTTAATCCCAACCTCAATCCAGTAATTCCATAATTGGATGTGGCTATTCGTCCTGTTTTATGGTTTTCCACGAATTCCTCGATCCTCATGACTCGCACAAAAACCCCTCTGCCTGCCCATAAATGGCCCGTGCAGTAATTGTATTTCCCCTGTCTGCCTCATTAGCCGGTTTGGTTTGGCGATTCCTCGCGCCTCGACTTGGACTTCAGCTTGTTCTTTATTGCCTCATTGCCTAGGGCAGACGGCGCAGAGCTCGCTCATATTTCACTTGTTGCATTCGACTGCAGTGATGCAGTGGAATGGCTATGATCTGCATTCAGTGGAGGATCCTCGAGGGAAAAGCAATAAGCAGAGACGAAGAGAGGGAGATCAGAACGCGAATGTCTGCAAGCATCAAGCAGTCACAACAGCTCAAATATGGCTATATTAGGGATGCATCACTTGAATCCAATCGTAAAATACAACAAAGCAATGCTATTCTCATTCGCATTCTCACATGCAAATGCAGAGATGAAGAGGCGGATAATGAGTGGAGAAGTGCAGGAAGGAAGGAAGGGATTGGGAAGAGCACAAACGAATACATCATAAATTGCCCGAGATGAACACGAAGTATGAACAATGAACAACTCATTCGTGGGGAAATGGAGTATAAATTTTGTCTGGGTCTTACGAATTCCTGAACTCCGGTTGCCCAGTTGATTGATGACCTTGCCTTCGAAAACACATAAAACGTAGTTCTGCATTTGTAATGAACATACAAAGAAGCTAGGAATGGAAAAAAGAATAATAGAAATCAAAGGATAAAACAGTTTCAATAATTGTCGATTTTCAGCGGGCCTCGGATACCGATTCGGACAAAGCTCAGATAACGCTGAAGATTCGGATCATTTCAAGTTATTGGCCGCTGATGGAGAATCGCTGCTCGTCGGTGCAAGGTAGACAATTTTCCCGTTTATGAATTGAAAAGATGATAGCTTATTCTGAAATTATGAAACTTATAAATTAGCTGAAATTTTCTTATCATTCTTCCAAGTTTATTGAATGAATACAAGTTAGACATACTAACCACTTCAAGGTGATAAACGCTTCATTCTGCATATTTTGAGGTGGAGATCAATTTACTCTAACTTATGCTTATGAATTTACGACAGTTTAGCTTGTTCTCTATTCCAGAATTCTTACCGCTTTTCTTTGATTGCGAAAATTTTAAGATTCTTGCACTATATCTTGATATTAAGATTTCAAGCTAATCTTAAATTTCAATATCAACAGTTTATCCATGTATTCTCGGTTTGTTAAAAATCTCGTTATTTGCGAAATCGAATTAATTTCCCCCATTCCGCAGCTGCTCTAGTTATTCTAATCTCGATCATTTCATTCCTCTGTCTTTGTCTTCCATTTACGACCCGCTTGCAATAACTCCGCTGACCTTTTCCTTCTTCTTGCCCTGTTCCCAGCGCGGCGATTTCAATTTATTTTTCGATTTCTGCTCGGAACCGTTAACAAAATAACGCGCGATGTCCTTGTGAGTGGAGTAGAAGAGAGAATTGGGGGAATGGCTCTGCAAGCAGCCGGGTGTCTTCCTGTCATTCTCTTTCATTCTTCCATTTCTGTCAGTCACTCAGTCAGTTCTCCTCCATCGACGAGATTAATTATGTCTGATTGTCACGTCGGACATCAAAACGCCAATTGGATTAGTTTTGCTGTGAGCAGGCAGACAGGGCTACAGTGGTTTGCGAGTGAACGGCTGAGGGGGCTGAGTGGCAAGGCCATTGGCCTGCAGTTTGCAGCCTCACAGCCTCATCTCCCTAATTGGAATGCAATGCGCATCGAAAAGGAGAACGGCCTGCGACCACAAAGAAAAGGGAATTTATTCGAAGAAGGAAGGAAGAGAATGAGTAGAGGGATCGTGATTGCGAGGGAATGAGTAAGTGGTTGATGGGAATGTTCTGGCGTGGAACTGCGACAAGACAGAATCACAAATTAATCCCGTTATGTTGGAGATTTCTTTATCCAAAATAGTACAACTCTGCATTTTGTCATTTACTCTCATTCTCATTTTAGTCTGAATTTTATCACTCAAGTCATTTCTTTCTCTTCTATGTTATCTCTTAGAATTTTTAAAACTTTACAAAGCGGAGAAAAATAAAATGGCAGTGTTATGATGAAGATTGATATCAAATACTTTTCTTCTGGTATGCGAAAATAGTGTATTCCAAAACACAGCAGAAATACATCAACAAATCACATCATAATGTGTGTATTTTCAGAAATGCAGTGTACAATCTCTCGCTAGCCACTCTGAATGTGCAGCACGTAAGTGTCTATTTCTGATTGCTTTCCACAAAGGTGTTCCCAATCCGATTATTCAGAAAATCGACTGGAAACCGCCAGCCGATCAAATCGAAGAATGTATTATGAAAGGCAAAACCAAGGTAAGCCAGAAGAGAGAAAGAAAGAAAAAGACATACAATAGAATGCAGAGCTATCGAATTGATGTGTCATTTTGCAAAACTACAATTAAATACACGATGATTAATGGAATCGCTTTAGGCCGACTGCCAGAATTACATCCGAGTCCTGGCCGTGAAGAATTCCGGACAGGTGCTTGTGTGTGGCACACATGCATTCTCCCCCAAATGCAGAGAATACACATACTCCAATGCTGATGCCAAGCTGGAAAACACTAAACAGTTCGAGGGACAGGTACATAATTTGAAAAATATTCTTACACAATCAAAAGTGCTAGAATATTATCATTAGGACAGACGAGTTTTGCGAATTGTTGATATTGTCTTGAGAAGTGTTAGGATTTGATAGGACTCATGCCGTTATGTTGCTATTGAAAAAAATCCAACTGCAATTCCGAACCTTCAAAATTCTAAGCTTCCCTGATGAAAATTTGTAAAAATGTTGAGATAAGCACTATTTCAGGGGATATCGCCTTACGATCCACGCGATAATTCGACAGCCCTGTACATTCCAGACAGTGGCGAAATCTACGCGGCCACTGTGTCCGACTTCGTTGGCAACGATCCTCTCATTTATCGACGAAAACTCAACGAGGGGGAGAGAACTGGACTACGCACGCAAAGAGACGATGCACGGGTTCTGGATGGTAGGATTTTCAAAACCAATGTTCATTTACTAGTTCTTCTGATTCAGCACCGAATTTCGTAGCGACATTCGTCTATAAAGAGCACGTCTATTTCTGGTACAGAGAACGAGCGAGTGAAGCTGTCGACAACAACGAAGAACGACAGGTAGATATTCTCCTGTTCAAACATAAATTCTGTGAGGACATAAACGGTCTTTGGCAATTCCTTTTTGCTGCCATTGAATTGTATTTATTATTTTTTGAGTTTTAACTTTTGATAGAATCACAAATTTGATTAAATACTTTCAAATCATCACCTTTGAACACATGAGATTTTATTTTCTGATCGAAATAGTATGGAGCTAGGTAGTTGTTACTGTGAATTGCGTGTCATTTCATAGCTTTTCCCGTTGTCAGCAAAAAAATTCGTCATGTTCTAAATGCGATTATGTGTATTTTCAAGACAAAAATTTCGCGCATCATAACTTTCTGTATCATTCGATTTGAACCTGCTAGATTATTTATTTGCAGGTCTATGCTCGAGTAGCCCGAGTGTGTTCGAATGACCGAGGCGGACCTCGGCCAGCGAGTGAACGATGGACTTCGTTTCTGAAGGCTCGACTCAACTGCTCTCTCGCTTCCCCCACTCCGTTCTACTTCAACGAACTCAAGGCCGTGTCCGATCCGATTCCCTCCACGAATGGGGATCACATCGTCTATGCTCTGTTCTCGACCCCCGACTCCCCCGTCCAGATGAGTGCGGTCTGCACGTTCTCTATGAAGAGGATACGGGAGGAGTTCGATCATGGCACATTCAAGAGACAGGTAAGATTGAAACTATCTAGTTGCCTTTTCAAAGGATGAAGAGAAGACATAAGATCATTTTCTTCTTTCTGAAAACAACACCATCTCGTTTCTTTCGGCTAAATTTCTATTCGAAAACTTGCAAACCTGGATGTGAATCGAGGGGAAAAGTGTCAACGTTTTAAGAGAAACACCGACTCGTTGTGGGAAGCGTTTCCTCGGTCAGAGATGCCCAAACCCCGTCCGGGCACTTGCGTCCCTGACTCAGTTCGTCTGCCCGAGGCGACCATCTCGTTTGTGCTGGCGAATCCCCTTATGCATAAGTGCATCAATTCCGTCAACGGCCCTCTGCTCATTGAAGGAGTCGATCGGGCACAACTCACGCAAATCGCCGTTCTGCCACAGGTTCGATATTTGATATTTGAAAATTGAAAATTGGACTTATCCAAATGCAGTCATCGACTATTAAGAGTTCTATCGCTTTGACACTCGCAATATTCATCCTATCTTCTTGCATCAACATAATGAAACTCTTTTATCTCATTTTGAGTATATTAGAATTGAACTTGTGTTTCTTTTCTTTGTGGAAAGCTCCGATCATTTTCCAATTAGCCTGGATTTTATAGCAGAAGGCTTTCAGATTCAATCGGTGAACGGACAGAAATTTGATGTGATTTACTTGGGAACGGTGGATGGAAATGTGCTTAAAGTAGTGAACACAGGAGACAATGTGACTGTGGTGCAGACGACGAGGATATTTGCACATCCACAGCCCGTGGTAAGGGATTCATTCATTGAACATTCGAAGATGAGTTTATTCAGGTGAACCTTCTTACAAAATCTCAACAACTTGTGGTTGTGTCATCGAATGAAATAGCCGCAATTGGAGTGCAACAGTGCGAGCAGCAGACCTCCTGCAGTCGATGTGTCCAGCTACAGGATCCACACTGTGCTTGGGATGTTAATTCGGGCAGGTCCGATTTCTTTCATATACGATTTTCAAAGGGTTGCATTAGATAATTTAAGTTTTATAACGAGTGTTCCTAACTTCATTTTCTGCAAACTCGTCATAAATATTCTGAGTATTATTTGTCGAATTTAAAGCAGAGAGATCTAATACTGTCCTAAAGGGTTATTTTTGAGATGCGTAAGCGAGTCGTCATGGAGTGGCGGTCATTTCATCCAGAACCTTGCAATGGGTCAATCGGAGCAGTGTCCTGATGGAATAGCCATTGACGATCCGTACTACATCGACATGCCATCAGGGCGGGTGGAGAGACAGGGCTCGGCATACTCTGCACAGAGTCTGCTCCTTGGGTGCGTTCTCTGTATCATCATCACTGGATTAGCTGCTTTCTTGGTAAGTTTTCGAATCGAATTTTTGCAATTTCATTATTTTGGACTAATGAGAAAGGAAAATAAGAAAAAAACCAAGGATGTATGTCTTTGCGCATAAAATGATAGCTGAACATTGTCAGAATTAAATCTAACCTTTTCACGTAAACAAATGAGCATTGTGGTTTGAATGGAGTTCTAAATAACTTCTGCAAGATATACATTTTGTACGCAAAGACGTAGCTGATATCGTTGTTGTGCGCAACGACCGTTTCCCATTCACTTCGTTTTACTGGTCTTTTCCGTGATACAGTTGTTTTTTTTTCGATTTTTAAGATTTAATAATTTTCATCAATAAAAAAAAAGCGTGAACAAATGAGTTTGCAGGTCGGTTACCGAGTTGCAATCTGCCGTCGCGGTTTGTCTGACGCCGCTCACTCGGCAGCCTCCAGCAGTGGATCTGATTACTCCTTCGGCAGGGCTCGGCTGACTCGACACGATTCACTCACTGCCTGTGCAAAACTCGATCCTTATGCCGGTGTACCGCAACAAAAGGTTAGCAAAATGCTTGAATTTTATGAAACCTTCAAGCATCAGATATGAAAAACTATTATTTTGCAACAGTGTGAAAGAAAGTAAAGTTTATAATACTTCAGAAAATGATATTTTTTCTGAATTTTGCTTTTCATTTAAATCGTCAATTTGTGTGAGAAAATTTAAAGAAAAATATGCTTCCGAAGATATTTTGAAAGAAATAATAGTCAATCTGATAAAAACAGCAAATGAATTTGCCAAAACGATTTTTCAATTTCAGCAATCAGTGGATGCTACCTCGTTGGTTCTGTCGATGTCGCACCACATTTCCCAGGCCCCCTCCTCGCATCAAGCAATGTCCCAGTCTCAACATGCCAGTGGATTCACGACCCCTCGCGATCGCAATGCCATCCTCACTTCCCTGCATCAGAGCACATTGCCCAGAGACTACAAAGTCAAGAAAGTTTATTTGTAGTAGGTTTTCTGATGAATTTTTATCGTTTATCTTTCACGAAGTGAGTTCCCTCATAACACTCTTGGTTTACGAACCATATCCTCAAGAAAGTTCACTTTTTGAGAAATAAATTAACAGTAACTCAACAAACTCTGATTATAATCAAGATTCTCCTAAATCGATTTTTTTCATTCAAATGCACAAGTAATCAGAGCCAGTTGCAATTCAGTCTGTGATATTCTCATTGCTCTTGTTCTCTCTATTTCGCTATTTCTTCTTGTTCGACAAGGTGCCAAAGCGTGCTCTGCTTCTGTCTTCGAGTTACGCCCTCATCGCAATACGTGTATGGACATTGTTCACTTGGAGCTCCGCTCCTCCTTCTCCCTCCTTCCTTTCCATTCTACATTCATCCTTACTTCATTCTAATCCAATTCTAACTGAAATTTCCCTAGAAAATACCGGTTGAAAATTTCGAGTTCTATCTCAATTTCTGTGTGTTGAAAATGTTCAATTTTCAAAGTCGCAAAAATTATGATTTCGAAAAATGAAAGGAGTTCTTTCTTTTGCGACTTTCTTTATATGAACATCATTTATCGTCAGATTTTTGGAGACTAAAAATCTTTCACATGATGATAGATGGAAATCTTCATCTTTCTACTCCTATCTGTTGAATCTTTGATTGTGTTAAATTTTGTGACTGCATTTGGCATTCGAATTCTTCCTTTCGCAATGATCTCAAATTGCTCATAAAAACAAAATTCAGTGATTATTTCGGAAATTTCAAGCTGTACTTCATAAGTTTTACGTGAATAATCATTGGATTTGCTAATTTTCTAATTGGTTTACATTTTAATCTTCTACTGTCACAATAGTACACAAACAGGGCTCTTATTTCGATGAAGATGCGTAATTTGTTCTGTGTAATTACGAGGAAATTGAATAAAAATTTATTATATTAAAAAAACTGTTGAATTTCGGTTGAAAAATCTCCATTTCCAGCGATATCTCTACCATTTTCTAGTCGATTTAACTTTCATATACCCGTGAATTGTCTATTTGCCGTTCTTTTTCCTTCCACAATTTGCAATGGCCTTCAATCGAATCCCACTACAATTATTTACAACTCGAAATCAAATTTGGGAGGTGAAAATTGCTGTGAGAATTGATTTTTCGCAGTGCATGAAGAAAACGTTTCCTCAAACTCGGTGCTAATCGGTCTGCTTCTGTTTCTCTTCGTGGATTTCGAACTCCATTGTCTCTCCCTCTGCAGTATATATTCATGCATAACATACCTTGGTTTCTCGCACATTTGGGGATTCGATTTTCCTTTTCCATAAATGGGCGAGGCCGTGTCAAAAGAGGGGATTAGTCGAGTTTACTCTTGCTTTTATTTGCTTCAAAGCGGCTCCTTTTTCTACTTTCTGCTTTCCCTGATGACTTTCTGAATTCTAAATCACTTCGTTCTCACTTTGCTTCAAATTCGACAATTTTTGTCACTTCTTCATTCTATCAAAGTCGTTCTTCCTTGCTCATGTTTGTATCCATGCAGTTTGAATTCCCTCCTCATTCCCGCCTTTTTGTTATCGCTTATCTCGCTGTGTCATTCGAGCGTCTTTTCCCTGCCTTCCTTATCGATTCCAGTTCTGCTGACTTTGTTTCATCCGAAATTCGTCCTCTCTTATCCCAATTTTCTTGCTTCTCGTCTCGGAATTTCGCAATTTGTGTCACCACAATCGATATGTCACTCGTGCCCTTCTCCATTCCTCTGACAATCTCTGTCAATTCTTTGAAATGTTATAGTTTCAGATGGCAGGAGCAGATGAGCAGCCAGGGGGAGTCGACTATTTCGACCTAATGGATCCCGTCGATGTCACTGCAAAGCTATCCAACAAATTCGAGGAATTGGTTAGTCTTCCAGCTTTTCCATATATACGATATGATTTTGATATAAAACAATGATATCTCTGATTAGACATTGGATATTTTATTGAAACGGCAACTAATGTTTGATGAAGTACGCAGTGATTGTTTTTTTTTTTAAATGACGCAGTTTCTTTCTGGAAAAGAGGTCTCACTTCATCATTTGACATAAAAAATATGTCAATTTATTGAAACTCACTCCGTTATTGCACAATACGTTATTCGGTCAAATAAAAACTGTATGCAATGTACCGAAATAATGCAGAAAACTTTCAATCGATGCAGCAGCATTTGTCTTTCATCAACTATAAGATATATTCAACACTTTCCTAAATGACTTTCAACCGATTAAGGAGAGTTGATCAAATGCATGCAAATCAAGTGCTATTTCAGTTGTCATCGACAAAATGGCAGGAGCGAATCGAGGGAGTGGAGCTAATCTGCTCGCAGCTGGAGTCTCAACCGCGCGTGCTGCTCACAGACAGACTCGCTCAGGTCATCAAGGCCTTCACTAAGGTTGGCATGGCTTCAATTGAAGAGTACCTGAGTGCAATGAAGTGATTGCAGCTGATCGAGAAGGATGTCAACATAAACGTTGAGGCCAAGGCAGCCACGACCCTAAAAGGGCTCGCCTTCGGAATGAGGAAGGATTTCGCGAGTTTTGTTCCGAAGGTTCGTTTTTTCCTCTGAAAAGAAAACAGCATTTCCATTTTTGAATGAGCTATTTTCCTCTTGCAAACTTTTGACCTTTCAGATAATGTCAGTTGCATTCGATAAACTGAAAGAGAAGAAGGCGACACTGCGCGAACCGTTACACGCGCTTCTCGATGCTGCTTCATACACAGTACATTCGAATATTTCTTTTGAAGAATTATCAGTCTATTGCAGGTGTCAATGACTGCCTACGCAGCACAAATCGAGGAAGGCCTCTCGAACAAGAACCCGCAATCGAGGCATCAAACGGCTATGTTCCTATCCCGTCTCCTGGCTCAACACGACTCATCCACAGTGCCTGTTGAAGCCATCAAAGCAATTGCTCCTGTCTGTATTAAGGTTAGTTCCTCCTGCTTTTCTGCAAATTTCATTTGGAGCTATTTTAACTTGTCCTCTTTTCAAAAGTCTCAAAATCGAAAAATTCAAGATAAAGATTGATGAAAATTTGTACATTTCGGGGTTACTTCACTCGGAAAGATCGCGTTTTTTCTTTATCGTTGCTTTTCTCATAATTATGAATGTTCTCGAAACCTCGAATTATGAATCTGCCCACTCATTTGCATGTTTCATTCGCTTCATTCAGATCAGCAACGATTCCGACGGCGATGTCCGTTCAGCAGCCTTCCAGGTCATCGCTGCGATCTGGCGATGCATCGGAGAGGCTGCCGCCAAGCGACTCTTCGCTGAGGTCGCCAATGACAAACTCAAAATGGACAAAGTAAAAATTGAATGAGTTTTCAAACTCAAGTAAAGGATTTGCAGGTAATGGAATGCCACGCGAAATTGCTAGAGGAGAAGGGCGAGAAGGGAGCTTCGATCGAAATGCTCAGACTGCACACCAATTTCAAGTCCATGCCTGCAGCAGCAGCGAAAACTGCAACTTTGGAGGTAGTATTTTAAACTTGATAAAGGAGAATAGAATAGAGAGAAAAATGTGTGAAATTCATTATTTGCTAGTCTTGTCAAATAAAATAATTTATTATTCAATCTGAATAAAATCTTGCGCACAAAAATAACAATCTTGAAAATTTTTAACGGAACCAAATCATATTTATTAGCAGACTTGTCGATGGTGTGAAGAAGATCACGCGTTTCAAACTTTTGCTTGCCTCTGACGTAGAATATCACTATCTTTCGACCATTTATAATTGCCATTAATATTCCATGGAAAAAAGTTGTTGTAAACAATCTAGATATCATTTTCCGATTCAGAGCTGTTCTGGCGATGGTGGCGGTTCTGCCTCTGCCGCATCTGCGGAAATCGACCCCTGGGACTTGCTGGATGCAGTCGATTTGACTCGCAAACTCGCCAACAATTTCGATGAATTGGTAATTTCTTCCACGTCTTCCCTTTGTTAGTTCCAATTCTTTTGCAGCTGAGTTCGAAGAAATGGCAGGAGCGAATCGAGGCGATCGAGTCGCTGACAGTGCAGCTCGAACCGTCTCCCAAAATACAACTAAATGACCGACTCGCGGACATAATCAAATCCCTTATCAAGGTATATTTTTTATTTTTCATCGATTTTTTCTTTTCAAATTTTGGGCTGTCTCATAACTCCCATTTTAAAGAAATAATAACCGTTGAAACTTCATAAAAGATGTTGAGCAGTTTAGTATAATGTCAGGAAATGCTTGAACGAAAATAGCGATGTTTAAAATTCTATTCTTTCATCAGCTTTCAGATAGTGACTATATTTTTTAAATGAAAATTCTTAATATGAATGCTGAAAGAATTTCTAGGCCAAACTAATAGTTTGTAAATAAGATCAATAGTCATGCAAACTTTCATTCTTTTAATTTAATGTAATTTTTGAGAATATTTCAGGTAATCGAAAAAGACCTGAACATCAACGTGCAAGCTGCAGCTGCAAAGTCACTGACTGGAATGAGCTGTGGACTCAGAACCGGATATTCTCCTTTCGTGCAGAAAGTAAGAACTATTTTTCTGAAATACATCTATAATTACTTTTATTTTCTTTTCTTTCAGACAATGTCTGTGTCATTCGACAAATTGAAGGAGAAAAAGGCAGCTCTGCGGGACCCACTCAATGCTCTGCTCGATGCAGTCTCAAATAATTCGGTAGACATTCTGAATATCTTCATTTATTTTTCATTTTTTAAAATTATTTTCAGGCCCCCTGCACTCAATTCATCGATCAGTTGGAAGAAGGCCTGTCCAACAAAAATCCCCAGTCTCGTCTACAAACAGCCCTGTTCCTTTATCGCTATCTGACCTGTCACGACTCATCCACACTCCCTCTCGATTTCGTCAAAGGAATCGCTCCTTTCTGCATCAAGGTAATACCGTTTTGATTTTGAGATAAAAAAAACTAAATATTCCCTTATCATCACGAATCTTAACACTGCAGTGTGAGAAATGAACTCTTACAGTGTAAGTTTTCTACACCACTAACATACTTACTATTGTCAATATGAATACATTGAGAATGCATTGCCTTCATGAAACTTCTGAATACGCAAATATGCTTCAAATTAAAAAGAAAAACTTTTAGACAGCTTCGGACGCTGACGGCGATGTCCGCAATGCGATTTTGCAAGTGATGGCCGCTGTTTGGAGATGCATTGGAGAGGCTGCTGCGAAAAAGATCTTCGCTCAAATTGCAGAGGACAAAATCAAACTCGACAAGGTGAAATCGATTATTCTTTTGGAAATTTGCAATTTTAACCATTTTCAGCTGACAGAATGCTACACGAAGTTGGTCGAGGAGAAAGGAACGAGTGGAGCGACGACGGAAATACGCAGATTGCATGCGAATGCGGGAGGCAGACAGGCGGCTAATGCTTCTGCACAAAATGTATGGCTTTGAGATTTTGAAACCATAAATTCCCTGACCATGAGAGTATCATTTGATTTGCAAGAGCTCAATCGGGGGATCTTCTTCAACATTTGCTAAATCTCCCCACACTTGAATTTTGATGCATGAAATATATTAGCTCCTGTTTATGTTTATCTTTCAGTCCTCGGCTCCAAAACCGACCCGTCCAGTTGCATCAGCCTCTGCTCGTCCATCGAACTCTTCCAGAACTTCGACTGCAGTTGCTCCTTCGAGCTCTGCGAGGAAGCCCATTCAGCCTGTGCCTGCAACGAGGCCAGTTCAGCAGACACCTAACAGACCTCCCGCTGCCGCCGGTTAGATCGTTATTTGATTTTATAGGTTTTCGGAATTCGAGTTTACTTTTTTCGGAAAATTTCAGCATACAAAACTGGATTGTTTATTTGTTGTCATTCACATTTTCAAGACAAAAGCTAGTGAAAATTTAAAACCCCCAAAAAGCATTCTATTTTTTCCGATATTAAACACAAAGTTAGATCGAAAATTGATCATTCCCTTTTCAGTCCCTCGTGTTTCATCAGCGCAACCCCGCCCTTCTGTTCCCTCAGCCCGACCAACTTCCAGACCATTTTCCTCTCAAACGGCAGCTACAGCAAGCACTCCTCGACCTCTGCCTGCCCAGAAAAATGCAGTAAGTGGGAGACTATTTTGAATCAAGCCACGATTTTTATTACAATGAATAAGCCGGTTGAACAGCGACAAATTGGAATATGGATATGAAGAGGGTAGGGCTAGGGTAATGCAGAGTAAATTTATGTAGTATCAAAGTGATCAGTACGTCGAGCTGTACATTTTGATACATGATTTAGCCTATACAACCCTAACCACTACCCTCTTCATACCCATTTTTCAATTCGTTACTACACTGAAGTATCCAAAAAGCCTTTTTCTCGAGTAAAAAATTCGTATTTTCTAATGATTTTTGTAATTCCAGTTGACCACTGCAAATCGACCCAACATCGTTCGAACAGCAGCACAGCCACTCGCACAGAAAACAGGTCCTGTCCGAGTGACCGCGAGCAACGGAACTCTGCCCGGACAGGTCGAACAGCAACCACCTGCTGTTGTCTCTGGTGTAAGACAGTCTGTGCAGCAGACACAGATGAGAATGCCCCGAGAGCGGTCAGATCTGCAGAAAGGACCTCGATCCACCTCCATTCCTCGACCATCCGGTTAGTCCACTACTTGTGACTATGCATAGAATCAGACCTAGGCAGACTGAAGAAAAATACAGGGGAACTGTGCACAGGAAATCCGACTAAATGTTTATCTAAGTCTGTATGAATGAGTGATTTCTTTGAGAGAAAAACGAGTAGAAAAGAGCCATTGGCTATGGATAAAATTCGATGAAAATCAGTGACTAGGCAAAATCTCTATTTTGGCTAGTTTTGGTGCTAATTTGGAAAAAAACAGTATCCTTCAATACTGCAAGCAATGCTAAATAGTTTGAGAAAATAGATCTTCTGCATCCTATTTCCCATGTTTTGATGAAAGCTTATGGATTTCGTTGGACAACTTTGACTTTGTTCTTTGAAGTTTAAATTGCTCAGAATTATTTGTAAATTATTAGTATTTCAAGGTATCAAGCCTCCGTCCTCTGTCAGTCGACCTCCCTCTGCAGCAGTCGGCCCAACAGGTCTGCGACCGCCCACAGTTGGGTTGGCCAAGAAATGAACAGCAAATGACTATATCTGTACTGTGAGTGTTTTTATCACTTCATCAACGTATTTATTTCTCAAGAGATTTTTACCTTTTGTTCATACTTACTCCGGCCAAAAATATCTGCTCATGTTGGTGTGTGTACGGTCTATTTATCCAATTCTCAAATTCACTTGCCTTCAATCAGATTTTTGTGCAACTGAAAAGAATATTTATTAGAATTATTACTTTTTTCATTTCTTAATTTTTGCTCAGCTGCACAAAAACGCAAAATATCCTCCGTTTGTTCGCTTATCTGATCTCTAGTGATCCAAAACTTCTTTGAAAAATGTTTGAATAACTCAATTTTGACCTATATAGCATTTCGGCCAATAGATTCTACGGGTAAATGAAAGACATTGAATAATTCCAATCCCTCCTTCACTCTTGCTTTCGGCATAATGCTGATCTATCAGATTCTCTAGCCTATTTCATTCCGGTAACATATTTATTTCGACTGCGAGCATTATTCTCCCGAAATGAGGAAAGAAATAATAGAGAAATAGCGTATTTGAAGAAAGTGCTCACAGTTAAACATTAATTTTTTAATGATTATTGTCTGTCAAAATTGCAATAAACAAATATAGACATTCAAATCATCTATGACTCCGTTCAGTTGATATCTGTAAAGTAATAGAAAGCATCAGACTTCTCAAAATTTGACTCGCAAATCAACCCACAGAAAATAGTGTACCTTTTCGAGTGGAGAAAAGAAGATGTGCTCTTTTACTCTCTCAATATAACAATTATTATTTCTGCGGGTCGAATTTCGAGAGAAGTCTGGAAAGCATTCCTAAACTTCAAGATTGCTTCGAAGTTCAATTTTGTTAATTTTACCTCAGTGTGGTAACCCTATGAAAGTTTCGTGCCCTCTGTCCTCCAAAAACGTTCGTTTCACATTGCTCTTTCAAATTATTGATGTTCAGAATGACTGCCCGTCTTATGCTTCATCTTCTTCCCTATAAAATGTGAGTCAGAAATTCGAAAACTTGCGTATTTGTAATCTTCATGGTCTATGCTATGACCTTCCTATCAAAAGTCAGACAACATTTATATCGTCATTTTGCGTCTCTTTTCGAATTTCTTATCATTCGCTGGGTGCATTGTCATTGGCAGATTTAGTCACTCGGCATTTCATCGAGTGCACGTTGCCATATTTATTCAGGCCTTTCCATTACGAGTCTAGTATTTGTTTGGATTATTTTAGCAGAGGAAAATATTTTCAATGGTGAAAAAGACAAAAATTGTGAAGGCCTTTAATCTGGACATTACGACAGCTGGGGATAAATCATTGCCTGAAATTGGGGAAGACAAATTGCAAAGAAGGAGAAAAACCAAGAGGGAAAGCAAATCCGAGAAGGCAGGTCTGGTTTTGCCTGTGGCTAGAACTTGGAGATATCTCAAGAGGCAACTCATCAAAAGACGAATCCGATTGGATGCTGCTGTAAGAGCATTTATATCGTTTTCCTACATTTCGAAGATATTCACTTTGACAAATGACTATCATTATAATGAAGACCTTATAAATTTTACAAAAGAGAAGATGCATGCGACATTCACGACATGATTTCTAGATTTATTTGACAGCGGTTTTGGAATATCTTATAGCTGAAATGCTGTTGGTAGCTGGCGAGGCAGCCAGTGATAATGATGCAAAGAGAATTACCCCTAGGTTTCCTTTAAGATCTTCTGCATTTTTCAAATTTATTTCAGATTCGTATATCTGGCAGCTCAATTAGATGAGGAAATCCTTTCATTATTCAAAAATGTCATCATTCCGGATGCAGGAATTGTGCCCCATCCTAGCATTTCCTTTCCAAGTACACCTATCACAGAGGAGGAGATGAAGAAGAAACATAAAGTTGACAATCTCTTTTCATACCATTATTATTTTGCTCAAGTTGCGAAGAAGAAAATGTTGAAAAAGCTATCCCGAAAATAAATCATTATCTTGAAAAAATGCATTTTATTATTTTTTTTAGAAAACAATCCACATTTTAGGAAAGTCAAAAATGCAAAGAAAGAAATTTGATGATCTAGATGCTGATCACAGAAAATGGTATTGCACATTGTCAGAGGGCTGACTTGACAATTCAAAATTCTAACCGATTAGCTAAATGGATGACTGAAGTACTTAACAAGAAAATAGTTATCAAAATCAGTTAATTAACGACATGAGATGATTGGTTTGAATAGACAACGGGATGCAATTTGGTGTACCTGTATCGCACGATAAAAGTCTTACAATCACAAGTAGGGAAATGTTCATCTGATAAGATAAATTGGAAAAGTCAGGATATGCTAAGAGAAATTAAACTACCTTTGTGATACTATGGATTACGGTAATTACAGCATGCTACTCGTAAGTTTTGTTTTGTAAAATCTAATAGTTTCTATGATTTACAGAAATCTGGATAGTTATAAGTCAAATATAGTGAATTTACAATTCTGCAAGTCCTCCCTCCTGAACGGGCCTGCGTCGCACATCGATCACTTCAGAAGCGGGCCCAGTCGGCAGGACGTCGTCGGATTCTGAAGGCGAGTCGTAAGCGTCAGAATTCAAGGCGACATATTGCAAACGACGGCGGTCGCGACATTCCTGCAATTTCAGCACAAATAAATCTAAACAAGAAGATGATTTAGCCTTTTGGAAAGCTTATTCAGTTTGAATAGGAAATTGTAATAATAAAAAGAGAAACTGGATAACTTTCATCAGGTAAAAAAAAACATTTGAATGGAATTAGTAAGAATCGTCAGAGAAAGACTAGAAATCCGAAGAAGTCAATTTTTAGCAACAAATGAAGAATAAAATAATCTTTGATGGAATTGTACCTTGTAAAGTAGTGGGACCAAGCAAAGGATTGTGCAGACGATCATGAACATGAAGCCATAGAAGATGGCCACCCATCCGAACCACACCTCGATTGAGGGAATCAGCAGCTGCCCGAATGCAGCACCCAAACTACCAGTTCCTAAAAAGTGAATCATTCCAAATGTCATTCATTTGTTCAACAAAACCCTACCATCAACAATGCCAGTTACGGTCGATAGAGCTTCGGCATTGCCTCGCAGTTCAGGGCATTTGCCTTAAATAAAAAATAAATAAACTTGAAACTGATAGATAAAAAAGTATTGTTAATGCTCAAATCTTAGAGGTGCAAAATGGTATAATTATTTTTAATGGTTAGAAAATCGGGAAATAACACGTGAAAAGGAGAGACTGATCTAGAATCATTAATTGAACTCAAGCTTGTATGGAAATGGCTGCTGATACTCTTGGAAGCGAAACAAATTGAATGGGAACGATTGGAACAATAAATATTCGAAAAAAAATTCGCACGAATTTAACTCGATTTTGCGTAATTTCGAACATACCCAAATCTGCTGTAACGACACTCGAAATCATGTTTCCTGGGCCTGCCACGAAAAATCCGGCTAGAGATAGAATGAGTGCGTTGACGAAGTAGACAGGAGGCGAGACTGGAAAGGAAATTATAAAATGTATGGGAGAAATAGGAGAAACAGACGCAATACCTGAGTACATGTAGAGAAAGATATTCGAGATCGCCAGCATTCCAACGATTATCGGAGTTCGAGTGGGGAAGTGGTCCTGAAATGTTATTTATGACCGACTTTCAACAAACTCGAAAGTTAAAATGACCAAGATGCGTAATTTATTGCCTTTTCATTTTCTGAAAGATATGCAAAGCCTTTTAAAAATTAGACTACCAAATTTCAAGCTTTTCATTTATTTCCCTAAAATGATAAATTCCAAATTACCGAAACAGCTCCAGCTATAATCGCTGCAATAATTCCTCCGACATCGTACCAAATCGAAAGAGCGTCGGCGTCAGCCTCTGACCAATGCATCGCACTGAACATGATCATATTTTAGCTTTTCATGAGAAATAAGATAATTAAAGTGATAAACATTCAGTGTTTCAATAGACATGATCTGACTTTAAATCTCTAACCTGCTCAAGTAGAACGGCAGCCAGAAGAAGAAACCATAGTTGACTAGTTTCAAGCATGCATATGCTAGCGAGTACTGGAAATAATTAGAATAAAAATTGCAAATACACGATCACTTCTAGGAATTGTTCGTAACTTCGAGATGAAAATGTCGGTTAAAAAGAATAAGGAAAAAGTAAACAAGAAATCTTATCTTGAATATCCAAATACGCTTTCAATTGTAAACTTATAAAGAACCGTAAAAAGTGTTTACCGGAATAACGCCAGGCAAGAGCCAAGCTCTCCAGAAGTTGATGGGCCGAGGTCGTTCGAGATGGACCTCGATGACGCGGTGTTGCTCGTCGGGGACTTCGGCAGGTTCGGGAAGGCCGACATCGCGAGGAGCCGATTTGAGGTAGAGCAGAACGAACAAGGCGCACACAAACAGAAGCACGGAGTTCACCGCGAAGGCGTACTGCAACCCATTTTATTGAAAGAACAACACTTTCATATAATGTGATTTTAATGCGTCGATAAAAGAACATTTTTTCGGGATTCTGTAAAAATTAAAACTTTGAGGAGAATACACCGACCTGATAGCCCAACAGAATGACTCGACTGGCGATGAGAGTTCCAACGATGTTCCCCACACTCGCACACCCCGACCAGACACCGAGCACGACGCCTCGTGAGTTGTGTCCGAACCAGTTACCCACAATCGATATCTGAAAAATGATTAAAAAAATATAAATGGAAAGGTTGAATGTGTAATAATCAGATTTGCTAGAAAATTCAGTTTTTTTTTTTCAAATTTTCGCCTTTGACTAGCCCTGATTTCAGCATCTGTATTCTAAATTCCTAATCGTCGTCTCTTTCAGAAAAGAGGTAAGAAGATAACTCTATGGATCTTAGTTTGTAAAGAAGGTAAGAAAAACCTCAGCGGGCCAAGCGACGGATTGGAAGAGGCCGTTTGCGAGCCACAGCGACAGGTAGATGAACTTGGTGTACCAGTGCAGCAACTCGGTCACGTAGCCGAATATGAACACCTGAATTCGTCTTTGAAAACGAAAAAGATAGTGTTGAACTTACAGAAATTGCAGATAGAGCCATTCCAATTGACAGGACCACTTTTGGATCGTACGTATCGCCGACAACTCCACCAAAGAATAGACCGATGGCGTAAGTGAAGAGGAATCCTCCGTCCAGAAGAGCGAGGAATTCAGACGCTGCCTTAAATTAGAATCGTGAATATCAACCTTTAGCAGGATTTTTCTCTTGCAAGTGTGATTTCATTTTCAATCAATAAAATTGCGCAGAATAGGGTTATGTGATTAGCCCGAATAAAATTTGAATACATAAACCTTCATCTCAAATCCCACACCAACTCTCGTAAACCATCAATTTCACCACATCCTACGCGCACCAACGCGTGCACAAAATGCAGAGTTTAGAAGTGAGGCAAACTATCAAACCTGTTCGCTAGGAAACAGTGGAGGATGTCCCGTTGTGTTTCGAGTCCAAGTAGCGATCATCGAAGGCTTCACGGTCGACAGCGTTTTTCGAGTCGCGTGCACAAAGGCGAAGCTGACATTTTTAACGTCAATTTTTTAATAATAGATTTCTTTAGAAGAGAAAAAACGTGATCAAACGGATCAGTTAATCATGTGAATATTCGCGTCTCTTGATCACTAGCCCCAAGACGAAATTGTAAATGTATTCTTTCAAACTTGCAATGTTAAATACAAATTCCGTATGTTTACTGCTTTCGATACGAACCTGACAAATGTGAGAGCGAAGACGTTGAGGTGGTGATGCGTCCAGGTCTCGCCGCCTGTGAAGAATCGACAGATCCTCTTCCAGATCTCGTTCCGTGTCCGGATTCGCACTCCATTCGGCATTTTCGCAACGCCCTGAGATTTTACGGATTACATATTTTCAGAAGGGACATTTCGACAATCAATAAACCGAAACCAAGCTGGAAAATGTGACTAATCTAAACAATAGGCTGCTGAATTAGAGACAACCAAAGTGCGTGGAAGACGCGTAAATGATGGAAGAGAAAGAGAGTGAGAGAGAGAAAAAGAGGAATCAGCATAAAGGGAAAAGTGACGGGGCATGAAGTATTCGTAGCGAAAATAAGGACGAGGAAACAATATCAATTTCCATTTATGGAAACGAGATAAGCAGCTTGGTCAGAACAGATTAACGAGGACATTCAGCGCTGTTACTAGGAGACCAAGCCGATCTTTCCTTCTATTTGAATCGAATCTTAAACTTGGCTTACTTCGAGAATAAATTATGAAAAATTCTCAAGTTAAATTTCCCTAATAAGTATAATAGAGCGTTGTGAATTTCTTCATAGCTTTTAGAAGATGATTCACTAAATCCAAAATTCCGGATCAAAATAATTTTTTAAATAGTACGATTGTGCCCCTATACAAGGGTTTTCAAAATCATCTATAACATGCTGGAGTAAAAATGCACTCATGGGACGTGTAATCAAACTGAGTGCGGAGCGTCAACAATAGCTGTTCACAAGAAATCGGTTAACTATTTCTGTTATATATTTTGAAAATGTTACTTTGAAATTACTATAAAATATTGGATTTGGTTACACAATTTTTGAAATAAAATATTAAAAAGTATATTTATTTTAGTTGCAATCTTTCAGCGTCTTTATTGGATATCCGAGAGTTGTCTGTATCATGTGCATT
Source organism: Diploscapter coronatus (assembly GCA_964036155.1). Classification (NCBI taxonomy): domain Eukaryota; kingdom Metazoa; phylum Nematoda; class Chromadorea; order Rhabditida; family Rhabditidae; genus Diploscapter; species Diploscapter coronatus. The sequence continues at coordinate 40,367,770 of OZ038423.1, forward strand.
GAAATTTCTAATAACAGTCGAATAAAAATAATATTCGTAAAATATAATATACAAAAATATATAAGAGGTAAATAAAAGGACTACATGGTATTAAACTGCATTATTCAAATTTTAATTTTCAACTTCACGCCATTTATTCGTTTGTGGATCGTATTCTTCGATTGAATTACAAAAATTTTCCCATAAAGAGTCTTGAAATCTAAGTTAACAAATATTTTGTATAAAGATATGGAAAATCTCAGCTCACCCTCCGATTGCATACAATTTTCCGTTAGCGACAATGAGCGGATGAAAACATCTAGCATAATTCATATCAGCGATTCGAGAAATTCGACTGTCAACTGGAGCTGAGGGATCGAAACACAAACAGGATTTGAATATATTATCAGCAAATATTTCACCACTAAATATATAATGATACATTATTTATCATACAAAATAATGACCTTCGTCCTCCAGTTATGTAAATTTTTCCATTTAGCAATGTAACTCCAAAATAGATTAGTTTTTCTGGAATCTCTCCAACTTCAATCCATTCCCGCTCATCGTCTGATAATCGATATATTTTTTTATTATTCCACCCACCAATAACTGAATATCCATAATTACAATAATGAATATGCTATAATGCGACCGTATAAAATTCCATCGCATGTTATTGTTTGAGTCCATCTAATTGGAAGAGGAAGAGCAGGTCCTGTTTGCCATTGTCCATCTATTAAAACCTGAATGAATCATTTCGTAGACTTTCATTCGATCTTCTTACATCAACTCGATTTGTATTTTCCCATGTTCTAGGATCCTCATCATATATATCATTTTCACCTCTTCCACCCAAATAATACAATTTGTCTTTGAAATAAGCCACAGATGCATCTTCACGCCATTCAGGAGGATTTGGGCCTGTATAATTCTTTGAATCGATCATTCATGGATTTGTTGACAGACCTCTTGAAATTTGTCGAGTATTCAAGTTAAATATTTCAAATGACTTTTCATAATCGTGAATTCCAAAAATCTGAAATTGAGCAATTATTCAAAACAACGAACAGATTAATTTACTTTATTCTGTATAGTCGCTACTTCATATGGCTTATAATAATAGAATTTTGTAATCTCTTCTACTGAGCAGGTATGTGAATTGAACAGGCATATTCTTCCTTCACGTTTACCATTATTTGAATATGGATCTAAAATATAATAAATTATTGAATCTCTCATTCAGTTAAATTTATTCTTATCTCTTACAGTAAAACAAAATTTTATGCGAATTATTGAATAAATTAATTTTTCCAACTTCACGCCATTTATCCGTTTGTGGATCGTATTCTTCGATTGAATTACAATAATTTCTCCAAAAAGGATTTTGAAATCTAAGTTTAAAAATATTTCGTATAAAAGATATGCAGAATCTCAACTCACCCTCCGATTGCATATAATTTTTCATTCGCAGCAACAAGCGAATGGCGAGATCTTGCATAATACATATCGGAAATTCGAGAAATTCTACTGTCAACTGGAGCTGAGGGGTCGAAACACAAACAGGATTTTAATACACCATCATTATCACTAAATATATAATGATACATTATTTATCATACAAAATCAACGACTTCCATCCTCCAGTTATGTAAATTTTTCCATCTAGCGATGTAACTCCGGAAAATCCTCGTCTTTCTGGAATCTCTCCAATTTCAATCCATGCCCATTCATCGTCAGATAGTTGATATATCTTTCTACTATTCCATCCATCAATAACTAAATATCCATAATTACAATAATGAACATGCTATAATGCGACCGTATAAAATTCCATCACATGTTATTGTTTGAACCCATCTAATTGAAAGAGGAAAAACAGGTCCTGTTTGCCATTCTCCGTCTATTAAAACCTGAATAAATTATTTCATGGACTTCCATTCGATCTTCTTACATCAACTCGATTTGCATTTTTCCATGTTCTAGGATCCTCATCATATATATCCTCATCACTTATATCCTCATCGTATATATCCTTTTCATTCTTTCCACCCAAATAATACAATTTGTTCTTGAAATAAGCGGCCGATGCATACAAACGCCATTCAGGAGGATCTGGTCCTGTAAAATTCTTTGAATCGATCATTCATGGATTTATTGATAAAACCTCTTAAAATTTGTCCAGTATTCAAGTCATATATTTCAAATGATTCATCTGCGCTGTCAATTCCAAAAATCGAAAATATGAGAAATTAGTCAAAATAACGAACATAAGAATTTACTTTATTTTGTATGATCGTTACTTGATATGGCTTATAATAATTATGAAATTTTGCAATCTCTTCGACTGACCAGCTATATGAATTAAAAAAGCATATTCTTCCTTCACATTTACCATTATTCAAATATGAATCTAAAATAATAAATTATTGAATCTCTCATTCAGTTAAATTTATTCTTATCTCTTACAGTAAAACAAAATTTTATGCGAATTATTGAATAAATTAATTTGTCCAACTTCACGCCATTTATCCGTTTGTGGATCGTATTCTTCGATTGAATTACAATAATTTGTATAAGGAATTTGAAATCTAAGTTAACAAATATTTCGTATAAAAGATATGCAGAATCTCAACTCACCCTCCGATTGCATATAATTTTCCATTCGTAGCAACAAGAGAACGATTATATATTTCATAATTCATATCAGCGATTCGAGAAATTCGACTGTCAACTGGAGCTGAGGGATCGAAACACAGACAGGATTTGAATACATCATCATCACTAAATGTATAAGGACGCATTATTTATCATACAAAATCAACGACTTCTGTCCTCCAGTTATGTAAATTTTTCCATTTAACGATGCAACTCCGAAAGATTCTAGTTTTTCTGGAATCTCTCCGATTTCAACCCATTCCCGCTCATCGTCTGATAATCGATATATCATTCTACTTCCACAACCATCAATAACTGAATATCCATAATTACAGTAATAAGTATGCTATAATGTGACCATATAAAATTCCATCGCATGTTATTGTTTGAGTCCATCTAATTGAAAGAGGAAAAGCAGGCCCTATTTGCCATTTTTCGTCTATTAAAACCTGAATAAATTATTTCATGAACTTTCATTCGATCTTCTTACATCAACTCGATTTGCATTTTTCCATGTTCTAGGATCCTCATCATATATATCCTTTTCATTCTTTCCACCCAAATAATACAATTTGTTCTTGAAATAAGCGGCCGATGCATACAAACGCCATTCAGGAGGATCTGGACCTGTAAAATTATTTTAATCGATCAGTCATGGATTTATTGATAAAACCTTTTGACATTTGTCGAGTATTCAAGTCATATATTTCAAATGATTCATCTGCGCTGTCAATTCCAAAAATCTGAAACCTAAGAAATTAGTCAAAATAACGAGCATAAGAGTTTACTTTGTTCTGTGTAATTGCTATTTGATATGGCTGATAATCATTGTAGAATTTTGCAATCTCTTCGACTGAGCAGGTATATGAATTGAACAAACCTATTCTTCCTTCCTCTTCACCATTATTTCGATAATAAACTAAATTATTATGAATCGTTTCAAAGTCTCCTACTTAGTTTTCAACATAATTTCTTACCATAAAGCAAAATTTCATGCGAATTATTGAATGAATTGTCTCCGCCAAATTGCAAATTATTGGTATTCCAGAATAATTCAACCATTTTATTGTTACTCAATGAAGTTTGCTTTTTCATCTTCTAAAATATTTTGTCTAAATATTTGCAGTATAATAATTTCTACTTCAATAGCATCAGCCAAAATAGCTGCCCCAAATACGACGGCTTCATCGGGATTGATATTGAGTCTTAATTTCTCATTTCCAAATTTCATTTCCAAAATATTTTTTATCGCAGGAATCCTTGTTGACCCACCGACCATTATCTGAATAAATTATTTAAGGAAGATGTTTCCGATTAGAATGGAAGGTCTTTTGTGATTATTTACTACATGATCGATGTCATCTGTCTTAAGATTAGCCATTTTAAGCGTATCCTCAATTAGCTTGGATGTTCTTGCGTAAAGCTCCTCGCATAATTCATTAAAATTTATCTTCGTTAATTGTACATCTAAATCCAAATCCCCATCTGGGTCGATTTCCAACTGAATTTTATAATTCGCTACTTCGATTATTTCTAATAATGCTAACATGAATATTATAAGAAGGAGCATCAAAGGAGAGCGCTTCTTTTGCTGCTCTGCACTCGGTCCTTAACCGTTTAAACAAACGCTTATTTCCAAAAATATCATTATTCGACAATTCCCTATATTCTTGTAATACATAGTCCATAATTATTCGATCGAAGTCCTGGCCACCTATTAAAATGCAAATTCAGGCATATTATGAAAAGAATATTAAATGTGATCTTACCTAAATGCTTATCTCCATGAACTGCTCTTATAGCGAGTTTTCCGTTTTTAATTTCACAAATATTAATATCAAGTGTGCCTGAAAGTTCATTGATACAACTGTTCGATTGTCTGTTTCCAAATGATGATTATGTACCTACCTCCGCCAAAGTCGAATATCATTATGTTTGAATCCTCTAACTTCTTATCTTCATTGTACGCAATCGCAGCGGCTATAGGCTCTTTAACTAGCATCTTTAACTCGAGTCCAGCCATTTGAACAGCTCTTTTCGTAGCCTCTATTTGAGCTGTCTGAAAGAAGGCAGGAGTCGCGACAACAGCCCCTGTTATTGGTTTTCCCGTGTAACTCTAAAGAGATAAATGCTAAATAGGCATTATTTAAATATCGAACTTCTGCGATTAATTTAAGTTTCCGTAGAATATCAGCTGACACATCTTCCGGCGAAATAAATTGCTCTTCCGCAGTGTCTTTATTCAGAACATAGCCTACTAGTTCCTAAAATACTATATTTTCGTTACAATGAGAAATAAATGCGGCACATTTCTTGTATCCAAATCGAATGTCCATAGTAAGCGATTCTCGGCAATCGGCAGATCATACATAAACTCCCAGCCGAGGAGTCTTTTGGAATCTATAAAATCAACCCAAAAAATAAGGTAGCACTTTGGATATTATTGAGTCCGAAATCTGGAAGGTCGAAAATGAGGAGGGAAAGAATGGTTTTAGGTCAGTCTCTCCTTTTCGGATGCTATTTCACTTTTTAACAGATAAAATAGGTTTGTTAGTAAAGAAAGGAATGACGAAATGCTTTCTTGTAAATGACGTAGTGATTTTCTGTCAAATTATTGAATATCTCTCATATTTTCGATAGAAATACTAAGTTTCTTGACAAAATCACTCCGTCAAATACTAATTGCCAAAAAAATAACCGTGCACCACTTTTCGCCTCCCGAGTTACGAACTAAAGGATACAAACCGTATAGAACTCGTGAGAGATCAGGATAGTTGAGTGCATGATTACCAACTAATATTTCGTTATTATCCCCATATGACACAATCGATGGTATAAAATTTTTGCCTAAGCATAAATTACAATGGAAAGAGTAGATAGGGATTTCATAATTGATTTACCTTCTTCATTGAAAATGATTTTAGGCTTTCCATTTTCAACAATAGCAACACATGAATATGTCGTTCCCAAATCAATGCCGATATAGGCCATTTTTTATTCCTTAATTTTTTTTAAATTAGAAATTTGCTGATTTAGGAAATAAATAAATGCTACATTCATGCGTAAACAAATAAAAAATCAATAACCATTAGAAGCAAGAAGGCAAACTTTTATATTGAATGAGAATGATAAGAGAATAGTGATGTCGAATACTTTGCGAGAAAAAAACTTATCATCAGATTTGAAGTTTTCGGTTCGATATAAAATTCGTCACATTATCTAATGTTCTCTTGTCCATAATAGCGAATAGTGAACTGAAAGTAAGCTACGATATTTCTCAGCACGATTCAAACATCAAATCGATCAACTTCCAAGTCTGCTTATCATAAATTTAATAATTTTGACAAATGGTAGGAATTAGAAATAAACAAATAAAACAATGTTTAATTGGTTGAACAATAATCTGTTCAATTTCGAATGCTATAAAAATGCTATTTCGCATTCAAATGCAAAACTCTCAGGAGGGTGAAAGAGTAAGAAATTTTCATTTTAATAAATATTAAAAATATTTATTTCAGTTACAATTATCCCTCATCACTTTTGGATATCTTCGAGAGTTGTCTGTATCATGTGCATTGAAATTAAATTATTACTTCACATTTTATTGAATACAATTTCTACATGAAAGCTGAGATTATTATAATCAAGTTTTATTTATGTGAATTTTTCCGACTTCACACAAAATGTGGTATGCAGTTCTACTTTCCACTATAAAAGGAACTCAAAGCGCCTGTGTCAAGAAGAAGGCTAGCAAGTGCATTCCTTGCCTGAAGGCGTAGAACATTCATTTATATAATCATTCAAGAGGATCATTGATTGCAAAATAGCTGTGATTTTTTTACCAACTTCAATTAATAAAGTGTTGATTTGATTGACTTTGCACTGCTTTTTAGAGCACATTAAGCTCAAATGGGTGTTGTACTGAATTTTGTTGAATTGTGAAAATTATGATTGGAAGGCGAGAAAGCTGTGGAGATTGGATATTTGGGTGATGCTGATAGAGGGGAGAGATGAGGGCGGAAGGCGAAGGAACAGCTGATGCGGCAGCTCAGCTCTGCCCAGGACCCAGAGCCAGGGGCGATCGACAGGCCAAGGGACTTTGTCGCCTTTCTGCCTCTTTACTACGCTCTTCCCCCGTCCTTCGCAATCAGTCAGTCTCTCCTTCAAACGTTTTTGCGTCTTCCCGCATAGCTCTGTCTGATTTGTGTAGGCTGCAGAGGGAATGGGTGACTCGCACTCTGTCTCTCTGCTGTTCTGCCTCTGTTCGTGCAACGATCAACTCCACATTTCTGCGCTCAGTGCCAAATCTCCAAATCTTCCATTATCTTCATCTTTTCCTTCTCCTATCGATACATCGCTTTTATTGTTCCCTGCTCCTTATTACTACATTCATCTTCTAGTCATTCAGATTTTCAGAACGAATGCATAATCACTAAATCGGAATCGATCAACTTCTATAGGAATGTTGTTTTCTGGCGGCTCACAGGCCAAATCAAAGAAAGACGACAAGAAGGAAAGGAAGAGCAGCAGAGGTTTGCATGCAGTTTTGCCGATTCACGAAGTTGTCCGATTCAGATGAGAAGTATGAAATCCAAGAGAACGTGTTCATGCGATGGGCCAATTCGCTGCTGGCTAACGATCCAATCAAAGTAAGAAAAGTCTTTCTATCAAAAATATTCTACTTTACTTCGTTTTCAAAGTGATGTTGCAAATTATCCCAGCATATTCAACGATATCATCATCATCATCATCATCATCAAAATGATTTACTTTTTCAGGATTTCAAAGACCTGGCGGACATCAAATACATCGCGCCCGTTGTGCAGCTCGTCACTGGAAATAATCTGGTAATCCTTTCAATTTCGTCATGATAAGGATTGGGGGTATTCCACTTCTGAAATTTAACAATTTTATTCCGTTCACTTGCGTCCAGCTATGATTCCATTTTGCCGAAATCTTTGGGATAATTTCTCTGACATTTCCCTTAATTTCAGCCTTTGACCGGCGAGCGTCTGGACGATTGTCACGCGATTCTGCAGGCTCTGTCCGATCTGAAGACCGTTCCACAGGATTTTGTCGACTCACAGCAGGTTATTTTACTGGCTATTCGCGCAACATTAAAGCCTAAATTTGATCAAGAACAAGGCGATTAGGATATTTCAGTTCAAACTCAATTTTGTTCTAGAAAAACTTCCGATTTCGATCTCGGTTTTCTGTTCACCCCTAATTTCTATCATATTTATTTGCTGTTTTACTTTGCACTATAATATTTTTCTTGTGGTTCTAACAAGTTGTAATTAGAAAGCTTTCAGAAGGCAGTACTGAATGTCTGGTGGACGATTATCAAGGCCTTCTGGAAAAATTTCGCTCCTAAGCCATTTGGAGAAGAAAAAGTGAGATTTTATGAAATCGTGTTAGAAATGAAGAAAACTCAGCTGATGGAAGCAATAAAGGACTGGTGTTTGGAAGCGACGAAGGGCAATGAGTCTGTGTGCATCAACGACTTCACTTCCTCTTGGAGAGATGGTCATGCATTCAATGCTCTTCTGCATTCTATCGAGTGAGTTGATTATTTCTGAATTTTGCATACATGTAAACACTGCAAAAGAAATTACATTGTTGATAGAGGCAAATTTATCCAAAACTCTTGAAGCAGAATTTTCCGAAACTAAAAATCAATTCGTTCAGTGATTATGTCGACAAGATTTTCCGTCGAAAACCGACTTAAAAGTATTTACTTCTTGAACAACACATCATTTATGATGCTGCTATTTTGTGATAATTGCACTAATAGCTCCATTTCGTATTGTATCTTAACGATAGAAGCATCTTTCTCTCTGTATTTCCATATTATGCTTCTTTTCACTCTATAGAAATAGAGCGAATAGAATGGAGAGGGGAAAGATTCTTTCGTAGTTAGGTGACAGGATAGTGCGATCTCATCATTATTTTTTCTATCTAACAATAAGAGTCGTGAAGTTACCAGGAAAAAGCAAAATCTCGTTTGACCAAGATGTATGCAGAACAACTTGCATAATAATTGTTTGAATTTCAGCCATAATCTGGTCAATTTGAAGAAGCTGGACTCGATGAGTGCGATCGAGAGAATCGATTCTGCTTTTGGCATTGCAGAGGCGCATTTCAGGGCAAGTCGATTCCTCACTCCTAAAGGTTGGCTTTCTTTATTTAATTTCATCACTTATTTCCTTTCCACCTCGTAAATCTCCACTCTGTCACAGTATGTCAGGTTGTAGATGATATCTCACTCTTGCCGCATTTGCGCAATACAATCCTTCAATGCGAAACAGGACAATAGGGGGCATAGAGAGCGAAGGGCGATATTTCCTAATTGCGGTTCGTTTTGTACACAACCAATGGAATGGGAGAGTGGGAAAGGAGAGAGAAGATGACCTAGTGCAGGCAGTGTTGTGCCTCGGTCTACCTGTGTTGAGTCTCTCCTTCTCTTCCCCTCTCTCCTTTTTTTTTGTCTATTCTTTCACTTTGCTTTCTGTTTTCCTTGTCCTCTTGCCAAATGAATTTGTCAAAATTTATCCGATTCTTGATAAGCGTACGAATTTCTTTCTGATCGTTTTTCAGCTACTTCGAAATCTCATGTTTTATCACTATTTGTTCGTTTCTCTTCTTCTTTTCACGATCGCCTTCTAAACTGGTCACATTTCGACCTATTATCCTCTGCTTGTATCCTCATCTCTTCAGTCAATTTTCGCTAGAGCCTTTCTTCATTTGTATCTTCTGTTTTATCTTTCATCATCCCTTTCTTTTTATATTTTCGCGCATCGTTGCAAGAATGCAGCGGATCTGTCTGATTGTCTGATTGAGTGACTGCGCGAGTCATTTCGGTGATAAATGAGAGTCGGGAGGCAATTAGCGGATTTAGGCAGTGCACTTCGAAGTTTTATTTCGCGCGGAATAAAAAGAATGGCAATGAAACGCGATTTCTGCCGATTTGCCCGATTTTCGCGATTTTTCAAATCAACTTCCGCTGCGCAGATCGCTCAATTTCGGCCTATCTTCCGTTTTCGCTTGAATTCTTATTTAAACTTTCATCATTGCATCAACACCCATTTTGTGCTTCTCTCCACTCCTTCCATTCTTCCCTGTTGACTGTTTGTTCACGCTCTGTTCTGCAGCCCGCTTCCAGCCTAGGCCTTTTCATCTTTCACCAATTCCACCCTTTCAGCCGATAATCGTTCCTGCGCCTGCTTGAGCCCTCTTCATTCTCATTGCAAAACGATTCGCGCTTCTTTCGCTGTACAAAAATGGTCGATTCATCGAAAACATGTGCGTTTGTTTTTATTGAAAAAGTCGCAAAATTAATTCTTCCATCATGCGATATTTGCGAGAAGATAGGCTTTAGTTGCCCGATTCCTGAACTGTATCGAGGGTTTTGTTTTGATTCTTCAAAGTTTCTATCAAGAAGATTCCTTTTCGTCCATTATCTTTTGCTCGATCTCACTCACCATCTATTTGTATCAAGCCCAACAAAAAGCTTTACTATTCATCTCTGCATCTCTATCGAACCTTTCTTTTTTCTCTTCCCTGCAACCTTTCCACTTTATTTATTTTCTCGTCTGCTCTCTCCTCATTCTTCATACTCTTTCAGCAGCTCTTACTTTTTTTCTTCTTCCGAGTAACCTCTTTTCTATCTGTCTAGTTCATTCGGTTTGGTTTTTCTTTCGATTTTCAAAGTTTCTCCTCTCTCTAGCGACTGACCTAAGCCTAAGCAGGTTAGGAGTGACGATTCCTCCACCTACTCCCTGCTTCCTTGATAACTGCTCCTTCGACTTGCAGGTCATTTTTGTCGTTCACCTTCTGCATTCCTTTATGTTTGACCACTTCAACACTCCAGTTCATCCTCGCTTTTATCGATTATTTGTCAGTTTTGTTCAGTTTTGCGTGTTTGTACGTTCCCAGTTCAGTCCATTTTCCCTGTCTGAGTGACACATACAAGTCTACCTGTGAGTAGGAGTCTCGAATGTCGAATGACAGGTTCTTCTACCTAATCACCTCTCTCCTCTCTCTTTTTCTCTATCAGCTTATCAGTCAATCGATGACCATTCCTCTCTCCCAGCTGCAGCTGCGTTATCCCCTTGTCTTTAGTCCCCATCCCCTGTCCCACTTCCCTCCCCTTCACAGATCCAGGCATTGATTGTCTGTATATCCCCCAGCTTCCATATTCATGTATCTCATTCTCATTCCCTAGGGATCTCTGCCCTTTGCATTGTTGTGGCCGTTCTGCTTCCAAACTGTACAATGCAATGCATTACATTAATTGCCTATGTAATCTCATCCAAATTCCCGTTTGAAAGCATTGTATTCCATACATTTTGTGGGATTAATTCGGACATCTTATCTGCATTTTATGCGTGAGAAACTTATTTGCCATTTGATACACTATTCTTTGCATTATAGTTCAATTCCTTAGGCTTTTCCATCCTCTTGAAAAAAGCGTTTTTGGTAGAAATGTGATAGTTTGAAACTATAACTCTAGAAAGGAAATACTTTCAAACCCAAAATGTCATAATAGTCCACCCTAAATCGACGATAAACCTGATAATATGGTTCTGATCCAAAAAGTAGGCCAAAATACTCGCACACAACCATGCACAAACAATATTTCGCTTGTGAAAATGTGTTCATTTTGGGTGATGAATTTTGCAATTTTTAGATAAGAATGTTTATTTGTATTTTTCTTCAAAAGAGCTCTTCTTTACAGTCCGAATCATCTTTCTATATAGAAAGTTTAACCAAAAGCGCGATTTAGCGAATCTATTTGGGGACCCTAATTATAGTGCGCTAAATATTCGAACCAATTTCGACCTTTCCAATAAATTAGCATAAGAATATGAAAATCAATATCTTACCAAGTACACAGAATTGTATCATATCTTTAGTCAAACTACTAAGCGTCATAATTTAATTAAGCTTGATGATATTTTGATATTTTATGCTTTTCCAATATCTGCTCAGATATAATCTTTTAGTGCGCCCTATAAAAATTATTTACGAATATCATACTCGAATTGAGAAAAAATATTTTTCTCAGAAACTTTATCTTTGATTTCTGAAATCTGATGAGTAATTCTTACAAAGTTGTCTTGTCTTAAAACGCTGAAATTCAATCCATCATCTACTTTGTGACTATGAAATCTTCCTTTCCAACCTAATTGCAATTAGCACGTGTTTGCAATTGCTTCATTTGTTTCGCCGCTTTTCTCCATTTGATTGATGCTCCATTTCATCATTCCATCCAATCCAATTTATCGATTTGTTCATTCAGAGCTCCACAGCGAGCACCTCGATTCCCGTTCAGTTGTCGTCTATTTGATGACTCTTTTCCTCTCCGTCAAAGGGACTAATCAGCAAATGGTATTTCCTTCCTGAGTATTCCTAATCAGTATTCAATTTTAATCGACTATTCAGGATACAGTACAGTCTCCACTCATGCAGCCCTCTACTTCACGAGATCCTAATGGTGAGTTTAAACTTCATTACAATATTCAATGGAAACAGCATAGTGGCGAGCAAGTTTTTTTTTAAAGCATAAACATTTTAGATATTCTATAAAAATTTAATGATTTGATACGGTTGAGTTTTGGCGGTTGTGAGTACTTATGCCCAAAGCGTATGGAAGATGAAATAGTGGAGGAGAAATAGAAAAAGAAGACTAAATATGTTTGGATCCAAAAATTCTATTTGTATGTCATAATATTTACCTGGTAAAAAGATGATGCCATTCCGTGCCAGATTTTCAATCAATCTTCTCACTTCTCGGTTCAGAGCCACTTCCTCCCCCAGTTCCCCCTCATCATTCAGCAGCAGCAGCAGCAGCCCCTTCTGTCCCAGTGCCGCCAGTACATTCCTCGGCAATCGAACAGACATCTCCTCCACACACACCTCTGCATGGCTCTCCTATGCTGCAGGCGAACTATCCTGTAGATGAAGACCAGCAAAGCCTTCTTCAACAACAGATTCAACTAATTCAGACACAACACAGTAAGTCCCCTTTTCCTTTCTGTAATTTTTACAAATATCCAAGAATGTAATTTTCTTTGATTCTCATAAATGAAGATCAGCTTCATTTGCTTTAAATATCGTAGACTTTGGTATGCAAAATTTAGAAAGATAAAATGGTGATCATAGGTATGGAGCAAAACATAATATTATTGCCCGATTTTTTTTGTAAATCTCGGTGAACATATTCATCAAAATTTAGCAAAAATATGAGTACACATGTAGGACTTTGAAATTTATAAAATCATACCCTGAACCGATTCCATAAAATGAATATAGACATGCAGCCATATTCATTCGTGGTTTTACCCGATATTCTTCAAGGAATTCGTTAAAGCCTGAAATGGCAAAAGTAATTCACCGAAAATCTCGCTTTAGCAGCTGATTTTTCAGCTCCATTGACAGCGACAACTTCTAGTGGTTCTGATCAAAAAGCGCATATGCAGAAATCCGACAAGAACGCCGATTTAGAAGTAAGCACAATTTAATGAAAATTGTCGAGTTATTTGTTTCTATTGCAGAACACAGAAGTTCGTTCCCGCAAGTCGTCCTCTTCCTCGCACAAATCCTCCTCGAAGAGCAAAAAGACTAGAAAAGAGGAACTGGCGGCTGAATTCGAGACTGCACTCGAGCAGGTAAATCAATTGAATGTATGGAAGGATGAAGATTGATTAGAGGCAAAGCTAGGAAGCATTCGAGTCTGGCTCTAAAATAAACTAAACTTGACTGCAGAGATAAACCAGTTATGACGTCATTGTGACTTGTTAAAATTTGGACAATGACGTACAAAAAAATAGCTTGGAAGATTATAATGGCAAAGTTGCTCAACTATTCTTTTCTTTGATTGAAAATCGTCTGCGTTTAAGGTGTTGGCCTGGTTGCTGGAGGCAGAAGAGGAATTGGCGACTTTGACGGACAAGCAGCGGACGGAGTTGAGTGCTGTCAGGAGCCAGTTCAACGACTTCGAGCAGTTCATGGCCAGTTTGACCGATAGTCAAGATACGGTCGGAAAGGTTCTGCACAGGTTGGTCTTTATGGAACATTTTTAAAAAGATTGAAAGTCTTAATAGACGCTTTTCTAACATTCAAGCTGACCATTTTTCTATATCTTCCATTTGCTAAAAATCAAGATTGTTAGAATTGTCAAGGTCAAATCCAAAGTCAAGTAGCCATCTTACACACACACACTTCTGATTCTAACAAATCTCAACTTTTTTCTTCAAAAAATGTCAACGTTTGTTCCCTTCTAAACTATAAACGATTGACTTTATTAGCGGTAGACCAACTTGTAAGGAATTGTCAGCAAAATTGCTAAAGAGGTATTTTCACGTGTATTTAACCCCATATTTTTCCGTTTTGTCTCCTAGACTTTAGAGCCACCCTAAATATGAGTTAATGAAGTACACCTCATTTGAGTTGTTGATCAGAGAGGTGTGCGGAGCTGAATTTAAAAAAAAAATTTCGTATCGAAATGGAAACTTTTCCGATCTCAAAACCAATAATCTAAATTCCGCACACTCATGTTGTTGAAGTTTGAAATGTCCGAAAATAGCTATGAGATTTACTTCAGAGGTCAAGTTCTATGTAGCAAGGCTGATACAGAAGAAGAGAAAGAAGCGATACAAAAGCAATTGCAAGTCGTCAACACTCAGGTACTGTAAGAGAGTTTATTTTAATAGTTAAATCATGAAAAGTTTGTAAGAAATGAAATTCGAATGAATACTGTAATTTCTAAATTCATAACTTCAGTGGGAAGAGTTACGAGCTTTGGCAATGGACAGACAAGCCGCTCTGCAATCACAACTGAATGCTCTGCAGGTGACCGAGTTGCAGCGAGTAGAGGTGTGGCTGACAGAGACGGAGAGGATGATCGACGAGGCCCCGCCTCTTGCAGCCACACAGCAGGAGGCCATTCACCAGATAGATGTCCACGAGAAATTACAGAGCAGAGTCGATGCTTTCCAGGAGAAAATCGACTCGCTCAGCACGTTCGTTGCTGTAGTAAGTGAATTTTAGAAAATTTAGTTTTTCTCATGTTCTAGATCATGGATAGATACAAATTCGGCAGTCTGGCAAAGTTATAATATCGCAGCATCAAACTAGTGTGCTAAAAATAATCTCTGCCTTACCTCATATCCTACTCTAATTAATACTACTTAGAATGTTACGATATTTCCAAACTGACTACATTTCTATCCTCTGGAAAGATTGAGAAAGTTCTGCTTATGAATATCTAAAATTCAATTCTCATTTAATTATAAGATTTTTATTTTCCCTCAAAAATTGTCTTTTCTTTTAAAATGGGTTCAAATTTTAGGTGGATGAAGGCGATGTGAATGATGAAGCCGTTGCGACTTTGGAAATTGCGCTGCAATCAGTTGGAAACCGATGGCAGAAGGTGAGAATGTCGATCTTCTTTCCTTTCTTAACCATCGTCAATGATGTGTTCAGGTTTGTGAATGGGCAGAGAAGCGAGCAGCCAAGCTGGATGGCCTGGCAGAGCTGTGCGAGCAGACAGAAAAGGAGTTCGAGAAACTGAATGACTGGCTCAAGGCTAGGGAGCACGAATTGCTCGGACTCAAGTCTGCACACCATTTGGAGGATGCTGATCAGGTCAGTGTTTATCTCAAATGCTTCTTTCATCATCGAAAAGAACTATTTTGTGAAGTGCATCATGTATCAGGTCCGATGCAATTGAATTTTGAAATGTCTGAATAACTCTGGATAGGGATGTTCAGAATTACTACTCTGACTCTGAAAACTCCGACTTCCAGGAATTTTTGGGTTCAGAATTCCGATTCGGTCATGCTTGAAAACTTGACTCGGATTTTTAAAATAAAACCTTCGAACATCTTACTCGGAATGGCTTTAGATCGTAACTTTCGTTCCGGATTTGGTGGAATTTTCAGAATTCAGTATTTTCCTGATGCAGTAATTTCGAATCAATACATTATTTTGCTTTTTTTGCAGGTAGCCGAACAAGTTCGCAAGCTGCAGCGATGCGAGGCCTCACTCGAGGCAGAACACGGCTCTTTCGTCCGCCTGTCACAGCTGAGCTGTGAATTGGTCGCTCGACTGGACGAGGCGAATGGAGAGGCAGCGAATGCAGTGCGGCGACGACTCGACACAGTCACTCAAAGATGGGACAATCTGGTGGCCAGGATCGAGGAGCATAGCAAGACGTTGGTCGTCAGTGGGAAAGCCGATGTCAAACAGTTCAAGGTAAGAGTCGCTTTTCAAATAGGCTTGAATATGCCGTAGAAGTGTAGCTTCTTCATCAATAGGACAAAATGTCGTAGGGTTCGAATATGCCATATGAGAAAATTGTTGCAGAAAATGAGTTGAATATGCTATAGACTTTCGCAAGTTGCAAAGAACCTCAGTTCCGAGGTATTAGAAAAGCATCTATGAAGAATAAAGGCGCAAACAAATAGGAACTTATATTCGACATGTCGTTTAGCTATTCTTGATCGAATGCATTGGTAGCAATACGCCGAAATCTTGTGTTGCGGCGAAAATTTAGAATGATCATGAGACGCATTGTGCACAAGGTTGCAAATTTGAGGCCTGATCGAATTTTTCCGGATATAAATTTGCAATCCTGATTGCATATTCTTCCACTGCCAACAATTTTGATCTTCTTTACTATGCTTCGATTGATTTTCTCCGTGCTCCTCGTCCATTCGCCCCGTCCTTTTATTCTAACGAAACAACATCGTTCACATTCGAACTTCCGAATTGTACGAAGATGATTTCAGCTTTCGTGAATTCGGGTTTTTTCTGACGATGAAAGACAAAACAAATCAACATCACGATTTCAGAAAAAAAAAATATTTGTAGTATTGCTCTTGCAACATGCGGCAGAATGTCGAATTTAGGAACATTAGATTCAACGAAAATAATTTATTACTTTAGGGAAGAGCAGTTCAAAGAAAAATCAACAATTCAAACAAATTTGGGGATAAGGGCGGAGGAAAAAGAACAATAAATAAAGAAATGAAAAGGAAAACAACAATTAAAAAAGAACAAAGTCATACCATAAAAAACAGACAAAATATTGCATCTAAATTCATGAATATTTGGATTGACTCAGATAGTTTCTTGTCAAGATTGGTATTGATTAATTCACTGAATTGATTAAGTTTAATAAAAATTCCAATATTGAGAAAAGTAAATGAACCAATCCAAACAAGTTGTCTTCTCTAAGCAAGGATTGCCCTGCCGTGTTAGTCTTCCATCTTTCACTCACTCAGCTCGCTCAGAAGTGGTACTGCTTCTTGATGTGCTCGAATTTCTCGAAGTCGGCCTCCTCCCTGCAAAATATTCAATTATTGATAAATCTAGAAACAAAGATCAAGACAATTTTGAATTGTCGATGAAAGCTATTTGTAATCATCTCATTCGACTCTTAAGTATTCATATGCAGATTTGGAAGACGTATATTTTTCAAAGAAGCATAACTCTGGACACTTATGTTCGTAAAATCCAAATTCTTGTGCACATACCAGATGTCCTCATATTCAGCCTCTCCGTTGTGCAGCTTGTTGTCGTGTTTGATGATGATGTCCTGCCTGGCGAATGCCGCCTGGCACTTGTCGGCCTTGCACTTGTACCTCAGCTTCATGTGCTTCTGCGCGGCGTGCACCGAGAACGAGGAGAGCAGCATCGATTTGTCGCACAACTCAAACAGGAAACATCCAAATTAATTACAGGAAATGATCGACTTACATCGCAAGTGATTGTAGCTTTGCCGGTGGAAATGCGCTTGGTGGGAACTTTCTTGGAAGTGGAAGATGCAGAGGGAGAGGGGGAGCGGGAGCGGGAAGAGTTCGGGGAATTCGACAACGACTGAAAACGCATCGTATCGCATCGACTGTCAGTAAAAGTTAAATAATTTCTGTACAATATTAAAATGTTTCTAGCTCTTCTCACAAGGCAAGTTCCCACATAGAAATTCTGATGAAACTTACCAAATCGAGGTTTCTCATAACGTTGGTCACGATAATCACATCAAAGAGTGCTCAAACATACTCGGAAGCCTTCGATTTTTCATCCGCATTTTATATGAAACATGAGCAAATTCGCTTGTCAGCCATGTAAGTTAATTTTGCAAATCGTGCAAAAATCACAATTCCAGGCTTGTGAGTACATTTGAGCACTTTTTAACGTGATCAGCGTTATTAAAATCCATTCGGTAAGTTTCGTTAAGATCTGTGTGTAGTTCCTAGGTGGCAACTTCTCCCTTGTCAATTTCCTCTCCAAACAATACTACTTTTGACCAGGCAAAAATCGAATAAATCGTCAATAATCTAAAAATAAGATTGTGAGTTACCATGGCATTTCTCTTCCAAGCCTCCTCTCTGGCTTTCTGCAATCTGGCCCTCGTCACAGACAGCGGTTCGTCGGATCCAGCAGGGTCGGCCACCGGATTGTAGTCATTCCTGAACATTGAAAATCGAAACTTTCAGCAATGAATAGAGAAAAATAAGATGTCGGATTCTAAAATCGCAATAATCCAGATACAGCTTATGTTGGTCCTATCAATGCTAGAATTTGTGCACTCGTTTAAAATCTTAAAAATTCAACTTACTCAATATCAGCCTCTGTATCGTCTTGCAGTTCCTCCTCTCCATCCATCTGCCCTGCCTGGCTGTCGTTGTTGTCGTCTCCAGTCTCGTCTCCCATCTCCTGCACCTCTTCATCTTTTTGAATTTTCTGTGCATTCTTCGATTTCCTGTTTCCCTTGCCGTTTCCTCTGCCACTCGACTGTTTCTTCGCCTTTTTAGGCGGAGGCGCTATCTGAAAATTGATTGACTTGGATTCAAATCAGATAAGGTTTTCGCATCAAAAATCACAAGTAGAATTTGCGCTAAAGTTCCTAACAGAAAGGAGACTTTATTTTTCAGTTTTTATTATTTTTTTAAAAATGTTCTTCCTGAGTGTATCAGAAGGAGCTAACCAGCAAAACTCCACTCTTGCTGTCGTTAGCCTGTTGCACTCTCTTGTCAGAATCGAATGCGCTCATCGACTGCGAATTTGGCGCGCCGCTGAAAATAAAAAAAAAATATAGAAAAGCTGCTCAAAATTGATTTTAAAAAAGTTCACAAAAAATTTTGACATGGTAGCATGTCATTCTCATTCCCTTGACTCACCTAGTTCTACTGCGTTTGGTAGCGACACTTTTGCCAATGGAGTTGTAGAAGGGCTGATTGGCTTTGTCGATATGGTTGTCCGCGGGCTGCGTGGAGGAGGTCGAGAGGGTGAGAATCTTAGCCTTTGCAATGGATTCAACCGAAGTTACTTGATTGTGGTCCGAAATGTCCAGGTTGTCGTCAGTGTCTTTGGCTGCAGTTTTGTTGTAGAGCGCATCGAAGCTCGCCTCCTCATCTTCTTCCAGCAATTCCTACAACAATATCGACAATCTGTAAATGACGGAATAACGAACCCACCAAATGACGATTTTTTTTTCGTATTTGACGAAATGCTTTATCTGCGAAATTCCTATCAATTTATTACTTTTCGTCATTCTGTCAAATGCAAGTTGCTAACTATTCATCATTATTTTAGATTTGGAGATGACTACGAGTATTCGGAAATTTCCGTGTTATAACTCGATGAAAAATTCGTTGGGCTAGGAATATAGGGAAACTCGCCCGTTTTTACACAATCTCAGAGATGCGACGTTTCCAAATTTCTCTAGGAAATCACTTGTTTTCTGTACCTGGTAGCTGCTCTGCAAATGTTCCTCGGTGTCCATCTCCATTTCTTCAGCCATCTCTTCTTCATGTCCAACCATTCCGCGTTTCTGTTCCTGCATTGGCCGGCTTCTTTCACTTCTCAATTCCCCCTCTTCTTTGTCATCGTCCAGCTCCAGTCCATAGCCCTGTCTGTTCGTCACGATCACGTTGTCTTCAGTCTGAAATTGAGATCATATCACTAGATTTTATAGATCGATGGCTCCTTGTAAAAGCCACATTAGCAAAATAGGGATAAGAGTGGGGGGTCGGTAGGCTAGGCTAACTTCTTTCTAAAAATACTCGGCACATGTTGCTCATAATTTTGAAACCAAACATAGCTTACCTTTCCCTGTTCCTTGTATACAATCATAGACTTGACAAGTATGCGACTTTTACAAGCTAGATCGGTTGCTCTTCGATCAAATTTCAAAGTTGAAGTATCAGAAAAGTAAAAGAAACACAACTTTGCATTGCAATTTATGCAGAACCAATTTGAAAAAAAAAAACAAGTATTTAGAAATTTTTAGGTGACAATTCTCTAAATTTATCTATGATTTTTTTGTTAATTTACCTGTTCGTACTGCTTGTTGTGGATGGGCAGAACAGTGTTGTTAGAGGGACGCAGGCCGAAAGCAGCAACGCGGCGCAAGGAAACGGGCTTCTCT
Organism: Diploscapter coronatus; assembly: GCA_964036155.1. Classification (NCBI taxonomy): domain Eukaryota; kingdom Metazoa; phylum Nematoda; class Chromadorea; order Rhabditida; family Rhabditidae; genus Diploscapter; species Diploscapter coronatus. The sequence continues at coordinate 40,387,844 of OZ038423.1, forward strand.
TTGAGCTGGTTAACGTGGACGCGCCTCAGAGCGTCTGCGGACAGCGAGAGGACCGGCGCGGTCGGACTGTACGGGCCAGAGCTGATCTGAAGCACAGAAAACTGAAAAGGAAGTTAAGTTTTGGCCCCTTTTGTAGTTACCACCACCTCCTTTTCTCCATACTATTTCTCACTAGAAACGAGGGTGGGGTAAAAATGAGACTTAAATTTTGAGAAAAAGTCGAACTCATTTCAAACCAGGGCTGCTCACAGGTATACATTTTTCGCGAATAACTCGATTAGCGTAACAGATAGGCTATAGGAATGTTATATGAAAAAGATGCACAAGAAAATTTTAAATAGTGCTGTATAGGTTTCGTTTAATGAAACTTTGAAATAAGAAAAATTTTTTTATGGTATTCTTCCAAAACATACGGTGGGAGGGATGGGCAAAGTGACTTCATAGACGAATGTCTCCAGACCGCAACCGTAAGTCAGTTCGAGGGAATGCAGCTCCTCGAAGGCGAGGGGCGAGAAGGTCGGATCGGCAAACTTGTGAAAGATGTACATTTTATCGCGAGGGTACTTCTGGTAATCGACCACACGCTGAAATTCATTCATCTTGAATTCTTCCTCGATTAGTTCTCCACTCACACCCTCCGGGACTTGAGTTCCGTGGTACGAAGCGACAGTCTGGAGAACGAGCTTGATGTCGCGAGAGGTCGAGCTCCATCCCAGGCACGGAATTGCGTCCTGCAATAAACGATTTTTGAATGAAGTAAAAAGCAGATTTCCCAAAACCGACCCTCTAAAACTCGCAGAAAAAAAGACATTCTCTTTTTCACCCACGATAAGACTATTTTTTCTGAGGATTTTTATGGATCGAATTTTAAGAAGTCTGGTGAAGAGGTGACTGACCAGGAAGTTGGAGACTTGGATGTACGAGTCTGACGGAACCCCTACGAGCAGCCAGTAGAGTTTGGCGGGCTGCAGCTTGGGCTTGAACATTCCCCGCTGAAATCAAGTCATTGCGTGGGAAAGTTATTCAACGATTCGCGAATAGAAAATAACAAGGAAAGACGAAAAAAAAATGAGCAGAAAAGTTGTGTCTCATGAAACTAGGAAATCATGATTGCAGTGATTCATCGAAGAAGTACAATTTTGGAATCAACTAGTATGAATTTCTAGGCCGAAAATCGGAAGATTAGAAGAAGTTGAACAGATCGGTTTCAATTTTCAAATTCGAAAAAAATCAGAAATAACTAACGAGCGCAAAGGATAATAATCTTCACGAAAATGTTCGAGAAATGGAAATGAAAAAATCACGAAAATGCGACCTAAAATTTTGAGAAATGGAGCGATGAATAGTGCAGTGGCATTGATTTTTTTATGGCGTGGGCGTTTACCTCGGTCAAGGAAGTACTTGGAAAGCTTTTTCTAATTTTCGTCGATCTTTGTCTCCAGCTTTATAATTTTAAAGTCTTCCTTGCAAGAATGCTCTTTTTTCGTAGAAAAGACTATCAGGAAACCGCGAAACATTGAGACACGCATTTTGACGTCTTGTAGTTTTCAGGCTGTCTTCCGAAATTTATCCATTATGGGCGGATGGGTTTTTGCGATTCTTTAGACTAGGAAAAATTTTAATTTTATTACATTGCAAAGAAAAACCTCATTGACAATCATGCTGAGATTTCTGTGCGCGCAACAATATTGTCTCAAACACCAATTCAACATATCCATTTGGGAAATCTAGGCATTTTCTGCAAAAATTAACCCCTACGGCATATTGTCACAAAATGGCGAGTCGGAGTTCTCATTCTCACAATGTTCAACCAGTTTTCTTTCAGATTCTGATTTTAAAAATATCAATCCACTGAAATCCATGTGAATTCTTCTCATTCATTTTTTGTCGGATAAAATAAAATGATTTGCAGAATCGTGAGCGAGTGCCGGAAGCAGACGAGCCTTCTGCAGAAATGCTTCGCACTTCCCTTCAACAGGCAGCCGAATCGGCTCCTTCCTCCGAATTGACGAGCGAAGCGGCGACCGACACTGAAATCGAAGATCCCAAAGAGAAAATGCTGAATCGATTCGTCGAGCACATCGCCCTACTCGATGCAGAACTCAAGCCTCTGCAGCAGTGGTCAGAGACTTTCACAGTTGTCAGGAAGTCTGATCAGGTTAGCTAATAGCCATTCTTGTCTCAAAGTTAATATGCATTTCTCAGATATCTTAGAGTCAAATACGAATCTTTCCTAGATGCCATTACTCGTCACAATGAAAACATTGTTTAGCTTCACTTGAGATTTATTTATCAAGAAAACTGAAAAATTTCATTCGAACTTGATCACGATAAGCGAACAAAACTGGCACTTCATCAATTGTCCTTCCAGATTTTCCGCGATTAGTTTTCTTTACACTTAGCTTTCACACAAGCTATCATTTTGCCCATAATTGCATAACTAGTTTATCATATTTTTAGACTCGGAAGATGATATCCGTCTGTCAAGAGAAGCTGATCCAAATCAAGGAGCAGGAGACTCGAGTCAATCGACTGCAACTCGAACTGGAATCACTGCACATCAGCGGACTCAATTCCAAGCAACTCAAACGAGCAAATGACGCATTCGAGGTTTTCGCAAAGGTCATCTTCAGAATTTTTTTTTTAGTCTATTGTTTTACTATATTTGTCAGAATTTTTGCACGAAATTGACGATAATATTGATCAGCACCAAAATTATCATTAATGCTGATGAAATTTTGAAATTCGACATTTCCACTGATCAGTCATGTCTGGAAAAAAATTCATATCATCAAGTCTCTAGTGATTTGAATTTCAATTTGAACATGAAAACAATCTGCAGGGCTGGGCTCGAATTGTGACGAAGATCAGCGAGGCGATGAACATCTTGACCGGGCACAACGATGCGGACGAAGAGGGCATCGTGGCCAACAAAATCGAGCAGTGGATTGAGGGATGCGACAAGTGAGACTATCCGATGATGGACTATTGAATGGAAAGGGGAAATTGCAGAGTTCTGACAGACCTGCAGAAAGTGCCGCCGACTGAGAGGGAAAAGAGACTGGAAAAGCTGGAAGAGCAGCTGAATGTGCAGGCAAAGAATCTGACTTTCATCGAGAAGGATCCTTTGAAGAAGGCCATCCTCAAGAAGGGACTCGACATCGCCAGAAAACGACTGGAGGCACTCAAGCCCAAGGTAGAGTAATTGGAAATTGAAAGTTCGACTTTATTTTTACGATTTTTCCTTTCGCTAAACTACTCTTTGCAAAGTGAAAAACGCTGCGCCCTGTTCCTTAACGGCAGAAATATCTTTTCCCACTCAATTTTTCATGCTACTTCTCTTTCTCTTTTCCATCTAAAAATAGTGAAAAAGGAAGATATTCCGTTTGATGAATGACTGATGATTTTGCAGGGCCAATCAGGCCAACCAGAAGCGGGGACTTCGAAGAGCACTGACGCTGCAGAGGCAGAATCGCGAATTCTGACAGAATTGGACGGCAAGTGGAGCTGCGTGGGAGATGTGGATGGGCTTCAGAAAGACATGCAGACGATTGGGAAGCTGGTTGATGAGGCCAGGAAGAAGGACATGTCTGTCGAGGTAGGCATCTCTTGAATTCTCCAGTTCGATTTTATTTCTGAGGCGCTGATGAAACGGAATTTTATTCGAATTTTGACTAAAAGTGTTATTCCATCCTGTCACTGTTGAGAAGATCTTTTAATTAACAGTCTCGAAGCCGTAAGGCGTTAAGACACGAGACATGGAGAAATAGCGTCGAAGATGATGGCATAAGTATCTTATTATTCCTAAATCTATTCGGTCTGTCTCGTGCCTCGTTGTCTTGAGGTTTCCAGTCTTTCAATTTTCAAACTTGAAATTAGAGCTTCTACTCTAAAATTATTTATGAATTTGGATCTTCAGGTGATCGAAAAAGTGGAGACTCGACGTGCAGAAGTGGAGGAGAGACATCGAGTGACCACTGCAGCTGCAAACAAAATTGGCATTGCCGAGGCAACTCTGATAAGGATTGAAGCGGAATTGGCTGACATCGAGAAGGACAGCCGAGGGCTCAGGGAAGTCATTCAGGCACTTGAACTGACCAGACGCAAATTGGCTGCTAATGAAACGGAAAGAAAGGAAGCTGGTTAGAAAATTTGAAATATTCTAATTTTTAAGGTTAACGTTAAACTTACTTTGCTCCCCAATAGACATCGATAAGATTCTGTGAGGATACTTCGCATTGTTCTCTTTCAATTTGACATAAATTTGAAGTTCAATTGCCATTTTTTCGCAGTGAGCAATCAAAATAACGATCACTTGGATTTTATCTCCTATCAGAAAGACATTTTGCTTTCAGAAAGAGCGGCAGAAAAGATGCTGACTTTGGAAGACAATGTGCCCGAGCAAGTGGTCAACTCGACTCGGACTCGAATCCGAAGTCTGGCAGAGAAGTCGAAGGGACTGGCTGAGAAGATAGAGGATGAACTGAGCTGTGCGAGGAAGGAACACCGGAGAACCCTGCAGAGTGAGCCATTGAACTGAGTGAATGAGTGAATGAAATATGAGAGGACTCTAACTGAAAACAATGCAAGGGCTCTGTGACTGGGTGATATTGTGGGTATGAGCGAGTGTTGCAAGATACAGATCCTAGGTCCTTCATATTTCGCTCATTGTAAGACAGATTACTTACTACTTTTTAAAAAGCTCATTATCGACCAATTTTTTCCTATTTTTCTAGAAATCCCTCGAAGTTCATCCAATTCATTGACCGCTTATCATTTTAATTACTTTTCTCATCTATCACCGATTTTGCTTCTCAAAGTGGACGGATTCTTCAGGAAATTCCTTCTAGGATTATCACTGGAATCTAATTTTGTGGATCTTCTCAAAATCTTCTAGAAGAGGAAAAGATATGCTATTCTGCAAGCCCCGAGATTTTCTATCTACTGTTTATTTGTGTGGGCTTTTCCACAGTTAACCAGTAGGAGAGTGGCATGTTTTCTACCGACTCTTGAAGATCTGCGCGAATAGAGTCTGTGTGATATGGAGAGAGGGGAAAGATAAGATGGAAAGTGCTCACGTAAAGAGGATTTATTGACTGCAGAGAGACAGTCTTGTGACTGTGACTGATCTGTTCATTCACATATTGTCTAATTGTATAATTCAGAAGCAATAAGCGACGAGGAGCGGCTGCTAGAGAAACTCCAGCAGTGCATCGAGGCATCCGAGAAGGCCACTGACGCTGAGGAATTCTGCGAGCATTTGGACGTGAGTCGAGATGTTTTATCTAATTTTATTTATTGGAATAGTGTATAGGCTCTTAGCTAACCCCTATACTTTTTCGTATCTAGCGATTCCAAATGGGGTCTTCAGTATTAGTGTACTATTCCCATATTGCATTTCGAAAGATATATTATATCTTTACATTCCGAAATCTGAAATACTCGACCATTCATTTTTGTGTCGCGATGTGGAATTGATTGCAAAAATCGTTCTGTGCCATTTGGAAATTCACTCAAACTCGAAGATCTTATACTCACTTCTTTCATGCAAAAATGGCTGCGTTTTTATAAAAATGCAAAAAGCTACGAAGAAATGACGTATATTTTCTCGATGAACTCGATTGATCGCCCACAGCTGGACTGAACTTTTTGCTCTTCCTCTTTCCTTCCTTATTTTTGTCCCTTCCCTTCGTCTTTTTCCTTCTTCTCGCTTCCCGATCACAACATCGACTTTCTGCTTATGCTCTGCTCTTCTGCTTCTCCATTTCATGTCATTTCGATCGCATTGCAATTTGTCTCATTCACTGATTAATTGATCCCGACTCATTCTATTCCGACCTTTGAAAATCAAGTATTGATCTCGAAGATCTTTCTAAGAATCTTCAATATTTGAACCCGATGAAAAATGTTGCATTTGTATTAATGAAATTTATTTTTTACTACTGTTCACAAAATTAGCTAAATATTTTCGTTTTGATTTATTTAGTCTTTTCAGGCGCTCGAAAGTCTGCTAGAAAAGGTGACTGTGCAGAGTGTTGAACTGGAGCAGGCCACTGCAGACATGGACGAGCCTTTCCAGAGGGAAAATGTGGCCAAACTTGCCGCCAACAAGGAGAAAATGACTGCTAAGTGAGAACTGACTTTCCTTCTCAAAGCAATGAAACAACCAAATTGCAGGGCTCGCGATCGAGTCGTCGCACTCACGAAGGCTGTCGAAGAATGCGAGAAATTCGAGAGAAGCATGGCTGAATTGCAGGTAATCTTTTTTGGATTTTTATTAAGTTTGGACAATGTCAAGTTTAAGTCATAGATTTTCGATAGCTGTACTCCACAATAAAATTTCGACTTCTCAAAACTCGACTCACAAAAACCCGTAAATTTACCCCCCAGAAAGAAAGTATCTTTTGGAGAGAGAAAAAGAAAATATGACATGCTTTCTTTTTCTTTCAATATGATCCGCTATTTTCTGCGGGTATTTGCGAAGCAACTATTGAGAATCTGATAAAACAGTCAGAACACTATTCTCCATCAAATTTTCCTTCTGAAAACGCATTTTGATACAAGATTCCCATTGGTGATTATTTCGTTTTCAGAAATGGGCGGCTCATATGGGTCCCTTGCTTTCTTCTCGCAGAGCTTCAGATATCACCGCTTCTGATGTGCCCCAGGAATACAGAGTTAGTCTTCTTAGGATAAAATATTTCCTGCATAGTACAATTTCGTCTTGTCTTCTCTTCTTTTGCATTTGACTTCTCTGCATTCGATTTTGGCATTTAAATCTACTTCTTCTTGGAATCAAAGCATACTTTTGCTTGATGATCTTTCGAAGTTCTATTTTAATGAAACTCCTAAAGTTTGATCCTTCCTGAATTCAAAGCCTCTATCTATCTGATTCATTTCTGAAATTCTCCAGAACCTGTCTGATTCGAAATCGGAAGTCCAAGTGAGTTTGACTTTTGCCGATTGAATTTCGGCTGCAAGCAGCATTTCATTTCCAACTCGATTAGTTAGAGCCTGCTACTGATTTGATTGATTCCGATAATTTTTCGTCAATTTCCTAATCGATTGACTGAGTTTCCGCATGATTCTAATCAATTTTATCGAGATTTTGTTATGGTTCTACAATTTTGGATTGCAACGTTTCGATGATTTGAGTTGATAATTTTTCATTTTCTAAACGAAATATTTAAGTGAGGAATGATGCATAATTTTGCATGGAGATGATGTAATCTTTGAATAGTTTTGACTAACTTCTTTCTTTCAAGAATGATTTGACCAATTTAGGAAATATCGAAGGAATTCAAACAGTGGGAAGAGACTATGGCCAACCTAAACAAGTGGCTGAACGAAGGCGAAAGGAGGGACAACGAACGACTCAGAGCTCAGTACGAACATGCTACGGTAAAAATAAAATAAAAGCGGTATAAAAGTAATATTTCGAAGTTGCAGATAACTTTCAACGAACTTCGAACGAAGTTCAACGAATTCAAGCAGCCAAAGACATTCGAGGAGAAGCTAGAGAGGACCACTGCAAAGTTGCATTCCATCGAGAACTCGATCGATGAATTGACTGGTACAGTTTATTCATTTTCAAAATGTTGAGCTCTAAAATAAATCCAAGTCCGAATAATAACAACCTCTTGTTGCAGGAATCAAAGCCTCAGATGCAGGTGACGGGGCTGTGATCGCAGGCAGAATTGCGAGGGATTTGAAGGAAATCGATGAAGATCTGAAGAGTCTGCTGCAGGGCAATGAGAAGCTGAAGGAGGAGGGCATCATTGACAAACTTACTGCTAAGGACATACAGAACAAGATACAACAGCACAGGAGGAACACTAAGGAATTGGGCATTGTGAGTTTGAAAATTTCATTAACTTTTTCAACAATTATTTTTCTTTATACCGTTTTTCATGCACATCTGGCCCCGACTTCCATATTAGGCGAGTTTTTGGCATAATTTGGTTCGAAAGTTAGAGAAGGAGAAAGAATGAAAAGAAACGAGAAAAATAAGAGCCAGGGCCAGATTTGGACGAAAAGCAGTACATCGAAATATTCTGAATTTATGAAGAGGACTGAAATGATGAAATGAATTTGAGAGAGCTGAAGAAGCTGTGGAAAGATTGGAAGACTGTTCTGAAATGTGGAAGCGATGCAGGGAAGAGGCTGCGGAAATGGACCTGTGGCTCGACAAGATGGAGAACAAATTGGGCGAGTATGAACGAGAAGAAGCGGTATGACTTTTAAATCATCATCCCTTTTTAGTTCATTGCTATTGAAACTTTAGAAGTCCAATTTTTCTTATTTCTTCAAGGTATCTCCTACGCTTAGACATCTATGTCAAATTTGTTAAAACACATGAATATTGAATACCTTGACATTGACAACTTCAGAAATGTATAAACGCGTCCTTGCCGACTTTTGTTACAAAATTGGATTCCCCTTCTTTCAGACAGCGAACGAAGGAGCAGTCGAATCAATGATGGCCGAGTGGAATCGTAATGAGGCAGCAATCAAGAGTATCGACCAGCTCGAAAGCACGCTCAAGTTCGCCATTTTCTAATCAGAATTGGAGACAATTGAATGGTTGCAGAGAAAAAGGAGTGTCGATCGATTCGGTTTACATGGAAAGGAGACAGAGGGCAGATGCATTGAAGAGGAGACTGGACAACTGGAATCTAGCTCAAAGGGAAATGGAAGAGGACGATGAGGATCTGCTCTTACAGGTCGATCAACTACAAGCCAAGATTTCCGGCAAACTCGATAAGGTTGGCTGATCTACACTCTAAATTTTGTTTGTCGTCTTTTCTACTTTTGTAAAATAATAACTAAAATTGTCGTTTTCAACTGCAGTTCTCACTTTACCGAAATATTGGGGGGTAGTTTTCAAATTGAAATGGCTTGAGCAGGAATATGGCCTTCATTTCGAAGTGATAAACGAACAGTATTGCTGTGTGGTAAATTCTATCACGCTAAAAATGAATCATCTACTGAAAAAACGAATTATCCTATTTTCAGCTAGAAGACAAACCAGTCGAGGAAATCGCCCGAACCCTTTCTCTGCTTCGAAACGATCGAGACAGACTTTCGTCTCGAGCGAGAAGGCTCGCTGCAAGAAATCCCCGATTGGCACATACGAAACCGATGGACGACATTCAGAATAAGTGGAAAGAGTTGGAGGGAAAATTGCACGAGGTGAGAAGAATGAAAATGCTACTACTTGAGGTAGAAAATATGATTTTTTTTTTAAAACCTCGAAATTTGCTACCTAATCTCAAGTACCACTTAAATGTTTCTTATCATAAAGCGATTGAACTGCTGGTTTCAGGCAACCCCGATCTTCACTCCGCCCTCCGCTGAATTGGACGAGTCCTCCCCGTTCGCAGACAAAGTCAGCCAATTGTCGAAGAAGTTCGAAGCCGCCTCTCGCCTGTTCGATTTCGACTCCTCGCCCGTGGAGTCGCCTTCCACATACAAGCAGAGGGCTGCTGCGATCGAGTCCTTCCTGGCCTTGTCCAAACCCATACTCGACAGAGTGCTCAAGGAAGGAAGGAGGCTGGCTGACAGTGGCAGGATGGAATTGAGCACGCACAAGGCCATCGAGCAGTTGGATGAAATCGCTGATCAGGTGCGAAATTCATTTTTATTTAGTGAAGATCAGTCTAAAATTGGGATTTTTTTTTTTTAAATTCATCTTCATTGAGTTTCCCAATTTTAATATCTGGATTGCCATAGAAAAACTTTGAAGAGATATGCTAAAAAGCTAGTGAACTTCTGAAATTATTTAAAAAATGTATTCAAATATCCATCATTGTAGGTTGATAGATTGGAAGAGCAATGCGAGATGCACAACGACAAGGCAGATGCCCTGGAGCATCAGCACGAGACACTCGTTGCTGATGTCGGCAGAATGGAGGAAGTTCTCGATAAGCTATTGGCCAGGGATTTGAATGATGCTAAAATTGCTGAGGTAACAATCAAATTTGCATTTTATTGAATATTCTTGTTATTTTGAGGCAACTCGAAAGGACCTTCTCGAAAGAGACACTCAGCTGACAGACATCTCGAGCAGAGCTGCACAGATCCATCAGCAATTGCCTGGCAAATCAGGCCTGACCAGGGATGCAACTCTCGACAGAATGAACGAGAAAATCAGCAGATTGGAGGAGAAACTGGCAAGGACCGAGGTTGACAGACAGAAATCGGAGCAGACACAGGGACAAGTAGACAGCTTCTACAGACTCTCGCCTGACAGAGTCAGCATGGGCAGTTCCGCTCCTCTTGGTCAGTTTTATTCGTAGAAATGAACTTATTCGAATAATAAATTGGTAGAAAGGTATCAAATGCGGCAAGACGATCTTTCGAAAGTAGGAATAAGAATCGATGTTCGAAACTCAATCTCACTTCTGAAGGAAACATCTTTTCTGGAAGAATAAAATTCACTATCTTCATTATTTTGTTATTGAGGACGAAAAAGCATTGATGATCCTTCGTCAATGAGCTTATTTCCAATCTATTTTCAGCAATGGAAGCCTACACGACGGGAGGCAGTACAACGGAAGAGGAATCTACAGTTCGATATTACGAGCCTATCAAAATGCCCACTGCAGGCACATCCTCAGAGAAGGACACTTCTGCTCCATCGACTTCCCCTGTTCCCGCTGAAAGGAGGAAGAAGACCAGGAAGGAGGAAGAGGAGAGACCTATTGAAGTGAGGAAGGTCGAGACTGAGCCCGAGATGATCATGACCAAGAGCATGGGGGTCGATCCTATGGAAAAGGTAGATCTATTCTTCTCCTTTATTCTAAAGCTATGAGCAGGAAGAAAGTGAATATTTTAATCACAAGGGTGTTCAAGACAGATTTTTGAGATTTCAAAAACATAGAAATTTGAAATAGAAAGATAGACTTTCTAAACTTCACGATAACAAACAGAATTAACCGAAATGACTAAATACGAAGCGGAAATGTTATATACACCCTTGCTCATCACAGAGGAGTTGAAAAGCCGTTTTTAATTCGATCTTTAGGTGTACGCGGATTTGGATGAAATCGAAGAATCGATCGCCTACAACGAAGAATTCCCGATGGAAAATGTGACTGGAATGACAGAGAAGTTCGCTGGAATGAGGCAGGCACTGAAAGGGGCAGAGAAGAAGGTGGAGGAGAACGAAATGACTCTCGACATGCTGCATGTCGAACATACCAGAGAGGTACTGCTATGAAATTTAAAAAAAAATACTATAGCGAGTAGTAATCTGGAACCGAACGATCATTTTTATCATGAAGCGCGGATATACTTTACATTATTGATAGTTATGAGATTTAACAGACATGTAAGAGACTCTAAGACTTACATGTCTGTCAAATTTCAAGAAAATGCGTCCATGAAGAATAATTTAATCGAATTTTAACATGCATAATTGGTTCCAAACTTTTGCTCTCCGCTGTATAATACTTCATAATAAGATATTTGTTGAAACTTCTTTAAATTTAGTGAATTTCATAGAAAATATCTAATTCTTGCATCTTTCGGCGACTTGAAAGGATCGGTAAAAGCAAAAAGAATTATTTAGGACAGCAATTCTAAAGTTTTTCTTGTTTTTATTGAATTTTACGACTTTACGATTCATTACATCAGAAAAAAAACATCGATTTGTTGTGTTCAGCGAATCGAGTCACTGGGAAAAGACATCGAAGCAAGAATGGAGAGGAACAGACAGCACAGACAGGAATGGAACGAAGCTGACAGGGCCATCGAGGAGGCTGGCAAACAAGTCACAGAGGCTGAGCACATGCAGTTCGACAGGGAAGCAGAGAGTACAATGAGAGAGTAAGTCATTGTTTTCATTATCAACTCATTTTATTTTTCTCGATATTTTGCTTCAGTTTACTATCAAAATTGTATACATTTACCCTAAATTAGAGGCAAATTTTCGAAATTATTATTTTTCTCTAAAATAATCAATTAAGATCGCGCCGTTATGATTTATGTTTTTCAAAAAAAAATTCAGTTGCGAGCAGAAAGTGTGCAATGCTGTTCGACATCAGGCGTCGATTCTGAATCGATTGGAAGAGAATGGAGAAACCGCAACTGCACTGAAGGATAGAGTGAAAGGAATCGAGGAGAGATACAGGAATGTGCTGAGGAGAATGAAGGAAGTGCAGCAAAAGGAACAGGCCGAGAGGATTGATGAACAGGGACTCAGACAGGCTGTTAGGCAGATCGACAATTGGTAGGGAAGACGGAAGAAATTTGATAGAATAAAAAATGTCTAGAAAAGAAATTCACGGCTAGAGATAGAGATAAATGTCAAAGTCGAACTTTTTTTTAATTTTCACATTAGGTCAAAATCAAGTTCAATACTTTTTCCTTATTTTCATTTTGCAAAGAAATGATATTTGTAGGTGCGATGAAATGGACAAAGTCCTGCGTTTGTCCCCGAACCCTCTCGATCCGACTGGAGTCGAAGAGACTTTCAGTGCGATTGCAAAGGGACAAGAGGAAGTCGTCACGAGGCAGAATTTATCCCATCATTACCCAAGAAGTTATAATGGTTCAGGAAAAACGAAATGGTCACTTTGGAAACGGCGAAGGATTTGTTCATCGAGCAGAAGGACGCGAGCAAAGATGCCAAACACGACATCAGAAGAGGAATTTCCGAGGCTGCCAAACGGGTTGCTGATGTAAGCAACTTGTTTCATTTTTCTCAGATTTTCAATGCAATTAAAAATGTTTTTTCAATCAAGATGATCAATAACCGTTGTATCACTTGTGCACACTTTTGTAATATTTACGCTTATCAGTGAAGTGATGGCGTCAAACCTCTGATAACGATAGAAATATCATCTTTGGCATTAAACCTATTTTAGATTCGCAGCGATCTAGGCGACCGGCGATCTCGAATCGAGAAGCAGCGCACTGAATGCGAAGTGTTCTGGCTGCAAATCGAGCAGATCGGGAGGGAGACGGGACAGATGAACCAGGCCATGAACAGAATGCAGGAGGCTGTCCTCTACACGCCTGCTTCCATTCCTGCAATCAGGGAGCAGGCTGACAGACTCAGGGATCAGGTCGATTTGGTAACATTTAACCATTCGTTTACAGTATGGGGAATTCCATAAAAAAACATTTGAAGTCACCATTGAAAGTGATGAAGGTTGAAAGACTAATTTTCGGAGTCATAACTTATCACAATTCGAGTGAGTTGTGCATAAAGATTCAAGTCTCTCTATCATTTTGGTGCACGTCACACCATTTATGATACACGTCGCCTTCAGTCAACATTCGTTCACTTAGTTTTCACAACTTTGGTGCATTCGCTGGAAGATTTTTCATACCATCAAAACCTATAATTTCAGGTGAAGGCCAAAGTGAAGGCAGCGAACGAAAGACATCCAAAACTGGCAGGTCGAAATGCTCGGAAAGTGGTGGAAGTGTTGACGCAGGCGGCTGCTGCAATAGCCAGGGCGTTCAATCTGAGGGAGACTGAAATGGCGCAAAACACTAATGGACATCACATCAATACACATGATAGTGATTCACACTCGAAGTGAGTTGAAAAGTTCTTTAAGAATCATTAGATCAGATATTTTTCCGATCAAGTTAGTTTTTACAGTAGGCTTTTGTCATGCAGAACATATGAACAGGGCTTAAAGTGTTTAACGCTGACACTGAACACGACACTGATACTGCAGTGTCATCAGTGTCAGTGTCGCGAAAAATCTGAAGCCCTGCATATGAATGAATTTTCTAGGTCGAAGAGTTCTACAATCGATAGAATTCCTGAACGATCTGCCGTGCAGGGCAAGGAGAATGGATTCAGGACAGCGACAGACGAAGACACGACAGTGGATGTGATTGAGGAGATCGGCAGATTGGAGAGTGAATCGAGGAGTGAAAAGGAGGCTGAACGAAGGATGCGGAGAGGGCTGGACAGGATAGACAGAGACAGCGAAGAGACATCGCAACAGCCACAACTGAGTGCTCGGGATGAGGCACACAACCAGATGATGACAAACATGAAACACTGGATGACGGAGATGGAGAGGGATGCGGGCATGACTGTCGATCTGGCTGAGAGTCAGCAGATCAGGCAGATGTCACATACTGTTCATGTAGGTTTTCTTTTGCATTCCAATAAGACGAACAAATATATATTAGAGCAAAAAACGAATGTGTTATCGTTTCTCTCAAGATACAGAATGATCAAATTATAGCCCTACCAAATAGAGTATAGAACCTTTTTGTTTTACCTATTTTTACAAGGATTTGATAGAAATCTTGACAGCAAATTTGTAAGCTTCAAGATATGCTTTCTTTGAACCAAGAAGATTTTATGATGAACATATTAGTCTATAAATATGGTCCATCTATTTATTTGCTGAAAGCCGGACAATTTCTTTCCGTCTGATGATAAAGATGCAAAAATTTGCCTATATCGTACTTTGCTTCATTCAAACTATAGGAAAATTTTCAGAACATCGCCGAACAAATGAAGCGCAAGATCATGGAAGTCGTTGCTATTGAAGATAGCAGTGCAGACAGAGGAGTCAAAATGAAGGCTCATGAATTGGTGAGCAAAAATTGATGGAATTGCTTGGTTATTGAGAAGATTCCAGGCAGCTACAATGGATCGAATTCTGAAGCAGTGCGAGAGGAGACGCAATCAGCTGAATGTGATGGCTGCAGAGACAAGGCAGAATGAAACTGGTATTGTTTTTTTAGAATTCTTAAAAATAGAAAAAAAAATCATTGCAATGAGATGCCAAAAATTGTTTGGATGATTTTTGAATTATAAAATTTTAGTTTTTATCTTTACTCAATTTTCTTTATCATTTCTTATTTCAGACCGTATCGAAATGGAGCTGTGGCTGCGCGAGGCAGAGCAAGTTGCCGAAGGAGCAGGCAAGCAAATGACTGCAGCTGCCTCTGTGGACGCTGTCAGGGAGGAACTGCAGGCTGTCGAGAAGATCATCTCCGACTTGGATGAGAGGAAGATCCTCATGGCCAACATCAATGCTAAGGTAGCTACAAAATTTAACAATTTTCAATATGAATTTATTTAGGGCAACCAACTCCTCGACAATTATCCCAAGGACGAGGCTCACAATCTGAGTCATCAACTGAGTCGACTGAATATGCGTTGGACGAAATTCAATGACACGTGAGTTTTTTTTGACTTTAAAATACGCCTCAGACGGTTTGTTCGAAAGATTATACTATTTTCGCTTTCTGAAAGGATTCACCCTTTGACAATGGCACTCCATTCGCATATTTTCAAGAAAAAATTCAGCCTTTCGAATAATCTATTTCGATAATCATTAAAAACCCAAATATTTGGAAATTTTCTTTCAGTATCAGAGTGCGCCGTGCAGTACTGGATGCCTCCCTCCGTTCCCGTTCCGATTTCCACACAGCCCTGTCAGAGTTCGAGGACTGGCTCAGCAGAATGCGAGACGAAGTCGAGGATTTGGAGGAAAAGACTGACAATATGCAGGCCATGAAGGACACTGCCAACAGAAAGGAGTGCATGCAACATAGCAGGGTAAGGCATTTTGTCGGTTTCATAATTAAATGAACGTTTTTTAAAAACTTTCTTTCAATCACGGGATGATAGACCCTATTCTTTCGAAACGTCCTACGTTTATTTCCGAATAAATAAAAATTTTTTAAATTAATGAGTGAAATGAGCAATGGGCGCGCTCAATTGCCAAAATATGTTCGATTGCGAGATACGTGCGTGTCCGTGAAGCGACTCAAATTCGAATGCTCGAAAAACGAATGTATAAGGTTTCTTATTCCGTACAATGTGAAATTTCAAAGTGTTTATAATCAAGTATGAGTAATATCCGAGATTTTCAAACAGTGAATTCTAGCTGTCATTCATCTTTGATTACGGTTCTCCTACTTGCATTTATTCGATCAAACCAATCGCGTAAAATGCGTAGTTCCTTTTATCTGTCGCATGGAACACGAGAAAGTGATTGGAGGGTTGAATGCAGAAAGCAGAAAGAATGGAGGAAAATGGAAAGAGGAAAAGGGGGGAAACGATCCGTGCACGGATGTGAGTATGTGTCACAGAGAATGATGCAGAAAGGAAAATGACAGAGGGGAAGGAGGGGAGTGATCAATGCATTGCATTTGAGTCTCAGCTATACTTTCTGTTCTGGCTCCCTATAGTTTGAGAAGTTTTAAATAATGGCCTTTCATACCGCGTCATTAATTCTCGTATTTTTCTATTTTCAGAACATTACGGCTGAGCTAAACGCTCACGAGAACGTTTACAAGGCTGTGGACGATATGGGAAGGAAATTGGTTGCAGGTTGGGATAAAATGAAGAATTAGCCAAGTTATGCAAGCTATAGAAATGGTGATTTGCAGGCTTTGAATCGAATAAGGAAAGGAACGACATGCAGTCTCGAATCGACCGACTGAATCAGAACTGGAACAGCGTGAAGGAGAGCAGCAAGACTGTCAGAGACAGACTGGAAAAAGCCGAGCAGGAATGGGAGAAGCTGACTGATACACTGGCAGAGCTCAATTCCTGGGTGGAGGAGAAGAGTGCACAGGTTTGCTGAATGAAATCAACAAAAAGAATGGCAATGGAAGAAGAGTTTTTAGACTATCGCTCAGCAACCCGTTGGTGGAAGCCTTTCAGCCGTCATGCAGCAGAGCAATTGGATCAAACAGACGCAAAGGTTTGCAAACGACTTTTAAGAAATCCTTTTTTTCTTGAAAAATTCAAATATTTTCAGAGACATGGAAGCCAAATCGCCCCTGGTGAAGGAGACAATCACAGCGGCCCATTCCTACCTGATGCAGCACGATTTGAGACCGAAACTGTATCGACCTGCTGTTTTGGATGAAGATGAACAAGAAGGTAGATCTTTTCAGCGGTTTTTTTTTGCATTGGTAAGGTTACTCGAAACATCCACACTTGAAACTTAACAAAACATGTAGGGCTTACTACGTACTCTTTATTTCACTATTCCGCAATTTGTTAGTTTTCAAGGTTACTTTTCATCACGCCATATTTGCAGAAGCTCGGGATGCAGAACAGCGTCGTTGTGGTCTTCAGATCCACGCAGATTGTGAGAAATTGAAGGAGACCTGGGCAGAATTGGGACTGCAGATTGGAGAGTGGGACAGGCTGGTGCAGGATGCGAGTGGCAAGTTGCAGGAGTTGGAGAGGGCTCTCGCTGAGTGTCAACTTCATCTCAGGTTAGATAGCTCACTTCCTTGTGATCTCAAATATTCAACCAGTGATAAATATTTTGTTGTTATTTTGCCATTATTTGCATTTTATTATGGTGCGTTTATACTCTGAAATAGTGTCAATGCCCAGCGGTGTTACGTATAAAATATTGATGTGATTGACGTCGACGTAAAAATTCTATACGTAATAAAAATCGCTTGACATTATTGGTATGGAGTCAAAAAGTATCAACGCAGTTTTATATCATCAATATTTGGGAAGTGTATTCTTCTTTATTTCTAGATGCAAATTTCAGTTCTGCGGAAGGCGAGCTCGAAGGAATGCGTCCTGTCGAGAAGTTGAGATTGGAAGAATTGAAGGATGCTCGGGCAGAGACTGAGGATATTGCGAAGAAGGTGAGAGACAGGACCGGGCGGAAATTCCCGGCTAAAAGAATATATCTCTTTCTTTACTCCACGTGTGCTTCCCTTTCCTTCCCTTATCTCTTTTATTTTCGTTTCCGTTTTCGTATTATCCGAAAATTAGGGGAGCGAGAAGAGAAAATAAAGCGTGCGTGGAGCAGAGAAAGAGATACTCTCTCGTCCGGAAATTTCCATCCAGGTCTGGTGAGAGGATTTGAATGATAAAGAAATATAACGCATGTTTGCAGGTTGACACCGTTCGACTGCACGTGGACGATGCGAATGATTCCTGTGGCAGATTACTGGCTGCTGACATGCGACTTGACTCTCATATAAGAAGTCAACTTGACGCTGTCAATCATAGGTTCATTATTCTTTCAAAATTTTAGCACAATTCTCTAATTTGATTAAAAAACATTTCATTCTAAAGCCGCATCATAAAATGCAACTTTTCATAATTTGATACTGCCTCTTTTGTTATTTCATCAGTTAAACCTATAAGCCATGTTTTTAGATTCCACTCTTTGAAGACGAATCTGCGTATTCGTGCAGCTGCTCTGCGCAATGCTCTGACAGACTTCGGTCCCTCGTCCGAACATTTCCTCAACCAGTCGGTCGAACTGCCTTGGCAAAGGGCTATTTCCAAAACGAATCAACTGCCTTATTACATCGAGTAGGTTATTCTCGAAGAGGACTAAGCTACTCAATATGTTTTCAGTCACACTACAGAGCGAACTCAATGGGAGCATCCAGTGTGGGTGGAGATGTGCAAGGAATTGTCGCAATTCAATCGAGTCAAATTCATCGCCTATCGAACTGCGATGAAGCTGAGAGCTCTGCAGAAGAGACTCTGTCTTGATTTGACCACTCTCGATATGCTCGACAAGGTTGGTCTTCATTTTGGTTTACAAATCACTCGTCATTCTCGAACATGGATTATTTTTATTTGAGACGATGTTTTATATTCAGGCCTTCCATCGTCTGGCCGGTCTATCAGCAGAAGAGTCCCCCACTCTAGAAGACATGGTGTCCTGTCTACTGCCACTCTTCGAACAAATTCACCACAAGCACCCTCAGCTCGTCCGCAGTGTCGCTCTCGCAGTCGATCTCTGCATCAATTTCATCCTCAATTTATTCGATCCGTAAGTCTCTCTCCCTCTCTCTCCTTACAGCTATTTTTACATTTACTTTGTCCGAAGCGTGAATGTGAAAATTAGAAATTGTTGGAAACCCATAGGGCAGAAAGCGATTTTGAAAATTTCGATAATGAAATCGAGAGCAGGCTAGAGACAGACAACTTCTTACTCATCTAAGTATAAAACTCAGGCACATAACCTATCTGAATTCTCGTATTTTCATTTTCAGAACTCGTGACGGTGTCCTTCGATTGTTGTCTTTCAAAATCGCCCTTGTTGTGTTTTGTAATTCTGAGTTAGAGGAGAAATACAAATGTAGGTCATTTCTTTCTTTATCGGGAGGTATAATAGTCGAATTTAGACTTGTTTGATCTGGTTGCTCAGCAAGGCCATGCAAACCAGAAACAAGTTGCACTTCTTCTTTATGATCTCATTCACGTAAGTCGTTATTATTTGTTACTAAACTTTTCGAGAAAAGTTATTTTTCAATTTTCAGATTCCTCGTTTGGTAGGCGAAGCAGCAGCGTTTGGAGGCTCAAATGTGGAGCCCTCAGTCCGTTCCTGTTTCGAATCAGTGAGAATGGCTCAGAGCATCTCGAGCAGTGCCTTCCTCGACTGGGTCAAGAAAGAGCCACAGAGCATTGTCTGGCTGCCTGTCATGCACAGACTCGCCACAGCTGAATTCGCTAAACATCAGGTTAGTTGTATCAAAACCAGACGCGATACAAGTAGCTTCTGTCAAAATTGATCTTGAATGAGTAATTAGCCTTGTTTCTAACTAAAAATGAACCAATTTAATAAACAACAAACTCAGGCAAAATGCAACGTGTGCAAGATGTTCCCGATTGTGGGTCTTCGTTACCGTTGTCTGTACTGCTTCAACCTGGATCTCTGCCAGAACTGCTTCTTCAGCCAGAGAACTGCGAAGAAGCACAAACTCAAACACGCAATGCAGGAGTATGCTACTCCGGTATGTTGAGAAATGAAATAGAAAGGATGATAGAGACAATTGCAGACCACTTCGGGTGAAGACGCGCGCGACTTCGCGAAGATGGTCAGGAACAAGTTGAGGAGGAGCAAGAACTCTCTCGGATATCTGCCTGTCGACGTAAGATTTCGCAAATTTTATAGTATTTTTATATCGTAGTCTTTTCCTCGAAACATGAAATTCTTTTCAAACTGTAACAAAGAAGGATTGTGAGTAGTATTGGACGAAAATATTATTTTCGTGTTTGATATTTGTTTTTAATTTATTTTCTGTCATTTTGGGGATGTTTCGTTTCCATTTTTTATTTCCACACTTAAAATGCCTTTTCAACCCGTCACTAGTTGTAAAAGAAGTTCAAATTGATTTCTTTGCGATCGAAAATGGTAAACTTAGCAGTTTCTATTTCAGTTTTCACTCATTTTTCCATATTTGTGTGTTTTTTTCCTGAAACTCAATCGACTTTTATCCTAAGGTGGCAGAAGAAGGTCTGCCGATAGTGTCGGCTCCCCACGTCCATCAGAATCCATCGACAGAGCCGTTGCACGCGAGGACTGCAGTGATATCCGCCCGTCTGGCCGAGCTGACTGTCAACCAGGTCGCTGAGCCGAGAGACCATCTCTCTGCAAGCAGCACTACGCAAAATGTCCACTCCGACGTCAAAAGCCCACTCCAAATCATCAATCAGGTGGGGGACTTTTAGTTTACTTTTGTCCTTTCCAAATAGACCATAAATGACGAAAAATGGAGCTGTTCAAAAACGTGCCAAAGTCAGACCTAGAGAAGGCTCGAGTCTGGCCTGATGACGAATTTTATATACCTTCCTTTTGAGAGTTCCCTCCCCTATTTTCCCTTTTCTGATGAAACTCGTCACCACTCACGTTGCGGACCATTCTCCTTGTATTTTTGGGTCTGACCAAAGCACGATTTCTTTTAACTTCTAAGTCTGTGCTTTCAGAAAGTGAGCATATGTACTCAAACTGGCAATTATATTAGTCAAAGATAATCCGCGCATGTCTTAGGATTAAGATCCTCCGAAACTTCACACAATTTGAGAAAACAATAGCCAAAGAATACAGCAACTTCTAATATCAGCCTAATCTAATCACCGAAAAATTCCTTTAATCAGATAATCTAATGCCAAAGAGATAGATCGAGGTCTTTTCCTCTGCAAATCTGGTCATTTTCTCATTTTCCCATTACCCATTTCATCATTTTTCATTCCGATTTCCATTTGATCTG
This sequence comes from Diploscapter coronatus, assembly GCA_964036155.1. Taxonomy (NCBI): domain Eukaryota; kingdom Metazoa; phylum Nematoda; class Chromadorea; order Rhabditida; family Rhabditidae; genus Diploscapter; species Diploscapter coronatus. Next base: position 40,408,823 of record OZ038423.1, read on the forward strand.
CGCATTTCCCCCATTCCCTCTGTCTGTCTTCTGCAGCAAATGTTCTCCTCCTTCTCTCTTACAAATCTTCTTCTTCTTCTCATTTCTAATCAATTTCACATTCCTCTATTTCTCCCCTTGGCTATCGGCTATTCGATTCTACTCTTTTTTCATTCAACCTTCAAAAATGTGCAATATCTTCCGAATAATCAGACCCAAAAACAAGGCCAAATATGTAAGGAATCAATCAATATGCATACTTTTTCTGAAGATCCATATCATAATAATTCAACAATATATACCCTTGAATTTTATTGAGTTGATTCAAAAGTTCGCAAATGGTGGAAAATATCACGAAAGTTTTAGTCAACTTCACTTCCCATAGGCATTTCTATAATTTAACATCATCAATATTTGATCCTCACAAAGAAGCTGATGATCTTCATGACAATATCCGAGGTTTTCAGGTGGAGCAAATGCAAAAGGACGAACTGGATCAGCTTCTGCATCGATTACAGCTAGAAAATTTGGAGTTGAAGATGGAGTTGGAGAGGAAGAAAAGTGCTGCGCAGAGCACGCCTGACTTGGACAAGTAAGGGGAATTTTCTATTGAGTACAATTGATCATCTTGATATTAGAACCCCGAATGGAGCAGCTCTGTCAAGTGGGGGAAGGAGGAGTGAAGGCCGAGGGGCCACTCTGCCTAGACTTGGCAATGCACAGCATGGAAGGAGTGTTCCTTCACTCAAATCCACACAAAGTCAATACGACGTAAGTTGAATCGATGCAATTCTCATGCGAGCAACATGATAAAGATGCTCATTATCATAGGTCCTGGACGAAGCTCGTGCCTTGCGACTGCACAAGCAGCGATTAGAGCATAGATCTCGGATATTGGAACAACAGAACCAACAGCTCGAAATGCAACTGACCAGACTGAGACGGGTCATTGATTTGGTGAGATTTAAAAAAAATTATTTCATAAATTTTTTGGGACAAAGATTTTCGAATTTTCGATTAATCCGCTCAAACTTGGTCAATATTTAAGCCAAATGTTTCATATGAACCTTCTCTAAATCAATATGTTCTGCTAAAATTCTGTTGCTGACCAAACCATATATCAATTTTCTATAGTAAAATTTTGTCTTGCGGATACTCCTATAATTTCTCATTCTGGCTGAAAGTCTATCTAGATATTAATATTTCATTTTTCTCAATCTCTAAGATAGTATGAAAACTCGATGGTTATAGCAAAATAATGGAGCACCACAAGGAGAAATAAAGTGGAATGGCCACAGAGTGGAGAACTGGGAGAGGGAAGGGCACTCACAACCTCCCATGGAAAGGAACACGTTCAGTCCGGCCTATGGAATGCAGATGCCTGATCCGTCACTTCCACTCACTCGTAAGCTCCAATTGCATCATTTGTTGCAAATCTTCTAAAATGGAAAGATTGGTTTTCAAAAGAAATAATGTTTCAGTTTCATAATGTTTTCTTTTACTGAAACATCATTTCTCAATTTCTTTTCTAAATCCTTACAATTTTGAATAACTGAATTTAAAATGCAACCATAAAAGATACTTGAGCCAGACTTTATGACAAGACTGGTGAACTCAATTCAATCGGATGCTTATTCTTTGTTTCAGCTGACTGGGAAGAGGATGCAGCTGCAGTTCGTTCTACCCGAATGCAGTCTCTGTTGGCGACTGCGGACGATTTGAACAGGGCCTTCGAGAATCTCGTCGTTTCCGTCGTTTATGACAGTGATAAGGAGTGATTCATTTGCTCAACATCGCATTCTGGTCCAATATCTATCCGTGCCTTCCATATCTATTCCGCTTTCATTATCAGGATTTTGGCGAGTAATTCGAAAATTACTTCATTCATAACAAAAATTTCCGAGTCATTCACCAACAATTCCATTTCTATTGGTATTTGTAATAGTTCGTCTAGCTTTATCTGGTAGTCCCTATCGTTCATCTATAATCAGTAATGAGTTGCCTTTGCATGGAATCCCCTCCTCACAATCAACTACCTGCCTCCCTCGGCTCTTCCCTTCTTCATTCATTTATATCATCTAACTCTTCCACTTTCATCGGTGCCACACATTCGAATCGTCTTCATTTATTATTTTTCCCTTTTCATTGCTCAATTTGTTTGTTACTTATTTTGTTGTTTTATTTACCCGAACTCATCAAATGAAGTATTTGATTTGATTTACAATATTCTAGAAGCAATTCTATTGCAAACTTGTCAGAAGGTTACATAACCAATAGATTTCTTCTAACCAATTTTTAAAAATCATTATCGTGACTTATCTTTATGTTTCGTTTTTGCTCCACCCACTTTTGCATGCATCTTTCGCGATTTTCAATTTTCAAATTTATCCGTCTTCTTTCTCGATATTTTTTATGTTTATTTTTTCGCTGATTTCGTTTCATTTGAGATGTAGCGATGTGGGAATTGATCCGAATCGACAATGCAGGGACTCCCTGGCTGAGGCTGTTCTGCCAATTCGGTTTGGCCAATCAGCCTTTCGTATTCGGTAGCTGGGCCACTGCAGACTGGCCTGCTCGACGCAGATGGACTACGGAGGATGGAAAGCCGAATGTGCAATTTCTTCGTAGACAGTACGGTAATTATTATTTATCATTTCATATGGCAAACTTATATTATAATAGGGCAATTCGTAAATTGAGATGACAGAATGACGAGACCTATAGTTAGGGTAGGAGGGAAGGAAAATAGGATGAAATAGCGCGAGAAAAAGATAGGCCTAGTCATTTACGATTTGTCTTTTACCATGAATTCAGCGTTTATGAATATAGGACTGAATGTTTGAACGTTTTGAAGAATTTCTTACTGGTTTCTTGATCACTTTCTTCCGTTACCGTATTCGAAATGACAACATCTTGTCTTTCACGACTTTATACGTCAAAATCACGGCATTTCAGGCAGCTCGCAGATTTCACTCGAAACTTCTGAATGCAAATACGAAACTTGTCGGTTCAGTGATTTTCTGGATGATTATGAGAATGGAGGACAGCTGTCGAAGGCCTACCTGAAGGACTGGCATTTTCAGGCAGAGTAGGTTATGTTTTGCTGGAGCTTTTTAGTTGAATCATCCAAATTAATTTTCGGTCTTCGTATCCCAGAATTTTAGATTCGGGACAGAGATGTACTCCCTGCATCCATTCTGCTCGACGGACTGGGTCAATTGCGAATCCTTCAGCGAGCAGCCCGAGCAAAGTCCATTTAATGGAGATTACCGGTTTGTATACTTCGGCGTCGAAGGCACTGGGTATTTTTTAAATCAAATTTATCATTTCATTTTTTTTTTTTAATTTAATAAGAAAGCGAACTTATTTTGCGCCAATTGGAAAATAATTTAACGGTATTTTTCTTTGAGAGGCTATCATTAAGAAATTTTATGAATTATTTTTGCCACTCATCAACAAATAGTTCTGGTCAAACGAAGTGACAGATCATGTGTTGAAGGAGTAGGGAAAAAAGGCGAGAGACGCAAGTTGCGTACTCTTTCCATTGTCCTTCACGGACTCTTTTTCTCTGTTCTAGCCTCCTTCTTTGCGCATAGTCGTGACGCGCATTTCTCGCAAGGCGCTCTTTAACACGCGGAACTGTCATTTCATTTGACCGATTCAATACTTTCAGTACGAAGTTGCACAGCGATGTTGTTGCCTCGTTTTCGTGGTCTGCAAACATTTGCGGTCGGAAGCGGTGGTTCATGATGCCTCCTGGAAAGGAGCAGGTATTCATGGAGAATGGACAGCTCGTCGAGGACATTCGATTGCACAACGACAAATTCCAACAGGTTAAATTATTTAAATTTTTTTCTGAAGAATAAAAAAAATTAGGCAGAAGTGATTGAATTCACCCAAAACCCAGGAGAAATCGTGTTTGTTCCTACTGGATGGCATCATCAAGTCCACAATTTAGTGAGAAATTCCAGAAATTGGAAAAAAAAATCGAAGATACAAAATTAGGATGATTCGATTTCGATAAACCACAACTGGATGAATGCAGCCAACATTCCCCTGGTCGTCGAATTCATTCTCAAACGACGCATCGATGTGCAGAACGAGTTGGAAGATTCGAAATCGCTGTTCACGCCCGAAGAGTTTCAGGAGCAAATAGAGGTATTCCATTCTTTCACAATTTATGTTCGTTCGATAATAACTATTTGAGAGAAAAATCTACATGAAAAAGGAATTATTTTACCATTTGCTAGCTTCTTCGATTTTTAAGAGAGCCAAATTGAAGAACTCGCTTATTTCAACCAAACGTATATATCATTTAATGACCATTCAACTTTTTGTAAAGGAATAAGAAAACTGGATATTTGTTTATTTCTTTAGTTTAGGAGATTACATAGTTTATTACAAAATAGGTTTTGGTTTGGAAAGGGTGAATTCAGTTGAACCACATGAGGCTCTGAAGAAGAAAGCAGTCTATTTATATGGACGCTAAAATAACAAAGTAGAGAAATACTAAACAGATTACTCATAATGAATCATCTTGAAATTTAGAAATCTATATAAATTTTTAAAAAAAATTATTTTATGACAACTTTCGACTAATTTTATAGGTTTAAAGTACCAATAAATTACAGTTGGTTCTATTCGCGGATACTCGTCTGTCGATAGCCCGACTCCGCTCACTACTTCTGCACATTCAGCAGACTCGCAGTCAACCACTCGCAACTTCCAAATGCTATGTTTGTCCCCTTCATCTCCATGATATTATACAGTGAGTATTTTTAAACCTTGCAATATTTTTTCTTATTAGAAGTTTTTCTTTCTTCAAATCAAGTGTGAGCAAGGATTGAAATTTGGATATTCCGAAAGCATAGACAACGAGTCCGAAAATCTGTGACGCCAAGGAGAAACAAGAATCAAGTTTTCCAAGTATTTTTCTTTCGATATTTTGAAAACTTCAAAAACTAGCCAAAACGAAGCAATTTTTAGAGTTTCAAAAGCGAAAACAGAAAACAAAGCTTTGTTCATAACTGCTTCCAACTTATTACTAAATTTTGCTATGCCTATCGAACGATCATACTTTGCAACTTTCGATCGATATTCTAAAGTAATTCCTCAGATGCTACCGTAATCCCTCATGCCATGATCGGATCTTCTCCCTGTGCAGCTGCTCTACGAGTCGATGTGCCATTTGCTCAGAGTTCGTGTCGTCTTTCGAATTGACAAGTGCGGGTTTGATGCTAGACAAATTAGATCAAAATTAATAAATTTTGCTGATATTACGAATCTCATTGTTGATTTGGTTCAATTTCTGAAACTTCGTTGGAATATTCAGAAAAAATAAATTAAAAATGGAGAACAAATTGAGTACTGAGCCATAAAAGTACGTAGATAAGAAAAGACCATATTCATAATCTGAGCACTTAGATGGACGTGCATGGCTTTTATCTCGTCCGAAAGTTCCCTTATCAGTGATTTTTGACGATCGCAATTTGTCGTCATCAGGGGGCGAGACGGAATTGAATTTTAAAAAATCTCGAAGCCGGAACTCCTGTCTTCACCCCTGATCGCCATTTTTCAATTAGAAAATATCATAAGAAAAGATATTTTTTTAGAAAGAATGACAAAAAAATTAGGAATTCGTGAATTTTCAAAATGTTTTCCAAAAATTTTCAATCATCTTCTTTTCGTGATTTTTATTCATACTCACTCCTTATTTCAAAGCATGCCAATCAGAACGCCATCATCTCATTAAACTCGAAGACTAAACTGTAAATAAATATTTTTATTTAGTCTTATTTTTGACAGTTCCTTTGTACAATGAAAAAGCACACAAATTAGAAAAGCACCAACTTCGAAAGATCTCTTCTTATTCAGTCTGCAGAAATTCGGCAGTTCTCGGTGTGTAGACTGATGTGCATGGAATCGTTGGGTCATTTCTAGAATGATATATCATAAAAATTGGATTCGCCATAGATGGTTTTTATTACGTTTGGAAGATGTTCTGTGGAACCTTCAAGATGTTGGACGGAAAGGCTCTACAGATCATGCCACTCAGAGTAGCTTTGCGAATTTCAGTCAATTCTCCTGAAGACTAATTTACTTTGTGTCAAATGAACCTTCCAGACCATCAGTAAGGCCTCGAACAGTTTGTTCAGGTGCGTTCTCATAGTAGAAACGATCTCCGACCTTCGTCGCCTTGAGCTGCTCAGCGATTATGAAAGCGGCGGTTGGACCGACCTAAATGATCATCAATCTCTCATAGACATTTTACATTCTTAACGGAATTCCATTGTTTCTGTAAGTTATCATTGATTGAAGACAGTCAAAAGTTAAACAATTACGTTGTTCGTCTTACTTCTTTCTTCATAACTCGCTCCTTCTTCAAAATTTAATGCCAATTTTGACCATGCTATCGACTTTATCGTGAATTGATGATCCTATTCTTCATCGAAAAACGCCGATCGACTTACAATTGCTGTTGAAATTGCAATTCCAACATAAAATATGCTTCTAGTGCACAAGATTGAAGAGATAATCAATGGAAAACCATATTCGATTTTTTAAATTTGCAGTTTGATCATTTTTACTCTAAATTCGAATAATTGATAACTGATACAGCATTATTATGTAACGATATAATATCCCGATACAATAAGAGACAAGAAAATAAGCGTCAATTATCTTCAAATTTGAATGCCATTCAAAGTGGGCTCATAGAAAAAGACTGATTTTTCTAAGAAATAGTATGCGGAGGCAAGATAGGAAAAGAAACTAGCCTATCCTACCTGCTCCTAAACCTATACTATTTCGTATGTACCGGTGTATCGGTGTAACTGCTTTTCTAAATTGCCATATGTATGACTTTTCAATTGATGATAAGGCCGACATTACTAAATTGTGCATTTTCTTCGATAAATTTGTACTTATCAAGATTTCTGCAGATGTTTCGTTGAGTCCTTCAAAATAACAGCAGAAGCAACAACTGTTAATCAGAAGAGTTTCTCAAAGTCCATTCTTTTCGGTTTTTTTTTTTTTAATTTATTTAAAAATGTGCACAAGAGTTCCAAATAACGGTTTTAATGCCCTCCTATCGATTCACAAAATTTATTTTCTCTTCAAATTCAGGTTCAACAGAACACTTGCAACTATTTTCGCTCCATTTTCTCTAAACAATCGTCTTCGCTTCTTCAACATTCAAGATCGACTTTCAAAATCAATGCAATTGTTAAACAGTTTCATGCACAAATAAAATTCTTATCGTGAATGCACATTAATTAATGGAAATAATACATAAATAAAGAAAATATTAAGAAATAATTCTCAACAAAATCTTAGTGCTAAAAATTAAAATTGAGCACAAGTACAGGATGGTCCATAATTGTAGCAGTACCAACTGAAACGTCAGTATAGGATAAATTACGCGTTTTTCACTAACTTAGCCTAAAAATAGAAAAAATATTATCTAAAATCTGATTCACAATTCTTAATCGGAAAAATCTTTACGAAACATAGTCTAATCAAGTCTGATATGGATAACAAAGAATAAATGAGTGCCGCTATAATTATGGCACACCCTCAAGACCTAGACAATGTTCAGTCAAGCTGAAGAATTATAGGGGGGAGGGATACGAAAATGGTAATTGTACTATGGAAAGCTGATAGGTAGATGGGTCACAAAGGAGCTCTGGCTAAAATAGTTAACGGAAGGAGGTTCGCAGGGAGGTTTTAGCTTAAGCCCTACCTAGGCCTGCCCATCCTGTACAATTTCAAAATGAAAAGGTACGAATTTGATAAATTAAAGAAAAAGATTTTCTATTAGATTCATATTGCCTAATCAATATTGATTCGCTTAAATTTGAACTACCGAGTTGATTGCAATCTTGCAAGCCTAATATCAAAGCATAGCATGATTCAATAAATTCAATGTGGGAAATATTAATCCATATAAAACTTATTTCATTTTTATCAGTCAAAATAAACCTGGGCAATTTGTATCCTCAATATTATCATTTGAGAAAGTACATTAATCATCTATTTATTTATTTTTGAGAACTCATGTTCTTGACCAACGAAACAATGGATGATCTTCACAAACAGCTTGCCAGGTGCCAGTTATAAGAAAAAACGAACAGTTGCTCTCGGACTATGTAGGAGATAGGTGGAAGGGTTTAAATTGCGTGAATGTCTAGTTGGTCGCAGATCCTAACTTGAGTCCCTCTTCGCAGTGACCACAGAGTCAGCTCTTTTATTAGATTACCGTTTTCCTAGTGTTACCTTTTTTCAATTTTAACATAATTTTGATATATTTCCAAATGAATTTTCACATTTCTCCCAACCTGTCAATTTTCAGGCCCCGATCGTCGGTTCTTCTCATTCGATCCTCCGCGCTGCGTTTCTCTACGTCGCCTGCAATGAAGTCCAATTCGAATGTGATTTCGAAGCGTTTCGATTCCATTCTCAAATCCCAGGAGGATTCTCGAGAGGTAAAAATTCAAATTCTCTCAAAATAACTTGAGAGGATAAAATTCTGTAATTTTTTTCTGAAAGAAACCAAATTCATACCATAACTCTTGTTCTTTCAGTATCGAGGACTGGAATTATCGAACGGACTCAGAGTGTTTCTGGTGAGCGATCCGACCACCGACAAGTCGGCAGCCGCGATGGACGTCAACGTCGGTTCGTGTTATATCTATATTTATATCTTTGAAATATTTTCTTTTATTTTTGAATAAACAAATTTAGTTCTTTTTTAATTTGTATTTTTTAAAGAAAAAATAGTAACGTTCTAGTTGTTTTCCAGAAAAAAAAACTAAAAATCTTTATTTTTCGAATCAAATTTATAAAATAATTTTGCAGGTCATCTGATGGATTCCTGGGACCTTCCTGGAACTGCTCATTTCGCAGAGCACATGCTTTTCCTCGGCACCGCGAAGTATCCAGAAGAGGATGAGTATTTCAAGGTCAGGATTATTGTATTTTTTTATTTAAAAAAATAAGTAATTTTTCAATTTTCCAGTTCATCGCCTCGAATGCTGGAATGTCGAACGCGTTTACCGCCCCTGATCATACAAACTATCACTTCGATATCAAGCCCGATCAGTTGCAGGTATTTTTATTTTATAATTTTAATACAATTTTTCAAATACATTTCAATTTGTTTCATCATTCTCACGAAATCTTTCGCCACTGATAAGATGAAATTTTGATATGCCTGGTTAAAAAATATTCGAAATTTCGGTATTTTTTCAGGGCGCGTTGGACCGATTCGTTCAGTTTTTCCTGACGCCTCAATTCACGGAAAGTGCCACCGAGCGGGAGGTCTGTGCTGTGGATTCGGAACACTCGAACAACCTGAAAAATGACGAACGGAGGAACTTGCAAGTCGACAAGTTGGAAATTTGAAATTCTTTATCTTTCAAAGACTTCTACAATGGTCGAAAAATATGATCTTCTCATCAAATTTTCATTTTTGCTGAATCATTTTCTGAAGCATACATTTCTTCATTACAGAGTTATTTAAAAAAAATATATTTTGCATAATATTTATGATATGACAAGATTGAAAAGGAACTAGTAAATAAACTTTTTAGTTACAAAAATTAATTTTTTAGGCACATGTCAAAGCCTGATCACGATTATGGCAAATTCGGCACTGGCAACAAGAAAACACTAATGGAGGACGCGCGGACGAAGGGCATCGAACCGCGAGAGGCGCTGCTCGAGTTCCACAAACAGTGGTACAGCTCCAATATGTGAGTTATTTTCCCTCTATAGAAAAAAAACTATCGAGAATCTGCATAGTTCTATGCCTTGTTCACATTTAGGAATGTTCGAATAGAAGCTGTATAGTTTTTTTATTTGAAGTCTCAATTGCCAAATAGATATAATCAAAATGCTATGGTATTGGAAATTTTCTGAAACTTACCTTTTATCCTTCCAGCATGTGCCTGTGCGTCGTGGGCAAGGAGAGTCTGGACGAATTGGAGAATTTGGTGACGTCACTGGACTTTGGCGCCATCGAGAACAAGAGCGTCGAGAGAAAGCAATGGCTCGATCATCCATATCAGGGAGAGTCTCTCGGGAAAAGGATTGAGGTAGTTTTTTTCTTTTAAAATAACACAAACTGAATTTTCTGAAAGTCTCGTTTCATTTTAATTTTTCGGAATATAAAATGAAAAATAATTTTGGGGATAACAAGTTTTTTTCTTGTTTTTATTTTCTTTTTGTCATTCATAACGATCAAAAAACTAGAAATTTGATCAAATGTTCTCTTTCTTGAGTTTTGAAGGAAATACGGTTCAATTTTATTCGAAAGAAGAAATGGTTTCAGGTCGTCCCGGTGAAAGATACGAAATCATTGAAGCTTGTCTTCCCGATGCCCGATTTGATCATGGAATACAAATCGCAGCCCGCGCGTTATTTATGTAAGTTTTCTTTATTTTCCCAGTCTAATTCATTTTATCATTAGTTATTTTGAGATGCAATGCCAATATTAATCCAAATCTTTAATTTAGAAGGGATTAATTTTCATAATTTCACTATGCGAAAAAGTAAAGAAAAAACTCTAAAATTTAAAATTTCGAAATTTCAGCCCATCTGATCGGTCACGAGGCGAAGGGCTCTCTGCCGTCAGAATTGAAGCGTCGCGGGTGGGTGTCCTCCCTGTCTTCGGGCCACCATAGTCCTGCTAGTGGATTTGGCGTCTTTGAAATCAAGGTCGATCTCAGTCCAGGTCAGAATCTTACTTTTTAAGATGTTTCAAAAATTCTTTTATAGAATTTTACTTTCTAGTTATTTTAGTGATTGCGTGTTTCTTTCGACAAAAATATACCTTTCAATCTTTTTCCAATTTTTATCAAAGGTCTATTAATATGAGCATGCTATCCTGTTGATTTAAGGTTAATTAATCCTGACATTAATTAGGCTAATTGAAAATAACTATCGCGATGATTACCCAATTAATTTCAGAGGGTCTGGAGCATACAGAGGAAATCGTGGCCCTTATCTTCGCGTACATTGGAATGCTGAGGAAAGTGGGTGTGCAGCGGTGGATTCACGACGAACTGCAACTGAAATCCGCGATCCAATTCAGGTTTCAGGTAAAATTAAAAGGACTTATACATACATATAAATGCAGATACGAGAAACCGTAATTTTAACATCCTTATTGAAAAGCTTTGTTAAAATTTGAACCCTGTCATAGAATTTATTTTAGTTGACTTTTTGTAGGTTTATGCCAAAACAAGACCAACGAAAATATTTCTCCTATATCACGATTTCTTGAAACATTTGAAAGTTATTGATGAAATTGGTGAAAAAAGTAATTAACTTATGAATATTCGAGTAACACTGAAATTACAGTATATCTCCCACCAAATTGTATAAAAGTTTCTGAAACCTATTCAGAAATCATTACCCCTGAATTTTCAGGACAAACAAGCACCCCTGAACCTTGCCCAGACTGTTGCAGAAGAGCTGCAGTACATTCCGATGAATGACATCCTCTCTTCCCGATATCTCATCGAGGAGTTCAAGCCGGGTAGGTTTTTGATTTTTTAAATTTCAAATTTTACAAATCAATTGCCTTGGAACATTAGTTTGTGAAGTTCACGAGCTTTCTTGTAAACTTTTGAAACTTTTCTTAATTTGAAAGCTATTATATCCATATATCCATTGTCTTGCGAAATATTTGTTGAGAAACATTTTTTACAGATTTTTGAACTTATGAAAAAGATTTAGATCGCATCACTGAACTGCTGAACATGCTGACTCCTCAGAATTTCTACTATCGCGTGGTGGCGCAGAAGTTCGCTGGGCAGGTATGAACAAATTTTTAAACACTTCAGAAAATTTTTATTGAAGAAATACTATTTTCCAGGAAGGCAATACTCACGAGCCAGTGTACAGTACTGAAATGAATATCTCCAAAATCGAGGACAGTTCGATCGCAAAGTTCCAAGAGGCCATGGAAAACGATCATCCCTCGTTCCATCTGCCAGAAAAAAACATATTCATCGCGACGAAGTTCGATCTCAAACCGAGGGAGGAAAAGAATAGGTTGGAATGTTTTCCTTCAATTTCCAGCAAGATATTTTCTCGATTTTTCTAAACCTGTTACGTTGTGACATTCTTATAAGGTAAAAGAGTACTCGAATGAAAGATGTTTAACTTAAAATAGTACGTTTCAACGAAACGGGCAATAATTCTGATTTACTTAAACATAACACTTTTCTTTGAAATCGACCCTTATCAAAAATTTCTAAAGTCAGGTTTTGCAGCCCCATCCCCGAACTGCTGTGCGACACGGATTACCTGCGTCTGTGGTTTCTGCAGGACGACGAGTACAAACTGCCGAAGGCCGTCACCAAGATCTCTATCACCACGCCCATGGTCGCGCACGATCCCAAGAACGCACTTCTCTCCAACCTCTGGATTTTGTGCTTTACGGTAAATTACACAACTGAAATATGTCTCACAAAAGTAGTTATCGATAGAAACTTGTCAACAATATTCCGCTGATGATATGGAATTGCATTTCATTAGAAAATCTTTGAAATATCTCAACAATTTCAAATGTTTATATTTCGCAAGAAATGAAGATCATTGTAATTTGATGGATTCTCATATTTTTGAGATATTAAGAAAAATCGATTTTTAAAGATTACTGTAATTTCAGGATAATTTGGCAGAAGACACGTACAATGCAAAGCTGGCGGGTTTGAGGCAGTCGATTTCGATGAACCAATTTGGCACCCTAATCGAAGTAGATAGTTGAAAAGAAAATCTATATTGTAGTCATAATTACGAGATAGGCTAACAGTCATAAAACATCTTATTGCTAAAATCAAAAATGATTTAGGTGAACGGCTACGACGAGAATATGCCCGAGTTCACCAAGTTCCTCGCCAATCGAATTACCAACTACAAAATTGGTAATTTTTTAACAATTTTGATAGACTTCAGATTTTTGGGATATAATTAATTTTCGCAACGATTAATTTAGAGTATTCATTAGTTGGGGAAAATATTCAACAGAAATGGTATCTAAAATCGTTTGAAGTTTCAAAAAATTTGAAACACTTTCAATTCTGATTTATTATTAGTGTGAAACGAACTTCTATGTTTAATATCAACATTCTCTAAATGTCAACTATGCTTCAAATTTGTTTAAGATCAAATATTGAAGTGCCCAATTGATATTACGTCATTTGTTTGCAAAAACAATATTTCCAAATATTATTTTTCCAGACCGTGTTCGCTTCGACGTCATGTTTGAAATGTTGAAGCGCGCTCTGCAAAACCACGCCCACAATCAGCCCTACGAACTTTCTCAGCATTATCTTCGTTTGCTTATCGACGATAAGTACTGGAGCAAGGAACAGTTGTTGGCAGTTTGTGAGGGTAAGAAATTGTTTCAAGTTTTGTTCTATTATTTTTTAAAGATTTTATTTAATTATTTTTCAAGGAATCACCCCCGAAGAGGTCGAAAAGTTCGGTAACGAAATGTTCAAGGCCTTCCACATGGAAATGCTTGTACATGGCAATGTCACGAAAGAGGTAGGCAATATCTTATTTTTTAAATCTTCCCCGACAGTAATTGGATTAAAATTTTTCATCGTCATTTGGATTTGTAATATTTTGAAAAATGGAATTATTTGAGTCTTACATATATTCAAAACGATAAGCGAGACAGACCGATTATTTATTTAGTATATTATTTTTATCTGGGCTTTCCCTGAATCATAACGAAAATTTTTAGAGTTCAAATTATAAAAGACCTCAGATCGGTCAATCGTTCATTTCAGCATTTTCTGAAACATAAACCATTTATTGCCTTTTAATTCCAGGAGGCCCACAACTTGGCTGCCGATGTTGCATCGATTCTGAAGTCGGCAAATAAGAACACTGTTCGACCTCTGTTCAGGAACGAGTTCCAACCTGCCAGGGATGTTGCACTTTCCAACGGTAGAGACGACTTCCAAGAAGAAATATTCTAATGTTTACCTTCAGGGGATGAATTCATCTACCGTCACTATCAAAACACTCACAATGTCGGTTGCGTGGATATGATTTATCAGTTCGGGATTCAGGTCAGAATTTAAAATATCTTTTGTTAATTTCAATCTCTTACTAATCTTAATTGCGTTTCGAAAAGAGCTATATAAATTATAAATATTGAAGATGAACTAGATGTAATTTAACTTGAAACATATTTAAATTTTTAGAACATACACGAAAACACTCTAGCTAAATTTATGGTGCAGCTGATGAAACAAACTGCGTTCAATACGCTTCGCACAAATGAGCAACTCGGTAAAGCTTTCATTTTAATTTCGACCAAATTCTTCACTATTCTAATTATCTCGTATTTTGAAAGTAATGTTTTAAATTCAGCCTTTTCAAAAATTTCACATTAAAAACTATTGATTTTTCAGGCTACATCATTTGGACGAGTTCCCGCATGCACAACGGCACTCTGGGGTTGGATGTGATTGTTCAAGGCCCCAAAGATCCCGACCACGTTCTGAGCAGAATCGAGAACTTCATCGAGACTTTCCAGGTAAATATAGACTTCGAGATTTTCCATATCTCGCTCTAAATTATAGTTCGAAGATTATTTTTGGGATAGGATTGTCGGATTCTAATAATTTCATGTTTTAAAGCTTTTATATCATGCCACAAAGGCCTCATCTATTATTTTTACTATTCCATATCATCTCATTGCTATTTTATTCACTACAATATATTTTTTACAGTATTCTAAAAATCTAAAAGAAAAGGAAAACGTTATAATTTTAGGCCAAACTCAAATCTATGGGTGAAGCCGAATTCAACGAGCACAAAGAAGCCCTGATTTGCTGTCTTTTGGAGAAACCGAAGACTTTGAATACAAGGAACGACCGCATCTGGAATGAAATCGACTGTCAGCAGTATGATTTTGAAAGGAGTAAGGATTTTTTATTTTTTTTTATTTTACTTAAACTATTTAAGTTTTCAAACCTTTAAAGGATAAAAATGATATTTTTATAAGAAAATGAATTTTTCCATTTGTTTTCTTATTTTGACGATAAAAATATGATACTCCATTAGGAAAAAAATTGTTTGTATTCTGATTCTCAAATTTATTTTTTGAAAAATCAAAATTTATTAATTTTCAGACGAAGATGAAGCGGCCTTCCTGAAGACGATCACCAAGGACCAAGTGCTGGACTACTACAACCGGAAACTCGTCAAGGGTGCTCAGGAAAGACGGGTCGTCGCTTGTTTGGTGAGTTTTCTTCTTTCGTGATAAGTACTTTTCGGGAAGACCAAAATTTTAATAAAGATGGTTTTGCTTTTGGATAAGCAATGAATAATCCGAATTTCCGCTATTTGGTATTCCCCCAAAAATAGACTTGACCCCTTTTGATCGATTTTTGTTATTTTAAATAATTTTCAGGTACATCCCAAGGGCAACGATGAATCTATGACGAGAAGGAAGCGAGAAGCGAAAGAGGAGAACTGTCATTCGAGACAGGTAGTTGTTAATTTTTAAAATATTGCGTCCCAAAGCAGTTCGAATCAGATCAAATGTAAACATTTGATAAACGAAATTTCCAAATATATGTTTTCCAACTGAGTTTACTATTTCTTGTCCAAATCATAATGGCAGTTTCGAATTGTTAGCATTTTGAACTCAACAATTTTGACACTTAGGAATTTTCTTTCAATAATTTGTTTTTAATTTGCAGGAAGTTGAAAACGTGGAGGATCTGCGTTCGATGTTGCCGCTGTTCGGTCGACCGAAGCCGAAAATCCAGCTGCGAAAAATCGGCGCCGACATCTTTTGCAAGGGCGACAAGTGCGAACAAAATGCAAATCTAGAGAGCAAAGAGGCGGAAAACGATGTCAGGGCCAAGTATTGAGGTAGTTTTTCATTCATTTTTATTCGATTGTTTTTTTTTCTTCTAAAGATCATTTGATCATTGAAGGTCAATATTGATGTTGTAATTCTTTTCATTAGGTAGGATATTTTTTCCTAATAATATCATCTCTGACCAGTTTTAAACATGAAATATTTTGAAGAACAGCAAAATGTTCGTTGAAAATAGCATTGAACAAGGCCACATAATGCTGCTATTCTTGAGTTTTTCATGGCTATTGTCCAGATTTTTCATATTCAACGAAAATCGATTAATTTTGTTTCGAAAAATTCAGATTTTCAAATAATAGTCTCTCTGGAACGGAAAATTGAAAGCTTTGCGATAAGAAAATTCCAGTCTGGAAAAATTATTCTGGCCGGAATTGGATAGTCTTTGGCTCCAAGGCTATGTTTAAATTAAACATTTTAGGAGTGCAATATTTTCTATCTTCTTCCAAATATAAGTCCATCTCAATTCTGAAGTGTAATTCTAGCATTAACATTATCAAAATCCTACTTTATAATGTTCTTTAAACATGAAAAAACATTCTGATTTTATTTGCTTTTTATTGAAATTCTAGGGCTCCTTATCTGAGATTTAGCATATCTTTATACGAAATATTTGTTAACTTAGATTTCAAGAACGTATTATGGAAAATTTTTGTAATTCAATCGAGGAATACGATCCACAAACGAATAAATGGCGTGAAGTCGGAAAAATAGAATAAAATAAAGCTTGATTATAATAATCTCAGATTTCGTATAAAAATTTTATTCAATAAATGTGAAATAATAATAATTTAATTTCAATAAGCATGATACAAGCAACTCTCGAAGACATTCAGAATTAACGAGGGAAAATTGTAACTCAAATAAATATTTCTTCAAATGAAAACTTGCTACTCTCATCCTCTTGAGCATATTTCATTTGAATGTGAGACGACATTTTGATGACATCCGAAATTCAACAAATCGCTGTCCAACCAATTAAAATATTCGTTCGCTTGATTCATTTTAATCGTATAAATTGCGAGAATCAGGGATTAAAAGTTTGGACCTGATCTGGTTTTTCAGGTCCAGACCGGCATTTGAGTCAAACTTTTAATTTCTGGCGAGAATGATACATTTCTTAAAAAAAAATAAATAATTCTTATTATTGTTAAGGCCTGTTCATACTTAGTTGCATTGCAGCTAAGTATGAACGGGCCCTAAAATTATATCTTATCCTCATTCACTACGATAGAGATGTGTTTATGCATATTTTTAGTGTCATAATTTATTCCCTTCCAATTATTTCTTTCCTAACAAGTAGATGTCATTGTTGAAACTTGGTTAGTTGCTTTCCTGCCAACTCTTTCGGGTGAAATATCCAATTCAGCTACTGTCATGTTGCTTCCGGAATTTCGCTGCTGATTCGCATTCCTACAGAATACCGATTCTTGAATCTAAATATCTCATGATCTTTCACGAGGATTAGCTCTATTATTTATTACTATTCGAAGACTGGCTTTAGCTTATTATTTTAATTTAAAATTGTGCTTTAGATAACAACTTGCAGACTACAAGATATTATGACAGAAGGCATAGGAAGAATATGTAGTGTAAGATAGGATATTGTATTCTGCTTTTCACTACACAGCATTTAGCCTATGTCTCATGTCATTTATGATACGGTCTGCAAATTGCCGCTTTGAAGATTTATGAATTCACATTTACAAAGACATTTAATTTGAAGCCAGACTAATCCTTATATAAATGATAGTAAGCTTACTCTCTGATTTCCGAATGCGTAAAATGCCCATTTTGCCTGATTCAGGATCGAAACGACTATTGTCATTGTCTTGACATATCCTGTCTCTCTGAATTTATAACTCATGTTTTAGATTTGATAACTGTTGGCACTTTTTGCAATAATTTAAATTCAATTGATAGGTCTAATCAAGTGGAAGACTTTTGAAACTTACTTAGCAACAAAATAAAGACTAACCCTGAAAGAAAGTTGAAATTGTATGAAGCGAAGATAAATAGAAAATTGAGAACGAAGAAATCAATCGCCAGCTGAAATTCCTTGTTCAACTTCGGACAGCCTCCCTAAATTAACTTTTTTTAATTTAATAAATTTATAAACCTTATTCTTGTTTGATCAATTCATGAACATACAAGAAATCATTTAGGATATAGGATTCGTCTCAGCTCAAAACCCACCCGCGGGTAAATTGCTTTTTCACTCCTCCCGCCAAGAAAAAATTATCCGCGGGTAATTTTCACTAAAACTCACGAATATTCGTGGGTAAGTTTTGAACTGAAGTGCAAATCGTGAATTCTCAGACCAATGAAAAAATTTATTAAGTTTTGTATTTTTGTCATGTTTGAACGACTAAAATTTATAATAAAAAAATAACCGACCTTAGTAAATTTTGATTTGACAAAGAACTTTTCGTTCTTTTTTCTCAACTGATAAAGTTTAATCACGATCAAGAAATCTGTTATAATCAGGAAGATAATACATCCACTCTAAATTTATAATTATTTAATTGAACTTTGAAGGAAATATACCTGCAATACGATGTTTGCGTTCGAGTAAATTTTACTAGCCGGTTTACTGAAATCGTAGTACCAATAATTCCCATCTATATAATACTTATACAGGCAGCATGAAGTCATTAACGGGATTGTTGCTCCGACTGCTACTAATGTAACTAGGGATAGCGAATACAGAGTGGATTTTAAATTGATTTGGGAGAAAAAAGTCGGGTAACAGATGGCAGATAAGTGGAAGAATGAGAACGTTGGTAAACCGATCAATTCCATGAACCAGCGCATTACTTGAAAGAAGATCACCAGGAGTTGTCCTTGCTGGCCTAGATGTATTTTATTTGTAGTTTTAGATATGTTGCGCAATTAATTATTACAGAATAAATTTATATCGAAGGTTGGCTGAAAGTTTTTCCCTTCAAAAAGGCGGACAGAATGAAGAAAATTGAACAACTTTTCCCTCAACCATTTACAGTGGCGGACAAAAGCTTCGGCACATGCATAATTTTCAAATCAGGCTTTCACCGAGTTATTTTGAATCGGTTCGGGTGAAACTTGTCATGCAATTTCAAATCAATATTTTCTATAAATATTCAAGGTTCCAGTCGGATCGGTTCAGTTTAATCCTATAAACTATCAATTCTAAGATGACTCTTTTATTATAGTTTTTTTAGTCTACCATTTCATAAACTTACTGAAAATGGACTCTTTTGCATAGTAGCTTGGCACATTATGTATTGTAGATATGACTTGGGAACTGATATTCCAGAGAAGCAGTACAGCGACATAAATGAGGATGCAACTGTTTGTGAAGTTCCTCGTCATGCAGATTGCCAATAGGGCTAGGAGATTTATAATGATAATTGCCAGAGTCTGACACAGCTCCAAAATCATTTGAAAATCTGCATCCATGCTTGTTCTCGTTTCTAGATAAAAAGCAAATAATTGAATAACTTAAAATAGCTCGATAATAAAATTAATTAAATAAAAAAAGTTTAGCTCATTCACTTAAAATAAATTAATTAAAAACGGGACTAAAATAGATGTTATGAGTAAGGAATTGGTCATATAGTGGCATATAAAATAATCATAAGCACATGAAATTAATAAAAATGTTGACTTTTGCAAAGTATTTTAATTTCGTTTCAAAGTTTTCGAAGGCGTGGAAATGAGAAAATTGAACGTGCAAATATAGAATCTCACGGGAACTTTTTCACTTCTTGATATTTGTATTCGGCTTTAGTAGTTTTTTTTTTTTAAATTATTTTCTTTACACTATCGGAATGCTAGACAGTCTGGGCTAGACCCAAGTTCAATTTACAATGCTTGTAAATCAATTTCTTCACGTACCACTTTTCAAAATCGGTTTACAAAGGTTGTAAGTTGAACTTGGGTCCAAGCTCTGGAAAGGACGAGCATTAATTAAACAGAGATTTTGTAGTACAACAATTATAGGATTAAAAATTCAGAGAATTTTTATTTATTTGCGTATTACATTTAGCCTTCGAATACAATTTTCAGAGATGAACTCGATAATTTATTCATAATTTTCTCCAATTTCATTTTGAAATCGGATGCAACTAAACTATTTTCGTCGGTCTAGCTGCTTTCTTTCGATGGGAGTTTTGAGTTCGCTCGTTGTTGCGACTGCTAATCCAGAATTGTGTTTTCTAGTGCTCTTTTTCGAATCAATCAATATTCTGAAAACCGCTTGAAGAAGGATTAGTCTATCGCCCTTTATGGTCATTTGAAGTTACCCCATTTTGGTCTTTTTCGACAGGTAATTATGGTTAATGCAATGATGGTATAATGAAATCATTTGCTGAAATTGATAGAAATTGACTCGAATACCATTCTCCAGTCGATTGATACCTATTTTGGTATAGTACCACTCGGGTACCATATGGATGGTTTTCCATGGACCCATATGGTAACATGATAAAGTGGTAGCACGGTACTTGAGGAAGCAAAAATGAAGTATTGCCTGTAATCTTCTATATCCCGAAAAGATTTGTAGAATTCGTTTGGTTTTCGAAAAGTTATGAATTTTTGTCATTTTCATAGCTAGACCTATTCAAACCGCTATACCATTATAGCTAGATCCAAAGTGTCTTCACAAAAGTTGCTCAGTTTTCCATGTTCTATCGAATGGTATATGATTTGGGGGTCTATCCCTTTTTAAATTCGGCATATGAATATTTAAGAAAAAGAAAGTAATTCTCACAAGTTATTCATATAAGCTCCTTTTTCGATTGCTGTATTTTCTATGTAGTTTAAACAATTTTCGAATTATTGGTTATTAGTCAAATATTCTCCTAATTTCAAATTATAAAATTTCTTGTCAAATTTCATATACTAAAACCTATACACACTGATAAGCAGCAAAGCAAATAATGCTATGAAATAAATTAAAAGGCGTTAAAATCAACCCTATTTGCGGGCCCGTTTATAATCACTTTACTAAGACTGATTTTATTGACATTCACTCTTAATGTGTAAACAATTAACAGCTTGGTAAGGACATTTCAATATATGCCCTGTTGAATTATTGCCTAATGTTTCCTGAAATGTCCCTGCTTCCCGGCCCTCTATATAAATATGCCTCTCAACCTTCGACGCTCATTATTATTGTGATTCTTATTGATTGCTAATTATCGTTGGTTATTGTTACTGGACTGTAAGCTAATAAATATCTGCGAACAGATTCACGACCACAAACATATCCCTAACCTACTATTTTCACTCGTTGGTTGGTTGGTTGGACCGGACACTCACGACCAACTGTTTTCGCTACATTTTTTTCTTAGTTATATCAAAGCGCGTTAATGATAATATTTCATAAAAAAGTGGCAACCAGGCTTGTCGGCAGAATGCAAATCCTTATCTAGTATAAAATGCGCAATATCATAACCACTTTTGTTTTTCCCATGTTTTATCATGTGATGACTGTTTATAAACATTCGTCATAGAGCTCTTCGCCGATAGTCCCGGTGGCTCCTATACAACTTTTTATTTTGAAATTTAAAAGGTGCGCGATTTTTAGAAGCAGGCCCATATGGTACGCAGAGAGTGCCGGCTAATCTTATCATGGTGTAAACTTTCTTTTAACCATATACTTAACCAATACGCAGAACCTCAAAGAATCACCTCATGGATTTCGTTGACAACAGCGCCACTCAAATTAGGATTCGGCCATTTGTTGTATAATATTACTCACTCCTTACGTAGCTATAACATAGCACAAAGACGTCATTAAGTGAATAAAATAAGCTCGAAATTAATCGATAGTCCCTTTCCTTCATTTAATCACTGCATTCCATAGAGTGTCATCAAGCACTGCCTAGTACGATCGTTTCACTTACTTTCTCATTTCCTCTACGTTTGTTATCGGTTAATATTTGACTGAATTACTGTTCAAACCCATCGTGAGATATTTCCCAATTTCAGGAAAAATGCCTTCGACTTCTATTGTGTACAACGCCATGGGAAAGGATGAGTCAACCGCGAGCATCGTTAGCGAGCCACCCGAACTCGCTGAGCAAGATGTTACAAGCCAGCAGCCTGAACCTGCACCCAAATCACCATTTGTCAGGAACTTCAAAACATGGTTCGATGCAAATGTATGTCAAGTCTAAACTCTAAGTTTCTAACTAGTAGGAAATTATGTTATAAAAATTGAATCTCAGTGTTAGAGGCTCACTCAATTCCCTAATACTTGAAATCATTCAGCTGATCTACCTTCTAATGTACTTGTGGTACCTCGGCCAATTCACCAGCCCCTTTCTTCTCTTCACAATGGTCTACCCGTCGTGGTTCTCCATCATCTGTAACCTTGCCGGCTCTATTTTGACGGTATGAAAATATTTGAGGCTTCGATTGAAAATGATGACTTCAGGGAAGTTATCTGAAGTGCACCAATACTATCGTCAAATCAATGAAGAAACAAAGGAGGCTCCTGGTTAAATACGTGAGAATAGGTTTTGCCTTTAATTTTGAAAATGAAAATTTTAGGGGCTTCTTGCGGTACACTGGAATATTATGACTGTCGGTTCGATAATTCTCATCTATAGTAAGATTTTTTTTAGAAAAAATACTAAATTTAGTATTTCAGTATGTCGTAAAAATCCGGACGCTTTCAGTAGCAAGGCATCGAAACTCCACGAATGCCCATCATACAGTGCTCTATTCTTGCTGGTGCTTTTCACCTTTGGTAATATTCGACAATATTGCTTTTGAAATTTATTAGCTTTTTCAGCAATAGACTTCTTCACCTATAAAATTATCATGGCTTATCGCGCCCATCGAAATGCACCAGGTATTCTTTATTCGTCGACCTTAGGAGCGCTCAGACTTTATTGGCTCTAGGACGGGCGTTGAGAAATAGCGTAGCAACTGAAAGGAGCGCAGAGTGCGGTGCTTCTCCGACCCTCTTCACGTATTACGCTATTTCTCAATGCTCGTCTTAGAGCCAAAAAAGTTTGAACGCGCCCATAAATGATGTTTTAGTCGCGAACCCTCAACCGACCGCAGATGACCCCGAACCACTCCTAAGACAGTCCTAGGATCCATCCGGCTGTGAGAACTATCTCATCAAGATGAGTCTCAAAATTTTCTTTCAAATTCTCAATTTTCGGGTAACTTCATGAAATTGATCACATGGGTCTCTACTGTCATTGCATATACAATTTCCCTTATATCCCAAGTGCTGCTTTTGAATTATGTCATGATATTCATGACTTTTTGCATACTGTGTACGTCTATAGGAAATATCACTGAATAAAATTTTGTGAATTTATCCATTTTCTTATACACTAATAATATATATATATATATTTAACTTTGCACTATCCGACGTTTCTGGCAACATTTTTGAGAGAAAATTACATGCAATTTTTCGAAGTTTGATTTTGCGACCTCAGCATTATCATCAAGGATGTTGGCGGTGCAGTAAAATGGCGCATCGCACCGAAAGCATCCCTGATCATGGAAAGCGATAAAAAGGTTGTTTAAGCTAAGGGCCCGTTCATACTTAGTTGCAACTTGCAACTCGCTTGAAATAGCATGAGAAATGAAGAGAGCGAAAATGATGCAATCGCGCTGTCTTCACTTGCAGTGCTATTTCGAGTGAGTCGAAACTAAGTATGCACGGGCTCTAAAACTATATCTTATCTTCATTCACTGCAGTAAAGATGTGCTCTGCGTACTTTTAGTATCATGATTTATTCCCTTCCAATTATTTCTTTCCTAACAAGTAGATGTCATTGCTGAAGCTTGGCTGGTTGCTTTCCTGTCAACTCTGTCGGGTGAAATATCCAATTCAGCTACTATCATGTGATTTCCGGAATTTTGATTCTGATTCGCATTCCTACAGAATACCGATTCTTGAATCTAAATATCTCATGATCTTTCACGAGGATTAGCTCTATTATTTCTCACTGTTTAGCTTATTATTTTAATTTGAAGTTGTGCTTTGGGTGATAACTTGCAAACTACAAGATATTATGACAGAAGGAATAAGAAGAATATGTAGTGTAAGATAGGATATTGTATTCTACTTTTCACTACACTATCTTTAGCCTATGTCTCATTTCATGACATGATACGGTCTGCACATTTCCGCTTCGGAGATTTATGAATTCACATTTGCCAGGACATTTAATTTGAAGCCAGATTAGTCTTTATATAAATGACAGTAACTTACTCTCTGATTTCCGAATACGTAAAATGCCCATTTTGCCTGATTCAGGATCGAAACGACTATTGTCATTGTCTTCAAATATCCTGTCGCTCTGAACTTGTAGCTCATACTTTAGGTTTGATAAAGCTGTTGGTTATTTTTGCAACAATTTAAATTCAATTGATAGATCTAATCAAGTGGAAAACTTTTGAAACTTGCTTAGCAACAAAATAAAGACTAACTCTGAAAGAAAGTTGAAACTATATGAAGAGGAGATAAATAGAAAGTTGAGGACGAAGAAATCAATCGCCAGCTGAAATTCCTTGCTCAACTTCGAGCGGCCTCCCTAAATTAACCTTTTTTAATTAACACATTTGCAAACTTTATTCTTGTTTGATCAATTCATGAACATCCAAGAAATCATTTATTAGGATATAGGATTCGTCTCAGCTCAAAACTCACCCGCGGGTAAATTGCTTTTTCACTCCTCCCGCCAAGAAAAAATTATCCGCGGGTAATTTTCACTAAAACTCACGAGTACTCGCGGGTAAGTTTTGAGCTGAGACACAAATCGTGAATTCTCAGACCAATGAAAAAATTTATTAAGTTTTGTATTTTTGTCATGTTTGAACGACTAAAATTTATAATAAAAAAATAACCGACCTTAGTAAATTTTGATTTGACAAAGAACTTTTCGTTCTTTTTTCTCAACTGATAAAGTTTAATCACGATCAAGAAATCTGTTATAATCAAGAAGATAATACATCCACTCTAAATTTATAATTATTTAATTGAACTTTGAAGGAAATATACCTGCAATACGATGTTTGCGTTCGAGTAAATTTTACTAGCCGGTTTACTGAAATCGTAGTGCCAATAATTCCCATTTATATAAAATTTGTACAAGCAGCACGGGATGAGCAAAGGTACTAAATTCGAATTTAATTGAAATTTTTCATTTATTCTTTGATGGAAAAAGTTGCCTATCTAACCTGAAACTGTAGTTGAGATCAAAGTAATGATAGCGAGTGTTATTAACGTAAATTTGTAGCCAATTTTCGCAAAGAAGATGGGCTTACAGATGGCCACCAGATGCAGAAACGAGAACATCGGGATGCAAATAAGTTCGTTAAACCATCTTGTGGATTGCATCATAATTACTACTATTTGACCTGATTCATCTAAATTTTATTTATCTTCTTTTTTTTTTTTTTAAATTCGTGAGCAACACAATGTAAAATTGTTACATTTCTCTTACCACACTTGAAATCAAACATTTAGTAAACTTTATATTTGATTTTCCAATATCTTTAGAATTTTAGGCATCTCGTCTTTGATAAAGTTGCAAAAATTTAAAGAAAAAAACAATGAACTTACTAAAAATTGATTGTTTCGCATAATAACTTGGAATATCATGAATTACTGAAACGAGTTGAAAAACAGTATTCCAAAATAGCAGTGTCGACACATAGACTAGAAGACAACTCCCAAAGGCACCTTTTGTAAAGAAAATAGCAAATAAGGCGAAAATATTGATGAAAATGGAGGAGCTCATCAGACACATGTTCAGAATCGTCAATGCGTCAGGATTCATGAGTGAAATGCACTGAAATTCGTACTAGCATTAGTCTTTTTAATGAATTTGTCAGAATATATTCTAGATTACATTCAGCATTCGAATACAATTCATAATACCAAATTCACGTGAAACATGAGATAATCATTATAAGATTAACGATTACGATACATTATTCAAAGCTACGAGAGAAGGATAATACACTCATAAAATTTCAAATATTATCTCGTCAGGTATACCTGTTGTTTCGTCATTTATGTATGGGTGGTCAAAACATCTATGATTGAGTGAAGTTATGAAATCTCAATATCATATTTACATAATTTGATAATTTGCAGATTTAAACTGAAGATTACATTATTACTATCAAACCAATTATAATCTAAGATTGAAATGGAACGCATGTTCAGATAATAGAAATACAAACGCAAACATATTCAAGCATCATCATAAACGTGTAGCTGTTTTTAGCTATAAGAAATAAAAATTAAAGTTATTTTTAATAGATTGATCCAATTCAACTTTTAGAAATGTTGAGTCTTACTATATTACTTTCCCATTACATATTTTAGTGGGAGTGAGAAATCCGTCTACAACTTTAACTAAAAACGTGAAATTTTTCAGTTTTTTTTATGAGTATTAATTTGTTTTTTAGTTTCATTGTATCTTAGATTAAGTTTAGTCTATTTTATACAGAATACGAGAAGAAATAGGTAAAGAAATATGGAGATTGATTTCTTTGCACGAATGCACCATAATCCTTTCTTATATATGATTGAAATAAATTTTAAAATGTCTAAATTTTCAACTATTCGACAAATTTTACGATATTTTATGTCCAGATCAAAGAAATGTGTCAAGCGTAAACGTTTCAAGTTTCCCCTCGCCTATCGCTAATTTGCCAACGAATACTCCAGCAAGAGATAGAAAAAAGAAGTGATGTTGAAAAAGCTGACTATAAGAAACGTTACATAACGTACAACAAGAAACGAAACGAAAAATCCAAAGGAAAAACGAAACTTTTAGTTGCCAATAACGAAAACGTAGAAAGGCATTCATCGGGAGATAGATAAGGAACGTAGTGCATGTAAAATTTGACATTTTGCAGATGAGTATAAGTCAAAAAGTGATACGTATGATTCTTGCTGCTCTCACGGCAAATTTGTAGAAGATAAGTTCAGTGATTTTCCGCTAACGCTGAAAGAGCTATTTATGCGTGAACACAAATCTCCAAAGTTCAAATAGACAGCTTTTCCAATGGCGAAGGATAGCAGTTATGTATGTGCAGTAAAATAAGTTCAAGATGCAAGTTTGCAAATTTCGCTGAACGAATTTGCACAAATGAAGTTAAGTTAGAAGTGTTGCAATACTAACTGATGAAGGCAAATCAAGAAATTATGCTAATAGAATTTCCAGTAAAGTAAAAAAATGCGGGCTGCGGAACAACCCCTAGCCCGCCGAGGCCGGCCAGTGGTGTATAATTTGGGGGTCTTCTTTATTTTTGAAAATTCGAAATTTCTCGATTCAACTTAAGATCGATTTTTCTCAAATCACCTACCCGAGTTTTTCGACCAAACCTATATCAACAAATTCAGAATTTCATGGGCAATTTTAATATGTACTTTAAAACATCCGGATCGTATTTACAAGAACAAAAAATGCATTCTTCTCCGACGACCCGTGTTTTTGACCGTAACTTGTGATAGGAAAGTCAGATCCGAAAAATGTTCGCACCACTCGACTCAGCTCATCGGGCTGAACAATCTGATATAGGCTTTGGAGTGTCAGACTAACTTTTGAAATTTGACCCCCCGGGCCCGGACTCGGACCTGAAAATGTCGGAAAAAAAAGCCCTAAAATCATGATTTTCAGGTCGAATGCAGTCAGAAACTACTAACCATCCCGACCTGGGACCTTCGGAAATTTTGATCCGGCCTCGTCTTTGCTACCTCTCAAAATTAGCGAGACCGCGTTTTATTCTTTCCTTCTCTCTCGATTTCCTCCAGCGGCAACTTGCCATTGCATTTGTCGATTTCTTTCTCATCGTTCATTAAAATTCGCGCGCCTTTTCATGCCTATTTTCTTCGTGGGTTTTGTGATTTTTTCAACATTTCTCGATTTCCCTTTATTTTTCCTGGCTTCTTGGAAAATCTTGATACCCTTGGAAAAATAGAAGGTCTTCATACTGTTCTGATTAGAGATAGGCTATTAGAATCTTGATTTTGGAGTTTTTAACGCCACCCCCTATCGATATTCTCTAATCTCATCATTTAGTTTTTTCTTCGAAATCTTTCCTAAACTTTGAATTGTCTGTTTAGGTGAATCCGCTGTGCAGCAGTGAGTGATTTGGCTGTGGGTGTGGAGATGAGTTCGATCATCGTGGTTAAGGACAAGCAGGAGGATTCGGGATTCAACAGGACGGTGGAGAGCGACAAGAAAATGATCGAGAGCATGGCCAGGAAGCTGAGTCTGAGGCTGATCACAGGGGACACGAGCGACAGTCTGGTCAGTGGGGAGTCGTCCAATGCAGACGACACTCAGCCACTCGACCTCTCTTTCGAGGTGAAACTATTTTCTCTGGAAATTGATTGGTGGATCATTCAGGACAACCCCGATTCGCAGCAGCAGCCGCGTCAGTCTTGGGCGCGTCTCGAGCCGCTCAGACACGACGTCGACCCCTTTGGTTGGTAATTCATTTGACGAAGCTGAGCATGAATGTGAATTGCAAATTTATCGATTTTTAATATCGCATTTCTGCCCAAATTGGTTTTTGGTAGAAAATAAGAATTTTCTGTAAATCTAGTGACGAAGTTGGACAATGTCCGAGTTTTCTTTTCTTGTCCGGAGAGATTTATCCGCTTAAAAATGGGGAGTTCCGCATATAATCCACGCTTCTGTCGCTTTCCTCCCATATTCCACCCAAATTCCGCTCTCACTCTTATTCCTTAGACGGTGCCGCCGAGGAATAAAAGCGGACAAATTTCTCCGAGTACGGGGTTTTCTTCCTCTGTTCTGCTTTCCTTTTCGACGTCTTTTCTCCTTTCTTCTTTGTTTTTCTCCCGTATATCGCAACCGAATGGAAGAAGAGAGACCAGAGTAAAGAGTGACTCACTGTTTTCACTGTTAGCGAGGAATCGCCGTGTTTATCATTATTTGCGAGGATAAAAATTCTCTTCTGCAGACCTGTTCAATCCTGTGTGGACGTGCGGCCGCGGTTTGGATGTGGACTACGACTTCGCTCGACTGCGCGGCGACATAAAAATCTATCAGATCCTCAGCAGGAAGCAGTTCCGGCTCGAATATGTCAGCTTATTTTCAATGACAAATAGGAAATTTTCTAAATTCTCATCAAACTAGTCATATTGGCAAATGGCCACAAAAAGTATGTCTCGGATTTTTAAATCGGGTTGTCACTTGGAGACATTCTAGATCAATCTAGAACCCTTTACAAAGAAAATCTCTAAAAATGATCGTCCTGGAACGTATTTACTCGTGTCGACTCATTTCGACAAAACTGAATTAGCTCGTTTTAGGACGCTGAGACGAAGAAGACGAACCTGACTGACTGGTCGCTGAACGGGACGCTGGTGAACAACGTGATGGTGGGCAAGGGCAACTCCGTGGAGCTCTGCTGCGGGGACGTCATCGCTCTCGGATTCTCCAGATATAGCGGTTTACTGACGTCCTATATGCAGATGGAAGGAAACGCAATGATTTGCAGTGTTCGCATTCCAAAGCATGGAGACCACGAAGTATCCGAAGGAGCTGATTGACAAACTCATCATGACCAACGTGGCTCTCGGCAAGGGGGGATATGGAAAGGTTCAAATCATAGATTTCAGATGGAAAATACTTCATTTTACTGATCTAATAATAATTCTTTAAAAGTTCAGCTAAAAACGCGTGTAGTAAATGAGTTTGATTCGATTTCTTCAAATATGTCTAGGTGCTGCTGGCGACGATGAAGTCGGATGGGCGCCAGAAAGTGGCAGTGAAGGTGCTGAATCGCAGCGCCCTGACTGCGTCTAGACGGTTCTCTCGCAACATCGCTAAGAAGGAGGACATCAATAACGAGGTCAACATCATGAAGAAGATTGAACATGTGAGCTGGTTTTCCTATTGAAAAGTAAAAGCTCGGACAAAATCCTTTATACAAATTGTACAATCGTTCCAATTTAAACTTTCTTGTCAGTTAGCAACTAGAAACGTCGAAATGAAAGTGGCGTAGATAAAAATAGGGAAAGAAGATGTTGATACATATAGAAGTAACATGAAGGAGAACTTGTCGATTTCGTCAAATACAAGTTGCCAACATTTCTATGATTTAGCCGAACTGCATGCGTTTCTACGATCTCGTGCAGACGGAGGACAGGGCCTTCATCGTAATGGAATTGATCGCTGGTGGGGAGCTCTTCGACAGAATTGTCGATCCCAAACACGACTCCAATGTGAGTATTGAATCAAGAAACTTAATCGAAGGCAACTAAACGATGTTTAATGGTGTGTTTCAAAATCACTAGGACGTTTTTCCTTCACTTCACAAGGGGAGTCTCCAACATATCCCCTTAGTTTTGGCTGATTTTTTGTGCTTGGAGTAAATCTGGCTCAAAAAGGCTATTGGTCAAGTCAAAAATAAGGAGAACATGTTGAAGACTTCTCTTGCCAATTTTCTCAAACTAATCTCGTAAATAAAAAGAAACGAGTTTCTCCAATTTTGAATTGGTTGAGGGTCTGGGCGAGGATCTGACCAAATTCTATGCCTGGCAGCTGCTCAATGCACTCACCTATCTCCACGATAAGGGAATCACTCACAGGTGAGGAAGAAGCATAAATTTCTGTTTCTAAAAATGATATAAATTCCATTCTCACTTCTTTCCAAAATACTCTAAATTTTCATTTTTTCTAAGAAAAGATGGATTTTTAGAGATATTAAGCCTGAGAACATCCTCTGCGTGGGCAAGGACGATTACACCGTGGTGAAGGTAAGACGATTTTTTCACACAAAGCTCAAAGACAATCTTCAGCTGACGGATTTCGGTTTAGCGAAGAGCAGAAGTGTGAAGAAGACGATGAAAACGCACTGCGGCACGCCAACCTACATTGCTCCTGAAATGATCGACAACGACAATACGCCCTACACGGATAAAGTCGATATGTAAGGGGGGTCTTGATCAAATTCGTATTCAATTGACAGTAAAAGTGGGTGAATTCTGAATTTTATCCTTTGAGGCTTTTTTGGACCTCATAATTTCGACTTCCAACCCAGAATTTTATTCCGATTTTCGTTTTACGTCATAGGAAAATTGAGTGTCGAACTTATGAAGATTAAAACTCAGCACACATTTCAGAAAGGAATGAAATTACTGAAAATGCGACGTTTTGAATAATTTCTCACTGAAGCTAAAAATTATCTAATAGTTGGCCTTTCTAATTTCTATCTTGCAGTTGGAGTTTGGGCGTCGTCCTCTTCACTGCAATCGTCGGGTATCCCCCATTCAGCTCCGACTACGGCGACATGGAGCTGAATGATCAGATCAAGAAGGGCGAGCATTTTGACGAGAATAGCCAAATTCAATGTTTGATTGCACTTTTCAGGCCGTCTGATCTGGCACAACCAGTGGAAGTTCGTCAGCAGGGACTCGCAGCGCGCCATCGTCCAGATGCTCACCGTCAATGTATACGATTTGCTTACTCGATTTTTATTCACAAGAAGTAGACATTTCAACCCATTATACTCAATTCGCGACTTTCGTCTATGAATTTCAAAATTGACGTGGCAATTTATGTTCCTATTTCGGCCCAGATTCTAACAATTTGAGATTTATTCTCACTTTCAAAATTCAATTTCGTCTCACATTGAATATCGACTTTCATCTATTACGAATCATAAAATTATCGCAATCTTCGAATTTCAGCACGTCTCCCGTCCGTCTGCTCACTCGCTCTTCAACAGCGAATGGATGCAGTGCAAGATTTCGAACGTAAGCTGGCTGAAAAATTATCATGAAAGCACTTCTGAAGAATGTAGTGTTTCATGATTGTTGAATTGAAATGGAAGCTAATGATGATTTTCGTTGTCTCAAGTACCGATATTCATGTTTTGCATTTTTAATTTTGAACATTGCTCAATTGCAATCTGTTATTCTGGATTACACTTTGAAAATATAGAAGAACATGTCGTTGTGAAAGTAATTTGCATATTTAGTTACTGGCATTTTCTCGTCGAAACATTCCGAATAGCAAATTTTCAGGCTGCGAGACTCACTGTTCAGAATTATGTGAAGAAGAGCGGAGAGTCGACTGACACAGAAATGGGCTCTACCATCTAATAATTGATCTGATCGATTCATTTCGAAATTCGAACCCCCTTACATTATATATCAACTAAATTCATTTAGGTAATTCACCTCAATTTTTCATTTTATTATCACCTTTTATCACTATTTGTTTGTTATCACATAATTTCAAATTATTCTTGTACCATTTATTAATTACCACGTTTTTCTTTATTCTTTATTGTTTGTAAATAGATTTATTGGTTGCCTAATTTATTTTTTCTTTCATTTTTTCCTTATATTTGGGAAGTATAATTATCAGATCTGATTTATGATATTTACCTCTCGATTTATGGGTAATTGAGTGATTGATTGATTCTTGAAAATTAGCAAATTCTTGTCAAATGTCATTTAGTCGATGGGAGATTTAGTTATTGCGATTTTTGTTACAAATAAATTTTCTTGTTTGTATTAAATTTGCAATATGACTACCTAATTCGGGTCATTATTCCCAATTTTATCTCTAACTCTTTTCCCTAACCAACATTGCATACTACCTCCTCCCTTCTTTCGTGTATAATCCGCTTCACTTTGCAGAGCAGACTACACTTTACTCTGTTCTCGGATTTGAATGTTTATGTTCGCATTATTATGTCGTGCGATTTGTCAAAATTTGTTATTTTTCAGATTTGGTAATTCGAATCAGGACAGGACTTGTGACCAGAAGATGGGAAATGCATTGGTGAGTGAATTGGAGACTTGGACAGTCAAGCAATGGCTCTGGACGGCCGGATTTGGCACTTTCGTTATCTTTGTCGTTTCTAAATTCATTTTCGCAAAGGTTAGAAGAATTTCCTAGTAAATTTTTAGTCTTTCGCTAGCAAAGTAGTATAGTTGACGAAAAATTCTTATGTATGGTGAGAAAATATTTTTTTCCAGTGTCACTATACTCGTGATGCTAGCGGATAATTAGGGACCGAAAATGATTTTGTGACTTCTTGAAATTCCAGCCAGTCCACAGTCACTTGCTTGAATTTGTTTTCTTTTTTATTATCCATTTCATTTCAGCCGTGGGGAATAATTCGAAGCTACAAGCGAGCGATCGAGCAGAACAACGAGAGACGCAGAAAGGGGTTTGCAGAGTTCGAGGAGAGGATCAGGACTGAAGATGCACAGGTGAATGACAAGAGGAAGAAGATTCTCGGACTGTCGCTCCTTCAGCTGAGAGGTAGGCAATTTTTAGCTGATTCTGAGCCCAGCGAAGATAAGTTCTTCTGAAAAAGACAGATAAGGGAATAAGAATAGGAGAAAATAATATTAGCCGATGAATATTTTCGCCGGAAATTACCAGTATTCAGTAGGATCCTAATTTTCATCTCTAATTTATGAAAACTATCTGAATTGTTTTGAAACTGTATTCAACAACGGGGAAGAAATACATATCTTGATTTCGTTCTCGGCTTCAGTCTAGAATCAGCTCGATTTAATTTGAATCCTTCGTAGATAACTCCATTATTATTTTAAAATATTCAGAAGCCCTGCAAAAGGATCATTTCACTGCTATAGAAGTATTGGAAGCCTATGTGGAGAAAGCTATGCAGATTCAGAAGGAAATCAACTGTTGCACTCAAGTCATCAGAGAGGTTGAATATTTTAGGTATTTAAGTATGGTTTGTTTGCAAAGAAGTAATTGCAGGCATTCGACTATGCTAGGGAGGCAGACGAGAAGTGGTCGGGCAAGTCTGACAAACCGCCTCTGTACGGACTGCCTTTCTCGGTCAAGGAAAACTTCCATGTGAGTTTGAGTTTGAGTTAATAAATTTTTAAACTTATTTTATCCCGAATCTTTTCAATTCTGTGTATGATTCGGAAATTTAGCGCTAACATATTTTGATTTACCTTTTCTAAGCTAAATTTCAGCTGAAAGGCTATGATTGTACGGTTGGAGTGGGAAAATTCCTGAATCAGCCCAAATCTCATGACTGCTCACTCGTTGTGCATCTGAAGCAGCTTGGCGCAGTGCCTTTCGTCGTCACAAATGTGCCTCAGGGACTGATCTCTTTCGTCTGCTCCAACACTGTCTATGGAACGACATCCAATCCACACGATCATTCCAGGTAGTCAATTCATTCCTATTTTACGCTAAATTATATTTTTTGTTTGATGCAGAGATCGACATTTGATAAAGAAAAATTGCATGGCGTGGCAAGCATATTTGCGCCTAATTTAACACTGAAAACTTTAGATCCTAGATAATATACTTGAAAACATCGCTTCAAATATAATGAAATTGAAAAATATAATGGTTGCACTATGAAGAACTCGTAAATGATATTCAAGGGATTAACATAGACTTTACCTCATTCTGTTCTCAAAATAGCGCAAAGATTATCTTTTCATGCCATCTGCACTTTCATTTTTATTCTTATTAATCCATTTAAAATATTTCAGAACTCCAGGCGGTTCTTCAGGAGGGGAAGCAGCCCTGTATGCGTCGGGCGGCTCTGCATTCGGCATTGGCTCTGATTTGGCAGGAAGTTTGCGCATTCCTGCCTCCCTCTGCGGAGTTGTCTCCTTCAAACCAACTCAGGGTATTTCTAGAATCCATTTGTGATGGTTAAAATGAACAATCATTGGGGAATTATTCAAGCAATAGCTGAAGTTTTTCACCTTCTTTAACTCATATTTGAAGTTTTCTTTTCTTTTTCTAAAAAATAACTGAAAAGAACGTTTCAGATCGTTTCGTCGTGACGCGTTCTCATGGCGGAATTCCAGGTAGAGGCAGGCTTGGATTGAGGTAAGGAGTACATTTTTCCTCCTTTTTTCAACCTTCGTTTTCAGCTTCGGTTTTTTCACATCTTCTGTGGACGAGCAAATGCTCCTGTTGGAGTGCTGCATTGGCACTGATGCTTACCGACAAATTGTCCCTCAGACCCCTCCTGCCCCTCTCAGATTGGAGGTCTCATATATTCTGCTATACGCAAATGTTTTTTTCTCGGAATACATTTTCTTATCATCCTTGTGTTTGGGATCGGTTCTAAGTTGAGAATGTCTTTCGTATTAAATTTAAGTAGCTCTTAATTGATACGCTTTCAGATGATCGATGCTAGCAAAAAGATGAAATTCGGCTATTTCGAAACCGATGGATTCGCTGATCCTGTTCCTGCGTAAGTCATGAATTGCTCTTTCATTTGTTGCGAAACTAAATTCATTTTCTAGAATGAGACGAAGCGTGATCGAAACGGTGGAGAAGCTGAAGTCGGAAGGCCACGAACTCGTCAAATTCGAAGTGCCCGACGTCCGAAACATGATCGACATCATGTACAAGGTTGGAAACGATTCGTCGAAAGGAACTATTTGATCATTTCCAGAACATTTTGCCAGACCAGGGCGCGTACATGAAGTTCATCTACGCAAATGACTTGGTCGATGCGAACCTCAAGAGATTCGTTTTCCTTCTCAACGTGAGCATGATTTTGTTTGATTTCATTTCAACTATTTATGATTTTTTGAAATTATATTTTGATGAAGCTATCTTCTGCGATCTCCAGCTATTTTTTCCTACCTTACTCCCATGCTCTTTAAAAAAATTAGGCCGAGTCACAAGTGGGAATGAGTGAGGATCACGAAAAGTCAAAAGAGCATGTTTGATGAATTAATCTATTTTTGCTCGAATGGATCAATTATTTGAGGTGCCTCGTTCCATTCGCAAACTAACGTCTTACTTGGTGGCTGGCATTTCCCCTCAGCTGTCGGCCATTTGCGCTGCTTCTGTCAGAGACTTGTCTGATCTGCGCTACACTCAGGAACTCACTGACAATTATCGTCAAAAGGTATCATTTTGACTATATATAAAAGTAAATGTCTGAAATACAAAAATTACGCAGCATTATTTGAATCTAGAAATTTCTGAAAAATGTAAAAATCATAATAATTCTCGTAATTAATTCGCGACGGAATCTGAAACTAAATATATGGTGGTTTCTCCTCCAAAATGTTTACTTTCAGTTCATCGACTACTGGAAGAGCTTGGGAATAGATGCATTGATCTGTCCTGCATTTATAGGTGATTTTTAAAACTATTTTTTAACTTTATCTAAATTTAATTATTTCTAGTTCCCGCAGTTCCTCATCATTACCCTGAGCGTCTGTCGCATGTGGCGGCAGCCACCGGCCTGTGGAACATGGTCGACTTCCCTGCAGGCGTTCTGCCCACAGATAAGGTCACCAAACAGGACGACGAGGACCTTCTCGATGAACGCATTTTCCCTGTCGGTCAGTATCACTTTTCGTGTTTTCCTGAAATCAGACGACATGAGGTTTCATCAAGATATTGGTTGAATAATTTTCTTGACAGGTTACTGCATAAAATCTATTCAAGTCTACTATGACAATTTTCAGATTTGAGTGAAATGAAGTGATGAATTGATAAATGATCTATTCCTATCAAATTCTTCACAATAGTCTTTTCGCATTTCTCATCGAAGATAAAAATAAGATATATGCCACTGCGCGCCGAAATTGTTAAACTAAAGTATTCCTAGATAGAAATGCCTTGAAATCTAATTGCCTATGAAAAAATCATATTAATGTGGGAAAAATAGGCCAAGAGTAACTGGGAAGATTTCCATCATCAAACATGGGGTCATGAGATAACAGTTTTTTCTTTTAAGTATGCCAATGAAGATTCGAAGGAATGTTAAATTCGGGACATCTAAAAATATCGATCAACAGAATAGAATTGGCTCATTTCAAAAAGATATGACGGAATATTTTTTTATTTGCATACCATATTTTCTCTAAGAGTAGGGCACCCCAAAATTCCATAACTGCCCATTACTCAACTCCGATCATCTCAGGAAATGTTTTTAGAATGTGTAGAGTGGGTTTAGTTTTGATTTGAAGTGATTACGATCATTAGACGAAGAGTTATGGCGGATTGAAAGTAGAAGGGCATACCTTTCAATTAGAGAATCTGTATTTTATTAGTTTAGGTTACAACATGCTTCTGAAAGACCAGAGAGAAGCAGCGAAGAACAGCGAAGGCCTGCCCTGCTCTGTGCAGATTGTCACTTTGCCTTATGAAGAGGAACTTTGTCTGCACGCGATGAAGCAGGTCGAGGCTGTTTGGAGGAAGAACTGATGTAAGGCTAGGTAATTCTTTGAAATTTTTATCGCATTCAAGTTAGCAATTCAGGCCTAAACTGATCAGTTTTCTTCTGGCATTTTCATACAACTCTAAAATTTGAGCATTTATCCTTGCCACTTTTACATACGGTTTTATTCTTGTGAGAAATACTCTAAATCGAAATTCGATGTGCATTTGAACTAGCATTTACCGACAAACTTTTACATGCACTTAATCACAACTGTGATAAATCAACAATGATATTTTACAGTAGAAATAAAGTGAATTTTAAAATTCGAAATGATTTTGATTGGATGGCTCGATTACGCTTTTGAATGATTTGGCACTTACCGTTTTCATAGGCTATCATGCATTTGTTTGAAATAGTGGCCTGAAAATTGGTTTGCTTCTATAAATTAACTGCAACTATAAGAAATATTCATTTTCTAACATCATTTCATTCATACATTTTGTTACGCCCACTTTGCATTGTTTTGCATTTGCACAGCGCACATGCTTGCATTTACGCCTTTGTAGGTTCACTATCGACGATTTTTCCAATTTATTATTTCAAAATAAATAAGTATCAATGAGAGATCATCATGCATAGATAAATGATAAGTAAATTGAAACGCGTGATTAGGTATAAATGACAAGCTGGATTTGGCGCAATGAAGAAACTTTTTCTCGTTATTTTTCCTATCATTACGAGATTTAATTTTGCTAACTACACATTCCGTCATTGCATCATTTCCAAACTGACGTGTAAATTAATTTGGGCTTAATTTTAGAGGTTGAGAGCAGTACGGTACATAGGGAAAACAGGTGGTTAGGAGAGTGGAAGGAGGAACGAAATTTGGCTCGGAAGGAGATTTGGATTCTAATTGATCGCTCTGAGCCGCTACAGCATCCCTACTACAACAGTCATTGGTCCTATTGTTTTTTGAGTCCCAGATCCGGCTGACCTAAATCATACAAAATAGAAAGATGCGAAGTTTGCCGTTGCCAGTATGAAATTTAAAAAAAATTGCAAACAGAATGTCGCATACTTTTCGAATTCAGATTTGATCGCATTTTACCCTATCTCTTTTTTATATTAAATTTTTGCAATTCTAACCTGCGGCTGAGCGAAAGCTACTAATGACCGTGCGCGAATTGGCCTGTTGAGTCCCTCTTAGTGGCACCATCGATCGTTCTTGCTCTTCGTCGTAGCCGCTGGCTCGAACTTCACGCAACTTTTCAAGCTGAAACTTGTTTCTTTACTATCACCTATGTATCATGAATATCAGTTGACAGTATTGCTACTAGTTTTGTCATTTCTTGATTTCAGAATTCAGTCACTTTCATTTACAAAATGAACATTCACTTTCAATTCTTGGACGAAACTTTGCAAAGATGAGGAATTGAACTGTAAATGCAATTTCGTAATTTTGGATTTGCCTGCATGGAAGAGATTGGTAGTGCAGATCGGAAGACGATCCAATGCACGGTCTCTCTGAACGGCTCGACAGTCTCGCTGCCCTCGTACATCCAGAACTCCTTGGTCTTCTCTGGAGGCGGAAACAGACTTCCCACATTGAAGGAAGTCAGGCGGCACTCGTTGTTCTTGTAGGTGATCTTGGGCAGCAGGTCTATGAATGGCTTCAGAGATGGGTTCTCGTCATGCGATTCCTAGAGTTAGGATTTGAAAATGCAACCGATAAATCTCGGTTCTCATTGTTTTATCTATTTTGCTCATGACACCTTGAGAATGAATGCCATGCTTTGATCTTTCGCTTTTACGTCTTATCTTCAAAACGGCTAATTCCCTGGAGAGCAGAAAACGCCTTCCCTTTCCCAAATGATAGATAGAATGTCAGCGTGGATAAATCATTTTACTGACAAGATAAATCGCTACTTGTATTATTTTGATTGCAATAATTCTATCTGAATTTGTGACCTACATTCAAGAAGATAGCCATAGCGATGATCCCGTTCTGCTGTTTGAGCGCGAGGTCGATTGTCGGGAATCGAGTGTTGCGGTGTATCAGATGGAGTTCACCAGCATATCCAACGCCTAAGTTGGTAAATTAAATATCCGTTTCTGTGTACGGCTGCAAATTAGGTTGATGTTTTATCATTGAAAACGATCGCGATAAAAATATTGCTACTAACATCGTCACTTATCATGTGCTAAAATCGCTATTATTTAAATTAGTTTCACTATACTAAATCCCTTATTCAGAGACCATATATTATGAATATGTACCAGCAGGTCTTCACTAATCTGTTAACGCAACGTAATTTCGCGTAATTGTCGCGCGAAAAGTGAATTTCAAGAATCAATTATCAGCGATTGTTTATTTTAATTTTTCAGCAGTGTGGCGATAGCCACTTAGTACAGCATCGTTCCACAGTTGAATTTTCGATTCATCGCTGATTCCAATTTTAATTTTTTTCAAATCAAAATATGTATTGTGCATTAGAGTTGCTAGAAAATTAAGCTCTATCTCCGTTCTTATAGTCCGTGCTTCAATATATTCGCTATGTCGTAATCCCTCACCTCCAATAGTGTGTTCTGAGCCATTCATAGGTTCAGTGCCGAAATGCCAATTGATTGCATCCAAGTGATACTGTTCTTCTGGCAAGAATGAGATGGCCAATTCTGAGCTGTTGCCTTCTCTCCACAGCCACACTGAGTGTCCATCGTTGGTTGCACGGAATTCTCCAGTTGCTTCGTACTCCACTCTGTAATTTTTCCTTTCTTATGGAAATTTGAAGATCTTCATCTTTCGGAAGTCACGTATTCTGTATGATATATCGTGATAATTTCAAGTAATGAACGGGTATGAAACTTTCGATAATGCGTTAGGGGAAAAGCAATTAAACGGTATCATTGAGTTCAAACGTAAAAATGAGGCTACCTGAACTCTGCATTTTGCAAATGCTCTCCAAATGCAGTGATAACCGGAACAATGTCTATAGGTGACTGATTCCTGCCCAGATTTGTCACATTTAGAACTTTGCCGATTGAATCCAGTTTGACCTAGATTTTCAACATCATTGAAAACTTTCAGACACGTATTCGGCGTTCTAACCTTGTTGAGCAGTCCGTTCTTGGCATTCATGGCACTCTCCAACAGCTTTGGCGCTCCTTCCTAAATCACGTAATCAACGCTTGAAATTGACGTAGTTCTTATGTATTGCATCACAATTTCAATGCTTGTTTGAGTGCATGTCGTCCCCATACATACTGGATGCTTTTCTAAGAATTTTCCTAACAAAGAAAAGAGTTAACCAAATAAGCAGAATGTCAGAGGGCAAGAGCAAAAGGAGCTATATGAAGGATGCAGACAAGCATACGAAAGTGGCGATATTTGGAAGACAAGGA
Source organism: Diploscapter coronatus (assembly GCA_964036155.1). Lineage (NCBI taxonomy): Eukaryota > Metazoa > Nematoda > Chromadorea > Rhabditida > Rhabditidae > Diploscapter > Diploscapter coronatus. Next base: position 40,449,264 of record OZ038423.1, read on the forward strand.
GAATGATCTTTGATAATTGACAGGACAGGAAAAGGTTGAAGGACGTATGCATGGAATAAGCAACTTTGGAACACGTGACAGAGAGACATAATCCAGGAAGTGGATGATACTTGGACATCTGATGCTTTTCCTACAGACCTTCAAGGATTGTAAATGTGCCCCAATAGCCGGCGCTCCCTCAGCCATCGTGACTGTCTTCTCCTTCAATTGTTGCAAATGCCCGCTGAGTTGACTCAGAAATGCCATCTCTGAAAATATTTTTAATTGGCACGAATCTAGTGAGTTGGAGGATTTAGAGAAAAATCTCATTGAGCGAGCACTAAATGAAACTCTCGAGACGAAACGAAGCAACCGAATGAAAATGAAAATGAAAATGAGAGTGAAGATGCAGAAATGTAGAAATGGCAGCAGTTGAAAAGGAAAAAGATGGAAAGAAATGGGGAGAGCCGCAGTCCGCAAGAAGCCGACTGAGATTTTCCTTCCTGGAGTAGACTGCTTGGATTGCTGCAGGCACGTAATATTGAAGAAGGCGAAGATGAGAATCGAGCAGAGGAGAAGAAGAAGAAGAAGGAAAAATCATTGAAGTGGGGGGAAAGAAACGAGAGGATAGAGTTGGCAGATGAACACAGACGAACACAGATGAATTAAGAATGGAAACGAGTTGGGCATGGGCGAGAATGCAAATGGGGCAATTGCCAGGTGAAGCGGCTCAATAGCCCTGAACAAGGACTATTATTGGGAAACAATGAGCAGGAAAATAGTCCTAAGAGAAATATGGAACTCTCATGATACTCTTGCTTAGAACTGCAAGATTGCAAGATATCTAGAAGAGTCGAGAAATAAGTTAGCAAGTGCCAGCCTCAGAAGGCAGTTATTGAGTTTCTACTTTGAGCTAGCCATTTTTCTCAACATCTCTTCCATAGCAACGTCCATTCGAAGGCAGGCCTCAGATGTTGAGACCATTCACGCAAATCACAATCATTGAATCAGGGTAGAAATATCGGGGTGTTGCAAAGTTATTAGGTTAGTGATCAGATGAAGTTGATAAACGATAAAAATTTGAGAAAAAAATTATAGACTCGAAAATGATAATACAAGATAGGCTTCTGTTTCTATTCAAAGAAAAGTATTGCAAATTCATTAACAGTTTCAAGAAGGTACAAAATTGTTATTCTACAGGGTGCGGACAAATTATGGAGGCACCGATAAATTGAGATTTAACCCGAAATATTGAAGTAATCGAGTTCAAATTTTTAAAATAATTTATTGATAACATAACGATAAAAAATCAACTAAGAGTTTTCGAAATGGCCGCCTTTAGCGTTGATACAGGCCTTGAGTCGCTCGGGGAAGGCATCGATGACGGCACGCAACTAGTCGTTGGACATTTTGTCTCATGCTTCGACAAGGAAAGACTTCAAGAAGCCGAAACTTTTGTGGGGAGTAGAGCAGGCCTTGGTCTCAAAGTATTACCAAGTGGGATAATCCAATGAGTTCGAATCAGGGCTGTTGGAGGGCCATTCGGAAGAAAAGATGAAATCTGGGAAGTGAATTTTTCAGAAGGACTAGGTAGATTTTGACTTATGGGAAGGGGCCGAATCCTCCTGAAAGCAGGGGGGACGGGATTTAAAATGGATTTTGGTCCAGGGAATAAGAGCTTTATTTTAAATAAGATTTGATAGGTTTCGGTGCTGATCTTAGCGTTCTGGGGGACGAACACGAGGGGGGACTTTCCATAATAGGCGGTAGCCGCCCAAACCGTGATTGACTGAGGATGAGCCCGTCTTCCGACCAGTTTACCATTGGAATTAGCAGAGGAGATGTTTGGGGACAGGACGTGATCATTTTGACGATTCATGAAAAGTTCAATTATGAATATTTCCTCATCCGAAAAAATAATCGTTTTGTAGCGTGCCGAAGAAAGCCTCTTGGGAAACTGTTGGTATCTTTCAAGTCTGTTTGATATCATTTTGTCCATAAGTTCGTGAACTTTTTTTGGATTCTGTAGGAGTTGAGTCCCAAGTTCTTCCTGATGATGATTCTGACCGATTTTTCGTCGATTTTCAATTTTTTGGTCATTTTTCGTATGGATCTGCGGAAATTTCGTAGAATCAGCTCACGAAGTTTTTCTTGTTCCGTTCCGTCCTCGCACTCCGTTTTCTGCCACTTCCTGGACGGTCAGTAGTAGATCCAGTCTCCTTGAACCGTTTTACAGTCTTTTGGACCATCGTTCGACTGACTTTCAGCAGTTTGACGATGTCTTTCGTTTGATGCCCAGCCTGATACAATATGATGATAATAGATCGCTTTGAACTCGGCGCTACCATTCTGAATAGAAAACCTACCAATGGTAAATAATACATGAAAATGATCACGAAATACATGGTAATGACGAAAAAATAAAAATAGCATGTAAACTCTGCGCACTTCGTGAAAAATCGACGCTTTAGCAAGTGCCTCCATAATTTGTCCGCACCCTGTAGAGAAAAAATCATATTTGCAAAATGTTTATCTATTCCGAAAAGTCCCGAAGAATCAAAGATAATTCTTTATGCCTTTCATATTTGAGAAAATTCGTTAGATATCCATGCTCTCATTAATTTCAAGGTCTCAAAGATTATGCAAAACAAGACAAATAAATTGAGCAGACAGGAAAATTTTAATTATTTTGCAGAATTTGTAGTTTTCCTTGTTTTTCTGCATGAAACGGAACATAAATCGGAATACAATTTCTATCGGATTAACACAAAATAGCGAAAGTTATTTTAGATCTTCTCAAAAAGCAGAATAATAAGCTTTTATTTTCATTTCGTGGTTTTCACTGCTAATATCGAAAATGAGCCTTGAACAATAGCGTTAAAGAACTATTTTTATGCTTTAGATATGAGAAAAATAATAAGATTTGTAGAAAGATAGATGAAGAAATGTAACTCTGTTCTTCGTTTTGACGAAGCTAATTATTATCTCGACACTCGAAAGGTCTCTCGTCATGGCATGTTTTGCACATTTGCAAGATAAAAGTTGGGGCAACAGCAAATCTGATGAAAACAGATCTACAGCGAATAGAAAACCAATTTTGCCGTCTACATAAATCTAAAAGGAGTATGTAATTTGCTGCATAAAATGACGGGAAGGCTGGCTCTGAGCTAACATTAATGTGGATCTATTCGCAGATATACTTTGGAATGCAAAAGGGACGAAGGACTGCCACAGAGCCAAAGACTCAACATGCAAATGGAAAGATGAGCTTTTTCTGGCTCTATTCGGAGCGAAGCCCTGCTGCATAGAATTTCCCTGGCATTCTCTGCCTTCTGCTAGTTCTCACTTCTGCCTGCAGCCTGCTTTTGTTTGTTTGCAGTTCACCTTGCCTAATTCAAAACATTTTTCCTATATCTTCATACGGAAAATTTTAGCGAAAAATAGTGGAATTCAAAAGAAGAAATCGAATAATAATTCATAGGAGCGCATAACGACTCGCGAATGATAGGCGATAAATAATGAACGACTGCATTCAGAATTCAGACCATTATAGGAAAAATAAAATTGCGCTAAATTCACATCCGCACTCTTTAAATTTTTATCTGAATGAGCTGTACATTTTAGAAAACTTCAGAAGAAAATCAATCGAAATTATTTTATCGAACCGCAAAAATGAGCAGAGAAATTAAAAGCTCGTCAGTCTGAGGGAAAGTGGGCAGAAATTGACAAGTAGCCGCCTAGAGCATAGAAATATGCAGAGCAGGATAAGGGAAAAGCTTGGAAAAACGGAGTTTAGTAGAAATGGCATGGAAAGGGAAGGGAAGGAAAGCAAAGAAGAGAAAGGGAATCGATTGGAGTAGTGAAGAAGTTGAAGAGTTGGACGGCTGTGCTGGGTCGACTCTGCTCAGACTGCAGATGAAGACTGAAGACGTGCTCGACTCGACTTGTCTGCTCTGCTTCTTCTGTCGCTTGTCTGCATTTTGCGGTTTGCATCCAAATTCCTCAATTTTACCACTTGAATTCTTTATTTCCTCCACTTTTCCAGACAAATCTCAACAATTGTTGAATCCCAGGAAGAGAAAGCGGAGAGCTTCAATCGTGCAGAGGTGCAAAAGAACAATCCAAAACACACGAGAAAAGGGAATAAGTAAGCTTATTCATGGAATTTGCTCGGATTAACGTGAGATTATTATCGTGGATAGGTATGAAACCATGATAGTGTACAAGTTAGAACTTCTCGTTTTAGCATATTTTGTGTGATGAACCTTTATCTGCATCATCGAATTCGAACGGATTCACGCTCATTCGAAATTTCATTAGACCCAAACAATGTTAAGCGAACATATGTTATGTTCAGTCTTCCGTAATTTTAGTAGATTTTTTTAATCATTTTATTCAGTTCAGAGATCAATTATAATTTCAATTATAGGTTTGAGATTTATAACAGAAATTTAACCGATTTTTACGACTCCAAATTATATCCGGGACCAATTCAACTTTTGATTTTTAATCTCGATTTTCAATTATTCCTGATCTTTGCGTTCCTGGAATATTAAGAGGAAGAATTTTGTTCATCTTGACTTACAAATCATACAATCATCCTTTGATTTACAAACAAGGTTCACCAAAATCTGGGCCGCTAGAGATATGTTGAAAATTCTATATTAGACTTGTAAAATATAAATTTTATTCTAAAACTCGAGTTTCTCATGCCCTAAATTCGAACTTATAATGGCATTGTTTCACGTCGCTTGGCTAAGATAGTGAAGTTTTCTACATATTCGAATTGACATATAAAAGCGATCCAGAATATTGGTGCATCTTGCATATTTAATGATTATTTAATCCGACAAAACGAAAATTCGCGATGGTTTATGATGTGGTTTTTCATTCAGAAAATTAGTATTCATCATAAACCAAAGTGACGGCAAAATAATGCACAATTTATAAAAATTTAATTTCAATAAAATTTATGCAACAGAGATCATGCAGATTTTATTTTATTTATGCATGCGACTTGCGATTTAATTTGATTTGAAAATATTGTTACCTGAAGATTATTTTTGAAAACATTTCTTATTTCTTCACTCTATTCAAAGTCTTTATTTGATTTTGAAATTCCACAAGAATCACAGTGACTGCATAATCTAAGGAAAATAGGAGAAAACGAAAATAAGTAATTTTGGAGGCAAGTTGAGAATGAATTAACGAAGACTTGGAACCCGTTTGAATCTGACAAAATTGACTGACAATTAAATGAAAGGATTGATTAGCTTAAAAACGAAATAAAGCTGCACTATGATGAAATTATGAGAAAGCGAATATGATAAGTTGGTGATAAATGATAAGGAAGCAGATGAATTGAGCTGTTCGGTGAGTTCGCACTGTCATTTGCTGGCAAAGGATCATGAAACTGGTTGGTTTATCATTCGAATGAGGGAATATCCTGAATATCTACGAAATGAGATAAAATGGCACGTTTTAGACAATCATAGAAATCAGGGATGGACAAAGCTTGATCTTCATCCTTAACTTTGTTTCTACACAATGAGAACTTAGCAATTCGACGTTTTCTTCTAATGTTCGACATCAACTCTCTGACCATCCCCGAAGATACTTCTAGTTATAAAAATGTACAAAACAGCTACAAAGCGTGATTGTATGCATGCAGAGTGGGAGCCTTGATGGAGGTGATGTGTGCCTTCTGCTTGCGGCTTTTCTGCCTTCGATAGCAGATGTAGGCCGACAGCAGACCCAGATTTAGTCCGACACAAACCACGGCAATTATGATGGCCAGGCCAATTATCCAATAAGGGGCTGAGGAGCCTCGAGAAATTGGAGGGCCGTTAGGAACGACTGTCGAATCGAGTCGGTACGGACCACGGTTGTCCAACTCGGATATCGAGTTGCCAGCGATTGCATTCAGCTGATTTTGAATTGTTGATTCAACCTGAAATTTAAATATTTCTAACGTTTGCACCAGCAGATAGATAATTGGTGACTGATAGTTTCTAATTTTGCTTACTCGATAACTTTTTTTAGCAATTTAAAGGACTTAATACATACATTTGCCTAGAGTCTCCAAACTCAGCCTCTTGTAAAATGCGTATTTTGTTCAAAACGTGGTAATTTTGAATGAAAAATGGGAAGAGAGTACCCTTCACACCCAAAGTGCCCCAAAAGCCCCCATTTGTATCGACGATATATCCGATAAATGGTTATGTGAGAAATCAGTCTATAATTTTTGCTTATAAGAGCCTACAGACCGGATTCGTACAGTGAAAATCACTTCATTTTGAGGGTCAATTTAGCTATTTTTGTATTAACCTTTGTTTACTTTTCATTTTTCTCCACGACAACTGTATTTACGACCCAACTTTTGTTTCTATACAAAAAAAATTTGCCCATAACATCAGTCTGTCATATCTACTTGGGAACCCTAATTTTACGATTGAGAATTTATGTCTTTATGTTGTTCCATTACAAATTTCATGATTCTAATGCAAATATTGAAAATACGGATGAAATTTATCCATTAAGTTTCTTCTAAAATCCCTAACCAAAGTGGTAGTTTAGGGGTTTCCCATCATTCTTTGAACACATTGTGCTGCAAAAAATCCATTCACTTATTGAGATACTCATCATCTCAGCAAATGCAAATCAAATCCACTTTTTGAGTTGCTGTAATGTCAAAAGACAGGTGATTTTGCCCGTCGATGCAGAGATGCAGATTGACAGGGAAACTGGATCTCGAATGGAGAAGAGATTGGAAGAGGGAAGACAAAAGGAACTGAAGGTGGCAGTGTAGAACAACAAAGCTGCTATTAGCAAACCTAAGAAGCACCTGTTCAGACTCGGGATAATCTGTCCTTAAATGGTACTTCTCACGATTATAGACTCCATTTTGATGGATTACATTGGATTTCATAGGTCACTTCCTTAAACTATTTCGAAAGAAACTTGCTGTAAGATTGAATTTGTGATTGCTATTTTGGGATTTACTGATTGATCACGATTGAAGCTAGCATTAAAAATACGTCTCGAAAAATTGAGATGTTCATCATCGTTCAAAAGCGTTATTCGTCAATTATTTTGTTATCTCTTTGTTTGGAGAATCGTAGTGATGCAGACGGGCTTGGAGAGCTTTGACAGGAGGATAAACAAGCCGAGCTGAACGAGCAGAGCAGGTTTGCTCTTATCCAATCGCCCGCGGCTATGGGAATGTGAACGACTGTTCCTCCTCTCCTTGCAGCACTGCACTCACTGCATTGCAGTGTTGACAGTCCACATCCAGCTGCTTGCTCACTGCCAATATCGATTCCCCCATTCTGGTCAACTTACGAGCAAACATTCACGCATTCCTATGCAACGCGCACTTGGAACAAAAACAAGACGTCGACTCTAAACCACTTGAAAAATTTACAATGCCCTCAATAATCCAATTGAGCACTTATAAAATCATATGCAAGCTACTGATAGGGGATGATCGAGAACACTCTTATAAGAATGTCAAAATTTTATCTGTGACCTATGAAAAATCAGAGCAAAGTTATCTGAGCAACCCTTAACATTATCTTTCAGTGAGCAACAATGAATATATCTAAATGCCATACCATTTTTGGCTAATTTTTTCATTAGTGGGGCTTTCAGATGTTTTGATCACTAATTTCTAATAAAAAGTGCAGCTGTCTCCTTTTTATCTTTGGATGTCAAAAGCTGCTTTACAACATAACTTATGGTATGCGAAATTGAAATTGGGAATTAGAATACATTCTTTCTTAATCGTCTCTACTGTTTTGAACGGTTTTCGGGAAACCCAGGAACAGGAAGATCACGGTTCCACATTTCGACTTCAGATTCATGATCAGGACATCTATATAAACTCTTTTTGTTGAAAAAAATAACAAAAATGCGGATGGCATTAGAAGAAAGATCTTTTTGTAAGATGAATTTTGCATCATTTTGCGCTCTCTATAGAATATATTACAATTTCTGAAAACGTTCTCTCATATTCCGGTTAATTATAATTTCGGTTAGAAGCTCTTTCTATGATCTTGTGTAAAAATTACAGAATGATGTTCACACAAATCTTCGCTAAATTTACTGATATTTGCCCCTAAATTCTCAACCATTTGACGAATTGCACTCTCACTAACAATAGGCATATTATGCGAACATATTGAAATAGCAATCCCTTTAAAAGGAGAATGAGAAATGATGACCATAAGGAAAATTAGAGGAGAGAAAGGGAAAGGCTTGCACATTACAGCTATGCCATGTTCTCTATAATTAGACATTGTCTGCAGAATGAGCAGAATGAAGAAGAGAGAATTTGCATCCCCAAAGGCCCAGTCGGAAGTGAGTAAGTTCCCTCCAAATTGACTCTTCATCCATTTTGGCAAATATTTTGACTGAACATTAATGATAGCATGATCAAAAAGACGTTTATTTGTGGCAGCAACTGATATAAAAATGAAGTTAAACTTCATTAGAGCTGTTTTTGTCGGAAATATCGCTAATGGATGCTTTTTCTAGCTTTACAGTGCGTTGTCTTTTTATCGATACTCCCTGCATTTTGCATTACAATTGCAATTTCCTGCGCTTCAAAGAAGACGGCTCGTTTTCGATCAGAACAAGCAGCTCACGGCGCAGAACAAATACGAAAAGAAGACGACTCACTGACCGAGGGAAACACAGTCAGAGATAGGGGAAGAGAGGGGTCGGGTCACTTTGCTTTGCCCAGTCTTCTCCTTCATCTTCTCATCCCTTGATCGGTAAGCAGATGAAGCACAGTTTGTCTACAAGAGAGGGGCAACTAGCGTGTGAGATGGAAGATGAGGATTAACAGTCCAGTCTCCGAATCCTATCTCTTCGCCCATAGTATAATTCCGTGATTCATCATTCTCATCGAGCAGCGTCTTAGATTATGGTAGGAAGATGGATGACATTCAAGATGTCGAAATTCAAGTTGATCCTCACAAATTTGTGAAGAGAATCAAGATTAATTGTGGATTATTGTGTGACTATTATTTTCTGGACTTGCAAAATTTGATGATATGAAATTCCATTATTCAAGTATCAATCTCATAAGTTTCCACGATTAAAATCGGCGATCATAATAAATCTGTTTCCGAATTTTACGAAGGAAAAAGCTTGTCCATGAATTACATTCTTTATCCAGACAATACTTTCATTATGAAATAGTGACGTACCATTTTTCTTTGAATGAGAACGGACAAGACTCCATAGTCGTGTTCAGTTCGCTGATTTACGTCGCATTTGTCTTTGCAAGCAACGAGCAGACAATTCGGTTCGCCTTCTCTGTCTCCAAGAATTCCATCGAATGTTATTCCTCCACAATCTGAAATCAAATCGATAGTTATCGAGCCTTTTTATTTGTATCATAGGCATATTTATTTTAATTCTGTTACATTATTATCCATCATTCAGCTTTCTCTAAATTTTCCATCTTCCATTCTGTCACTCTTACTTTCCCCTCTTTATGTTTATCCCCCGATTCTCCTTCCTAATTTAGCCAAGTATCTTCCTTTCATCTGCTTGTTTCCTGTCTGTTTGTCGGTGTATTAACCTTTCAGGAATCTAAGAATGCCATCCTTTCATCTATTCATCCTAGTGTTTTTGATAATCTAATCATCTCGACAGAATATGTGTTAATTATGCAATTGCGTAAGAATATCCTAATTGGCTCATCACAAAATAAAGTTGCGCTGTAAATGATTGCAGGCCAAAATTGTTCATAAGATACATACGAAATGTTTAGAAATGGAATAGAAATCTGCCATAATTTTCGGCAGCGAAAAATCCCGAGTAAGCTAGACGCAAACAATGCTGAATTAGAGCAAATCTCATTTCTTCTACTTCTCATTCGTCAAAACTTGCAAAGCGAGAAGGGAAACGGCTAATTAGACATTTGGTTCATACAGTTCGCTAGCACACAAACACAACAACACCACAACAATACAATACGGAGAGTTTTTCTTCAATCCAAAATAGTCCGCGAGTCTCAGACCTAGTCCTAGATTTCCTTCCGCATATAGGATTGAGAGAAGGAATGTGTTTGCTGCAAGAAATGGTGCATAGAATGTCGTCGTATTGATCGATAATATTGGGAGAAAAATTCTCCATAATTATATTTCATCTGAAACTTCTCAGACGCTAGGCTTTTTCCAAAGTAATATTTCACGAAGAACGTGACAAAGAAATTGTCCAGTTCAAGCGAGTGCATTTCGGTCGTAAAGAAGTGAGAGAATCAGCCATTTCAAGCATTTCAGCCATTTACCTTTGCGCTTCATCTACTCGCACTGCAGCATTCGCGCATTAGGTTTTCACCCATTTAAGGTAAAGTTTTCGCTCTTTCCACCAAACGAATGCGTAGATTTGAGACAGAAACAGAAGCAGAGAGAGAAAGAGAGAGAGACAAAGACTGGTTGAGGATTGGAATTCACAGATGAAAGAGGAGGAAGCCTGGAGAAAGTGCCAAGGAAGGCTAATTAAGGAGGAACCATAATTGGAAACAATGAAAAGCTGCAGCTTGAATTGAAATTGACCCGCTCGGGTGAGGTCATCGATTTTTTCTGAAGGAAAAAATCTGTTACAACAATGTAAATGAAATTTGCATAACAGGCAAGAGATGAAACAAAAATTAGAATAACAAAGTTTGACATTATAACCTGGAACAAATTATAAATAAATTCGTTCTCCGTTTCAATTCAAAATGTTCGTTTCTTTGTTGCTTATGAATTCTCCAATCGGATCTGCCCTCCAATTGCTCCCTTTCCTCACATCGGTTCGGTCATTCAGCCGCATTTGTTATTCCTTCCTCCTCTACTTGGCTGTGTTTCCTGTGACCGTTTGCCGGCTGATTGCGTCTTCTTTTAGCAGCAGCCGCATAGCTTTCCCTTCCTTCCTTCCTGCCTTTTCTAGCAGCAGGTTTGCATATTCCGACCCATCTCAGGCACATGTCATTTATGATAAATGCCACCGTTGTAAACATAACTTCATGTGAATCACCTTTCCTGGTATTTTTTACAAAAGAAATTGGACTTATTGTGGCATTGTGCTATTGAAGAATCACGATATTTAGCGAAATAATAAATTAGAGATACTCTATCCTAGAGTTGTCTTCCCGTGTTTTTATTATATCAGAGAAGGAGTAAACCCATATCGTCTTTACAAATTTTTCGAATTCTGTTGTGTTGCGCGGATAACTTTCCCTCTGCAAGCAAAGCACAGCTGGGTGCCCTTCGCGATTCTCGCAGTTCACTTGTTTTCTTCTCTTCTTTCTACTCTCCTTTTCATTGTTTCCCATCTTTGACTCGCTCATTCTCGTACATTTTTTGCATTTGAATTGGTTTCGTTTTCAAGTGAGGTGGAGAATTCAGAAGAAATGTGCGCAGGATCGCGAAAAAGGAACACATCGAGTTCGTAGAATTGAGAAGGAGGGAGGAAGGGGATTTGTCCTTGTTGTTGCTGCTGCTGAGGGATTGCAAAAACTCACACCTCACGATTAAAGAAATGAATAGGTTAGGCATTAGGTACGGGAACCCATTACATACAACTGTCAACTGTCGATGTGTCTGAGTTATTGTTCGAGATGAAAGTTATGAAGAGAAATTTGAGAAGCGTGAGATTAGAACAAATTCGTCTTCAGTTCAATGCCCTTTTACTTTACTTCTTTACTTTTGCTTACCATAAACTAATTGATATTTCCTTTCAAATATGCCTAGGAGCGATAAAATTATACGATCCCCGTTGGCTTTTTAACTCGATTGGAGCGGCTAAAGGCAAAAGAAATTCCGACTATTTGCCTTATTTATGCACTACCGTCGCGTGTAAGAGGCTCGTAAATTTTACGCTGTTCATGTTTCATGTGCAGTGAGCATAAATCTGACGAAAATTGGGCTTTTAGAATTTCAGCTTTAGAAATTATAGCAATTTTTTCTTAATTATTGCAAAATAGCCATGATTTATGCGTTAATATTATTTTTATCACAAATGGTAATGCCTTGTTCTCATTTTTGAGATTCGTTATTTTGATTTTTTTAAGTCGAATTGAACCAGTTATCGTTAAAATTCGTAAAATTAACTCGTCGATTATCCGCGATCTTGACAGATATCAAAATAATATGCTTGTTGCTCTAAAGAAATAGCAATGGGACTCGCAAATAACAATGCTCGGATTGGTAATGTCCATGTTACGTGTTGCCATAGAAATGGACCTGGACTGCTAGAATCAAAGCAAAGGATCGCTGGACTGCCAATCTGCTCGGATGTCAAATTGCCCGAATTGCTCGGAATCCTTAGATTCGAAGGGATATCCGGAATCCGACAGATCTGCGGAATTACGCAACTTGTTTAGCAAAAAGATACAAATCCGGAACTTCTGGACTCTTTTAGAAAAATAAACGCTTCTTCTAATCACTCGAATGCACGAAACGACTACTAAAATGCGTATTTTTGGAAAATCGCATAAATTTATCCCCATAAATTATCTGTTATGTCCACAGGAAATATGTAGGCTTCTCATATTCGATTCCGCTAGTCAAATACAAATAATAAGCCACAGCTCGGCCAAGTGTACATAATTTTTACTCGCGCGAAGCTGCCGCTGCAAATATTTCCCGTGTACTAATAAGGAAATGAAGAAAGCAAACTGGCAGGCATATTTTAGACAGGTGGCTGGAGGATGAAAGTCCTTGGACAGTTGCAGCCTGCTAGTCTCATTGAATGATTCAATGCCCGACTAAAGGATTGCTGAATTGAGAAGCAGAATGGGGCAAAGGGAAGGCGAGGGGGGCTGAGGTCGATGCTTTGCAATGAATAAATCTGCGAGAAAAACAGCACATTACTGTCAATCGCTCGGAATAAATAGCGGTATTCACGTAAAACTTCCGTTATATTTATAGCACAATGCAAAACACGCAGCAGCAGGTATTGTTTAGAACGGATTAGATTCCTGAGTTTGCAGAATGATTGAATAGAAAAGCTATACAAAATGCAAATTAGGTAGATTGCTGCAGAGAACAAGAAAACTTTCACAAGTTAACATTAAAATAAAAATCGCTTTATACATATTTAGATAGAAAGATCTGACTTGGTATTGAGCAGCAAATCTCCAGGCACTGCTTCAAATCGACTGCTTCTTGTGATGAAATTTGAACTGCATTTCGACCGAATCGCTGCTGCTCGAAGACTGTCAAATTGCCGCAGAAAACATCGAGACATCGAACCAGTGGAAGACAAATGAGCAGTAGAAAATTGGAATAGATCCAATGAGGAAAATGACGACGTCGTCGCATCCCCGAGACGCAGAGCTGTGGCTAAGATGACTGGGGAGATTGTCTCGATTAAGTGGTGCTGCAGGACATCAGATCGAACTGAAGGACAGGTCGGTTGAATGCAGAATTGGAAGGAAAAGGGAAAATATCGGAGAATGAAGAAGCTGAACAGCAACAGACCACTCGCCTGATCAATGCTAGGAGAAAGAAAAGGAGGAAAGGAAAGAAGAAGAAAGGGGGGAGGAGAGGAGGGAAAGCCACGCCCACTCACATAGAGAAAGGGGAGAATGTAACCGTACATGCACAAACTAATATGGAAGGTGGACATTTCTTTGTTTATCTTTCAACAAACTGATTACTTTTTCTACTTTCAAAACAAACATAAAACAATTGTTAAGTTGGGCTGAAAACTTCCTTCCTTCATCACATGGATATAAAATTACACGCAGTTTCTATCCGGAAGAAAACGGTGCCGTCAATATTTTTCGTGAATATCAAGTTTCATTTTCAGCTTTATATTATACAGATCTGATCAAAGTAATTCTTTTTTAAAATGAGGAGATTTTCGACTAAAAAGAATAGACATTAGAAATTTCAGTACTTTGGATGAAAAATCTAAATTAAAAATTATGACGAAATGATTTCAGAAATCAATTAGAAAGAATCAGATAATAAGAACTGATTCAATCAAAGATTTAAAAAGATTATTACTTTCCTTATGTTTATGATAAGAATACACTTTAAAATAAAAAGCTTGATTTAAGTGACATGAATTATTTCGTTCTTCAACGAACTTTTATCATTTTCATCGCGAATAATAGGCGATGGCTGTTGATAGAGTGAAAAAATGAATTGCTGCATGAAATACGGAACAAGAGGAAGAGGGTGACTGATAAATGGGACTGAAAGCAGAGGGAAAATCGTTGGAGTTGGAAATGTAGAAGACGAGCAGCTATTGGGTGAAGGCAAGGTTGGAGCTGCATTTGTATTCGAAGAGGAATTGTGAGCTGCCACTTTGAAGTGTTTCGATCGACGTCCAAATCGCGAATCTAGAATATAAGTATTCCAAATATATCGTGAATTTACTTCGATTTTGACATTTTTCGGTTAATTCTCCTCGATTCATCAAGAAGCCGAAGCATTCAGAAGGTTTATTCGAAATCTGATTTTTTAAAATATCAATTTAAGTTAGCCATTTTCTTTGTGTGTAATTTCATGAAATGTACTTTCATTTAAAAATGTGATTTTTAATAACGTCAGATAAACCATATACTCATTGGTGACATTCCAACAATTAGACATTTCTTTAATCGGCAACATCGACAAGAAGTCCGATTAGATCCCTGAAAATTATCAATGCTTGGAAATCTGGGAATTTTATTAGCTTACCTGAACGTCACATTTGCCTCCGCTTTTGCAGTCGAATATCTCAGGATTCTTCTTTTGAAAGGCCCTTCCAAAGAATGACTAAATTGTTTGATGGTTTTGTGTAACAAACAAGGGGTATATTTAGCTAATGTAGCATATCAAAGACTACCCTATTTGCATAATAAGTTTGGCTACACGCTGTTTCTGCACTCACTTGACCTTCTCTTTCTGTTTCTCCAGCTTTATCTTTGTCCTTATCTGTCTGGTCTCTCTTCAATCTCCATTCTCTCTCCTTCGGTAATCCTTTCTTGTTTGAAATATCCACTTGACATAAACAAAATACTCATTGGGAAAGGCAACGTCACAATGACAAAACTAGTTCTCCGGCAGCAGAAATGGAATCCGATAGATAGAATGAAAGATAATGAACCTCTGGATTAGAAGCTATAGTTAATGGATTGGAAAGTCAATTATCTTATTCTGTTATCGATAAGTCAGCTTTTGGTGTAAAGTTTCCATAAAGAAAACATTTCTAGATCTGCAAATATATGGATATAAATTTGTTGTAGGGAATGTTCTGCCTGAAATAATGGAAAATGCTAACAAAAATGCAGTTGGTAGAAATACAATAATATGAAAAGCTTGGAAATCTATGATTATTCTTGGATTCACGAGCATAAACTATTCCATCCGGCTGAAATTTAGCAGAATTAGATAATTGAATGTGCTGATCACTTTCATGCTAAATTCTGCCCAACTTAGTATTATAAAGAATTACGATAGACATGTCTCTAAAATCTTGCATTTCTAAACCTTTATTCGCCATTGTACTCTTATGTGCTATCAGAATCAGTTTGATTGATTTAGTTAAAGTTAGCAAAATCTCGAATCATTATCCAAGAACTAATAACATTAGAGTATTCGATGGACAACAAATTTGCAAAAGCTATGTTTCATCTTGAAGATCGACTTTACATTACGAGAGAATTGACTATTTGAACTCATTTCAAAATGCATTGTAATAATTTGGAACTTCTAACATTCTTCTTTGAATACAAGATGCTTATTATTCAAGTCAAGTCAAGTCAGTAGTAAGTAGGAGATGGCAATGGTCACTGGGACATTTGTTGATTGCTTGATTCTGATTGCCTTGCTTTTCCCCTTCCCTGCCTCTCTCTGCCAAAGGTAAGTGCTGAGAATTCAACATTCAAGTGTTTTCTTGATTCATAATCGGCTTGACACTTCATTCGAATGTTTTTAGGAGTTTGAGTGAGTTTCTCAAAGAAATTATGAATAGGTTCATGTCGAAATTTGTGCACGGGAATATAAATTGAAAGCTAGAACTGGTCAAATTTGTATTGAAATTCAATTTTTGAAATGCTCATATCTCGATTTTTGTGATGCAGTTTTTCGTTCGGATTTTTGAAGATGACATTAAATGACAATAATTCTCACAAATTTAGTCAGATTGAAAAAATAAGATTCTAAAAATAACTGTATTTCAAATATCAAGAGTTGTTCCAGACTTTCGTGCGACACTATCAGAGTCAAAATCTAAATTTCTACCCATCCTTGACTGAAGTGATTGGTTAACGAATCATTCAATGACCATATTGGTTGGAAAGTTAGAAACCTGGGAAGATGAGCAATTAATGTGGAAGGGGGTGGGGAAATTGGGCAGAAAATGCGGGAAGACAGTTGGAGGGCATAATGCAAAAAGGCTGTGCTGGAGGCAGTGAAGCGAGCAAAGGAAACGAGGAATGGGAATGAGATGATGAAACGGTGAAATGATTCCATTCTTCTCCATTCCCATTCCACAACATAACTGTTCCATAACAGAACAGACAGACGAACAGAAGATGGACAGGTTGTATGAAATGCAATAAAAAGAGAAGGAGAAGAAAATCGTATGGTCTGTGATTACCGTAACCAGTGAAATAGACAGTTTACTGAAATAGCGTGAAAAGAAATTTCTTTCATTTTTTAGACTTTGGAAAATTCAAATATGTCGAATAAATATTGAAATGATTTCCATCTAAATAAAATTTCGTAATGTTCAAAGGATATTTTGCAAATCGAATTAATTCTATATGATAAATTCTGGCAATAGAACATTTTCTAAGTCATATCGCTGTGATATGAAAATGATCACTAATTTTAGATCATAATTGATTGCTTAAGGAATGAATATAATCAATCTTCTCACCATGACGATTCTAGAAATGTATATTGTTCAGTTTCTCATCTCACTATTTTTCATCGCAATTAAAAAGATACGTATAAAATTTCAGAAATTTGTAGCCGTTTTCAGTACATAGATCCGTATAGAACTTATGCGACTTACTTTGCAGCCTAAAAGAAGCAGTTGATTGAAATTCACGAATTTTGAAATCTGACGAAATTTATTTTTTTTTCAAATGACGCAACGCCTCGTCAGATTTCAAATTTGTGAATTTCAAAGGAAAGACGGATTGCCTTCACAGGTGAATGCTCCGAAATGGAAGCCACGAGCTATTTCTCCACAAACAGCACATGGAAATGTCATCTGAAAATGGAAGAATTTGATGAATGTCTTAAGATTATGAAGAGGTGGAATTGTAATAATAATTCAAGATATAAATGATAATCTGATTTTCGTTAATAATAATAAATCGGCAGATTACAAATTAGCTTCATACTTTTGATCGGAATCGGTATATAAATTAATAAAGTATTCTCGAGTCAGAAAATTACTCGATTTGAGCACAATTTGAGAGAAAATAAATCGACTCACCGGCTGAGGTCCTTGTTTGATTTTGCAGCTTTTGGGTGAATGATCGAATGATGGTGGTGGTGTCTTGGAGTCCGAATTCATTGCTATCGCTGATCAATTAGATTTTTAGATCAAGAACGTGAAGGCTGATATTTTGGCTAAACTAAAAGAGGAAACAAAGGGCTAACGGCAGATGACAGGACTGGTCGGCTCTGTTCTGAGATGGAGGTCGATGATTTGTGAAGGTGAACGATGGGCAATGGAATTGGGGAAGGACAGATAGAGGTAGGGAACGGGAGACTGTATTGCACGGCCCATTGACTCTATCAAGCAACAACCGCAGACACAGACCAGCCTTCTCCCGCAATGAAAAAGATGGGCGGTGCAGAAACATAAGTCATTCACAAGCATATCATCACATATTCCATCCTTAGAAACTCATATTTGATCTAACTAGCGCAGTTTATGGAATCATCATATAAAATTTTAGTAAATACTTATATTTTCGTTCAAAATAAGCAAGCCATAATGAATGTTAGCACGTATAATGAGATTATCATATTTTAACAGGTAATTTTTGTTGGTTGATGTTAAAGCAGAGGCCCGTAAAAAATCACGAAGAGTTGCAAGTAGAAGGCGATTTTGCAATGAGATATTGTTTTACAGTAAGTCGATCGATTGCTGCTGGTCGCATTGTGCAAGGAGGCTGTCCCATTCCTGAATACAATTTTCTTCATTTCAAGAAATTTTCTATTTTGGAAAGTGACGAAATGAAATTCGACTTCAACATTTTAAGAATCACTTCATTTTCATAAATACTCGAAAGAATTGATGATAGTCCCTTGCGTTTATCGCAAAATAGTTATTTATCTCTTCGCTAATTTACTGACATAATGAAGACAAATAATAAAAGATATCATGGTTCATAATGAAATTAAACTTGATTATCAAGCGGAGTAATATTCGACTTACCGAAGAGGGTTGTTCACCAGAAAATGGGTTAATGAACTGTGCAGAAGTCGCCGCTGGCACGTTAGACGATGAAGCTGCCAGACTTAATAGATCTGCTAGGCCTTCTGAACCTTGTGCATATTTTCAACTCCTATAAAGAAATATAAACACCTGAAACAGGCTCTTTCTTCTTCATGAGCGGGAACAAGTCTTGGCTGACAAAATGTCCTGTGTGTGCTGACTGAGTTGAGCCTGGAATATTAGCAGATCCGGCTGGTGGAGGAGGCAATTTAGGCACAGAGGCATTCATGTTCAGGGCATCCACTAAAGGAAGTAGCGGGCCAATGTTTATCTAAATCCAACATTTGTTTGCTAAAGCTGATCTTCATCCCTAACAGTTTTAGATTGACAGCTACGACTTATATTCAGAGTTTGGAAAAAAACAGACTCAGCTTATAAAACCTGACCATACCCTTGGTTGAAAATGGCCAAATTGGTAAGCTTCTAATTAGTGACAAATTTCTTATCAAGATTATATGAATTAGGAGAATTTTTACTATCAAATGCCATTTTCAGCTGTGAAAAATAAAATTCTAATAAAATCTTTGCTTAAAACAAAGTACAACATATCCCACCTCTCTATTCTTTACTCCTTCATCGCTTTGCTTCGTTTCATGCTGCTCCAAGAACTCTCCGAGTGGACTGTCAGTTCTTTGCTCTTCCGGACTTTTGTCATCTTCATCCCTCTTCTCTTCTACTGGAGAATCTCTTCCAAATAGGTATTTCTTCAATGAGTTGTCAGGTTCATCGTCCAAATTCAGCAAGCTAAAAAGTTCAATGATGTCAAGAAAACGACCGAACATTCGCTTACTCTCCTAATTCGTCTTCCTCCTTCGCTTCAGCCGACTGCCTGCTCTTTTCCTTCCCTTCTTTATCCAAACTTTCCTGTCGAACTTTTCTAGCCACCTTCTTCGATGGTTCGATTAGGTCCTGAAACGTGTTCATGATTTATTGACTTTTATGAAACTTACCGTGAGAATCTCAAATTCATAATGCTGGAAGACGGACAAATTAGCAGCGAGAGCTGTGTAGGCTTTAGCAGTATTGCCGTAGAACGTGGACAAAGATTCGTAGTATCTACCAAGTAGGTGAGCTAGAAGATTGGAACGAGAGGCAGCTAACAAGTCGACCTGCAAATTTGTCATTGAATAATCACACAACTTGATGACTTATTTGTCATGAATGAATTACCCTTTCCCAAAAACCTACTGAATTCTTCAAGATCATAGATGCAAGATAGTGAAATTCGGTTAGTTCATCATTTTTCTTTGAAACGTGTTTCTCTTGAAGATCTATTTATTCTTTTGTGAAAAGCGACAAACTGATTTCCGTTCTAAAAATGCGAAGCTCACCTTCTGCAGCACATCGCCTTTGAGCCTGTCGAGCCTCTCCTTATTGCCTCTGACTGCCGTTTGTGCCTCTCTGAACTTCTCCATCTGTCTGTTTGTGTCGGGATCCAACTGAAAATCGAATCTAATTTAGAAACTGACAACTTGGTTATCGCATCAATTTTATAAAATGACAGTATGATTGTCAATAAAGAAGAAGCATACTTGCTTGTTTACTGAAGAGCATATCACCATTTTCAAAGTTCAAAAAGAATCCCATAAATCAGTAAAATGGGGTTTGGTTTGTCAAATATCACATGTCATGATTTTATCAGCTTACAAAATCTCCTTACTTCATCACTAGTCTTCTTCATCCATAGCAGACTTCCTCTGTATTCAGTTCTGGCTCTTTCTGCAGCGTCCACTGTTTGAGTGCAATCTACTATTGCTCTCTCATTGAACACTTGTAGTTCTTGGTAAAATCTGAAACATGAAAGTTTATTGTTTATTATATTAGAAAGATGTTGATTTTTTAGTATATTAGAAGTTTTCATTATTTTCTACAAATTATCAACGAAACTGATAATTTTTTCAAAATTTTCGCTTTTTGGCAATTTTCAACAACGCTCATCGACGAAATGACCTAGAATAATAACTGCCTTAAAAGCTAAACCCGACTTTGCAATTTTCTCCTCCATTTCTTTTAAAACTCGACCACTTTTGTCTTGTGTTTTCCCTTTCTAGAATGCAATCGCAGAGCGGCCTACAAGTTGAACCTCATTCAAAGCGATCCTTAATGCGGACACAAATTTAGAAAATTAACATGTCTATTTTATACATCTCTATTTGAAATGCCTATAAAATGGTTGAAATTTCATAATTGCCATTTTCACTCGACTCTCTTTCATCGCCTGGAAATGTACAAGTAGGCCGACAGCTGAAATGAGCTAAATCAAACCCTTCCAAAAACGCTAAAATTCTGCTGAGATGGGTGACAAACGAACTAGTGCTGTAACTTTCAGCCAGAACAGATGGGGATTGGCCAGGAGCGTCCCACTCAGAAATAAGAACAGGCCGCGCAGTAGAAGTCGCAGTCGGTGAGGCAATCGAGCAGACAGGAACAAATATTGCAAACACGAAATCTAAGTCATGCTGCTGTATGCGATAAACCATGTCGCGAGAGTTGCACGATGAAGCGATTACTTCACGCGACGTTGTGGAGATGATGAAAATGCCTTCAAAAATTGACCAGTAAATTGATTTTCGTATTTTCAGCTCAAGACGTCGCTCGTGGATCCATCGTCCACTCGCGACATTCGGCCACGGTCCGACGACCAATGCGACGACCACTGAAGGAGCGTCCGACATCGAGAATGCAGCGCGAATGCTCGCACAGAACAAGGTATGCACGAAATGGATTCTGGATAGGAAAAATGTCAATGATATACAAAAATAGAGTATGTAAAATCATTACGAGAGATTCATGGTAAAAATATCATTGCCTGTCCTAATGGTGCAAAGATTGTAAACTTGAAAATCGTTTAAACTTCAGCCCCCATCGCCAATCGTCGAAGAGCCACCCACGCAGAACCAGAACGAGGAAGAGGCACAGCCGCACAGCCCCAAGACCTATCCCAAGACGCCCTTCAATGCAGAGGTGAAAAACAGCGACGAAGACAAGAAAGGTGAGTAGAGCAGAAGAGAGGAGAATGGCTCAGAGTAGCCATCAGAGTTGAGACAGACTAATGAGATGCAAACATGAGAAGGAAAATGATCTGGCAAACAATGGACATTCGTCCAGAAGGCTAATACTTCATGCCTTTAGTCCAAATCGTGCGCAAACCACACCAGCTACAATTCATGGTTCAGCTGGCCCAAGGATCTTCGACAGTCATGGTGGAAGCTGCCGACGATGTCAAGGGCAATTACAAGGTATGAACCAAATCAACCAGAAAATGAAGAGGCAATTCGGATTCCTTGATAATGATTAGAAAAAGTCACCACTTCTTCAGACATTTCTTCGTGTCTCATTCGATTTTTTCCTCCTTCAAGAAATTTATGAAGACCACCTTTCACAATTAATCTACGAAATTTCAGAACATAGCGGATGCGCTGAATATCGACGTCAATTCGATCATTTGCATCACACGCAACAGCCACAAACTGGTGCCCGACGCGATCTTCCAGGGCAACATCAATCAAGGAGATCTGCTCTTCGTCCACCAGGTCGGCGGGCCTATCGAGGTCGAAATCGAGAAAAAGGAGGGGTGCGTTGAACGACAAAGAAACAACCATTCTCAACATAAGCAATTCAGTATAATCGGTTTGACGATCACTGACGGCGGCTGTGGAAACTCGTTCATCAAGCGATTCCACCAGGGCAGCATCGCACAGGGTCTGGCTCCGCCTCTCGCAGTCGGCCAGATGATCGAGTCTGTGGCCGGCAAGTCGACCATCGGACTCAGGCACTTCCAGGTGGCCAAGATTCTGCGAGACGTCCCTCACAATACCACGTCAGTCGCTCGATTCAATCACTCAATCAGCCTTCGAATTGCAGATTCGTGCTGCGTCTTCGCAACCCTCTGCAATCAGGTTTCTCGCTGCTGGCGCCGCGCGGAGCGAAGAGGAATCCGACTGCTGGCGAAACTACTTCTGCAGTTGGAATGGGCACGGTCAGGTACAAGAGCGATGGACAGGCTGTGGTCGAGGTAGAAAGACTGGCAGATAATGGTAGACTAATGAATAGAGAATTGCAGGACAAGCTGATGGACCGCACGATGATCAACAAACTGAACGAGGTGATCGACTCGTACTTGGGATTGCAGGACGACCAACTGGCTGCGGAATTGTGGGAGAAAATGGAAACCTGCACGGGGTACGATCAGCTCAAACGCATCGTTACTGAGGTGAGAAAGAGAGAGAGAGAGGGAAAGGATGATATGAAGACCAGCTAATGTGATTGCGTTCCAGTCGAGTCTGGCCTGCTTCGAGTTCCCCGACGAACTGCTCTTTGATATCTGGGGCCTCTTCACAGACTGGAAGAAGGCCTC
The DNA here is from genome assembly GCA_964036155.1 of Diploscapter coronatus. Taxonomy (NCBI): domain Eukaryota; kingdom Metazoa; phylum Nematoda; class Chromadorea; order Rhabditida; family Rhabditidae; genus Diploscapter; species Diploscapter coronatus. Next base: position 40,472,050 of record OZ038423.1, read on the forward strand.
TGTCTCTGTCTCTGCTTCTGCAACCTCCCTGCCCCGAGCCACTCCCCTTCTTCGCCTCCCATTCACCCCTTCCCACTTCTGACTGACTAGAACTTCTCCAAATCTAAATAGCAGAATTGCAACGAATGCAACCACTCTCTCTATCCCATTCGAATGACTAACCGCATTGGCAAATGACCATCTCAGCAACTCATTTTTAGAAACAGACTCCTCGCCCAAACAAACACACAGACACACAAACACTGACAAACCATTTCCAATAAAGTGTCTATTTGCCGAAATATTGGTCCTTACATGAAAAGCTAGAGTCGAAAAGTAGGAAAAAAGACAAAACTTATTGGGTGATCAAGTTTTTGACAGAATGAATGAGTTGAACAGTCGAGAAGCACTATCTACTGTTCACAAGGGACTCGTCAACATAGAAACTCACAGATCTTGATGAAACTTCCTACATCGGGTTTTCGATGACGAGGATTACGATGGTCAAGTCAAAAATTGGAAAATAGAGGGCCTAGAAGAAAGAGACTGGCGAAAATCCTCGATTCTTCACTTCTGTTTGCAAACCTACAAATTTGCTCATTTCCCGCGCAAAATACGAGTAAAGGGCTAAAAATTCCCTAACTCCAAGTTCCTATTTTGCACTTTTCGACTTCAGAATTGTGATCAGCATCATCGAGAACCCCCGTATATGGGATTTTATCAAGATTTGTGAGTTCCTATGCTGACGGCTTCCTTGCCAGTTTGAAAGAACTTCAATTGTGTAGCCAGACAAGTGAAATATCGAGAAAAAAAAGCAAATTGACTCACCTAACAAGTGGCTGTCGAATGGCAGCTCTCTGATGCGAGTTGTATATGAGGCATCTGCCAGCGGCAGTCAGCACCGTCTTCGTCTGCTCTCTCTTCTCCTTCTTTCCTCGATCTTTGAAGTACTTCCCCAGTTCGTTCTCCACCAATATTGCATCTGAAAATTATCGTCATTTTTTGTAAACAACCTTGTAATATTGTGAATTTTTTTGCGACGATGAGCACAAATGGTAGTCAAAATGTGTCGAGCTTTACTGAACTTTCATGAGGCAAAACGTTGCGCTTCAGCAGCATCTTTCTACCACTATTTTTGAAGTCAAACTTCGACAATTGCATAAGTAGTAAGAGTGCTAATTTTGAAGAAAAAAATAAGAATAAATTGCAATAGTTCTCGAAAAAAAATTAGGAAACACATTTCATCTTAGCCCTTTCCATTTTTTTTAGTTTTGGTAAATGATAAATCATAATTTTTCAGTTCAATATCGATTGAAAAATATACCTACCCAATAAGTAGGCCTGATAATTCTCGATATGGTTGAGCAGATTGAAGGAAGTGTCTCTGACAGAACGGAACAAGTTGAGTTTCGTGTCGAGATCCTGGTCACTCGCTTCCAAATGCTCGTCTTCCTAAGTTTTGATTCAATATCAACTATTCATTTTTTATGTAATAAGCTTTTCTTTGTGATATTTTCAAATGATCAGCAAAGTTAAAAGCTGATCTTCATCTTCATTCTTTTAGTTATTTCTATTTAGAAGTTAATTTCAGAAAAGTGAAATTAAAAAAATAATCTTTACTATCAAAAAAAATTCTGACCTTCTTTCCAAGTTTGGATCTGATCATCTGCTTGGCAGTCCAGTAATGCTTCTTCATAGTCGTTATAGTGGAGTCATCGAAATGATCCAGGAATCGATCGAAATTCATTCCGCTGAAATTTTCTCACATTATTATGCATTTTTTATAATTGGAAATGCATTTTAAACGTCGAAAAGAACTTCATTTTGATGCAACTTGAGTTTCTCATTTGGATTGTGAAATAGTCAATTTTGTTAATTTAGCCCAGGTTGAGTTTCGAATTGCACGACTTGCCTCGTGTTTGCCTCGTAATATCGAGCCCCCATTTTGCGACTGGAAGTCTGAAACTTCAATGGATTATGTGCATGAATAGACGAATGAAAAACTGGTATTGTTTCAAGAGATTTTACCTGGAAAATACGGAGGATTTAGACGGGATGAGATAAAGGCCCTGAAACTGAATTGGAATGGAATGGGTTTGCAGGCCGTGGACAGCTTCTGCTTCTCCCTTTCCCTTCCTTATGCAGCAGTACTCTGTTTCTCGGCTCTCTCTCCATTCCCCGTTCTCTTTCCCTCCTTCTCTTATCGACATTCCACCTCTCTGTTCTCTGCCTATGCAAAAGCCGCAAAGAATGCGATATTCCTGTGACAGATGCAGCTCAGCATTTCAATTTCATCCAAATATGAATGCAGAATTCTTATTGCGCTATTTCAAAATCTTGTCCTTCATAATCAGTAATTTTAGCATGACTATCAGTTTTGTTCATGCTAACTTTCTGATATGACGCAGAATACTCTATAGAGTCAAGCTTTGAGTCGATGAAATTATATTAGGGAATATAAAATCTTGCACCAATATGCATGCATATTTTTCAAAATGAAATTACGTTATTTATCAAGTCAAGCGATTGAGAAGATGTACTTACAAAAACCCCTTATCGTGTAGATTATCATTCTACTTTAGAACATGATATTCAATCTCCAAATAATCAACTTTTCATTATCAACCCAATAATAAATAAATTTAGGCATTCACTAATGGAAGAAATCATTTCTTTGTCAATATGTAGTGGACTCAATAAATTATAAACATTTTTTGAGATTCTTGATTTAATACATTTGAGACATGGAAACGATTATTTTAAAATTTGTTTTATGTCATGCTGGGATGAATTGAAAACATTTTCGAGCGATAAATTCAATTTATTGAGTGAAAAGTAACGTCAAAATAGTCTTTTAAATGACAAATTTTAACATTTAGTGAGAATTGTATCGACTATTTGATTGATTATCACAAATTATATAATACCGCAATTCAAAGTGATAAATGCCTAAATATAGAATCTCCATTTGTGCGAAATCTTGAATTGAAATCATAAACAGTGTTGCGATAAAAATCCTAGTCATTAAGTCCAAGGATGCAACGAATCGTTTCTTTGACAACTTGAGCGACGACCTCGAGAGTGCACTTTTCGTCGAAGGGAGGCACGTGGATGAAGAGCGATTTGGATTTATCCCTGGATAAAGACAGGTAAAACGAGTACCCGCACAAGTAGCTGAAACCAGAATACCTCAACTTTTATCCTCTTTAAATTTATCTTACCGGCCAGGGTCTTCGGATTTCTCTAGACTGGCTATTCCATCGATGTGGACTTTCTTCGAGACCTGCTCGACGATTCTTGCGCAGTCGATTTCACTAATCAGAATTGGATCCTTCATGGCTGGACAGATGTTCATTGCCGGAACGCAGGCTGAGTGTTGGGGAGAATATGTTTACCGACTATCATTCGATCTTACATTTGACGTCATATCTGCAGTATCCATCGAGAAAGGCCTGCTGCTCAAGTTTAATGCATCCAGGCTCATTGTGCGCACCGATGTGAATAATTAGCTGATTTTTTTAATATGAGTTATGGATAATCGTAGATCAATAATGAATAAAAATAGATGCTTTTTAAAGAATAATCCACTTCATAAACAGTTTTGGTTCAAAATTAACTATATTCTCAATTATTAATTTCTTCCGATACAACATAGTGGCAAATAAAAGTTTTAGAACAATGCATGAGATATTCTATGTACATCGATTGCCCGCTTTACATTGTTCAATCAAATTGAAATCTATAGAATTATTGTCATTAAATGTCACCGACTAATGTGCAAAATGTTGAGAAAATCGATTCAATAAAAGTAAACGAAAGATGTAAAAAAAATAAGCCTGATTCCAACTTTGGCGCGCCATTGTATGGACTATATCAAAAGAACATACGTCGGGGTTATGCTCCTTCCAAAGTTTTTCAACTTTCTGTTCGACTTCATCGTAAGCGACTGTCATTATTTCCACGATCAAACTCACATCTGAAATTGCTCTGCATTGTTTCATACGAGTTTCAATCACAAATTGACTTTCATCGATGCCCACTTCCTTCAGTCGATTCGCCACATCAGTCGATGGGTTGTCGTTGAAAATGCCGAAGGGACCGAATCCAGTCACAACCACTGTCTTCATTTCAGTTGGAACTAAAAGTAAAAAGAAGTCGGTATATATCAATTTGAAATCGAGACTCAAGGATGATTTTTAATATCCGTCCAGACTTAGGGAGGATGATTGTCAGCAACCTTTTGCGGACCATAACCTGCATATCTTCTTTACAAATTTCTATGTCAAGCTTCCCATTGATAAAAATTCCATCTATGCGATATGGTATGATAATTATTATTTCGCTCTTGCGACCTGCCCCCTATAGTTTTTAGCCGATGAAAATTGTCACTAAGCCTACATCCGCTTCAGTCATAAATCGTGCAAAATATTCCAAGCCTGAAATTTCAAACTAAATCTATTATTCCAATTTTCGGGGAAAATTTTCATTTTATAAACAGCAAGACAAAACAAACTAATTCCGTGTACATTGGATATTTTCTTGATAGTCTCTTTATGCAGACGACTTTTGTGCTGTATGCTCTATCTCCCCGTTCAGCCTATTATCAGCATCATCCAATTTCCTATGTACAGCAATGCCCTCCCCCTTTCCCTCTAAGTTCCCCCTGCCCCAGGCCTGTTTCCCTGGCTACGCTTTGCACCACTCATTCAGTCGGCGCTGCATTCAGTCCTCTTCTCTTTGAACTCCTCCCCTTCCACTTCGCCCTTTCATAGCGGCACAGCCCTCCTCTCCCTTTCCATGCCTCGTTTCCCTTCTCTGACGATGAATATTGCCGTTCAATCCCGCCTTACCTTTCAACCACTCATTCAATGACAACTTATTATTCGAAAACTTTTTTAAATAACCTCGAATATTGACGTTTTTCCCATTATTTTTCGCCATTCTTTTTCATTTAGATGTGCTGAAAATCAACTTTCAGAATTTCCCTTACAAAAATATCATATTGAATCCCTGCAATAACCACCATTTCCGGATTGGAAATATCAGCTGAACTTCTATTTCTGCGATCTGTCACTGCAAATCAACAAAGTCATTCAGTAGCAGAATGACTGGCTCGGTCACTTTGGCCGATAGGTAACTTAGATCATTAGACCAAAGAAAGTAATGCGTCTGCAGATATGTAATGACAAAGCGACTTGGAGATGGGACTTTTGGTGAAGTTCTGCTGGCAAAGAAAATTGATACAGGAGATAAAGTGGCTATAAAAAGGTTTGAACACCTAGCATCTGTTGTAGGCAACAAACATCTCATATATTTCTCTACTATGTAATGAGATAACCATTAATTTCGTTGGCTACGCAAAACACAGTACCAAATTAACTCATAAATTGACAATTTTCGCAATGATGTAATAACTAAAACTGAGCTCTATCTGAGAATAAAATAATCAGCATCATTATGCTTTCCCCTTACATATCGCCATAACTTCATTCGATGACAATATATTTTCAGAATGAAGAAAAAATTCTACAATTGGGAAGAAGCTATGAATTTACGAGAAATCAAATCCCTAAAGAAACTCAACCACCCAAATATCATCAAACTTAGAGAAGTAAGCTTGTTATTTATAACCGTTATTTTATTTAGCAATTTTGTATCAAATCCCATGTGAACATGAGAATTTCACAATATATTTTCGCTTTCGCTTGGCTGATAAATATTCCCCCGTTCTTGTACAAGTTTATCCTAAAAATACAACGACTCTTCTGGCCTCGAATAATAAGAAAATTGCGCTAATTTTCCATAACAAATTTATCTACGCGTAAAATTTTCATAGAAAGCGGTGTATCAAAGAAGCAAATGCGGTTGGCTTAGTGCCTGCCTACGAGCTGAGGTCCAATAATGTAGATTGTTTCCTGCCAGATTATCCCCTTTCTCGTGTTTGTCCAGCTCAGCTTGTATCTTTCCCTTTCCCCACCTGCAATTATGTCCCTTGCCCCAGGACACCTTCCTGTCCACTGTCCCACTGACTCATTTGCATAAAGCTCAATCGGTTTATTGAACACCAAAGGAAAGCGGTAAATGGCAACAATGCGAAATTTTGAGCCATATGTCTTTGATCAGCTTATAGTGTGAGAAAAGTGTTTGAGGACAAAATTTAACTATAGCTAAGAAGCCGTAAGTTTTAGAAGTGATTATATTTTTGGCGTATTGAGCTGAAAAAAAACTAGGGACTTATTACAAATTACAAAGTGAAGTTCAAGTATTAGTAAATTAAAAAAGAATCTCATTTAATAAACGACCATTAGATTATCGAAATTAACGCATAACATCCTATCGTCTCATGGATTCCGTTCTAGGAAAGAAGATCGTCAGAAATTCCTTGTGACTCTTTACTCCATGTATATTTTCTTCAAAAAGTCTTCATCTTCAATCTGATATTAACCAAAAATCGCTTTTGCGATGCAATATCATAACCATGATTTCGCTCATGCGGACTAGTCTATATTTTACTTTCATCTGATGGAAATGCTCCCTAGATCCGCATTGTTTTCATTACGAAATTGAGCAAAAAGACCAATCATAAAGATAGCTCTTTTTCGAGTTTCCTAGTCAACTCGCTAAAACTAATGCCAATAAAAACTAGCTGTACACTATACACATTTATGGGTTTCTTCTTATTGCATTTCAAAAGTCGAATAATACAGCTGAATTTTAACGCCTATTCTCATTTCTCGTTTTTAGGTAATTCGTGAGAATGACATTCTCTATTTCGTGTTTGAGTATATGCAGGAAAATCTATACGAACTAATGAAGGACAGGTGAACACTTACTTAATTTTTACATTTGAAATTTTTTTGAACGTCGTACCAAACAACAAAAAATTACGATGTGCACATCGTACATAAAACTGATACACAGAAAAACGAGTAATTGAAGAGTAGCTAAATTTTTGAGAACTTTCTTTCAGGGATCGATATTTTCCTGAAAGCGTCATACGAAATATCATCTATCAAGTTTTGCAGGGTCTTTCTTTCATGCATAAAAACGGTATGTTAGCAGAAAATGTCCCTCAATATTGTTTTTGGTTTAGGGTTCTTTCATCGGGATATGAAACCAGAGAATATAATGTGCAATGGAACGGAACTTGTAAAAATCGCAGACTTTGGCTTGGTGAGGGAGATTAGGTCGAAACCGCCTTACACCGATTACGTGTCTACTAGATGGTAGGCAATTTATGAGAAGAGAATTAATTTTGGACTCATTGGAAGATCCATTAGATTCCTTTTATCATTACCACTATCATTCTGCCAAAAACTGTAGATCCCCAAAAATAAAGATTCGATTTTGTGACGGTCGTTTTGAAGGTATCGAGCCCCTGAGATTCTGCTCCGCTCAACTTCATACAACTCTCCAATCGACATTTGGGCATTAGGCTGTATCATGGCTGAACTGTACATGCTGAGGCCACTATTCCCAGGCACTTCAGAACTTGACCAACTGTTCAAAATCATCACCATATTAGGATCCCCAACAAAGGCATGAAAATTCGAATTAATTTGGCAAAACGAGTGCAAACTTAGGACCTTAGGCAATTTGTAAAATAATTTATCGAGGCTATATAGCTAAATTTTGTTGCAAGCAATGCTAGACCGTAAATCTGTACGACCAAAACAACTTAAACAAAAAAATTGAGAAATTTTGAAAGTTCATTTAGATTTAGTTTCAAAATATTCTCTCCATAAATTTAATTAAATTGGCCAACTCTAGGAAGAATGGCCCGAGGGATATCAGCTAGCCACGGCAATGAACTTCCGGTTCACTCAGACAGCCCCGACTCCAATGGAGCAGATTGTGAATACGATTGGAAAGGATGGGATGAAGTTGATGCTCGATATGATGATATGGAATCCCGAAAGGAGACCTAATGCTAATCAGGTTGGAGGAAAGCTACGAGCAAACATTAGAATTACGTTGCAGTGCCTTCGATACAAATACTTCCAAGTGAACGAGAAGTTGGGAGCACCAGTCATGAGCCAACCCGCACCAGGGGTTGTTCGAAAGCACAGTGCTGGATCGACTCAGAGCGATACAAAAGCTGTGCTTGGCAAAGTCAAGGTAAGACATGATCTTCATTCCTCCAATTTATCAAAACTTTCATAGACGATAATAAGAATTAGCAAAGCTTTGCTTTTATGTTGCAAATTCGTTGTCTGTCTTCGAATTTAAACTTAGGGTCTGAAAAATGAAGCTTTATCATTGACTTTGGCTTCGGGGTCTAGAAAAATAAGTCTTCGTCTCCGTTTTTTGTCTTTGAAATTTCCAAGTCGGAATCTTTGATCTATCCCTGGGTGATGAGACAAGATTTTATTTAAATTAAATTTTTGAAAAGCTAAGTCAATTTCATCACTGATATCTATTGGTTATTTACAGAAAGACTATCCTGGTTCGGAAAACATTTCACCTCAACAGCAAGGCAAGATGATAGAAAGGAATCATAACCGATCTATACCGCTCAACAAGAGTACCGTATTCGAAAAGTAAGTCGTTCTGTGCATACTATGAAATATTTTAGGGAGAAAAGTCATAATGATAGGTTGCATCGGATATGATAAGAAATCGTAGTTCGAAACTTGGTAACCTTTTTCCTCTGCGTGGGATCGTACACAATTTGCAAGTCAGATATTCTTTACGTAAATTACACGTTTCACACTTCGTAAGCAGAAAACAATCGATTTTGTCACAGGACTTGGCAAAGAAAATTAAAAACAAAATGAATTGTTCTTGAATTTTTAATGGCACATGCTTCTTGTTGCATAAAAACTGAGAAAATGCCTAGCGACCTTAGCCTGGGAAGGGGGATGAATTTGACCAGTCGGAAGGAGAGAAACTAAGAAATGGCGAGATGAGAAGACTACAACTGGCACAAAACAGGAGAACTTCAGGAATGACAAGGACAGAGACAGTGGAAATGTGGCTGCCGAACGCAGGGCCAAGGATTTCTACATGACCAAGTCACGATACATCCCTGGTATAGTTTAATTCGGAGATAAAAGCACAAATTTGTGCAAGATAGGAATTTGTAGAAAAGTTAGATAAGTACCGTTTTGAAAGTGCGAGTTAGCTTTATCCGCGCATAAAGCGATGAGGGTAATTTTTTAATAGAAAATGCAAGAAGAGGGAAAATTTGTAACAAGTTAATTAATTAATGCAAACACGAATAGAAATAGGATTTCGATTTAGGAAAAAAAACTTATCTCAACTCAAAATCTGCTTCTATATTATCAGAGCTCAATTAATATTTTGAATTAAATTTCTAAAATCCAACTTTTACCTACTCATAATGCAAAATCGCATATCCCGATTCTTATGCTCGGTAAAATTGAAATTTTAGGCGCGGTAACGAAAGAAGGCGGTAACAATGCGATGGCCGCGAATGCAGGAGGCAGCAACAGCGCGAAGAACGAGGGCAGATCTGCCGTGCAGACCAGGTTTCAATATGCTTATGGTGGGTGATTTGTTGCCTTGTCTCCTATCCCTTTGCTATCTCCCCGTTCAATCATCTGTTTCCTACCCTATCGACCAAGTACTGTTTATCGCTTATCAAAGTTGAACCGGTAAAATGTTGCTGTGAGTCAAATCGTGGTGCGTCGAGTCGAGACTTGTAAAAATTTAGATCCGGAATTTCAGTTTTAATTAGCATTAAAGATTGGGTTAGGATCAAGTTTTCACAGGCCTAATTTGGGTGTGTATTTTGGGAGTATTTTGACAACTGCCTCTATTTTCCAAGGACACATTTTATCCGCTTTCTTATAGGATACGTCCCAAATTTCGGAGCAAGAACTTTGAACCAACCGACAGACGGGAAGTCAGGCAACCACCTGCTGGCAAACAGCGCTACAAATAGCAATGGACTGCCTAACAAGGCCAACAACAATAATGCGGGGAGAATCGATTGGGCTGCCAAGTAAGAAAATAGAATGGTGGAGTTAAAAGCTTTGCATCATCCTTATTTTTCGCACTATTGGTTCATCTACTTGTGGCGTAATGATCCTTTTAAAAATCGGCAAGATCTGATAATTAGGCATTCATTTTGGATCGGTGGATCACATGGAGTTTAAATGCACCACAAAACTTCGAAAGTGACGCAAAACTTTTGAGCTGATTAAAAGAACAAATAATGCACTTATAATTCATAAAATGCCAACCTTTTTAGATACGTTCGATAAATCACAACTTTCGCCAAACCAAATTCACAGCACAACAATTGACGAGTGCAATCGATGCCTAAACATTATTGTATTTTCCAATTCAAAATTTAGTTCTATCAAATTCAATAAATCATTCAAATCAAAATAAAACGGGTGCACCAAACACCTGCAAAATAATGAAAACCATCAATGAACTGGAACGTCTGAATTGCCACAGGCACGTTTATTCGCAGCTAAATCATACGAAAAATCACCATAAAACAAACATAATAATCGAATAAAACCTCATTTCTGGTGTCGTTAGAAAGGGAAAACAAAACTGAGAATTACGAGTCACAAAGTGACAAATGAAAATACTCGAAATTCAGATAACCTTTCGATATTTCATTTAGCACTTCGAGTGAAAGATTCTAAAATGAAAGAAAAGAATGAACAAAGCAGATTCAAATTGAAACTCTTCAGCATTTATCACAGAATCAACCAATTGAAGTGGAAGTGAGTGGAATAATCGACGAGGAAAATCGAAGAAAAGCATCAGCTAGATGAAATTAGCACGTCCTTGCAAAACTAAGAATGAATCTGCTATTGAAGCAGCAAATGGTAAAACGAGGGATAAGTGAAATGAACAGAGGCAGAGATTCACAATCAATTCAGTTCCGGTATGAAAATAGAGCTGCACTTCAGACAGTAGAAAAATTAGGGATGTTCGAACTTTAGTTTAAAAAAAACTCAGAACACTCCTATTCAAAATAAATGAACGAGAAGAAGATAATTGAATCAAAGAATGAATGAAGCACCAAATTGGGTGAGGTGAATTACGGTTGCAATCGTGAGAGGGGAGGGGGGTTGGTGCGGAAAATTGGAAATCGATCAAATGAGGTGGGGGAGAATTATGGTTTGCAAAAGTAATAAGCTGAATGAAGAAGTTCTTACAATTCAATTACCTTTACAAATTATTTTTAAAAAGGTAGACGAAAGAAGAGTAAAAAAAAAGTGAAGTTTACGCCATTAGAATCATTAGAAATAAATAATTCATTATGCTGGTTCTTTGGTGACGCAAAATATCACTTTTCAAATAAAAACGACGATTTTTCGTCAAAAATTAGAAGAGCCTACAGATATGAATGATGACTGGTCGTAGAACACTGGAAAGGACAAAGTGTTCTGCAGAAATCGTAGGAAAATTTCGTAATAAATTAGGTGAATGTGGTTAAATGAGTAATCTATGTTACAAGAGCAGACGAATCAACGAATCAATCGAAGGACATTTATCCAGCAGTCTGCATCAGTTTTGTTGAGTTGAGAAGTGAAGTGAAGTGGTTGTTTTAGTCGATTAAAAATTAGCATGACGAATGGGGAGGGGGAGGGGACCTGACTGTCCGGTTGTTCCTAAAGATGAGGGCAATCTTCTCGCATTTCCACTCCATTTGCGTTTCGAGATTTCCTGCTCGTGTTCGTTCTCTGCTCTACCACTCTGTTAATCGTCAATCGACATATCCACCTGCAAAATCACAAATCAGTCACAAGTCAAGAAACAGTTGAGTAAATAGTGAAAATCGAAAACTTATATAAGGTCGATCGAAGAGTTCTGTCACTGCTATCATATAATAATCGATGGGTTCAAAAATGCCTTTGCATGAATCAGAATGTAACCTTGTCATTTTTAATTGAGAAAAGTACAGCAACAAAATTTGAGCATAACTTCTCGAATATGTTGTTGAATTGGAAAGCATATGAATGACATGTGACAGAACATTCCGATCAACAATTATTTCTTAGGTTTTATAAATTCATAATTCATACCACGAGTGTGTTGTCCTTGGTGAGCATGGCGTGCAGCACGGCCTCCTCCTTCTGCTGTAGTCGGTCGCCGCGAGTCGAGATATCAATGAACTGAAATATAGAAATTTTATTCTTTTTTCATGATACAAGATATGAATTAATGATTTCGCCTGGCTAAAAATGGAATTTTGGTATTCAGAATTCATTTTTTCTGAAAAAAAAAGAATCCCGAAAAAGTGTTTACAAAGTTGAATACTCCGTAAAGCAAACGAATGAAATGACCTCCTTCTCCTTGGTAGTCAATCCGAGTGCCTCCCTGGCCTTCCTGGAAACATCCATGTCAGCATCCCTGGTCAGGGTCATCAGTTGCTCCTGCACTGCGTTCAATGCGTCTGTATTCTCTCCCTCCCTCCTTCCGCTTTCGTTCTGCTCTCTCTGCGTCTGCGCGTACAGTCCAAATGCCTCGCCGACCGCAATTCGGACATTTGCGACTTCTAAAAAGACATTTTGTAACTGTAAAATATTTTATTTGAATAAGTAAAGCTCTTTCCAAATATTCAAAGCTTTTGAAGTGAGATTCTCGCAATAATGCACGAGATAAATAAGTCATTTGCACAAGTAGGAATAAAGGACCGTTTAAAATGCTAGAATATCACCTCATTTCAATCTGAAGTCTGTGGAAAATATATGCTGAAGAAGTTTAGAAGTATCATGAAGAAATTATGAATCAATCAAATAATAATATAATAATGACTGAAAAAGAAGAGAAAAAAAACATACTGTCTTTGATGAGACTGAGCAGAGGAGTGCGGAGGAAGAAGTTGAATTGCTGGATGGTGAGGGTCTTATCACGAAGCACCTGCAAATTGTTCCATTATGTATTTATAAACAAGGTCGTCAAAATAGAGCTCTTGCATAACAATTCGACTTTCTTTCATTGTGCACTTTTGTTGATAAGTGCTTCTCTATCATTATTTTCAAGCAAGAGAGACAATAAGCTATTGTTGACTTGCCTGGGCACAGAGCAGAGCGAATGTCTGTCTCCTGTTCCATTTCTGCGTCTTGGCGAATCCGTTCACTAGATCTGCTACGAACATTTCGGATAGGACCGCGATCGGACGAGCATCAGACGATTCTTTTGATTCCTAGAAAATAGGAAATAAATTGTTTACAAAGAAGCTTTCATAAATGAATATTATCATTTTTTTCTTCAATGAGATCAAATCATTAGATGGAAATACCGATATATTATAAAGTTCACTAACTTTGAAAAAAAACCGATGCGAATCAAAAATAAAGATTGCAGAACCTAATTCAGTCCGAAAAATAGTAATACGCAATTTGACAAGTACCTTGAGAGTTTTCCATTCGTGATCGACAATATGGTAGAGGATTTGCGAGAGAAGAAGAATAGCATCTTTGCGCACTTCGGCAATGCGGTCTGGAATTTAAAAAAATAAAAGATGGCATGAAACTAGATAATCCCCTACCGTTAGCGAGAGTGAGGCCGATTGCAGACATGGTTCTGTTGATCTCCTCGATGTCGTACAGCTCGCACAGCTTGATGCATTGACTGGAAATCAACGAAATAAATCAAGTTTCCTTCAAGCATTAAAATAGAAAAGATTAGTGCAAATGTTATGTCAAAACAAACAAGTTATTATATCAGTTATTGCAATTATTCTAGATTTATCGTAAACAAGAAAATTTACATGTAATCGTTGACGACCAGATAATTATTTGAAAAAACATTGAAAATTCACCGAGCGAATTCCTGTCTGAATCTCCAAGTGAAAGTGTTGTCGACGGGCATGAATTGGGGCAGCACATCCACCATCGCATTCCTCGTCTCGCTAGGCAGACACTGGAAAATACTACATGTATAAGTAGAAGGGAAGGACAAATGATTACCTTGAAGAACTCATAGAGATGCTTGAGAATGCCCATCCTCACTTCGGGGACATCCTCTCTGAACGAGTTGAAGACAGGCAGCAAGTCGGCTGCAGTCGAGGGAGAGCCCACGATTAGCGCGATTTCGTGCATCGAATTCGCCAGGGAAGCACGCACTCGCCACTGGAAAAGGTATGTCTTGTAATTAGAATGAAAATTGGCATTTTGAAGCTGAATTTTCAATCAATCAACTTATAGTAAAGGGGTTATTGTTCTAGAAACATATCACAATAAGTAAGGGATAATTCTTTCCTCTTCAGTATTTTAAAAATATAATTTAACATCGGAACAAGTATCTCGAAAATACAACTAATTTCGTTTAAACCTTTTCCTACCTGATCATCACCAGCCAGTCTGTGATAGGTCTCCTTGAGTTGTGGCCATTTGGCCCTGCCGAGAGTGAACGCGACAGCAGGGAAGTTGTGCGCGCAGTGTCTGAGAATGTCTGTATCCGCACAGAGCGACGTGCTCATTCCCATCGACATGAACTGGTCCACCAGGGCGGCTGGCACTATTTCCTGCAAACCGCGAGCATGAATGAATGAAATCTGATAATTAATGAAGAAACATGTTTCAAAGTAGAGTTTAAAAGATTGAAGTTCAATTTTTGGAACAAAAGAAAGTAGAAATGATACGTGTGAAATTCCAAAAGTAATGCATTTGTATATGTAAGGTAGACTTAGTCAAAGTACAACCTTGAAACTAAAAACAGCTTTAAGCAAGTTTGTTCACTCAGAAATTCAAATAAGCCAACCTCATCGCCATCCGGCAGCTGCTCCATGTTCGTGTCCTCGAGCGGCGCTTCCCTGCAATCCGGCAGCAGCTCGGAATCTTCATCGATCTGAATAACGACGACAATTAGTCACTGAATGGTGGCTTTGTGGACATACATCCATGTCCATGGACCTTCTTCCACCGAAAATGCAGAGAGTGTCGTTTGTACTGTGAGAGGATAAGTCAGAGGACGCGATCACAGAGGAGGTCTTGTCGTCTGTCAGGGAGTCGTCCTGCGACCTGGAACTGCAAACACTTGGTAGAGCTTTTCGAAGAAAAACAATGTAAAAATTTCAACCTTTGCAAAATGAAAAGACACTATGAAAATGTCACTATCCCACCATTCCCAATATCAATCGGTAACCGGTCAGTAACCAATGGTAATAAAAAAAACAACCAATTGGTATTTATTCAGTAAGATACTGACTGATTGTAGCAGCTTTGGCTTAATAACTAGTGCTCACTGGATACCGATTGGTTTCTTTTTTTTGCTCTTCAAAAATAATTACCGATCAGTTAACGCACTAGTATACGATTGATAGCTGATCGGGTATTGGGAATGCTGGGTGGTGAGTTTAGGTCCAAAATATGCGCCCCTCTCACCTTCTGGGGCTACTGCTGAGTGGGGAGAGGAGTGAGCTGTTGTTGGCCGAAGAAGCGGGGCCGACGGCCAGGGCGTCGAGACGGTTCTGCAGGAAGGAAATCGTTCGGGGGGACGAGGTCGAACAGCCGAAGGGAATCAGATCGTCGCTGAAATTGCCGACTTAAGTCGCAAGAGAAATTGTTTATTTATCGTTGGAAGGGGGGAGATTCAAATAATCATATTTTCTCACGTTAAGTAAATTTTGTAAAAAAAATTTTTTAATTAGAACATCGCTTGTGATTTGTAATCCACTGTCAAAGTTGCTAGTATTTGTTCTGTAGGATATATAGATCAAAATTTCATTTCCAAAAGACGAGAGTAAAAGGAATACAAATCTCGCTCACTCATCAATAGAGATGGGTGGACTTTCGCTGGTCCAGTAGTTGGTCTCGACGAAGTTCTCCTCCACATCGAACGCCTTCTGCTCCTTCTTCACATCCCTAGTCTCCTCTTCCATTTTAACTTCGTTCATTCCTTCCTCGTCCTTCTTCAAGCTTTCCCCCTCTCCGTCTTGCATCACTTCATCCTCAGTCACTGTATTTTGTTCTGTTTCCCTGTCGTCACAAACGTCCATGTCTTCTTCGTCATCTTCGTAAATCGTCTTGTCCAGAACATTGTCTTCGTCTAGGCCAAGTCTGCAAATGAGATTCGTAAATGTTAGATAGGAAAGGTTTCTACTTGATAACCTTGTGATCCGAATTTTACTAAATGACAAACTCCACTTGTAAATAGCAGAGAGGCTTTTTTACTAAGTGATGATCACTTCCTTATGGAAACAAAGAATGAGTAATCCGAAATTTCACAAAATACAGGTCTTTAAGTGGTAATTGTCAATTTTAGATTCCAATGAAGTAGACGTTTGAAAAAAGTGAGAAAAATGATTTTTTTCAATATTTTGTGTAAAATAAAAGAATAAATTACTTGGACAAATCCTCGGACGAGTTGCATTTGGCAGCGATGGACGCGGTTGAGTCGATGGGTCGATTGCGAGAAAGGACTTCGTCTTCGTCGTTCCTGAAACTGGCATTTGATAAACAAAATTAATTAAAATTTAATGAAATCGTTTCAGATAGTCGGAAAGTTAAACGAAACTAAATTCTTTGGATCATACCATAGCAAATGAAGGAAAAAGTCTTACATGACACTAGCAGGCGCACTTTGAGTGGAAGTGGGCTTCTGGCCGTACCATTCATCCAGATATTCGTTCAGACGGCTGAATATTGATAGGTTAGAGAAGGCAGTGAAGAGCAAGGGCATATTTTAATTTTTTCCTTTCTCTAGAGGAAATAGCCGAATCAATGAAACAACTAATTGTGAGTCTTCGAACAACAAAACAAATGATGCAAAATGCGAACTGACAAGAAACACTTGTTTCAGAGCAGGTCAAATTACTCGGGAAACATTTTATACGAGGACTAAAAGATTTGGCATTTGCAGAATAAACCAGCACTTTTCAAAGAATTGTAGTAATCTTATCAAGTACCATTTTGAACATCAATAGTTTGTGAATGGCGTAATAACAAAATGATGTAACGAGAAATGACGCAACTCTTTTTAGTACTTGACGAAAAGCAAAAATGACTGAATGCTTCTTTTTCGTGCACGGTTCCCCTCTCAATTTCTATGCGTTTCGTCATTTCGAGTAATGCTATTCCATCATTACGCCATTAGCAATTTGCTCAATAGTTCGCAAAATATATACTTGAAAAGTTTCCGCATCTTGGATAAGAAATAACGCAATAAGAAAAACTGCCTGAATTCTAAAACAAGGAAAAAAAACATGAATACGAACCGTTCATCTATGTCGACAGCCGAATAGCTCGAGTTGTGTCTGTCGCTGCCCGTCACATTGGCCTCGTCGTCGAGAGGCATCCAGCAGTCGGCAGGCAGCGTCCCAAATTCCTCTTCCTCTCTGCTCCTCGCCCTCTCACAGCCATTCCTGTCTGCATTCCGATTGCCTTCCTCGGGTTCCGTCCCAGTCATAGTCCCATTTCCACCCGTCTGCATCATCGAATTCCCAATCAAATCGTCCGTCCGTTCGTATATCTAAACAAGTGAAAGAATTTTTACGAACAACTGATAAGAGAAGTGAATTTTTAGGAGAAAACTAAGAGAGTTGGAAAACCTATTAGGCTGGCAAAAAATTTGTCAAATGATATATCTTCTTCGAGTACATTTCGACAATTGCTCAATTCATTATTCTATGAAACGTTGTTATTTCTTCATTGATCTTCATGGTAAAGCATAACCAACCTTACTTTACCAATTAGCTCTATATTTGTGGGAGAATGGAGAACTCAGAAAATGGAAAGTGACGTATTCTTTCAGGAATTTGACTTTCTTGCACAACTATTTTAAATGTTATTTTTTGCTTATTAAATCTGATTTTCAAAGAATGCTATATCAATTCATAAAAGTGCTTTTAAAAATCAACCTGTCCATCACGAAGAGCCAATCCAGTCATTGTCGAGTTGGCGAACGTGGCGATGAACGGACCGAGCTCTTGATAGGCCACATAGGACACCTGCAGAAGAATGATTGGAAATGATATTGCAATTTATGCCCACTGCAGCAGATTTGCAAAAGAATTCTTGTACGAATAAATAATTTATTCGAATACTTTTGAGCAAAAATGTTCAAAACGTTATTTGCCGTAAAATTTCATCTAACACGGTTATTCGGAAATCCCGTAACCTCGCGACTTTGCGAAATAATATGTAAGGATGGAAAAATGTAAAGGAAAGACTCTCATTTTTGCATATTATCTTATAAAGTGGCAAGATTTTCGAATTGCCTCTAATATTAAACAGGAAAAATATGCTCAACATACCCATCTGGACGGATCCTGAAGCATCTTGACGAACCGAGGAGCCAGGGCTTGCTGACGGACCTCCTTCGATGCATTTTCAGAAATCTGAAAATATTATTTTGAAACTTTTAAATTGGTTTTCACTCAAACCTTGACGTAGATTTCGCAAACAGACTTGCGAACTCCCCAATTCTCATCCTCACAGAGCGCCTGCAGATGCGGAATCACAAACTGAAAATGCAAAAACTAAAGCTTGTCTTCTTGGATAATGGTGAAATTTTTATGAGAAATTTATATTTTTGAAAAGGATATCGGAGCAGCATTATTATTCTTCTTTAATATGGCCTTCGATAGATCTTCGAAATTATTTTTTACCACTTCGGTGAATTTTTCTCCGAACAGATGAGCCAAATCGCCGAGAACTAAAGCCGCAGCCTAAAAATTTTGTTAACTAATTTTTATCTTGAGCATGACTTTTGGTCTCAACCTATTTTCATATCTTCCTGTTTATTAGCTTTCAGTTTCTTTGCTAGTATTCTCGCTATTTTCTTGTCCTTGAAGACTTTAGCGTCTTTGTTGGGAAATAATAAAGACCTCAATGAAGAGAACAAATGATACAACAAAGCCTGAGGAACTGAATGCACAAAGAAGTCTCTTTGAATGGCAAATGAAATGGTGGATTAGTGATATTCTCCTATTCAGAGGAAGCTTTGTATGAATTGCTTATCTCTCCAGATGATTATTGCACTATTTGATTCCAAGAACAATGTCTGAATGTGTTTCGATTTGTTTGCAATTCCCCATTTCCTTTCTTTTCAGCCTTATCTTTCCCTCCACTTTCAGTGCCATTTGACTGCATTTGGCTCGTAGCATTCCATCTCCATTTTTGGCTTTCGTCTCCCATAAAGCGAGAGCTTTTCGAGGGAAAACAGAGGTCTTTTACAAGAATGGAAACGAAACTGGGAAAAAACTGATAAGAAAGGAAGGAAAATGGAGAGGGAAAGAGGAGAAATGAGAGAGAAGAGCTGAAATCGGGACTGCCATTGCTATTGCCAATGCAGTGCTGCACACTATCATATAGATAAATAAAACGATGGGGCAAACAATGGCAGGGGAATGGGGAGATTCCAGACGATACCAAATCGTTTGATTGCGATTTGTAAACCACACAAAATAGACGGATTCGCTGGATGAGAAGAGAAAAACCAATAACCAGATTCAAACAATCAGCACGGCAAATGCACGTATGAGACATAGACAGAGAGAGGGAGAGGACACAGAGGAGGACACGAAAATAGGAACAAATGAGTGACTGATATCCGTCATTCATCAGCATGGATAATCTGATGTTGCACACTATGAGTTCATTCTAACTTCATGCCATAAATATGGATAATGAAGAGAAAATCACTCAGCTGAGTTACATGAGTTAAGTCAAATTAGATCTGATCTGATTAGTATTTTTCTGATACTGATCACATATGAAAACGACACTTTTGTTGCAGAATAATATTTTGTTCAATGATATAAAACTGATCGTCATTTTTATTAAACTAGATAGTACGCTTCATGTTTTATCTGTGTGAATCAGGACAAAAACTTTTTGATTCATAATATTTTTGTTCTTTCAGTCATTGTCAAATTCGTCCCTGTCTCGTTCATTCCTTCACTTCAGCCCTCCTCCTCGCCCTGCCACATTTGCCATTTGCCATTTGGCCCCTGTCTTCGCTTCTTTTTGTCTGACTTTTTTTCGTTTCTTTCACTTGGCATTTGGCTTTGAAAACGATCGATAATTGAAGAGTTCAGAGTGAAATTTGCGATGCGAGAGAAGAGAAGAGAATTGACAGGCAAAAAGAGGGAAGGGAAAGGCAGACAGCAACTAACAGCTAACAGCCCCTGCCTTACCCTGCCCCCCTCTCGTCTCCCATGGCACTGCCAAACTTTCCGCAGACACAATGCCTTTGCAAATGGCAGATTGGCAAAATGAGAGGCATGACTCACGCAGAAACGCACACAAACACACAAATTGACGCGCAAATGGAATATACAATACAGGAAGGCGAAATAGAACGCAATTTCCCCTTTACCCGATCACAGTGCGCAATGCTCCTTTCTTCACATAGGACGCATTCCACAATCAGCGAAGAGCCATTTAGATAAACCACCAAAGTTTATGAGTCAAATGCGGAAAAGTGCCAGAATACCGTATGCCGGTTGTGATTTATCTAAAAGATCTGTTCTGTTCTTTCAGTTATTCTGCCCTTGCATAAACATTTCTCGACATTCCCACGCCAAACTCTTTCTTCCCTTTATCAGTTTTTGCTGCCAGCTATTTCAGCACTTGGCAAACACAACAAACAAACACACAGACTTTTGCCCAAATTTCTCGCAATTTATTCCAATTCCCGTCTTTCCTCATTTCGCATTCTCAAATTCCGTTGTTCCACAACATGATCGTCAGAAAACATATCTGTAGTCGAGCTAGAAGTCGATGGGCGTGATCTTCAGCCTTATTCCATTCCCGTCCTCGTCTTGTCTTGTCTATTCCCATCTCTTCTTCTCCTTCCCTTGCCTTTCCAAGCATTGCATCTGCTCTGCCTTCCTCGTTCCAAATAAAAAAAGAGATGGGTACAAAAATAGCTCACGTAAAAATGGAAAGTGGCAACTGCAAGAAAAGAAACTACAAAAGGGGAAAGAAGTCGAGAAGCTATTGCATTAATTTCAACAACATTTCTTACTTTTTCACTATTCAATAGAAACACATGCTTTGTCTGCTGTCGAGTATTTTTATAACTTATACGAGCCACGAGCGAGCATCTTATGTCTTATGGGTGTTAGTCGGTTTATGAACCATATAAAAGAAAAACGGAACGCATAAATCTTCCTACGACTAATACGCAGCACTCAGCACGGTCGCCGATTTAACGGACGTTTTTGAGTCTACAAAAATTTATGACATTCGCAGTTTCGTACGGAGGGAACTCGTATTTCATCATGCTTGTGTCTGACTAAAAGAGCTGTCTGCAGTACACAACATGTAGTAATTTGTCTGTCTGCAAAATATTCTATGAAGATAATCAGAAGTTTGATGTGTTGTCGAATTAGCGCGAAGATACGAAAGATAAAATTAACCCGTTTTGTGCGTGAAGAGATGGAAAGCATTCGAATGCACTTTACGAGCATAAGGATTGCTGATGTGATGCTATTTGAGTTCTCTTTTCTGCATTTCTGCAGTGCACTCAATTTTCTGTGCTCATTTGGCAACGACAGATTGTGACAAATTGCAGAGCAGCACGCAACAGACACACAGATAGACAGACAGCCCCAACAATGGCAGAATAACCCGAAGAATCGTTAATTCGAAACCAAACCCTTCAAATTACTGTATGACTGAATTTTGAATGGATATTATTGAATTTGTTTTGCTTGTATATACAATTTGTGCTCATTTTCAAATATCTCGAGCATATGAAAACACGTGCGCGCGCGTGTGTGTGTTGAAAAGGGCTTACAGCACAAATCTGCAGATCTGCTAGACTGGACTGAGATTTGCCAGTTTAGACTGCGATTTGCATGGCCGATTAGACGGCTCACGTCACAAACATTCATTTCGCATATCAAATCCTCTTTCAGATTTATTTGTATGTTTATTTATCATCACTTTGCACTTTTCGTTCCAATTCATGTTTTCTTTCTGTGGAATACGACGTTTCACAGCTAGTTTTGTGTTGTCAATTTACGATAAGGCGATGAAGCTACATGATTTGCTACTTGCTGATAGTGGAAACGTGGACTCAAAATGGCGACTGACAAGTTTTCAGCGCTCATCAATTTCAATCTAGGGATTTTTTCGTGGAAAATGATGAAACTCCCACTCCTACATACTAGACTGGCAGACTTAGAGAGCGATGAGTCGTTGCCTTCATGTCTCTCTTCTTCCCTTCTTCTTTCTTGTGCCTTTCATTTTCCACGTCTTTCCTCTTTGTACTTGTCTTCAATTTCACCGCTTTTTCGCTTCAAAATGCTGTTTGTTTTGTTCGCAAAAAGCTGAGAGAATAAGAAAAAGAAGATCGACGAAAAATAGGAAAAACGAACAAATTTGCCAGACTTGCACGGGGGAAATAGCTCGGAATTCAGACCGAACATGACAATATTTGGTCGATCAAACATAAAGACTTTATATTTGTTGTGCGATTTGTATGTTTCAGTTTTGCTTCAATTCTTTTTTACCCGTGAATTTCATCAGTACGCTTACCTTTCTGGCGTGAACATTGATGTTAGCGTAGAGATGAGAGAAGGGAGGAAGGAAATCCGTGAAGAGCCAACGACGGTCTTCGATCGCGCAGAACGAAATCACTCGGCACAGAGCCTGAAATGGGACAGTCAAATGGGGGAGAGCCAAAATGGCTGCAGATTTGAGACACCCAACTCTACTATACAGATTGACTGTTAATCGGGATTCTGCTTGTCTAAAAAACACATTTGAAGAAGCACCAGAAACCCCTTTATAATCCTCATTTTAGCCAATGCTTCTTGCGGCCTGAATTTCGCAATATTTCCTACAGAAGCTTGAAGGAAAGATGTTGAAATTCTTTTTGAAAATTGCGCAATTCATTGAATTTTGAAGGTTTTGGTTGAAAATCATTAAGATAGTTTTTTCCCTAAAATATACATCCATTGTCAAAAATGTCGAATGAATCTGTTCGAAAATTAAAATCCTGACATAGAATCGTGTCCATGACAGCACATCAAAGCTGGCTGTGATATGAGTCGTCCTCTGGAGGCTTTGCTACAAATCACCGACCACTTTGACGTGCAGTCCACGGTCCCTGGCCTTTTCCAGACAGTTATATCGCTCCACCCACACTATATAGCTCAATTAGTCAGTCATTAGACTAGAAATCGTATGATAGCTGTGTTGTAGTGATTTAGACTCAATACATTGGGGATTTAGAAGGCTATAATAAATCGATGATAACTTGAGAAATCAGCAAGTCTGCTGAAATTTTATGAAACACTATGAGGAGAGAAAGAAGAAAGAAGTAGCAAAAGAAAGAATAGAAAGAATGAGAGATTTTGGCAGAGACAGTCAGAAAAGGGCACCTGTTACATAGAGACGAGAGAAAATGAGAGGGGATGGACTGCTAGCGACAGCTGCTGGCAGAAGGGATGAAGAGAGAGATGGTTGAGGACTCGAAATATGCATCTCTCACAACTTAGACACATTCACAATCACTAGGAAAATTATAGAATTGGGTTGAAAAAGAGATGCCCTAAATGCACGTTTTTGTCCCTTGTTCTTTTCTAGCCTCATGTCTTTTTTTTCCAAATCTCCCTTCTCTCTCAGCAATACGAAAAGGGCAATTCGCAATTTAGCTGTCAGATAAAAAAATCGCTGTTTGGCAGGGAGGGGATTCAATCGGATGGAGTGCATAAAAACTGCACAAAAACAGCAGAAATAGAAGAGAAATTGTATGAACGACTAGGATAATGCCATAAAAAAGAGAAGAAAGAGATAGAAGAAGACATAAGGAGAAGAGAACAGATGTCCCTCTTTATGCCTGTCCCTGATGCTGCTCTTCTCTCACAGAACAGAATAGATTAGAGGATAGGATAGGAAGAAGAAAGACATTAATTCGAAGGTTGAAGAGCAAGCCCTTTGCCAAGTAAAAAAAGGGCTATATTTCTTGACTAAAAATGAGTTTGGGTGTGCACTTCGACTGCCTGGTTGCTTGGCCAGATGCTCGAAATGCACACAAATCGGCAGCAGCAAAGACAACGTAAAGAGAAGATAATCAGAGATCAGGAATATGCAATCATCATTCCGAATAATTTGATTGCGGGAACCTATCATATTTTTGTAGGGCAAAACATCCAAGACTGAAAGCTCATGTTTCAAAACGAAACTATTGATAAGCCAAATTGTCTAGCTACGAGTTTACAGCGATCTTTACATATATCGTGACAAACAAAAAAGCACGTCTGTTGAATTTCAATTTGGCAATATTTTTCTTGAAATTCTGTGCTCATATTTATAAACGCATCGGAAGGCAATTGGGAGCCTTCCGGTGCATTTATGAATACGAGAATTGAATGATAATTGCATGTTACTTTTTACAAATTTTTGTTGTTTTCTTTTATTGTTAGTGTCAAATTACTCGGAATGATTGATACTTCTAATCGATTTGTGAAATTCATGTCTGAAGTCCAATTAGGATATGCTAGCTTTAGTCCTTTTATCTATATATTTTGTGGAAGCAATTTGGTCTTCGTTGATCGTCGATCGGGGAGGGCGAAAAACAGAATAGTGATACGGCGCACAATACGAGCCCAGTGGCTATATTGGGCTTATGGCGTCTCACTACCCATGTCTTTCACCGTCCAGGCGACAGAAGACACTCTTGGCTGTGTATTTGAAAGAGTCCATATTTGAATTGAGAAGAATGAGTAAGAAAGGAAAGTGAATGGATGGATGTAACAAAAGCAATGATACAAAATTAGAAGTCTGTCTGACTGCAAAAGGGAAGCATTGTCTCCAGACAACGCATGTGAGTGTGTCATTTTACACCGACATAACAACTCGATCGTTCTGTCTGCGCCCTCTCTATTTGCCATTAGCGTTCCCTCTTCCTCACTCTTATCATCACACCATTTTTGTTTCCCATCCAAAAGTGATAAGAGTTCCTTTGTTCGCCTAAAATATCCCCTCCCCTTCCAACCAATGATCAAATGTGCTCTTCCATCTAGTTCTTCCCCCTGATGTCTCAAATCTGTATCCATTCTGCAGTCAATGCTGAATGCGTACCGCAGCAGCCTCGACCCTCTGATCTCCATAACTGGGTCTGTCGTCCTCCGTCTGGATGATGGCGAACAGTGCGGGGATGATTCGTTGCTTCAGCACATCTGTAAGCAGGAAGGGGATAGACAAGATATAGCATTGAGATTGAACAGAATCTATCCAAGCAGCCAAGACTCTAACTCGATTTGTTGTTTGTTGCGAGCAAAAATTATCTGCCTTCTTCTTCTTCAATTCCCTCCTCTCCTCTCTGGCGGCAGCCGCTCTTTCCATTTTTCTTCATGCCTCATTTTTTTTATCTGTCAGGCTCTGTCTCTTTCCCTATCGGCTTCTCTATGCTCTCTCCTCTCTCTGCACGTCTGTCTCGGTGTCTCTGGATCAATGGAAAGATGGATAGAGCTGGCTGGCAAAAAACGCAACTAGCAGAAAGAAAAACCAAGTAATAGGAAAGAGAAGGAAACGAGGGAAGGGAAGGGAGGAAACACATTTGGGCTCCCCTCTTCCCTTTCCCAACTCTGCTTTGGAGGCTTTTTTTCGTTTGCCATATTTTCCATTTTTATCAAAGGGCCTACTATCCAATCGATGATGCAAAAAGGAATGAAAATTAAAAAGATGCAAAATAGAAAATGAGAAAGAATTGGAAGTGTGAGGTTTAGAGCAGAAGAGAAGAAAGAATGGCATCTGAGTAAGAGTGGAAGGAAAAGGAGAAAGAGGAAGGGAGAGAGATGGTAGACTACTGAAGAGTACTGTAGTTTGACAGTGAAAAGGGATCCAAAGCGAAAGAACTTTAGAACGAGGATGGGATTTTCCGATGAAACCCATGGAAACGTAAAAAAATACTTTTGGGTAAGAAAACCATTTTCTATCGATTCGAAAAGGTGAATAAAATTTGCTTCGAAATTAGCGAGATGTTTTTTTGCCAGAAAAAGATTCTATTAAATTTGGGCAAAACTAATCATTTTCATCATTGACTTGGAAGAATGGTCTCTAAAAATCTTCTTTTAGATCGTTTATGTTTCATTGAAAAGTTTCACTCAGCTATAATGAATTTTCACCAATTAAAAACGAAATTTTCGAATTTCAAGTTTTTCATTTGCTTATTTCGAAAAGCACGAAAACGTTTCTCATTTCATGGAGTTTCAATTTTTCTGCTCGGTAAAACTAGATAAGCAAAGCACAAGAAGCTGATAAAAGAGGCGAATTCTTCGAGTTTTTCGACTTTTCCTTGTCTTTCCAGAATAGATAAGGAGGGCGAATAAATGCAGAATAGGAAGAAGAAAAGGCATAGCAGAGAATTTTGGATGCAGGAAGGCAGAAGAGGGCTGAAGCTTACGAGGCCCAAATAAATGGGGAGAAATGAAATGGCAAACGAAAGAAACCAGAGCAGATAAACAAAACGAGGAAAAGAAGAAGAGAGAATAGGAACTGGAGAGGGAAAGAAGGAAAAGGATAACCTTGAAAGAGAAGACGACGTTCCAGAAGGATGCTGACGGCACAGATGGCTTGACGACGAGGCTGCAAACCCAATTCCTCCTTATTTAGACATCACCAATATTAGCCCATTTCTTCCCCTATTTCATTGCTCTCACTCACAAATTACAGTAATCCATCCATTCTAAATGGAGCACAACTTCAGTGCTTAAATACAAATTTGGCTTGACAATGCAGCTCCGTAATAATTATGTGAAGCAAAAAAGATAGTCCAAAGGCAAATGGATGTCTGCAAGTACAGATACAAATTCAGCGAGAGTCACAGTTTGTGATGTAATGGAATCATATGACGATGATGATGATAGAAGCAGAAAAAATTACAGGAAGTTTTTAATTCTCGAATTTTTTTCGGAATAGAATATGGTAGTTTTTTCGAATAAGTAGATGAATAGATGATTTTTGCTGGCATAGAGAATAGTTGGGAGTATGGTAGTGTGAATGCAAAATATGCAGGAGGAAATAGAGAATTTGGGAGGGGAGGGAAGGAGGAGGAGATGGTATTTGGGCAAGGAATACTGAATAAAATAGAAATTTGGGAAGGGAAAGGGGAAGGGGGCAAAGGCAGACGAGGGGAGGGAGGCAGGGCAAGGGAAACACGGGCGGCGTGCTGACACAAAAAATTCACAGACACACAAAGACTGAAAGAAGGCAGAGGGAGGCAAGCAGCGAAAAGAGCTAGGCATTTTCATTTTCTCCGCATGTCTGCAGTCTCTCAAAGAGCAACTCTCTTTCCCTCTCTGTCGATGTGAGCGCAACGCAACAAACACATACAGAAGAAGGGGAGAGAGACTGCCACGGCAGAGACTTCAGACAGCGGGCTGACTCTCTCTCTCTCTCTCTCTCTCTCAAACACTCTCTGTTTTATCACTCTCTCATTCTTTCGGTTTTTTTCGAAACGAGGGGCGGAGTTCTGACAGAAAGACAACTTGAACAGGGAATTGAAAATAACACAGCCAATGAGAGAGGAGCAGAGAAATAGAGAATGATGGATAGAGAGCAGAGAGAAGGAGAGGAAAGAGCGCTCACGCAAAAGACTGAAAGAGAAAAGTGATAACACAACAAAATGAGAAAAGGGAAAGGGGAGAAATTCGCAGGCTGGCAGAAAAGGGGAAAGGGGATCGTTGCGGGACCCGATCACAAAAGAATTGAAATTGGAAATGGAATGAATTGCCAATGAAATACATAGAAAAAACGCTCGCGCTTGTTTCCCAAAATATTCGTTCAGTGTGCAGGGAAGAATCGATGATTTAATGTAAATATTTTAGCCGTGACACAGCATGTTGGCTGCCACTTTTAAGTTTGAAGGGAAAATGAAGAGAATTATGAGAATTTAGAGTGAATTTGATATTACGAACCGATTATTTGCGTTTCGAATTTGAAACATTCCTTCCTCTTCAATTCGTCTTTTTGTCAACATAAGCTATGTCAAAAGTTGGTGTGGGCGTGGCTGATAGGATTGGGTTGAGAAATTGAAATTTTGGTTGGTAGGCGAAAAATATCATCATTGAGAGTTGGGAGGCAAAGGGAAAGGGATTGAATCGTTAGAGTTCGTTTTCAAGGTTGCGAAAGCGAGAGAGCATGAGCAGCGGAGAGGAAGAGAGAAGGCAGAGATATGCGTTTACCTGCACAAGTGAAACACTGAAAATACCGGTTTTTGGCAGGGAGGGGAGGGAAGCAGAAAGGTAAGGTAAGGAGTAAGGCAGGGCAGGAGGCGGAAGGCAGAGACAGAATAGGAATTGGGAAAAGGAAGGCAAGGTAGGGTACGAGTAAAGGGGCGTTTTGTTCGTGCAGGCAGCATTTTCGCCTTCCATCGAAAGAAAGCTATATTTTGCCAAGGTAAAATTTTTTCTTCGTTTCTCTGCCTGTCAACCCCGCATTCTCTCGTTCCATCTCTGCTTCTCTTCTATTAAACTCTTCCCTCTCTATCTCTCTGTTTCAACGTGGCCTTCAAACACACACACACAACAGTATTAGAAATCGAGTATAGGTAGAGGTAAAATGCTGAAAAAATTGACAGAAAAATGAAATTGGAAGAGAACAAGAAAGAGAAATTAGAAATGATGGGACGTTTTCGCTGCGCGTCCACAGAAAAAGACGGCAAATGGGGATGGAGAAATATCAGAGGGAAAACGGCTCGCAATCACTAAAAACTGCTTCGATACATCGGACAAAGAGAGGGGGGCAGAGAAATGAAGGAAACCTTGAAATTCGCCCCCGACGCCTAAATTTCTCTTTCCACAGAGAAAGGAGAACCGACGCTCAGCGCGCACACGTCTTCTGTCGCAATTTAACTGCCATTTTTGAAAAAAAAGTAAAAGGGAAAATTCGAGTACATTTTTTGTCTGTATTTTAAATTTGTCAGTTTAAAGTTGCATCTAATTTCTTGCAAAATTAATATCAGTTGTGATTTCAGTAATCCCGGTCTTTTTATCCAAATCTATCTATCAAATTCTAATTGTGCGGTTGTTCCCCTCCCTTCCTCCCCTTCGACATATTCTGTTATAGCTGCAGTATTCTGCATTTAGCAATTTGTCTGTGGCTGTGCATTTTCTTCTTCGAGCAGCTCTTTTTTGCCTTCAGTCTCTTCTGCTCGTCAGCTTATTGATTCCGCTGCCACTTTCCTCGTCTCCTCACGCCCCTCCCTCCGCCTTTCTCCCTCTCTCTTCATTGCCATTCGGATAGCCAAAAAAAATTCTAGCGAAACGAGAAATAGCGCGTTATAGACCGACAGAAAGCTCATTCGATGAGGAAAAAACGCGGGGCCGGGGTGATTCGCGACGAGAAGGGGGGAAATGGGAGTCGAAAAAACGGGCAGTGAGGGGAAGGGGACTAGGGGAGAAGGCAGGGCAGGGAAAAGGGAAAAATCGAACCCCAAAACGACATGAGCAGATAAAAAATGAAAGAGGAGCAAGACGCAGACGGGCGAGAGAACAGGCAAATTTGGGAGGGGCAGAGATGCAGAATAACATTAAAAAATGGAAGAGAAGGAAAGGGGAGCCACGAAAAAACGAGATGCTGGGGATAGAACTGAGAAGAAAGGGGCGCAGAATAAAATTGCAGGGGTCGCGTCGCATTTGGAAGGGAAAGATGGTACACGAAATAAATGGAAATTGAACTAATTACATAAGTAGTGATGCAAGGATGAGAAGCAGAAAAGATGCAAAAGAAGACGTTTCATTGTCAAACCAATTTCGTAAATTGAGTCTTTTTTCGTAATTCCATTTTCAACTCTCTCACGTTTCCTCTAGGAAATGTTTAAAGAATGTGGAGGAAAGCCTACCGAGGTTCCAGTGGCCGGATGAGTGGCTTCCAAGTCGAATCTCTGCAGCTGCGCGACCAGGAAACTCGTCAACGTCTCCGTGTATCTGCAATTTGTGAATCAGTTATTCTGATCAATAAATCAGCGTCATTTTTGTTCCTTTCTTTGAATTGCTCAACCGATTCCAAGAATGATTCCACTCAAATGAGACAGACAAAAGGCTTTGATAAGAATTTCAATTCCCACATGAATTCGTTATTTATGGGAGACAAATCACTTCGAATTTCCAATTCCGCCATAAAAATTATATCAAAGTTTCAAGATGGAAGATTTTATACAATAAAATGATAAAAAATCTGTTAAATTTGCCCTTAAATATTCTATACGAAGAAAAAGAAACTAATTGCGTTTGTGCACCAAAAAGAATATCACTACCGAATTAGATTACTCATAGAATATGCACTTAAAATTCAGACATCTTGCGCAGTAAACTTTGGCTAAAGATAGAACTTCAAGAAGATTTAAAGTTCTCGAATTTTGAATTTCAATTCGGTAACAGCTATATGAAGGAGGGTGTCTTTCCCGCACTACTTCTCCCTGTTCTATCACTAACTAGACTCGGTCTTCCGTCATATAGTAACTGCCTTTCAATTCAACAGGAAAATTCAATTCCAGATGCAAAACGTCTTTAAAAATTCAAGAATTTTGATAAGAGTGGACCATATGCTGCTGGATTCCGACCAGAAGAAATTAAAGAAATTTGAAAGAAAATGCACGAAAATCTTAAGAACTTGGCTTGCTGTATTTTTTCACGCCACAACAAGGATGTTGCACACATTTTGCATCTCTCCTCGCATACGTCCCACTTTTCCCTTCTTTTCGTCTTCTGGGATGCTATTTCAACCTGTGAGATAACATACGCTCTCGCAGAGACAAAAAATAAAAAAAGGGAATGAAAGAAATAGCATTAGAAAAGAAAGGCGGAGTTCGTGCAAAATCGAGTTGCAACGAGTGTGCAACACCCGTGTTTTGGAGTGAAGATAATAAGACACACCGTCGTCTATGAACTCACGGAATCGTATAAATTACCGAACCATTCAAACTTATTTCTTGATCTAATATATATGGTGAGGTAAATTTATAATAACCCAGTGCCCGTATTCATAAACGCAGTGGGAGGCAATCGGGAGCTTTTCCGATGTGTTTATGAATACGGGCATAGAGTTTTTAACGAATTTCATTTTAAAAAAGTTGTATTATTCATATGAAAAGTTATTTGAACTTTATGAAAACCCAGGACTCACTTTTGCAGAGAAGGGTACTGATAGCAGACAGCGAAGATGAAGGGGAACGGGTCCATTATCGCCTGAACCATCGAGCCCGTCGTTTCCGTTCCCGATTTGCCTGAACAGGAAAGAATATTGAAATTTCCGATGGGTAATGTATTATTATCAAAAATTCCACTTTAGTAAGCCTAGTCCGCATCATTAGTTCATTTCCACTCACAAAAATAACGTTTCCTATTAAATCACAATATAATTTGGAAAAAAAACCAATAATAGACTTTACGAATCCCCGAGTTTTGCTTACAATCTCATTTTAATCAGAACAGGTATGAAAGCAGCTACCTTGAATAACCCAGCTGATGGCCTGAAAGCAGTCCTCAACGACCTCGAGGTGCTGCTCCAGCTCGATTCGCTCCATTATGCGGAACAGCTCTTTGATCGCCAGCTCACTGAAACTACACGCAATTAGAAAATTCCTCAGTTCAATTTGTGATTTTCGAGTATTTCATTCATTCATTCATTCATTCATTCAATCATTCATCATCTATCATCGATTACGTGGTTTATGCAGAATAATCGATATCAAACCCAGTTATTCTGCACGTTTTCCATGTCAATCAAGTCTATTTGCATAGGCTGCGAAACGATGGCAGTCAAAATGAGTTGGAAGAATAAATTTGGCAAAGAAACTTTCATGGTGGAGCTTACCCATTTTGAATTCTTGCTGAACTTGATCCTCGTTATCAAAATTAATGAAAGAAAGCAGAATCTTTGAAGGATGCTTGAATACGCAGGATTGTTTTCGATATTTCTCTTAGGTTTTTTTTAAAGCAAGGCAATTCCAAATATTAAGCCCACTTCAAAGATTAACAAAAGTGTCTGGATTGATCCAAGATCTGTACGCATTTGTAAATGGAAAATGTGAATACTTTGTAGCGATGAAAGATCCAAAACTCACGCTTCATCAACATTGATCGCGAGAACGGCCTCGCAAATGACAGGCAGAGCAGTTGCATCCCTCGGTCCGTCCATCCACTCAGGTATGGGTGCAGGTGAAGGTGCAGGAGGAGAGGGAGAGGGAATAGACACAGGAACTGGAGCACTGCTCACCGGCGGAGTCATTTTGTACACTTGCTGCATTTCTTAAAAGACAAACTTTTATTTATTTTTTACTTGGATTTATAAAATATTGCAAATTATCTTTCTGCATAATTCATCAAAGATCGCCACCCATAACTTTGCAAAATTAGCCAAAGTCTAGGGCTAAAGATTAAAAGAAAAAGTTGGTGAATTTGAAAATTTGGAGGTGCTCGTCAATAAGTTTAAGAGGCTTTGCAAATTCGCAAGAAAAGGGTTAATCATTTCTTGGAAGATAAAATAAGGTTGAATGATTAAAAATAATAGGCTCATCAACGTCTAAAACCAAGAATGTTCAAGAACGTTGAATAAGTTTTCAATGCCCACTTCAATCAATGTATCACTCACCTTCAGAAACCGACACATTCTCCCTTGTGACGTTGAATCGACCCATTCCTAAAAATACTCTTATTAGATCCTTTCCTGATGAAAACAAGAAACTAACCGACGAGTGCGAAGCGACCTCCTGCAGGAGGAGTTGGCTGTTCGTTCTGCATTCTCGTGCCTGAAAATGGGAAGAAATCATTAGATTTACAAGGGTTAGACTGATTCGCAAGTTCAGGCAATATCTTGTACGAATTGCTGATATTTGAAAATCTAGCATTAAAGCATATCAGCGCCATGACCAACAGTTCTCGCCATTTTAAATATGCGCAGTACCCGCTAGTTCTTGACAAAATGATAAAACACACTAGTGAAAGATTACGCAGTTATTTCTGATTTTCAAAAATGCAAAACATTTGCAATTTCTCTTTGAACAGATACTCTGTACTTAGTCCGCCTAGATCTTGTCGGCATTACAAAATGCTTCCACGTCACAAAGCAGGCTAAAGTGGATAATCATTTTAGAATATTCATTTACACTACTGTAAACAGGAAAACGTTCGCGTTCGAAAGCAGTAACATAAACGCCCATCCCGTTCCGCCACGTGAATACAGGCTTTTTCACTTGAGAAGACTGAAGTTATCATCAAATCTCAACTTGCCTGCGTTTGTTTGGAAGCAGCTTTCTTCCTGCGGATTTACCAGCGAATTTGTCGTTGGGCTTCTGCTCTTCTGAATCGCGTTGTAACTGAAATTAACGGAATGATTAGTCGGCCTGGATCAGGAGTTAAGAAAACGAGTGATTTTTTTCGAGAAAACCAGGGAAGGACGATGTTGACCTCGTGAAGTAGCGACAGAAGATGTGGGTTTGCAAGAAAACGACGAGCAGGATGAACTGCTCGATGAAGGAGTCGGAACTGTGCATGAGACGGGCAAATGGGAAAATGGGGAAGGCAGAAGGGCAGACAAATTAGAGGAGAATTGCAAGGTACAACCAGAGGAGGGACGAACTTGCAGAGTAATGAAGGAATAGAAAATGCATCGAAACACCAATCATCCAAATCAATCCAGCAAAATAATGTGTCAACTTTGCGCAAAAAATCAAGAAATTGCACAGAAAAACACGAGTTTTCGGTGATTACCGATATCTGTTCACCGTTCTGGGTTGATCCGAAGTTGCTGGTGGATGTGTCGCAAATTCAAGAATTTGACGAAAACAAAATTTCGAGAAAGAACTTGAAAAATCGGTCAAGTTGAAAAAAAAATCACACGCTTTGAGAAATGAGAAAAAGAGAAAGGATAAAGACGCAAGCGCGGCAGTGAAATTTGACAGTGTGGGCGGGGCATTATGCGCGAAGAATTGGACCTGCATTCTGCAGAAAGATACATTTTTCTTTAGACTTTTTTTTTTTTAAACACCCTTACAAGCCTTATTCCTCGAAAATAGTGAGAAAAAATGATAGAAGATGTTATCTTTTTTAGCAGTTAATGATAAACTCAGGACGCATTTAGGAGATAAGACTTTTCATTAACTCTTATATATTATTTCATAAGGATTACGTAAAAAATACCATCGGCAAACTTTTATTCAAATAAAAGAAAATGGATAAACTAGAAAGAAATATTCATGATGTAGTATAGATTTTTGTCACACTATTTAAAGTTTTTATTCTTTCTTGACGACTTAAAATTGATCTCAGAAAACTTTCTAAGTGAAAATATACTGTAGTAATAAATAGCGCACTAATTTTTCCTACCATCTTATTTCCGGATTCAGTTCGTACCAAAACATTCCAGGAAGTTTGTACTTCAACCTCGATGGTTGCCTATTTTTGTGCGAGTTTGCAACTTACACTGCTCATTAGGCCTCTTCTTCGGTTGTTTCATCATGACATTTGCAATATTCGAAGGTGTTCTTGATTATTCCTTTTGAAAGACTCGGTTTATTAAGGAAAGCTAAAAAGAAGTAGCATATTTCAAGAATTCGACGAATGCAATTCATAACCCAATTTTGCACATCACTAGTTCCGCTTCGTTTTATTCATCTGACTGCAGAAATTAAAGTTCTCTTCGATTTAATTTAACTAAATTACCACCTTTGAATCTTTTAATTCATCAGATCAATTCTTAATTCACACTTTTCACGTTAATTTAATCTCATAAGCTATTGCCTGAGGAAGTAATATACTGAAAGTCGGAAGCCGTAGCAATTTTTATTTCACAAGTAGATAAAGGTGAAATTCTAGCATAATTTTTTAAATTGAAATTAGGATTTTCGGCTATGAAAATTATAGTTTGTTTAATCATGTTGCAATATCAGATATCACGCATCATTCACCATACGGTTTAGTAATGCATTCCGTGGTAACATAAAAATGCGGTCATTAGTCAGTAGAGTTTCATCTGACGAGTTTAGTGCGCGGATAATTTCGAATGATTTATTATATGAATAGAAATAGAAATCCCGAAGAGAAAAATTATTTTTCAAGGTTGCTATTATGTAATTAACCGGGAAACTTAATTCCTTATCATATACGGGGTCTACCAAGTCTTGGTAGACCCTGTACAAAGCCGACCATCAACTTCATTTAAATTTTTCAAGAAAGTCAAATAAATCTCAATCTTTATCTTTGCTCCTAACGGCCAGATACGATAGTTTGAGTTTCGTACAGAAATAACGTTAGCTTCATCATCTCCACATTCTATTACGAACAAAAACTAACTCGTACGAAGTCTCGGTATAACTCCCCTATTTATGCTCTATTCGTGTTGTTCTTTCTTGAAATGCATCAAATAACTCGGGGCTTATTTATTCTGAAATGTAATTATACGGAGCAGATCTTATCGTTGATGCTTAGTTCGGGTTTAAGTTGTCTTATTTATTACGCATTCTGAATATTCAACTGTAGAAATATGTGAGATCTAGTCTAACAATATAGGAAGTAGATTACATGCATAGTGCTTCAGAAGGGAAAGATCCAAATATTTCAATCGATGCTTTCATATAATTTTCTCTCTATTTAAAATGTCAACAATGAGTTCATTTTTCGTGCTATAAAATTTAGAATACTGGGATGGGACCCAAATAAAAATTACTGTGACAGTAAATTAATTTACTGTCTCATTTTTCAATTGACTGCCATAGTAATTTTTATTTGGGTCTCACCCCTGCTAAGAAATGGACACGAATAGTCTGATGATAGTCAAAATCTGCCTAACATTCACATCGCTCATCGTCAACATCGTTGCTCTGCTGGCAATTTGCATGACGAAAGGCTTATTCAGTAGCTGCATTATGCTCTATGTAATTTATCTACTTTTGTGGAATATCTCCACACAAATCATATCTACAATACATAATGTTCCGAGCTTCTATGCAAAACATTCCATATTCAGTAAGTTGATGAAATGGTAGATGAAAAAAAGTTATAATAAAAGAGTCATCTTAGAATTGACAGTTTATAGGATTAAACTGAACCGATCCGACTGGAATCTTGAATATTTATAGAAAATATTAATTTTAATTTGCATGACAAGCTTCACCCGAACCGATTCAAAATAACTCGGTGAAAGCCTGGTTTGAAAATTATGCATGTGCCGAAGCTTTTGTCCGCCACTGTAAATGGTTGAGGGAAAAGTTGTTCAATTTTCTTCATTCTATCCGCCCTTTTGAGGGGAAAAACTTTCAGCCAACCTTCGATATAAATTTATTCTGTAATAATGAATTGCGCAACATATCTAAAACTACAAATAAGATACGTCTCAGACCAACAAGGACAACTTCTGGTGATCTTCTTCCACAGCATGCGCTGGTTTAACGAACTTCTTTGCATCCCGATTTTTTCGTTTCTTCATTTGTTGGCTATTTGCTTCCCAATCTATTTTTCAAGGATTACATATCGATTTACACTAGTCTCACTTACAATCATAACGATAATTTCCGTTGGAGCCACAGGTAATTTTAAAAGCTTTGATATGTCGCGACTTCGCAATATGAAAATTTAGTAGGATAAGTAGGGAAACAGAAAGAGGATAGCTTCTTCATGTTTGTTCGCGTTTATGATGCAAGGTCACGATAAATCTATCCTTTCAAAGAATAGTATCATCATCAATTGTATTCAATCCCAGCTCCGCAGATGGTTCCCTGCTGTCTCTATAGATACTTCGAAGAGGGTGCAAGTTGGCATTATGACTTTTCAAAGGAGGGAACTCAGATCTACTCGTCGGTGAACATTGTAGTGCAGGTAAAGATAGCATTTTTTAAATTGATTTAATATAATTGAAGATCGGCTGCATAGCGTTCCTGATCATAACAGATTTCTTGATTGTAATCAAGCTGCATAGACTTCGCCGTCGTAACGAGAAATTCTTTTTCAGAGCTAAAGCATCAAGGGTCAGGCTCTGTTCAAATCTAAAAAATAGCCATCATAGATTTTAAAGAGTTATGACACAAAAAGTGATTTTTAAGTTAGTAATGTAGTGTAATTGCCATATTTGCATGGTTGGATTATTTTCCATAAATCATGAATAACTGTCTTATTTCAAACAACAAGTATCGTCGATGAACGATCACTTGGAATAAAGTAAAAAAAAGCACACTTTCTTTCCCTTTTGCGTCTCGAAAAGCGTGTACGGACGGCAATTTGTTCATTGACGATTTAAAAAATTTTCTTTGTTATCTCATCGAAACTAACGGGGTTTTCGCTATGAAAATCTTGTTATTATCGTTATCAATTGATATTGGTCAAAGTTAATAGACTAATTATCGATAATTATTACCATTAAAAACGAAAAAAAAACAAAAAATCGACATATAGAAAGTGTCGTCAAATCGAGGGAAATTCTTGACTCACAGGAAGGGGGAAAAAGAAACGCGTCCCTTTTACCTTATTCCAAGTGATCGTTCGTTGGCAATACAAAACATTCAAAATAAGTTTTTTTTCTTTTATTTATTAAATCTGGATAATTTAGGGAAGATGCTTCAAATTGAATAAGGAGTTTCAATTGGCGATTGATTTCTTCATTTTTAGTTCATTATTTATTCTTTCAACATATTCGTTCAATTTCTCATTCGGGTTAGTTATACTGTTTTATAAAACGTTATTTAGGGAAATTAAATTCTCAGCAGAAAACGATAGTCTAAGATAACATGGCACAATATTAATAATGTAAGATGTAAATAATATGTTAACACTCTGTAACTGTACTATTTGGCATTTAATTAATACTCTTTAATACTTTAGCAGGGTGTAGTATGGTCGGTTCAATTTTAAAAGTGATTTATGTTTCCAATAATAATTATGTTTCAAGTCTGCAACAAGAGCTAAACTTGCGCGTAACTGAATATCTCTGTGCCAGACTATCGCGTTTTCTGCTGAGATTATAGATGATATTTATGAAATTATTTTTATTCAATTTACAAAAGATAATATCAATTATTCAGAACGAGTGATTTTGCCAAAACGCTATCGAAAATTATCAGTGCTCTGAATACTGCCAAATTTTCGTTTTATACATTCGGCAACCAAAGGGTAAATAATTAATTGAAAAAAAACAATTTTAAAAATTCTTAAGATTCAAGAAACTATATGCAGCAGAAAATTGAATAGAGTTAACAGCAGTAATTCGGGAGCTGCAAATAACACTGCTTGCGATATCAATCTAGAAAGGATTGAAAGAAAAATTACTAAAACTACTACAGTAGCCTATTAAAATTGATTCTTTTAAAATGTGTGCAATGAATTGACTGGGTTATTGTAATTGTAAAAAATCAGAAATTTATCAAAATTGGCTCGAATAGTTGAAAATTTAGACATTTTAAAATTTATTTCAATCATATATAAGAAAGGATTATGGTGCATTCGTGCAAATAAATCAATCTCCAGACTTCTTTACCAATTTATTTTAGTATTCTGTATAAAATAGACTAAACTTAATCTAAGGTACAATGAAACTAAAAAACAAATTAATGCTGTAAAAAAACTGAAAAATTTCACGTTTTTAGTTAAAGTTGTAGACTGATTTCTCACTCCCACTAAAATATGCAATGGGAAATTAATATAGTAAGACTCAACATTTCTAAAGTTGAATTGGATCAATCCATTCAAAATAACTTTAATTTTTATTTCTTATAGCTAAAAACAGCTACACGTTTATGATGATGCTTGAATATGTTTGTGTTTGTATTTCTATTATCTGAACATGCGTTCCATTTCAATCTTAGATTATAATTGGTTTGGTAGTAATAATGTAATCTTCTGTTTGAGTCTGCAATTTATCAAATTACATAAATATGATATTGAGATTTCATAACTTCACTCAATCATAGATGTTTTGACCACCCATACATAAATGACGAAACAACAGGTATACCTGACGAGATAATATTTGAAATTTTATGAGTGTATTATCCTTCTCTCGTAGCTTTGAATAATGTATCGTAATCGTTAATCTTATAATGATTATCTCATGTTTTACATGAATTTGGTATTATGAATTGTATTCGAATGCTGAATGTAACCTAGAATATATTCTGACAAATTAATTAAAAAGACTAATGCTAGTACGAATTTCAGTATATTTCACTCATGAATCCTGACGTATTGACGATTCTGAACATGTGTCTGATGAGCTTCTCCATTTGCATCAATATTTTCGCCTTATTTGCTATTTTCTTTACAAAAGGTGCCTTTGGGAGTTGTCTTCTAGTCTATGTGTCGACACTGCTATTTTGGAACACTGTTTCTCAACTCGTTTCAGTAATTCATGATATTCCAAGTTATTATGCGAAACAATCAATTTTTAGTAAGTTCATTCTGCTTTTTTTCTTTGAATTTTTGCAATATTATCAAAGACGAGATGCCTAAAATTCTAAAGGTATTGGAAAATCAAATATAAAGTTCACTAAATGTTTGATTTCAAGTGTGGTAAGAGAAATGTAACAATTTTACATTGTGTTGCTCACGAATTTAAAAAAAAAAAACATAAATCAAATTTAGATGAATCAGGTCAAATGGTAGTAATTATGATGCAATCCACAAGATGGTTTAACGAACTTATTTGCATTCCGATGTTCTCGTTTCTGCATCTGGTGGCCATCTGTAAGCCCATCTTCTTTGCGAAAATTGGCTACAAATTTACGTTAATAACACTCGCTATCATTACTTTGATCTCAACTACAGTTTCAGGTTAGATAGGCAACTTTTTCCATCAAAGAATAAATGAAAAATTTCAATTAAATTCGAATTTAGTACCTTTGCTCATCCCGTGCTGCTTGTACAAATTTTATATAAATGGGAATTATTGGCACTACGATTTCAGTAAACCGGCTAGTAAAATTTACTCGAACGCAAACATCGTATTGCAGGTATATTTCCTTCAAAATTCAATCAAATAATGGTAAATTTAGAGTGGATGTATTGTTTTCTTGATTATAACAGATTTCCTGATAGTGATTAAGCTTTATCAGATAAGAAAAAGAAATGAACAGCTTTTCGTCAAGTCAAGAAATAACAAAGTTAGTTCGTCTTTTTCGTGTTTTGAATCTAATGACTAATTTCGTATCAATTTCAAAGTTAGCTAAAGAAGAAATTCCGAGGTAACAGATATTTCGTGAGAAACTCTTCACATACCAATTTTGTACATGACTGTGAGAATATGATAAGATACCTTCGCATATGACACAAGACATTCTCTAAATGATTTTACCAAGATAATATCAGGACGAGATAATTAGCAATTTAGAGTGGCTGCATAAAAATGAATCGAGAAATGCAATTAGCTGTCGATTTTTTCATACTTGGATTTTTATTCATATTTGCTTCATACTGTTTCAACGTTCTTTCGGGGTAGATTGTATTGCAAATAAGGATGCTTGGAATCTCAGTTCTGAACGTTCGAAATTGAGAATAAAATATTTCTTTTGATCAGAAAACAATTTAGAGATCCAAAATAACGGGAATTCAAGCACCTTTAGTTGTAATTAGCGAAGAATCAATAACCCACAGAGAAAAATGAACGTTTTCAGTACGACTGATTTTGCCCAAATTTTGACGGTAGTCGTTTCGGTCCTAAATCAGGCAAAATGGGCATTTTATGCGTTTGGAAATCAGCGGGTAAGATCGTGTGAAATAATCGGACGAAACTGAAGAGACAACTTAGTTTTGAGTCAAAAATGATAAAGAAAACAATTCTTCAAACAACTACGTTTTTTTAGATTCAAGAAGCGATATTCTGTTTGAAAAAGAACACTAGAAAACACAATTCTGGATTAGCAGTCGCAACAACGAGCGAAGTCAAAACTCCCATCGAAAGAAAGCAGCTAGACCGACGACAATAGTTTAGTTGCATCCGATTTCAAAATGAAATTGGAGAAAATTATGAATAAATTATCGAGTTCATCTCTGAAAATTGTATTCGAAGGCTAAATGTAATACGCAAATAAATAAAAATTCTCTGAATTTTTAATGCTATAATTGTTGTACTACAAAATCTCTGTTTAATTAATGCTCGTCCTTTCCAGAGCTTGAACCCAAGTTCAACTTATAACCTTTGTAAACCGATTTTGAAAAGTGGTACGTGAAGAAGTTGATTTACAAGCATTGTAAATTGAACTTGGGTCTAGCCCAGACTGTCTAGCATTCCGATAGTGTAAAGAAAATAATAAAAAAAACTACTAAAATCGAGTACAAATATCACGAAGTGAAAAAGTTCCCGTGAGATTTTATACTTGCACGTTCAATTTTCTCATTTCCACGCCTTCGAAAACTTTGAAACGAAATTAAAATACTTTGCAAAAGTCAACATTTTTATTAATTTCATGTGCTTATGATTATTTTATATGCCACTATATGATCAATTCCTTACTCATAACATCTATTTTAGTCCCGTTTTTAATAAATTTATTTTAAGTGCATGAGCTAAACTTTTTTTATTTAATTAATTTTATTACCGAGCTATTTTAAATTATTCAACCATTTCTTCTTTATCCAGAAACGAGAACAAGCATGGATGCAGATTTTCAAGTGATTTTGAAGCTGTGTCAGACTCTGGCAATTATCATTATAAATCTCCTAGCCCTATTGGCAATCTGCATGACGAGGAACTTCACAAACAGTTGCATCCTCATTTATGTCGCTGTACTGCTTCTTTGGAATATTAGTTCTCAAGTCATATCTACAATACATAATGTGCCAAGCTACTATGCAAAAGAGTCCATTTTCAGTAAGTTTATGAAATGGTAGACTAAAAAAACTATAATAAAAGAGTCATCTTAGAATTGACAGTTTATAGGACTAAACTGAACTGATCCGACTGGAATCTTGAATAATTATAGAAAATATATTGATTTGAAATTGCATGACAAGCTTCACCCGAACCGATTCAAAATAACTCGGTGAAAGCCTGATTTGAAAATTATGCATGTGCCGAAGCTTTTGTCCGCCACTGTAAATGGTTGAGGGAAAGGTTGTTCAATTTTCTTCATTCTGTCTGCCCTTTTGAAGGGAAAAACTTTCAGCCAACCTTCGATATAAATTTATTCTGTAATAATTAATTGCACAGCATATCTAAAACCACGAATAAGATACATATTAGGCCAACAAGGACAACTCCTGGTGATCTTCTTCCAAGGGTCAAGATGGTTCGGTGAATTGTTTGGAATTCCGATGTTTTCATTCTTCCACTTATCTGCCATCTGTTACCCGACTTTTTTCTCCCAAATCAAGTTAAAATTCACTCTGTATTCGCTATCCCTAGTTACATTATTAACAGTCGGAGCAACCATTCCACAAATGACTTCATGCTGTCTGTATAAGTACTATCCATCGGGAAACTACTGGAACTATGATATGGAGGTGATCATTTTGGATGTATTGCAGCATGAAAAATTTTCGACATTCGAATAAAAACGCATATGAAAATATCTATCTTATCATATATAGTAGAGGTAATTGCCAACAGTCGAGAAATTGAGACAATAATAGAAGTGCCAATTTTGCGGAAAGATAGCATGTTGTTTGCAGTCAATTTGACGCCACTTTCAAACCTACAGCATGCACAGTATGCATATTCACATTTTCAACCATTTATTTTGTATCTAGTTTATTTTTGAAAGAACAACGTTCCACAATAATGTCGAGAATTCTTCATGCAGCTGCTTTAGAATATATTAAAATTTCCAAT
The DNA here is from genome assembly GCA_964036155.1 of Diploscapter coronatus. NCBI lineage: Eukaryota > Metazoa > Nematoda > Chromadorea > Rhabditida > Rhabditidae > Diploscapter > Diploscapter coronatus. The sequence continues at coordinate 40,514,673 of OZ038423.1, forward strand.
TTTCAGAAAGAAGGAAGTCGCATCTATTCTGGCATAAATATCGCTTTACAGGTCTGATTGAATTTGCAAAGTTATATTAAATGATTTAGTTATAGATCGTGTGTATTATCTTCTTGATTATAACAGATTTCTTGATCGTGATTAAACTTTATCAGTTGAGAAAAAGGAACGAAAAATTCTTTGCTAATTCCAGATCTGCTAAGGTCGGTTATTTTCGAAATTTTAGCTGCTCAAACATCACAGAAAATACAAAATGTAATAAACTTTTACATTGGTCTGAGAATTCACGATTTGCACTTCAGTTCAAAACTTACCCGCGAATATTCGTGAGTTTTAGTGAAAAATTACATGCGGATAATTTTTTCTTGGCGGGAGGAGTGAAAAAGCAATTTACCCTCGGGTGAGTTTTGAGCTGAAACGAATTCTATATCCTAAATGATTCCTTGTATGTTCATGAACTGATCAGACAAGAATGAAGTTTACAAATGTGTTAAATTAAAAAAAAAAGGTTAATTTAGGGATGCCGCTCGAAGTTGAACAAGGAATTTCAGCTGGCGATTGATTTCTTCGTTCTCAATTTTCTATTTATCTTCGCTTCATACAATTTCAACTTTCTTTCAGGGTTAGTCTTTATTTTGTTGCTAAGTAAGTTTCAAAAGTCTTCCATCTGATTAGACTTATCAATTGAATTTAAGCTATTGCAAAAATCACCAACAGTTTTATCAAATCTAAAACATGAGTTATAAATTCAGAGCGACAGGATATGTCAAGACAATGACGATAGTCGTTTCGGCCCTGAATCAGGCAAAATGGGCATTTTACGTATTCGGAAATCAGAGAGTAAGCTTACTATCATTTATATAAGGATTAATCTGGCTTCAAATTAAGTGTCTTGGTAAATGTGAATTCATAAATCTTCAAAGCGGCAATTTGCAAACCGTATCATAAATGACATGAAGCATAGGCTAAATGCTGTGTAGTGAAAAGCAGAATGCGATATCTTATCTTACACTACACATTCTTTCAATGTCTTGTTTCATAATATCTTGTAGTTTGCAAGTTGTTATCTAAAGCACAATTTTAAATTAAAATAATAAGCTAAATAGTGAGAAATAATAGAGCTAATCCTCGTGAAAGATCATGAGATATTCAGATTCAGGAGTCGATATTCTGCAAGAATGCGAATCAGCAGCGAAATTCCGGAAGCCACATAACAGTAACTGAATTGGATATTTCACCTAGCAGAGTTGACAGGAAAGCAACCAGACAAGCTTCAACAATGATATCTACTTGTTAGGAAAGAAATAATTGGAAGGGAATAAATTATGACACTAAAAGTGCGCAGAGCACACCTTTGCCGTAGTGAATAAAGATAAGATGTAGTTTTAGGATCATTATTAATTTTTCGCTTCCTGATTAGAAAGTCAGATATTATTCGGAAAAGTTTAAATAAATCGAATATCCATAATTCTTAATTTGTCAAGACGCATTCAAATTAAGGCAAATTTATAGTTCATTGATAAGATTCTAAATGTAAAATAATTATAGTATCAATTTTAGCAGCAATTTGGATGCTTTTCGATTCAGTTGTCAATTTAAAAGAGATTTTCACTATAGATATGATTTTTTTAATGAAAAATTAACTTGCACCTATTTTCGACAATGAATCATAATTGCCATAAAGGGAAGAGATAAAAAGAGGAGGGAGAGAGGGGTTGAAATGAACCAACAGTGCAGTGATTTGCCTGTAGAATGAAAGACGAATGGAGAAATGACCGGTCAATTCGAAACGCTAACCGCTCAGTTGCAGGGGAGGAAAATACAGGTGAACAAAATGACAGGGTGACAGGCAAAGCCTGAAGAACTTACAAAAATACACGAAATAGCTCGACGAAAGATTAAGTGACAATTTGAGCAGATTGGCAGCCAACTGAATCGGATGCTTCTGTCACTTTGAAAGTCAGTTTGATAAGGAACTGAATTCGAGTGAAGGCGCCTTTCAATTTATTCATTTTGAAGAGAAAAATATTCGAGATGATGATTATTATTATTATTGATATTTATATTAATGGTAAGTCATAAAATGAAACCAATAATATAATTGATATGCTTTCATAATCTGATTAATTTATGCAATATTCATGAATTTTAATACTCTCAAAATAATTAGCATACATTTTTTAACCTATTATTTATCAAACGGTATTTGATCTAGTGAATTTGTTTTCATTGAACCTGTCAAACTGTCAGCTTTGAACTGATTCTTTGAATCGGCACGAATAGAGTACAGTTGGCAAGGTTTGTTTGATTTCGTTTCTTATTTCGAACTCTAATTTCGTATCCCATTTCTAAATTTCTGATTCATATCTCATGCGTTGTACACACACAACAAGATAAATAAATAGTTATTTGATTTGAAAATTGTTTTGCCAATTCTTACATTTAGAACGCCACCTATAAATTGATTTCATAGAGGTTAATTCCCAAAACTTTTGTCATTGCAGCAATATGATATCATATACAATATTTGTTGACCGAAGTTTATTTTCCCGAATAGTTCATAGAATTTGATAATGATTTTTCGTGCTCTGCCACTTTGAGTGGTACTTGCTTCCCATTTTTTGAGCTTCAAATGGTCATTTTTTGAACAAAAGCAAAAAATGAAGGGAAGTGGAGGGGTTTGCGACCCCTGGATATTATCGAAATTTTCTAAATTTCATTATTCTGTCAAACTGTAACTTGTTTCTTTAATATTGCCTTTGTCAATGCAAATCTTTTTAGAAATTAACCAAGTTTTTAAACCGCTAGATAATGACGATTTTTTTCCGAATTTTACATCACGCTCATCAAAAATCAAATAGGCTTCTACGAATGAGCCAAACTCGTCATAAATAATGACCATCCATATGAATCATCTATATACTAGCGTCAATCCTCAATCTGCAACGACTATTACTTCTGACGATAGTTTTAACCTAGTTCGGTACAAAGGGGATTTTTAGTTGCTCATAGTGCACAAGAAACGAGTTTTTCGTCGGTGGTTTTATACGAGCTCTCGAAAGAAAAAAGACCAGTTCAAAGATAAGCAATTATTTTACAATCCACTATGAGATGAAATTGACAGTTACATTTAGTGATGATCTGCCGTATTTTCATAGGTGAAAAAGAAATTTTTAAACTATATTGCATGTAGATTCGATTTTCTTACTCCAGCGTTCAAACTGCTGATCTGTGTGGGGAAATATGCGGATCGGCAAAAGCGGAAATTGCCAATCCGCATGGACCGGCATTGATCTGTTTGCATCGACAAAAACTGCCGATCCACATATTGTCCCACATGGATCGTCATAATTTACGCTGAGTACCTACTGTATCGTATCACAGCGGAATGGGTCTGAAGATAGTTTTTGGTTCAGTTTATTTAGATACTGTAATATCGATTGTAGAAAATTCCTTGACTTGCGTCATTAACTCTAATGTTTCTAGATGATTGTTGATGAAAGTATCGTATGTTAGAAGTGAAGAGGTTGATTGATCGACTGTGAAAGGGAATAAGGAAAACAGAAGGGGAAGGGGCGGAAGTGTAACTGGACGATCAAATCGAGTCAATGCTTGATGCGCTGCTAAATTCGAATTATAATTCTAGTATTTTTGATTTTTCAATTTTCAAGAATTGCAGGTCCTTTGAAAACCTCTATCGGCATTTTTCATATCATAAACTCTCTTTAAATTATAGACAATCTCATTATCTAGTGCTCAATTTTATAGATTTGAAACAAGGTTACTTTTGAAATCAGAAAATTATAGAACAACTCAATATCTAGTGGAGAGATGGAGTATTTTGCAATTAGTAGTAATAAAGTTTTGTCTTTGATTGTCTTCAATGAAGAATTTTTAATACTTGCCTTTGACGCTTCGAAAAAAATGAGTTTTTTGTCACTCATTGTCGCTAGTTCTTCAAAATTATATTCTGCCTTTCCCTTAACTACAGTAAAACCAAAATTTAGCGATAAGAAAAAGCTGACGTTTTATCTTTTTTGCTATTTGCATAAGGAAGGTCATTTGACCGCTCGTAATCAGATTTACGTTGATCAAAACTGATCAAATTGATAAGATAAGCAAATTTGCATTCCTTCACAGAAAATTCACCATTTTTGACAGACTTTCGACCACTGCACCCCCTTTATCAACAACAATAAGAATTCTCCATTGTCGAATTTTTGCCTATTTATTTACGAGCTGACTGAAAAATATGAGAACCTTTCGAAATCAGCGTTCTCTTACACTCTAGTACAACCTTCGTACAGTTTTCGCACAAATCATTTCTTCGTCTGCATCATTACCTACATTGTCTTTTTCTGCCACAAAATTGACCGGTCAATAAATTTTCTACTCTAACAAAATGATAAATGTCTTCAAGCAAATTATATTTATAGTTTATAGCTAAATGAAAATCCCAAGAGTGCAAAAATTGAAAATTCTAAAGCTAATCCCTCTTCGAAATTATAATTTGGAACTCTTCTAATGACCTCATTTTATTGTCTGAAAACTCACACTTTAAATTTAGAAATTAAAACTTGAACTCTGAATTATGATAAAACGTATGTATTCTAAATTTTACAGGATGCCAAAACCATCGTCAAATGACTCAAACGATTCTTGGGACGCTGGAAACAACCAAAGACCGTCTGTACCTGTCTTCAAAATTGAGTATAACTTGACTCATATCACAGAATTCAATAGCCAAAAACTCCATTAATATTTGCACTTTAGCACCGTTTCTTCGGAAAATGCATCGATTGCCAGTTCGGACGAACACAATGGAATAACTCGTAATAAGACCGAAGGAGACAACTTCCCGAAATCGTGAGAATCTGATCAGATTATTGAACTCCAATCCGAAGTTCAGCCACTCAACCTACAATGCAACCACCTGCTCATTGCCTTCGGCTTTGACTCATGCAATCAAAGTTCATTTGGAGAAAACGAGGAGCGCTGCCAATGTGATTAAAGTAAAATAGACTTTGTTTTTCTTGTAAAAAGACCTAAACTCCAGATGCCTGTAGAGAAAATAAAGAAAGTCAAGGATACGACGGGGGTCAACTCGATCGACAGAGAAACGAAGCACTTTTCAGGTGAAAAGCGCTTATATGCAAACTTAATTCATGAAATTTCAGAAACTACAACAATGTAAGAATTGAGAAATAAGAAAAGTAAATGTTTGGTATACAAATATCCTAGGCACGGTCCAAAGCGGATCTATCAGGGAAAAGGCTGGGCAATGTGGTTCTGGCTTATCATGGTTCTAACCTGTCTGTCTCTGCTAGGACTTCAGACCTACAATCTCGTCACAGACTACCTTTCCAAGCCGATCTTATCACAAGTAAGTTTTCTAGCATCACTCCGACGTTCTAAATTATTATTTAATGAGGGTTACCCTGCTGCTGAAGCTTGATCTTTTGATGCAATGAAAATAACGCATATCTGCAGTAGATACTATTTTATCTTTCTTATGTATGAAAATTCGTAATTTTTTCATTTCGTCATGTTATCGAACTCCACACTATCTTTAGGAATGATTAAATCAGTTATTGCAAAACAGAAATGTACATTTATGATAATTTTCAGTAGAACATAAGCAAGTCAAGACAGTGTCTTTAGACATTCTTACCTATCTTATCACGTTCCATAGTTCTTATGCAAACTCAAAATGGTGTCAGAAGTAATATTCTTTTCTGATAAAAATGTCTATGTTCAGGTATCATTTATCGTCAACGAAGAAGGCATAACATTTCCTCACATAACTATCTGCAATTTCAATCCAATTCGAAAGAGTTACGTTAAAAGTAGGAGAAAAAGCCAAGAATAAGTATTGCACAACTCATTTTCCTGCAGATCTCAACAAGACAGGCGATTTCTCATTCGACCTGCTCAATTACATGGCTCGAGTATCGATGGACACATTCACTCTCTACGCACAGGGGCATCGAGAACGACTCAACAGAGGTAAGTTCAAACCATTCATAAAAATTCTCTCGAGCTTGACATAAATTTATGACAAGATCAGTTTCGAATAGCCAATGTTTTAATTTCAATATTTCTCATTTTAGGCGACCACGAATACAGAGAATATCTGAAGAAGCATCCTGACTTCATATTCACTCATTTCTTGCGAGATGCGGCAATTCCCTGCAAAGAAGCTCTCAAACGTTGTTCTGTCAATGGGCGATTGTTAGTAAATCGTCATTATCAGAAAACTTAGAATGGATGCAAATTTATTTTCAGATTCGATTGTTGCAAATACGCGACGACCTATTTGACTCATTTGGGCAATTGCTACACTCTGAATTTGACAGACAGCGACAAAAAGTGGATGAAATACCAAGTTCTGGGAGGACCAGCAGCTGGAGTTCAATTGATACTCGATACGCATTTAGAGGAACAAATTGAAGGTAGTTCTTTGAAACTATTGACGAACTTCGAAAAATCTCGATCACATGTGCTTCTTCTCACTATCGTGTTTGAGGATGACCATAAATGAATAGTAATAACGATGAGAACGATATAGTAAGATTGCCATCTGAAAGCTTTAATGATTTGGGAAGATATGCTATTAAATATCACTTTAAACAATTATTTTGAAAAATTGGAATTTAGACGCATCAGGTTCATTATTTTCCAATTCCTATGAAAACGGTTACCGATTCTATCTCCACTCTAAAGACGAAGTGCCTTATCTAGCGTCTGAAGGAATTTCTGCTTCTCCAAAAACAACCGTATACTCGGCTATGCAGAAGCAAAAGGTAGTTTTTTTTTCGAAAAAGTTCCAAATAATTCACGTTTGCCAAATTCAGTACAAACTTCTCCACGTCGATGACTGGGGAAACTGTACAAAAGAGTAAGGAAAATTTCACGGAAAAGTAAAAGTAACAGACATATTTTGGGTACCCGCCAAAATATGTACCAACAAAACTGCCCTATTCTGCTGCCAACTGCAAATATCTCTGTGCCGCGTTCTATTTCAATGACACTTGCGGTTGTAGTCCATATACGTACAACATTGACGGCCGGTTTGATGTGTGCACGCCGATGCAAACTATCAATTGCATCGACCACATAGTTGCAAACGATGATAGCGACAGTAAGACTTTTTTATATTAGTGGTCTTTGAATATGTTGTAAATCAACAAAATGAAGATTGATTATGGTGGTATAATAGAGGAAATTTGTCATAAAAATAATCAGCACATTGAGGTGCATAGCAATACAAAAATCGTCTTACCCAGCGTTACCTCCATCCAATTTGCAATTTTATTGACCTCCGGCATATGCAGTCATTACGAACAGATTCATGGGAAGTTTTGCATTACAACATTGATTGTCAAATAATTAGCAAGATAATCTATAGCTTAAACACTGGAATTGCTCTGAAACTTTGCGATAGGAAAGCTTTGAGTACTTTCTTAATTTTCAATCTTCATTTTTAAACGCGTTTTAGAATTATTTTTTTATTTATTGTTTGCATTATCAACTCAGATCCTGATCTGTTCCAACTTCCTGCCTGTGACGAGTGCAAACTCGAATGCCAGAGCACTTCTTACATAACATACAACTCATACAGCAGTGGGTTCAACAATGGAGCTGTCAACTGGCTGGACAACGAAAACTCTAACATCACAGCGGAACATATCAGGTAAGATGAAAATATAAATCCTTATAAATTGTTTGTTTGATTTTTTAGAGAAAATTATGTGGTGGCAAACGTATTCTACCGAGAAATTTCAACCACGGAATACTCGCAGGTGCAAGGAACAGGACTAACCGAACTACTCTCCAATATCGGTGGAAATATGGGTAAGCTAAAGAATCTTCTAAGAGCTTTATTATAAAAAAAATTCAGGCATGTTCTTGGGAATGTCGCTCATTACGATCACAGGTGAGTTGCATATATATTTTTTTATGAAAAGGTTAATAAAAATTCGCTTCGATGCTATTTGAATAATCTTTCCATCATTCTGCATTCATTTTTTCAAACTCTCAGTTTTTCTGGCTAAAAATATTATCAATTATAGCAAAATTTGGAGAATCATATTTCAGAAATATCGATGTATTTCTCGAAAGTCCTATGGATTTGTGTGTCCCGCAAGCGACGTGATTACATGTATTGGAAGAAGCACAAAGAGATTGAGAAGAATAAGCACATCGATCAGGTCGTGGAGGAAATTAGCAAGTCGAGACGAAACAGTGCTTCTGACATTTACATTAACAAGGTAAACTTACGAGGAAAATGTAACTTTTTGGAATGAAAACTCAACGAGACATTCTAATTTCCGATTACGATTCCGGACAGAGAAAATCTCGATTCTGGATTTTAGGAATTTGAAACGTCTAAAGTCGATTTTATCCGAGATAATATTCAGATATTGCAAATCCAATTTCTAATATGAAAATCGATAAATTTAGATAGGTGATTGCACTCTCGATCCAAGCAAGTTATCGTCTAATTTTGGAACATCATCACCTCGAAGCACGAGCTCTCCCAAAACTGCTAGCAGATAAAAGATGGTTGAAATGACTAAAAATCGGGGCGATATCCATCAATTCATACATTTTACAAAGCATATAATCTATGCACTTGTACGGGTCGATCATTCAATAATATTATCATATGCAATTTGTGTAAAATTATCGTGACTTGAATTTTGTGATAGTCTGAAATTTAATATGTACCGATAACTGAAAATATCAAACTGGTTCAATATGTCAAGTATGTACTGTTCATTGTCATCGATTTTCGGGTAATCATATCTTATGCATTTGCTGTTGTTTTCTAGCATTTGAAGCTTCACTTCATTTTATATCCATGATAAGTTTATCGACTTGGTGTTAATTCCCTCCAATATTTGAATATTCTCAAGAGTAAATATTACTTTCGCATAGAGAATGAAAAATTGAAAGAAAGACACCCACCGACTTACTCATAGCACAATTGAGTTAATCTAATGTAAATCTGAATGAATGTTATTTGCGGTTTACACTTTTCCTTTCTGACATAATAAATTTTTCTGTCAAAATGTCTGTCAATCAGGTTATTGCCAGATTATGACTTGGACAAGCATGGCCAATGACAAACGAGATCTCGAGGTCAGAGTCTTCCAATCGAAATCTCGTCTGCTTCATCCAGTTATCTTCCCAACCTCTATGCTTATCACGTCGATTGTTATTTTAGCTATCACAATCTCATTGTCAATAGCAGGTTTCGAATAATTCTATTTCACGTGAACAATTTCGAAACTTTTCAGAATATGTAGTGTTTCGACGAGTAAGACGACAAGCATATCCGCCTAATCCAGCTAAATTTCAACCGCGAGTGGAAGACTACAACTTGCCGCCGTTCTATCAAGTGCTTTCTTTAAAAATTCAGTAAATTGTCTCTCTTCATTCAGCCTCATCCTGGTCGAGATGCTTCCGACCTATCGCCGATATTCCCATTTCACAGCGAATTTAATACGGGACTCGACATTAATCCAGGAAGTCGAGTGACTGTCGATGGGAACTTGAATGTCCCACTGCTCGGATGGGGAATTTGGGACTACAAAGGAGGACTCAAAGTGGGCAGGCCAAACACGAGAATTGGATTCGGCTCTTTGAATGGGCCTACGAACGTTCTAGGAATTTCACCAGATACACTCGCCTCGCTCGCAAAAGATGGAACATTCCAGCAAGCTAGAAGTAAGTCATCACAAAAATGCATTCTCGTAAGCAAGATCCTTCTGGAGTATTTCTTTTGCGCAAATCGACTTCTAAAAGTGTAAGTAGACATTCTCACAATGATGTAAAATTTCTTTCCAAAGATAAAAATATTTGCTGATGATACATTTATCCCATTTCATGCCTTTTCCGTATTTTTGACATAGAACTATTCCTAAAACTCGTTTGAAGTAGGGTATTCCTTTTTGAGGGAAAAATAAAAACAGCCAAACTCTGCCACACAAAATCCTATTCGCTTCTAATAGATCATCTTCAATTTCACTTTTTCTTCAGCAAGCTTTGATCTCTCTACAAACCGTTTTCGAAGTATTACTAAAATTTCCTTAGCTTCGTTTTCTTCTTTTATAAGCTGTTATCTAATGACATCTAGAGGTTCAGGACTCCTTTCCAATAATACTTCCAAAATTCAGCTAACTACTCTACAAATAATATGATAAATTCAGAATCGGTCGCTTCGATACCGGTATCAGTATTGCCGGGCAATTTCGTGCCAGTTCGATGCAAGCCCCCTCTGTGCAACCCATTCGTCCACAATCTCGCCTTCGGTGTCGACGTCGAGCCTGGCGACGATTATCTGTTCGATGCCGGATTCGACTTCCCAATTCCCCTGGCTCCATCTGGCGTGGGTGTGAGATTCCCAATGAGCGGTGAGGTTTCTTGCGAAAGAAATGAATGAATCAAAAATCGCTTAGGTGCTGTGAACGTCGGATCAGATCCATTCCTTATTACTTATGGACATGGTAGGTTTCAAGAGTACCGACAAAAAGTATTATTTACGCTTGCAGGCATGGGACCAGTAGAACCGCCCGGATTTTCCACGAAGACGAACAAAGACAAGGAAGAAGAACAGAGAAAGTCTTTGAAATTCTAATTTGTATCACACTCTAATAAACCTTTGATATTTAAAGTTTCCCTTCACAATTCTTCCACTAATGTTCCAGTAAAATCATTCATGAAATCACTCATAAAGAAAGAAAGTGTTGACCTCGTTCACGAAAAAGGTTTAGACATCAATCCGCATGCGCTTATCTCTATAGTAAACGCATTTGATCTATCGACTTTTCTGCATTGAAACTATCCGTTCCTCTAAAATATGCTGTGTAATCCGCTACCAACTGAAATAATAGAAATTATTCTGTCGAATCTGGGGAATTGTGAACTGGCCAATGTCGTGAGAATCGACCGTCGTCTCTATGGAATTTCTCATTCAAGTAAATCTCCGCTACGTCATTCACTCAACAGGCCTCTTGGGTCGGTTTATCTCGCCATGCGATATGGATTTCGAAGACACAATGTGGCGTTCTGCGATAACTGTGTGAGTCACAATAAATAAAAGTGTGCACGAATTGGCACGTGTGGGATGTGATGGAGTTGATGATTTGTGCGAGTTGATGTGAGATTTGAGATGATTTTATTCGCGAGTTTGTGTTTGGTTCCGGTTCGGACTTGTCGAGCTCAAGTCAAGACACAATATTTCCGTAATCACAATTTATTTGTATGAATTGTCTGCCAGGGCTACTTTGTATAGATGGCGGTGGGAAGAGTAGGGAGTTGTCCGATTGAGGGAGATAAAGATTGGTAAAGAGGTTTGAGAGTGGGTGAGATCAATTGAGATGGGGGTTTGTGTATTCAAATTTTATTCAGGCAAATCACAGAGCCCTATTCTGCACGAAATTTCATCAATAGTTTTTACAGAGATGAAACTGAATTTTGATTCCAGAAATTCTCGAGTAACAATTTTGAGTCTAACTTTCTAAATTGCTATTTCAATTCATCTGCATTCTCCATGTCAAAATTTTCATCAACAAATTCAAATTTCATTCAACACACTTTTAAACCATAATGAACTATATTATATAGATATAATTTCAGCGTAGCGGATATTCAATAACTATCAGGTACAGCGAATTTGAGACCGCAACTGATAAATATGATGAGATCAAGTTCGATTTCGAATTCATAGTTATCGATTGTGGAAAGTATGATGAAAATCATGTATATCAAGAAGGAACAAAATGGGAATCTCCCGACGATTTTATAAAATCTCATAAGCCAAATCTGAGTAAGTTGTAGTAATCAAATTTTCATGAACTAAATTTTAAGTTGATTCCAAGCCTATTATTCTGAAATTTAATCATTTGGATGATGCAATTGCTGCAGCAATTTCCTATTTCTGGTATTTTTCTAATATTTACTCGCGAATACGCGATTTGTCATTAGTAAGTCTAACTGAATAGTGGTATTTGGTGGAAAAATCGAATTTTATGTGATTGAATCATCGAAGATATGGGAAAAATTTATGCCATTTTTCGAATCAAATACTGTATTTCTTGGACGACCGAAAATATGTCTGAAGAATTCAATCATCGATGTTCAAAAGCTTGACGAACTATTCAACGGAAGGATTCAATTACACATGGAGTAGAATACCTAAGACGAGCCTCGGCTCGGCTTTTGCTTCGAAAAAAGCTTCAAAACAAACCAAGAACAATCCAATTTCAAAACCACCACAAAAACGAACAAAATCACTAATTGTTCAGATGTTTATTATGGCTTTTTATTTTATGTTTTATGCTATTTCTAGCTTCTATGCCTCATTTTCATTGTATTTTTATATGAAAAAGTGAAAAAATGAATAGTCGAAATAAAAAAATCACATTGGCAAGAAGATTGTCATTAAAATTGAACCATCAGCAAAGTGGGTGTGGAGAATGCATGCATGGTATACATTCAGCCACGAATGTACTTGAGATGAGTTTTGCTAAGCCATTTGCGGTCCCTGCGCATAATACAGTGTGCAAGTCTGACTACTATTTCAGCAGACTTGGAAGTCGGATCGAAAAATTCGATCAGCTTTTTGGTAGATTCGGATCCGATCCGATTGAATTTTCAAAATAATCCGATCGGATCGGATCGGACTAAAAGTTCCAAGCCTGTATTTCAAGTACCTAATTTGCAAGTAATCCTGATTACTTACCTTAGAGGGTATTCATACTTAGTTGCAATGCAACTAAATATGAACGAGTTCATCGTTTCCTTTATCTTCTGAAGATCTTTGACAAGTTCCGGTTACTCGCTCTCAAAACTTTTGCCATATTTATTCTTCTCTTTACTTATTGATGCCTTTCCCATTCACTCCCTCCACACTGCATTGCAATGCCTCTATTTGTCGACGTGTCTCCCCGTCTTTTCTGTCTCATTCGAGCGCAATTCCCACCTCCATTTGTTCTCCTTGTCTCCTGCATCGAACTGCCTAATTCTGCTCCAAAGTCTCGTATTTTTTTTTCGTTTTTATAATTAGCATATTCTGTTTTCGTCAACCCATCAGTCGTTCCCCAATCATTATCCATTCAGCCCTCCAGCTCTCCATCCCGATGCCTTCCCCCCCTCCCCTTCTTCTGCTGCTCCTCTCCCTGCTCGTTTCGATTACAGTCTGTCAGAATCCCGTCTTCAAGAAGTTCGAATACAAACACTCGTTTCGCTCTCCCAATCTCGCGCAAAGGGATGGATCCATTCCGTTTTGGATGGTAAGTATTTCTTCCCATTTTAATTTTTTCTAACAATAAGCCACCGTTTTTGGAAAACATGTAACGCGATTAGACCTATACAGACTTTCAGCTAAGAAGAAAAACTATAGAAGGGGTCTGCAATAAGATTTTAAGAGAATATTTCGTCTTAAGGGGTTGGGCTTGAGCTCTGCCTAGGTCTGAGTGTGAGTGTGAACAGCGCCATGCAAATGGGAATATTTCCATTTTGCACAATTTGCCTTCTTGTATATGCGTTCAAGGGATTTGGAAGATCGCAATTTCATTAAACTTCAAAAAACTGAAAAATAATCACTTCCATTTAGTGCCCGAAAATGTAAAAGCGCTTTCCGCACAACCATCACATCGTAGTTTATCAGAAAGTTGTTTTTGTTCGACAAAGCTTGTGATTTCCCGTGAATTACTCTTCTTGGAGCAAAACCCTTATTCGTTACTTCATTGAGTATGAATTTTGCAGGTGACAGGCGATGCGATAGCCTCGAGTGAGCAGCTGCGTTTGGCCCCCTCCATGAGAAGCAGGAAGGGCATTGCCTGGAACAAGAGACCGCTCACCGAATCGGAGAACTTCCAGGTTGGTTATTCGCTCTTTCGACTACTCGAATAATTCCTGTTCAGATCGATGTGAGCGTGAAAGTGACCGGTCAGGGCAGGGTTGGTGCCGATGGATTGGCCATTTGGTCGGTTGAAATGGAAAGAATTGGGAGAAAAGACAAATTGCAGGTACACAGCTCAAATGGGCACACTCGGTCCGGTATTCGGAGCGAATGACTTCTGGACTGGAATGGGTGAGTATTTTATCAGTTTTAATTGTTTTAACTGAAATTCTTCTCATTACAAATAACCAAACAACTATAACTTTGACAAGGATACGATTATTATCGTTTTTTGTTTAGTTTGTAAAGTTTAGAAAAATTGCAAATCTTCTAACGAATTGTCAAGAATATTTATTTACCGCTAAACTCTATTGAATTACATTTTTTGTAATGTAATTTACAAGGAGCTGAAAAACCTATTCTTCAGGCCTGTTCTTGGATTCATTCGACAACGACAACCAGAAGAACAACCCGCAAGTGGCTCTGATGATGAATGACGGGACGAGGAGCTACGATCACCATACCGATGGAAGTCAGCAGATCCTGTCAAGTGAGATTTATTTAACATCTTGATAATGAGAATACAACTTATCAGTCTGATATATGCTATAGGTAGTATTTATTATCGCTTTTCCATGAACTTCCTTTCCCTAAATTCGGTAAAAGTGTAGCCATTTAACAGATACAGGAATCCCCTAATTCAATGTGTGACTTTTCTTCTCATAAATTTCATTCATTTTCCTCTAAAATTGATGAACACTAAATTAGCCGTTTTTGCTTTGTATTTTGAAAAAAAAACCAGTGTTTCAGGCTGCCAACGCGATTTCCGCAACAAGCCGTTCCCTGTGCGAATTCGCATCGAGTACATGAAAAATGTGCTGACTGTGCACATCGACGATGGAATGCAGCAACAGCCCCGATACGAGTTGTGTATGAGGTGGGCTAGTTTCTTATAACAATTTTACAACACAATTACATTCTTGTTTCTCCAGAATTTCTATTTTGTTTTGTTAACTTTCTATTTAACCAGTTCGTACAATCAAATGATGTTACAACTTTACAACCAAACATATATTTTTTAAAAGAAACATTTATAGAAGAAAAGAATGCATGTTTAGAAGGTTTAATCTTCAGTCCTATCTTGAATAGGGTTTACTCTATCAAAGTTGAATTATATTTTTGCATTTACCTATTTATCTTCAATATTCCAGAGCTGAGAACATCTTCCTGCCTCGTAACGGCTACTTCGGAGTGTCGGCAGCGACAGGCGGCCTGGCAGACGACCACGATGTGCTCGACTTCTCCGCCTACACGCTCTTCGCCGACGCACAACGACCTGCCACTGAGACTCTACTGCCTCAAGCTGAGAAGGACAAATACGATGCTGAGTTCGAGAGACAGATGAAGGAGTACGAGGCTGAGAGGGCTAAGTAAGGACGATTTATTTCTAACCATTTTTGTTCACAACTTGAAGAATAGTGTGGAAGAAGTTTCCCTTTTCCTGAAGCATATATTTCTACTTCTCACATACTATTCTCCAAGTTTCAAAATCTTCAGCGCTGCAATATTCAATTTTACCAACGCTTTCTATCATCCAAAGAGATTTTGTGAATTTGAATTAGTCAAATGAAAAAACTTGCTCATTGATAAAGCACCCTATTTAGATTCAAGGAGCAGCATCCGGACAAGGCGAAGGATGACGACGAATTCGAAGATGCCAAGTATTTCGAGGACCAGACTGCGAGGGAATTGAGACTCATCTATGAGAGTCAGAACGCCATTCATCAGGTAAGCTGAACTTTGTCAGTTGGACTTTTTTCATGTGAATAATGTACTCGCTCAAATTTCACCAAAGCTTGATTCCAAATCTTTCAGACGATGATGCAAATGGACGAGAGACTCAAGCAGATCCAAGCGAGTCAGACAGGAGCTGTCTATCAGCCACCTGCTGGAGGACAAGGTATTAATTTACGCTAATAGTAAGAAGACTTCTTTGAGTATAATAAATTATCCTTTGAAAACAAAATAAGCGACACTTGGCTTGTTTTTTGTCTTTTTTCTAGGTATTGTTTCACACGGAAAAAAAAAACATTTTGAATTAAACTCCTTGTTTCTATTTCAGCCCCGGTCGCAGCCGGCGGTGGCTTTGCGCCTCACGAGAAGAACGAAGTGATGCAGAATCTGCGCGATCTGTCGTCGAGCATTCGCGACATGAAGCAGTACGTCAATGAGATCTTCACTAAGACATACAATTTGGAGCAGAAATGGGGACAGGTTGACACATTTTACTAATTTATATTATAATAGTTAAGAAAATGAGACGTTTTGAAACAGGAATATCCTGTAAAATCACTTCTTTTCATATTCTCATTAGTGCGAATAGTAAAACTAGCTTTTATCCTTCATTTGAACTCGCTTTATTCTTCCAGGGCGCTCCTCAAGTAGGAAATGCTGGCGGAGGCGTTGCGATCGACAGCTCAATGCATCAGAAGGTTGACAGTCTCATCAACGAAGTCCGTGCCGTCAGAGCAACTCAGGTAAATGGTCTACTTTGATGCATCGAACGAATGGTTGAATGGCTCAGTGGTTGTCTGTTAACCACTCGATGAATTATCACTATGGCCGATGATTATAAAATCACTGCTGTTTACGTACAGACTGTCAGAGATGAGAACTTTCCTTCTAAATGAGGCCAATTTGCAAAATTCAAATAATTAGTTTTATGAAAATTAAAAAGGAAAAATCATTCCACAAGAAGTTGCATTCTCTTACTAAATGTCCAAACTTTCTTTGCCTTCTCGCAGACTCATGAAAAACGATTTGCTAACATTTTGCAAGTAGCGACTTTCTATAGACATAAAAACTAATATTAATTTTCAGTCCGGAGGCGGCTCCGCAGGTGTAGCAGGAGGCTGTCCAAACTGCTTGTCCTCTTCCATTTTCCTCACGATCATCTTCCTCCAATCCGCTGTCATCATTGTCATTGTCTACTGGAGGTTTGCGCTGACTTTTTTTTTATCTCAATATTTTTCTTTTTTAAATTTTTTTATTATCACAAAGATTTCAGGAGTAAACCGGAGAAGGCGAAATTCTACTAGAAGGAATGAATGGATCGGAAGAAGAACATTCTCCCAAGTGCTGCCGTCGTCCCACGTCCCATTCGTGCCTGGCTTCTGCCTCTGCTTCACATCCAAATGTAGGTCATCTGTTATTTTCCTTTTGCACAGAGAAGTCCTTGGCATCGAGCGCTAGATCAAATTTGAACGGGCATTTCGCTTTTATCGTTGAATAGTGAGATTTTTCAAGAAAAATGAAACTTCTTTCTTTCATTTCAGAATTGAAAGCGACATTCTCGTTTATTTACCTAATTTCTAAATCCCAAAGCCCACAACTATTTTTGTCTTTGTCTTTCGTCTCGAATAAATCTATAACTCATTCTAGTTTCAAAGCAAAGGGGTTATTTCTGATTTGATTGAATTTTTATCGGATTTCACTTTTCGAGTTTCAAAGAGATTACATTATTGCCCAAAATGTGTTCACTTTTGTTCGTTTCTGTCAAAATAGTCTTCCATTTCAAGTTGGATTCCTTCCATTGTGATTCTATTCCCATTTCCTAGCAAATTATGAATCTGGTGATGTTTCAAAGTACTGAACGATGCGTTTTCATTCAGAGGGTTCTTTTCTCGTTTACATATGGCCGTTTCATAATTTATTTCTTTCAACGTGGTTTGTCTTTATCTTCAATAGGTGAATTTACTTCTCAACTTCAAGGTGGCTGATTATCTTTACTTTTCATCCGATATAGAAGACAGTTATCAACATATTTTATCAAATTTTTATTTTATGAATCTGAAATTTTTTGATAATTTCATCACTTTTAATAAATTATATTTTTTTCACAAATCACGGACTCGATCGAAAGCTTGCACGCAGAAAAATGAAGGTGAAAATTTTGAGCGAGAAAAACGAGAATCATGTCGAATGTGATGGAAAAGTAGCAATATGTCATGGTTCAAGATAAATTTAGAAAGGCACAGTTCAAATTGGGATATTGCTTAACTTCGTAGGAGAATTTTAAACTGAAATAAAAATTAAAGCTCATTGAAAAGTAATTCATAGTCAGAAGAGAAATGGCATGAATTGACTAAACTTCAACCCAAACACCATAAAACTCTTTATTCCTACTTCTTGCGATCCATCAAGTGATGCAGAGTTCCTTCGAAAACAGAACTCAGCGGCTGCAAATCTTCAGGCAGATTTCTTACCGATTCCATAATCTGAAAGGAATGGCATAAGAATAGCGAAAATATCAAGGAAACATTCAATTATGATCTAAGTTGCCTTCATTATGAACAAGCACAGATCATATTGTAAATGGATTTTTACAAAGAAAACTTTTGAAGATCAGCTTCAGAGAATGCCATGCATCGGGATAAATTTCTATTTGAAAAATTGCAATTTCTTACTCCGTCATTCATGTACTTTTCGAATCGACTGAAGTCCTCCCGCAGTTTCAGTTGAGTGTAGATCTTCTTCACAGTTTCTATGCTTTCGGCATCTGGTTTTCCAAATGAGTTCTGAAAGAAAATAGTAAAAATGGTTAAAATGCAAGAAAAACCTTGAAAATCTCCAAATCGTTTATTTTGTTCTGCTGCAATTTCTGCATAGCTCTCACAGCAGGCCAGGTGCACTTCCCGTCCTGAATGTCCGTCCCGATTTTGCCTGTCACATTCGAATCGCCGTACACATCCAACATGTCGTCCTGAATACCTGACTTTTTTTTTCGAAATATGAAATTTGATCAGTAAATTCGTAAATGCATGAGCATTTGGAAACTACGAACGCATAGGAAAGGTAAATTGAGAAGATAGGGTATTGAGTCTTTCCTCGCATATTTGTTTCGAAAATTTCAAATTTTCAAATGAATATTTTCAGTAAAAATATTTTTATTTTACGACAAACTAACCTGTGCCTGGAAGAGGAATCCGATTTTGTAGGTAATGTCCCTGATGAGTTGATGATGACCGAGGTAATCAGCCAGAAACAGAGCCACTTCGATCGGGTTGAAGAAGGAATAGTGAGAGGTCTTATGCTCCACTAGCAGTTCATATCTGAAAATGAATTCATTTATCAGAAATTGCTTGGAATAAAAATGCCTCTGCCAGCTGAGAGCATCCAAATTGTGCATTGAATTTGTATCCAGCAATTGGCCGATCAGGGTGATTCGTTTTGACTGAATATGAGAATGAGATTTAGGCTAATTCAAAAGGTTGAAAATTTTATGAAAGAATGGCAATAAAGTACAATTATAGAGAGTGAAGCCTTTCGAAAAAAATGACCTCCTGAAATCATAACCGCCTAGGCAGTTGTAAATCCAGGAGGCTAAAAAATTACGTTTGGAAATGAGATTTGCATATTTTGCTCAAATGAATAAACTTCAAGAAAAAATCTTTAGAAACTAAAATTTTTGAATGGGAGTAAAGGAACAGGTTATTATAAAATGCCTACCCTTCGATAAGCCTCGCAAATTCTGTCGACATTGGGGTGGTCGCTGAGAATGTCTCGAAGGATGTCTTCGATGAAGGCCTCCAGCAAAAAGCAGTCGTTGATTGCTGACAGACCCACTTCTGGCTGGAACAGATAATTCATTTACAGGGAAATTACCCATTCGAACAAGCAACTCACCCTTTTGTACCAGCAAAGTTTTCCTCTTCTCGTCTCAGATCCATCCATTATGTCGTCAGCAATCAGGTAGAATGTCTGCTCCTAAATGAAGAAGTTGATCCTCATAGTCATCAAAAATTCAGAATCTATATAATTCCCATGATAACAGGATTCTTGCGAAAGAGATGATCTTCTGCATCTTGAAAATGATGGCTCAGGTTTGGAAATTTGTATATTTACTGTCTAAATCTTCTCGCGTGAAATTATAAAAGACCAGTTTTTTAATCTCCATTTATAAGCATTTTAAAACTTACAATTTCAATAGTGGATGCGACTTCATCGAAGAGAGCTCGTTTCGCCTCGTCCAATTTGGGCAGCATCGCCTTCGTTGCATCGATGCACAGCTGAGCTCGACCATACTTCCCTCCAAATACCGTCTCTTTGAATAGCTAAATGGTTTTTTGAGATTTTATTCTTTTAAAGTTAAAGAAAGATGCTCAAGTCATAGGCAAAGATTGTCAATAATACGCTTTGGCAAAATTAGACAAATTTCGCAGCTTGCATTTGCTAACGGCTTTTATTTTTATTTTTCTTACAATTGGCTTCCTAACCATAACTCTGATGGCGAATACAAGAAACAGGAACTTTAACTAATCTTTAATAAAATCGAATAAATAAATAAATTACCGACAGAGCCTTGTAATTGACGATATCGTGTTCGAGAGTTCCCTTGGGGAATCGAGCAATTGCCTTGTTCATGAATCGCTTGCAGACTCGATGCAGGGCTGACTCAATTAGGGCTCGGCACATCTGAATCAAAGAATTTATGTTAAAGTCGAAAAATTTCGAAGATTCACCAACTTTCCAATTTTATTAAAACAAACAATCAACTATTTTTGGTTAGATATGCAAAAAAAAAAAATACAAATTAATGTTCGAATTTAGAAGACTAAATTAGAGATAAACTTCTTGGGAAATAATACGTATTTCACAAAGCAATATTTTCAAAACCTATCCAAGACAAATTTCATACCGTTTGAAAGTTTGTCAGAAGGAGTCAAATAGTCTGTCAGTTGTGTTTCTTCTTTTCAATTGCCGCTGTCTGATTGTCAATCTCCCTCCTCTTCGCTTCTTTTGCTCTTCTGCAAAAACAAACAGTCATAAACTTTTGACAGTCTGACCCGGAAAATTTCAAGATGAAAGAATAAGAATTGTAAAAATATGATCAGATCGTCGTGCAACAATCTCGTTTAAATCAATTGAGAGCCACTGAAAATCGAATAGATTTATTTGGCAAAGAAACAAACTTTATGTAAATAAGTGGATTATTCTGCGGCATAAATTAAAAGATGATTTGATGTCTCGCAAAAATGAACTTTCAAAGATCGGATGATGATAATCGGGGCAATCAACAGTCAAGCTATTGCAGTTTTCTTCTAAACTCCCAACAGTTTTTGCAAGACAACAGTAAATGATCTTGGTTTTATATACTCGTATGAATCAATAGATACATCAAATCAAAATCGAAAGAAATGTAAAGCGTGAAATTGCCAATGATGATTATGTAATTTAGCCGTTTCTGAGCTTTCGAATATGAATTTGTAGATTCGTAAAATCATTTCTTTCAGAAGAAAATGTTGAATAAGCATTAGCATGTTCTTATAAAAAAAAACAATTAATAAATTTACGATTCTATCAAATCCAAATATGTTTCCTTTGCTTTCAATCATCTTCTTCCCACTCTGCATCGTCGTTCTCCTCTTCTTCCTCACTGCTCTCCCCATATACGTGCACCATTCTCCTCTTCAGAATCGCAGCCACGTCGTGACTCTCTGTCGCTGCCTTCTCCGCTGCTGCCTCTTCTGCCATCATCACCTGCAAATCAAGAAGTTTGTTGAGAATTCATCTTGCCTCCTGTATCTCTTTTTCTTCAGTTCAATTGCATTCTTTACAAATAAAATTGAATACAAATTCGAATTGATATCGCAACATGAAAATAGTCAAAACTAGTCAAAGATTAAGCATCATTATTTTGTTCAAAGTACTTTTTTTCTATTCGAAAAAGGTAGAAATAAAAGAGAATCTCAATTACAAATTTACCCACCTTTCTCAACTTGTGCCCATTTCTGATTTCGGCCAGCAGATTCATTCTGCCTGCATTCGGCGCAGGCAGATTGGAAGCAGTCGAATTAGAGCCTTCGGTGGCAGCAGGCTGAAATGAAATGGGATGGGATTAAACGAGTCAGACGGGAGAATTCAAGGAAGGAACAATGTGGAAGAACCTTGGAAGCAGACGCGAACGTGGCTGCATTCGGGGCCGACAGAGGATTGGACATGAGGTTGGCAGGGGGAGGGGGTGGAGGTGGAGGAATCTGAAATGTGTCACATGAATGCAAGGAAAATATGTGCGAATTGGGATTGGGATATTGAAAGGCGCAAGATTTTCTCAAAAGCGTCAATTTGCTGCTCTTTTATAAAATGAAATGAAATCAAATCAAATTTTTGAGTATTCCAATCTATGAAAGACACAATATCTACTTCATAAAGTACAATAAGGAAATAGCTCTCGGGGAACCATTTTCCTAAGTCACAAGTGAAAGGATAGCACGTTGAACACTTCATCAGGATCAATCCATCCTCAACGATGCCAATATATGATGAAAGTGCACATAAAGAGAGTCTGTGCATAAAGGTAAAACGCGATTCGTTGTGCCTCAACTATGCATTCGATTGTACAAAAGGTAGGATATGATGATGACAGATAGCATTCTCTATGAATTGTTCTCTACATTTTGATACCTTTTTCAAGTGAACGCTTGCTTTGAAACTATAATGCAATATTTTTCTCTGCTGAAACGCGAATTAGTTTCTCTTGAAGAGGACGATTGGACTAACCGACTGAGCCTCGCTGCTGGGGACGAATTGCATGGCGTTTTCGGGAGGGGAGGGAATTTGCTGGACGATGGAGGAGTGCATGAGAGCGGGAGGCGGAGGAGGCAGGTCATCGTCGTCGATTGACAGAATAGCCAGGTCGGGGGGTGGCAATTCGGAACGCTGAAACGTTTAATGTCTATAAATGTTGCAATTAAAAGTAAGTTCCGCAATCTAGAACACATGAATTTGACGATACTTCTAGAAAACGCAGGTATTTTTGCTTTCCATTAATAAGTGCAGGTATGAAAATTACTGGGAAGTCATTCTTATCATCATGTGTTCTTATTCTGTTTTCATCAAATGTGTCAATCTCATTTGAAATTTGTGAAGAGAGACATGCGAAACTAATCCATCTTACTTCTCATCTCTTTCTGTCACTCACAATAAAGACACCGTTTTTTCTTGGCATGATAAAAAAACAACTCCATAATTTCATGAAATAAATCAAAGCTCCTTACATCGGTAAGATTCCTGGAAGGACTGTTGGAAGCCCTCTGCTGCCTGGCCATCATGATGCTAGTTGGATTGACAGAGCTGGAATAGGCGGAAGCAGAGCCGGCTGCAGGGGGAGGAGGAACGATGTGGGACTGCGACTGCAGACTCATTCCTGCTGGGGGTACCATAGAAGACGGCTGCATCTGAACAGATGATCATAAACTCTCACAAATCGCTGATATCAATTTCAATCAGAGGTGGGAGAATAATTTCTTCAAAAGTTCAGGCATTTGACAAGTAAAATAAACATCGAAATTTTGAGAAGAAAAAGAATAAAACGATAAGTGAGCATAAAATGGCTGAGAATGAAGACAGCACTCCTATTCACTCGTGTTTCGAGTCATTTAAGAAAAATGAGAAGATAGTGTGGAAGTTATTTCTTCTCTCGAGTAGATCGTTCATCGAGGTTCTTTTGAAAATGAGAAGAAGTGAAGAAATACCTGGTAGTTTTGTTGCATGTGGATGTCCTGTCTGTTGTAATTCATCTGCAGTCCCAGTGCCTGTGGGGCCTGGTATTCCTCGGGGAAAGAGAACACGCCCATCGGCTGATTGCGCAGTTGGTTCATGTATCTCAAAATATGGCTTTTTATTAGAATTTGATGGCAAACTCTGGAAATCTTTATTTTTTCTTCCAAATCATTCACGGTTCCTGTGTTGCTATTAATCCTCATTAGAACGAGGTGCGACCACAAAGATGTTCGTTTCTGCACACTATTTTCGTGTGGTCGCACCTCGTTCTAATAGGATTCGTATCATTTCTGTGCTCGTGTAACAAAAATAACTCATTTAGGATTTTAAGGAAGAGTTTTGAATAGCTTTCGATTTTGGTTTAGATTTCCTAAACTCAGTTGCTAGTTCACACTCACTGATAACATTTTGAGGGAAAAATTTCAAAGATTGTAACTCTTTTCCAATTCTATTAAAACCCAACCTGTTAGCATTTTGCCTAGGAACGTCAGTCTCCTGCATCTGTCTCTGCTGTGCAGGGGGCCTCGTCTTCTTCTTCTTTGGACTCTTGTTCGGATCAGTCGGGGATTTGACTCTTCTAATGTCAGCTCCTTTCAGAATTTCCTTCGACCACAAATCGAAGAAGAATGCAGGATTCGTGTACAGCGATAGGGCACTTTCCTTCGACTCTCTGAATTTAGAAAACTTCATAAATTCACCAAGCATTTATGAATTTTTTGATCAGAAATTGCAGAATGTTGAAAACATCGAAATAGGCCAAAATCGTTTTTAAGCTAAGTTAAGAAAAAGTACTAGGTCCTTATAGCTGATCTTTACTTCGACTCATCATCGGCATCAAGAATAGTGGATTGCAGTTCATTTCTCAACGTCCAAACGTGTCATACCTGTACGGATTGAGTGCATCCAAGTTGGGTGGCTGATCGCAAGTGGCATATTTCTCCGAGAGAGCAGTTGGCAGCGTGCTTCTGTCCAGAATGTGTTGGTCGAACAGCATCGATGATTTGAAGGCCTTTCGCATGTGCAGCTCTTCCAAGCGAGCTAAAATGGTATTATCTCTTAGTGAAATTGTCGAATTTTAACTAAGAAATGGTTGTTTTTTGGAAAAGAATATGTGAATCACTAAAACTGATATGTATAAAAAATTTTCTCCCGACATCCTGGATTGAATTTCAGTCCTTTTTCCATTCTCATGATCATTGAATAATGGATTTGAATTCTCCAGTGCAAAATTCATTATTTATCAGGAACTCACCTTGATCGCTGTTAATGTCGAGTCCGCTGACCTTGGCAGTGAGTCTCTCGATCCTCTGCTGCAGCGTCGACGATTTGTGCTCGAGTTTCATCGCCTCGTGGAATATTTCGCCCGCAATGTGCTCTGCGTGTTTACTAAAGTTCAACCCATCGAAAACTTTAGAATTTGTTATGACAGGCTCAAACTTTCGTGCATGACTTATAATCATGAGACTAAGATGAAAAACCAAAAAGGATCTTTCCAATTGTTCATGAAAATATAACGTCTTCACCAGATTTGGAATCAAGAGTTCAGAAATTGTTCATACAAAATGCAGAAACTGACAAGAAAAGTGAAAAATTTGAACAAGTCGACAAAAACTGCCGTTTCAATCTCCAAATTCATGGTTTTTCATGTTGTTCGCTTTTAAACTTTTACCTGAGCGAACTGAGCTGTCTGATGAGATTGGCGAGAGTTCCATTGGCGACGCACTGCAGTTCCTCCCTCTGCACGTTGGAGGGCAGAGTGCCTCTGCTCACGTTCGAGGGGGAGATCGATCGCTTCACCAGGGGCATGGCCCTGCAAAGCAGCCAACCAATTAGACGATAATTGGGCACTAATTGACGATAATTAATTAATTATCGTCGTTCGAAGGAATGAGTATTTGCTTCCAACGCGATTGAGAGAGTGTCCGCGTATTTCGCACATATGAGGTCTTGCTGCATTCCTCAATCAATAATCTTATTGCCCTATTTTTCCGCCCATCTCTCTCCTCTCCCTTCCATCTCACTCATTCGAGTTTCAGCTCTCGTCTCGTGTACTCCTTCTGAATCCCCCTCCCCCCACTCCACTTCAACATGGCTGCTGCTGACCCCGTTCGCTATTCCGTCTATGGTGAGTCCACCCTCCAAACAGCCCCCAGATCACCCAGAGAAATCGGGATTTCAGCTAAGCTGGGCCCAAAATTTGGGCCCAATGTCCCTTCAACCCTTCAATGATTTGCCCTTTCCCCCTGACTTGAACTGACTTGAGTTTTACCCAGATTTGTTTGCGAATTGACTGATTTCTCGAGAATGAAGTAATTCGTTGCAGGTGCAGACGACCCGTAATGGTGTCGACTGAAATAGCGGCCGGGCCAGGCCTCAATTGGCCTAAGCCACCCACACCGCTGACCTGACCTGAACTGACACTGACTGATCACTGTTATTCTTTCTGCTATCAAAAACACGCTTGTCTCCAATGGTAGAGGCATTTACGGATAATCAAAGGATTATCCCTTTCCATTATTTCTTGTGTTAATTACGAATTACGAGTTTTTTTAGTAGATTCAGTTAGACTGATTCTGAGCTGAGCGTAGGTGCATTCGTAGGACTAGGCTAGGGACTCGTTGCATTGTAAGCGGCCTTCTGAGATTGTCTCTAACTTGAGAACTAGGGTCTTCGTAGAATAGGACAGAACAAACGAGGGAATTGCCATCGGGGATGAGATGGGATTAAAAACCAAATCGTTCATTTTGTTAAATCAGAACTCCATCTCAGACCGGAACAATGACTAAATCTTGGATACCGTATAGTCCAAGTGACTTGAAATGGTCATTTTCGTATGGTTCCGAAAACGTATCAAGTCACTCGAGGAACGAGTATCTGCGGTTTTGTCATCCCAGAAAAGTATTTAAAGATAGTTTAACCGTTATCCACTTCAGTTGGAAACATCCCCTACCACACCTCGAACAACGACCTTGGAAACTTCTTCTCCCAGGCCGGACAGGTCGTCAACGTTAGGTACGAGTAAAAGACAACAAGGTTCTTGCAATTTTCAACAGAACTGCAAAATCATGTCGACTCAAGAAAAAATAACATTTTGCAGACTGGTGAACGACCGCGAGACGGGTCGCCCCAAGGGATTCGGATTCTGCGAGTTCGCTGACGAGGCTGGAGCTCAGGTAAATTCGACTATTACCTGAAGAATTAAACCATTGTACAAACGTTCAAATTTCAGAATGCCATCAACATCCTGAACGGAGCTGACTTCAACGGCCGCCAGCTGCGTGTCAACTGGGCCAACAAATAAGCCACTCCCCTCCGTTCTGATTGTTGAATGCCCCAATGGGCCCACTATTCCACATTAAAACCTATCCAACCTGACTGTTTCTACCCTTTTCTATCTTAATATTCTTCATTATTCTTTTATGGTAACCCCTTACCTGTAAAGCCTTCTTCCCCTCCTCAAAGTGTCCAAACAAATCGATCTCTTGGTCTTCTTTTGTTTCGTTCTAATTGCAATCATCAATCAGCACTGAAATGATACAATAATCTCACACCACTCTAAGTCCTTTCTCTGCTGTGTGATTATTTTGTTTTCTTCGTGAAATTCTATTGTTTCTGTGTAAAATGTTACCAAGTCGGCTTCCTTCTCCAAATAAATAAACTGTTGTTTTGAAACGATTTGTAGAGCACAAAAATGGTCATTCAAGCCAAAATTATGTGAACTGAAAGGAAGTGAGAGGAAATGTCTTATATTTTCAGTAGTCAGACAACGTGTTCCGTCTGACAGTCCGTCTGCTCGTGCAGCCAATCAGAAGATCGATTCGAGAAATGCCGCCCAGGAAGAGAAAGGCATCGCCTGCAGCTGCAAAGGGAAAGGCCGAAGTGGACAAGAATGAGCGGGAAGAGAAGGCAGACGTCAGTGCTGGGGATGAACTGAAGAACGATGAAAATGGAAGCCTGGAGGTAGGCAGTGCTTTGCTGATTTTGAAGTTAGGATCATGATCGTCGAATATTATCAATGCAAAGCAATTCTTTCAATACATTTTATTCTGAATATTAGCTTTGAAAGTTCAACTCAAACTTCTAAACTAGGATTTTTTATGCGAAAGGAAATTTCTGAACCCGGAAAATGTTTAGACTGCTTACCACTTTTTATTCGTTTTCATTATGCTTCCTACTGTCGTTGTCTTTCAAAGTTGTCATCCTGATCTGTCAACTCCAACTGAAAGATATGAAATTTCATGCTTCAGAAAGATGAGAAGAAAGTGTTCTCGATCTTTGAAAAACGAGCCAAGCCAACGAAATCTGAGAGCGACGAGTCTGTAGAGACAGCCGCAGAGGACACGCAGCCAAGACCGTGGAAGCTGATCTGCTGGAATGTGGCCGGACTGCGGGCCGCTGTCAAGGTGGGAGATTGAGTGATTACAGCAGTTACAACAGTTCATGAATGATTGCAGAAGAGCGACTTCAGCGAGATTCTCAAGGAGGATCCTGATGTAATTCTGTTGGAGGAGACCAAGTGCAAGGAGTGGCCGGACGAAACAATCAAGGCTTTCAAGGTACTTTTTCCCCTATCATCTCAGTTCAGCCATTGAACATTTCCAATGCAAAATGTTCTGTGCCAATAATTTTTCACAGAAATAATAAGACTGAAAATTCATGTTCAAGGAGGAATTTTAGGCAAACGTATGGATAGATAGAGCGAATGCAAAGATTTTCACGAAAATTTTATTTTCAAGACATTCATGAAAAAATGATTTCTTGGGTGTGAAATATTCTTGATCTTTCACATCAAATTCTCAAAATCTAAGATCGAATTTCAGGGCTACAAGAGGACGCTGTTGGTGTCGGAGTCGAAGAATGGCGGCTATGCGGGTGTGGCTCTGCTCAGCAAAACTGCTCCTCTCAACGTAGTTCTCTATTTCAATTCATAGACGAAGCCCGATTGTTTCCAGATAATTCGAGGCATCGGCAACAAGACATTCGATGTAGACGCACGCCTCATTATCGCTGAATATCCCCGATTCTACTTTATCGGTCAGAATTGAAATGAATAGCTATGTTTAGTCACCAGCATTAACCATCATTTATATCTGTTACCAAGCTAAATATCGGGGAAAATTACGCAATATATTACGATTTTTAACCGGAAAATATTGATGATAATGATGTGCAAATGTGCAAGATGCCAAAGCTCACTTAAAAAGACTAATTTCAGGAGCATACGTGCCGAACAGCGGTCAGGGTCTGGTGAATCTGGACAAACGGGGCAAGTGGGACGAGCTGTTCCTGGAAAAGATCAAGGAGTTGGACAAAGAAAAGCCTATCATTTATGGAGGCGACCTGAACGTGGCTCACAATGAAATTGGTTAGTGAATTGACAATGATTTGCACAAAATGATGATTTCAGATCTGGCCAACCCTGAGAGCAACCGCAACAAGACGGCTGGATTCACTGACCAGGAAAGGGAGGCATTCACAAAGCTGCTCGAGGCTGGATTTGTCGTCAGTCTATTTATTTATTTTGAAGATGTAAAAGTGACACAATAAATGAAAAAGAACCTTCCTAAAATTCTATTTGTATGAGAATTTTTTTTGCATTTTCCTCTTCAAAAGTTTTCTGTAATTCATTTTCTCGCGACTCTGATGCAGAACGATTACAAAAGAATGACAACATTTTCAGATGCTAGATGAACAAACTAGAATCGCATTTTCAGGACACATACCGTAATCTGAATCCGGACAAGAAAGGAGCTTACACGTACTACTCGTACCGCTTCAATGCGAAGGCCAAGAATGTCGGATGGAGACTCGACTACTTCGTTGTCAGCGAGCGCGTCATGGAACAGGTTGCCGTTTCTCCGTTCAAGCATACGCTTTGAAAAGAATAGATGATACCGATTTTTTTCAACAAGTGAATTCTGTGAAAATACGCCAACCTTTTCATTAGAGCTGCCTACAGGTATTGAAAAATCATGCTCGTGCCTATTAAATCTAAAATGTTCGTATCTTTCGCTTGTTTTAACTATGAGCAGGCATAAGTTGCCTATACATTTCACTTGTTCCCTTCCATAGTTAAGGAAAAACTTCACATCTGTACCTTACCTATGGGCAGCTCTGCTTTTCACTACTCTTGTTTGAAGCAGAAGAACTATTTCCCACTCATTGATATGAAATGTTCGGTAAATCATCCTAATTCCAGTTAGATATGGTTGCTCGTCCACTAAAACATGATTGTTTAGTCACGAACGATGATTGAAGTGATTGAGTCGTTCAATTGTTTTTCAATTCATTTGGAGGTGTGGTTTTCAGGTGAAATCGAGCGAAATCATGCGCGATGTGAATGGAAGTGACCACGTGCCCATTGTCTTGAACATTACACTCTGAAAGGCAGAAAGACTGACTGTGGAAATACAGACTGGCAGAGACTGCAGGTTGCAGATGAACACTTCATCTTTCCTTATTTTTCTTGTTGCAATATATATCTATTGATCTATTTTCCCTTCCAGATACTCAATTAGCCACTTGCTCTACGAGTTAGTTTCTTTCTTTTTGCAGGTAGTTTTCAATTGATTGGCTACCACTCCATTATTTATTCCCGACTCGTTATTCTTTTTTCTATTACGAGTTTTATGTTTTCTATCGTGTATTTTCGCAATAAAGTCTGATATTTTATTCGAGTCTCACGAAATAATTCAAATGAGATCACTCAATCCAGTCCTCATTTTACGCGCCCTTCCCAGAAATAGGGATCGACTTTCTTTTTTTTCTATGTGGGCAACTCACGTCACTTCTCAGCTGATGATAAATCGGCAATGTTCTCACGATAAAAACTGACTAATTTTATGAAATTCGTGTTCTATCACCTACCTGTCTTTTTTCAATCGATCGATCCTTCAAATTGGGAAATTCCACGCGAACACTAGAAATTTCGAATTTCTCAATCGATTCGTTAGTTTCGAAGATTTCGTTTTGTTTTACTATTCAGAACTCGAATGGATCTTTTGAATTGTCGAATTTCAGGTTTCCCCTCTCTTCTTCCCGGTAACTCACGTCAACTGCACCATTAACTTCTAGTCTGTTCATCGTTCTAGGCATCAATTGCACACAATGCTGAATCTGAAGGCTCGACTGAATGGCAAAGTGGATGAGGACAGACAGTACATGCAGACGAGGGTCGCTGTTCGGGAGAGGCTGCTTGCACAGGGTATGCATTTTTAACGTCTATTTATCGAAACTTGCTTTTGATAGATGACATTTTGGCTTTGTAATGAGTTGTTCGAGTTTTTGGAGACTGTACAGCTTCGTGACTGTAGACAAACTCAGTATGAATACAAATCTAAAATGAATGAGAATTCTTCCAACGCCTACACAATCTGAGCAAATAAAAAGTCATCTTGGGAAAAAAATACTGACAAAAGTAAACTGTAAGAAGTTTGTCGCGGAACTCATTGATCATTTTCCATCTGATCGCACAGAATGAATTTCTGTCATAAAAGTAAAAATTGGTGTTATTTTTTGAGTCAACGAAAGGTATTTTCAGAGCTGCACGAATTGGAGCAAACGCTGCGGAATCAGAACCAGTGCCGATTGACATTCCCCTCGACCTCTGAACGACACGAGATGTACCTGACAATCACTCCTCAGGAGGGCTACTACAGGGGAGGCACCTTCAAATTCCACATCTCCGTTCCGCCCGAATACAATATTGTGGTGAATATTAATTTCGTTGATTAACTTTTTTTTTTTAATTATTAAAATTGTCATTTATGATGGATTCTTGTATTCATCAACTGTTAGATTTGTCAAGAAATAAGGAGGCGAGAAAATGTAGGAAAATAAAAATGAGAAAAAGACCCTTTGACGAATCACAAGAGGGCATTTATGATCCTTTCAAAAAATGTTTCTTTTATTTCTTATTTTTGGAGTTAGATATGAGTGGCATAATCGTATATTCTTTTATCATTTCAGCCCCCGACAGTGAAGTGCCTAACGCGCATCTGGCATCCGAATATCGCTGAGGACGGCGCGATCTGTCTGTCCATTCTCAGACAGAACTCTCTCGATGCATTCGGATGGAGGCCCACTCGCAATCTGTCTGAGGTTGGAAATAGCTTCAGTTTATTCCTTTTCAAAATTGCAATGCAATTATATTTCACTTGGAACTTCAGCGATGGGATTTTATTTAGACAGAATAGTGATGTGTTACATATAGGTTTCTTAAACGTTTCCCAACGAGATTTTCGAAAGCTTTCAAAATATTGTAAACCTTCGATTTTTCAAAACCATGGTATTTATCCAATCCTTTATAAAATTGCGATGAGTAAGAATTGATTGCAGGTGATTCACGGCCTTGCCTCTCTATTCGGGGACCTGATCGACTTCAAGGATCCCCTGAATGTGGAAGCAGCGAAGCAGTACGAGCAAAACAAGGACGCGTTCTTGTCGCGGGTCAGAGATTACATCCGCAAATACGCACAGGCACATCACAACACGTGAGGCGATACTCACTGTACCTCTGCTACATAGAACATCGCGGTTGAATCGACAGTATGAAAAGCGGCAATCGATTAATCAGAACGACTTTTTCATATTTTCGGTTTGAACCTGTGATTTTACCAAATTTTACTCATTTCATTCTTGCAGAATTTCCTGAAGAAATCAGGTAGATTTCAGTGAAGTTGCGGTTGACTAAATTTGGAAGTTCTGTAGAATATTTTATTTCATATTTTATCACTTTTCTTCCGTTCGTTAGGATATTTGGCTACATCTTCACCTTGTCCTCGTATAGATTTGAGTGAATCTGAATCGATCTTTCTTATTCCCTTTTCTGCAGCCAACTACGATTCTGCTTTTTTTCTCAATAAATACTTTCCACGCAGTTATTTATTGTTCAAATGAAAAGTAAAAAAGAAACAATGTAATTGGATCAAATCAAACAAGATTGGCAAAAATAAATAAATAAATTGGAGATGTAATGAAAGGTTACATAAATTAACGGATCAAAAGGATTTCATTCTCTTTTCAAAGATGCTTTGCAAACTCGGATGTTTTTGAAGGAAAAATGACATCTTTCGAATTTAACTTCAACAATCGAAAGAGTAATTAGAACCTGAAGCTGAGTAGGAAATATCATCCTGGAAATTTGCAAGACCTCTAATTGATTGCAAATTCTCTTACATCTTAAAAAGTCGAATCGTTCTTTGAATAAGAAGGGTGAATCATTTGCAGATCAAGTATTTCTTTGAAAAAAGAATGGATAAATGAAAATTGCAGAAAATGAGATTTTAGAAGGGCTGAAAATGAAAAGGCCTACCTTGCAAAATAATACTTTTCACATTAGATAGGCTTAATCTTGAAGTGGAGACCAATGAGAGAGAAGACGAGGCATTTGAGGTCCTGCACGAGATAATAGAACGAGCGCAGACCATCAGGGTCCTAAATTTATTCAGGCTATTTTTCTATTTGGCCAAAAATGATCATATTTTCATTCTTGAAAAATTAGGAAAAAGAAGATTTTTTCTTCAAAGGCAAAACAGAATCGATCTTTGTTTGTGAATCTGAATATTGCAGAAAAAGATCGATTTTTCTTAATTATATAAATTTCTTAGGGAAGATGATCTTTTCAAGTCCTTAAAACTGCACTATTTCTTTACCTGGCTGTTGTTTACATCAGCAAGAGCCCCGATCTTTCCAGTGGTGAAGGAGATGTGCTCGTTGTTGCACAGAATCTCCAACTCCTGTCGGCCCACTTTGTCGGGTTCGGGCCATTTTGAGTCGTCTTCCTAAAATTGCAAACACTACTGAAAGATCAGAATGGTTTTGAAAATCAAACTCATGCTCTCTAACAGCCAAAAACAACACGATTTTCCCTTTCCCTCTTTATGTTGCGTTCTTTTTCCCCTCGAAAAAGAACGCGTTGCTCCCCTTTATCTTTTCGTCTCTATTTTCCCGACCCTACATTTATAATGTTGACTGAAAAAACATGATTTAGTGAAAATTAAAAATATGCATTTTATTCTCGTCAACATCTCAGATTTTTCCTGATTTGTTACTAGATTTAAAAGTTAGGATGCGTTGAATAAAAATAAATGAGTGGCAAATATAAAATATTAAATTCTACTTTCACCTCTTTCAAATAGCGAAGAGTTGAATGATTTTTGTTAACTTCACCTCCTTTTTAAAATAAGAATAATCGAAACTTTCATTACGAGGGTGATACCTTACCTGCATGATTTCCGAATCCTCAACGATTCGTTTAAGCTCCTTAATGACAGAGGGCGAGACAGTAGCCTGCAATGACATTCATCATTCCGCATTCCTTCACTCAGGCAATCACTATATGACGACCTCCTGACGACCCGTTTCTTTCCCCACACTATTCCTCCCTACTCTGCCACTCCCCTTATCTCGAACTATAGGAGTCGTCAGGTCGTGGTTTAGTAGCTGCCCTTCACATTCGCTCCCACCTCCTTGCGAATCATGGTGTCGTTTTTGTAGTTCGAGTTGTTCGCATATCGCAGCATTCCATTTGGACGGAACTCGAATTCAAGGAACTCGTGCCCAAATTTACCCTTGTGTCCAACGTAGTATCTGGAAAAAGTACGATAGAGCTCCGAAATCAAGCACGTTGGCAATATAGTGCTAATTTTCGCCTGATTATTGTCAGTAACAAATTAGCATGGCACTGGTTTTAGACATTTTCTTCTGTAAACATTGGATTTAACCAGGTTTAAAATGCTCGAAAAATTTATCATAATTGTTATGTTCGAGAAATCCTGGATGAATCAATGAGATACTAATGCAATAGAAAGAAAGATAGAAAGTGCTCGAGTAAAAACGACTATCAATTCCAATTGATTGACGTTCCTCAAAATGTTTCAATATTTCGAAAACTCGTCTATTCGATTTCAGTAGTTTTTCGTAATTTCTAGTTAGAAAGTTAACCCAACCTGACGTAGAAATCTCCATCGTTGCCCTCGCCACCACCTTCTTTAGCATCACTCATTTTGGGGTGAGGTTCTAAAATGGGAGTTATTTTCTAAAAACGAATAAGATTGAAAATCAGGTATCCAACGGTATAATTACCGTATGTTCAATATAAAAATGTCTAAATTCCTGCAATTGGATAATTTAATCGCAAAGACATAATAACGATCAATAAAACGTCAAATGGTATATAAGATAGGTTTACTTGAATGGAGCAACCACCCATAAAAACAAATGAATAAATAAAATCAGAAGTCGGAGGAAAAGTGGGATCAAGAGAACATACATGAACATTGCCGTGAATCGGTGAAACAAACAGAGAAATCATAGAAATGAGATTGAGATACATTTGAACAATTCGGAGAATAATGGAAGAACTAAAAAAACTGTTTAATTAAAAAAAAAGATTTGGTAAGTAACACGTGAAAACAGCGTCCTTGAAAAGTGGAACGATCAAATGCTCAAAATATTCTTCAGCTGCAAACAATGACATGTGAAGGGTATCTTGAGTTTGATAAATCCTTTGAAATCACAACAAATAAATAGAAAACCTAGGTTAAAATGCTTCAGAAGACTCATCTATCCAGTAGATGTCTTCAGACATTGAACAAAATCATAAAATGAATGATCAGTTGGAGAGAATTTCCATACTAATTGAAGTAATTCTCGTGGAGAATCGATCAGAATGCTGCTGTAAAACTATGCAAAATGAATGGCCACTGTGCTTACGTTTTGACAACTTTCTGAATCGTGGGAAATAAAAGCAATTAGATTTGGGCAGGGGTTAATTGAAGATCTTTAGAAAGTGTTGTGTGATCAATATCGATTCGTTAGAGAGACTCGGAGAGGAATTGAAGCAGAATGTATCAAACAACCTAAAATTTTATGCAAATTAATTTTCAAAAGATGTTTTTCCAGGAATAATGAAATCATAAATTTTCTATCTATATATAGAATCAAACTCTAAATTCACGTCGTGATGTTTCAAATCTCTGAATTAATCCCGTCTTACCATGATTAGCATCTAATTTTTAGTCTTCTTGGCGTCCTCCTCCCCCTCGACAGGGTCTGCAGCAGGCCGTTTGTGTGACTGATTGTCCTTTGCAGGCTCGCTTCCATCGAAGAACTCTGCCTCGTGCTCCACTTTCGCGTCCGTCTCCGCAGTCGAATTGCGCACCTGCAATTTGATTACTTGGGAAATGTCCATCAATTATTTCATGATTAAAAAGTCCGTCAATACAAGGAAGTCAAAGATTCTTTATGAAATCTCACATAGACTACACAGGATTCTGCTTTCAACTTGTAACCTCACGATTTCGTTCAGCTACGACATTTATGTTTTTTTTTCCTTTGTGAATGAAAATATTACTTGAAAATGAACCAATATTAGCTAATTTTTCACTTTGAAAGATGAAGATAGAAAGAGATATGCTAAATAGAGATGAGCAACAACGTTGTAACTTTCAGAGAACTATATCCATTGGTTTAATTCGAAAAAAAAGAAATCTCTTCTGTATGGCATATTATTTCCCATCGGCTATTCTCGATAGTAAAAACAAGAACAAAAAACTAACATCAGGATCGATCGAGTCTTGCGCGAGACTCTTGTCTGGAATGGCCATCGCGTCGTCGGGAATCGGCTGCATCTGTACTGACGGGGCGTGCGGCAGTTCACGCAGATTCTCGAACAATCTCACCTAAATCAATATTATTGATTTGTCCATTTATCCGGGTGCTCAAACTGCTGCACAGTTCATTTTAAAAGGAAAAGATACCATAGTCCTCTGGAGATACTCTTTGGTATTCTGATTGGTCATGTTGGAAGGAGCAATGTGCAGCTTGAAATCAGGGCCAAAGTACTCGAAGTAGTCGTTGTAGGGCAATTCTAACAAGGAAAACTATCAGTGTGTTAACGTACTGTAAGATGCACAAGAATTGTTTCATGAAATTCGACTTTTCTGCAAAATTAATTCGCAAATCAAAAATAACGTTATATGAAGAAAACCAAAAAAATGTTTTCCTAAATGATCGCAAATAAAACACTCACCATTGGCAATGTCAGTGTCGAGTGCAACTGCAGTTTCGT
This sequence comes from Diploscapter coronatus, assembly GCA_964036155.1. Lineage (NCBI taxonomy): Eukaryota > Metazoa > Nematoda > Chromadorea > Rhabditida > Rhabditidae > Diploscapter > Diploscapter coronatus. The sequence continues at coordinate 40,551,215 of OZ038423.1, forward strand.
AAGTCCAACATCGGCTCACGTTTCTGATGGTGTAGCCGCCGCCTCCCACGAGAATCATCGGCACGTTGAAGCCTTTCAGAAAACGAACACATTCTCCGTGGCCTGAGTAGGAAGATTGATTAGAGAAAGATTGTCGATTTATGAATTATACGCATGAGAAGGTATGTACAATGAACAAGTTAAGTACTGCTTTTACGATTGGTGAATTTCCGAAATGAAACTACGGCGTCGAAATATTCGAAATTTTACTCTATTAGAGCTCTGACAATCGCAAATTCAATAATTGCGTGACAAATCTCTTTCCCCAATATATCCTATTCTCCTTCGATTCATTCCATTAGTGTCCTGCTATCGAAAACTCCTCATATTTCCGAATTCATTGTCAATGAATTCAATTTTTGTTCACTTTAAAAATAGCATTAGAAAGTACCTTTGAGGGTGAGATTGAAGCACCCGAGTCGGTCCCCAGTCAGCGAGTCAGCTCCGCACTGCAGAACGATTGCACTCGGCTGGAAGCTCTGCATCACTTGGCTCATCACTGGCTTGAAGATCGACTGCAATTGTTTGACCAAGTAAGAAAAAATACCCGAGTCTAACCAACCTCATAGGACTCGTCATCGATTCCATCGCGCAGTGGGAAGTTCAGCGAGTAATACTTGCCACGGCCCGCACCAATGTCCTGCAAATGGTCAATTATAATGATCAAGATTTGGAATTGTTTGGACAAGAAAGCATAATTGCAATTCTTAACGACTCAATTGCTACCTTCAAATCGCCCGTCCCAGGGAAATATTCTCCATATTTGTGGAAAGAGACAGTCATGACTCTGTCCGTCGTGTAGAAGGCCTCTTCCACTCCATCGCCGTGGTGAATGTCGATGTCCACGTACAGAACACGCTAAAAATCCAATTATTATCCCAGAAATAACATGCTTCATGTGCTTTAGGAAGAATTTCACACGTCTGTTTCTCACGGACATAGGGAGGACTATCGTCAGAAATCCCTTGGCGATCCACCCTCAGTATCTTTTTCAAATTTCTATCTTCAACCTGTGATTAGTCAAAACTCGCAACAGTGCTAGCTGGTGTCATAATTATAATTTCGCTCAAGCGACCTATCCCCTTTAGTTTATTTAGTCTGACGAAAGTGCTCCCTAGGTCTGGTTTCCCATTTTCGTGAATTCCTTGTAGAAGTTTTTGAATGAAAAGATGCCAACTCTCCTATATCTCTTCTTCTTATTACACTTTTCTCAAAAAATATCTTGTGGTCTAGCAGTATTTATTTTGTTAAAGAAAAAACCTTTACCTGATGATGTTTGAGAAGTTCGAGGATGGCGAGGACAATGTCATTCGAGTAGCAGAATCCCGAGGCCTCGCTCCTCTTCGCGTGGTGTAAGCCGCCCATCCAATTGACTGTTATGTCAGCCTGCTTCTTGTTCAGCTTCATTGCCGCTGCTGAAACGTACAAGCATAGGAGAATTGGAAGAAGCAGCAATCAACAAGAAGAATTACCAATCGAGCCTCCACAACTGAGCTGGCAGAATTCGAAAACACCGTCAAAGACGGGGCAGTCCTAAAAGTGGAGAATTAGTGAGTTGTATTTCCCGCCAGAAGATCATGAATCTTGGAAATCGAATTCAATTCAGACGATTCATACACGCTTCCATCCTTTCTACAGTCTATTCTTCTCTCTAAAAGAGGGGGAGCTCGATCTTACTCCCTGCCTTTATTCGTTCTTTCTTCTCCTTTCCTTCAGAAGCGGGAAAGAAATATTGTCTATGACCGATTACTTGAGACTAAGTAAAAGGAAGAGTGATGCATGGAAATTAGCGCATTGTGTGCTGCAGATTTTACGTTGTTATGCCATATTCAAGGGATCAGTTTGACGACTATTTGTACATATGCAATGCACACTTTGCATATTCGATTTTTTTGCATCGTTTATTTGGTCTCAAGTAAACCGGTCATTGATAATAACAGGGAAGAAGTGAGGGAAAAGCATACGTACGCGTAAAGACATACAGGAGAGAGGGGACTCTACCTATTTTGCGCAGAGATATTTTGTAATAAGGAGGATAGAAGCGTGGCATATGGCCAAACGAATCAATGCTTGTATAGAATGGAGGATTTTTGTTAGAATTGCTGCACAAATCAATGAGAGATAAGAAGATTCGTAATTTTCAGGAATTAAGAAATTGATTCACCTCGCCAACATTGAATCTCTGCATCTGTTTGTTGTACTCCGTGATATTGTCAGGTCGAATATTCTTCAGAAACATCATGTAGTCGTCCGAGTGATAGGAAGTCATTTCCTCGAAGGTCGCAGGAATTGGACGCTTAAATTAAATATCCTTGTAGGAATTTAACAAAGAGATGATTCTTGCTCCTCATACAAAAATTTCATAACAAGAATCCCTTCTGAACTCTGCATAAAATTAATTATTGATCGCCATCTCCATTTGTAATTAAAGTGACCAGCTTTCGGGCTAAAGAGAACAGAAAAGAAAAAGTCGCTGAATATCACAAATGATGATGCATCAGTTTGTGAATTCATATTTGGAGGATATAATGACAGATGACGATACTATAAAGAACAGCAGCATCGACATTATTCATTTTGCTCGTAGGTTATTATTTTTGAAATTGCAGAAGCAAATGACTTCCGTAAAATTGATCTCCAAAGTCAGGAAAAATGTTGAGTTGACTTACGAAGACTTCGAGTTTTCTGTAGAGTCCGTAGTTGAGGAGAAGGTTGTGAGTCATTCTGATGCGGTGAGGCTTCATCGGATGGCCTTGTCCATAGTAGTAATTGCCCACTGCAATTCGTAAATTCAAAATAATTTACTTCGACTTGTTTCAAAACCCTCACCATCAGAATCATAGTAGTAGCTGATCCGCTTCTTGCCGTGAGGTTGCACAGACATTTTGATTACCCTCTGAAATATAAATTGGCGTAATTCAAACAGAAACCTAAAAATGGATAAAGCGACTCAATTCAAACGATACGAATATGACTGCGACGCAGCCGCAGCGCATGTGAAAGTAAGCGTTCGCGCAAAGAAAGAAAGAGAGTGAGAGCGAAGAAAAAGGAAGAGATACGAGAGAAGGAGATAAAGACGAGTGCAGTGGGAAAGATCTTTCGAGTGTTGAAAAATCTTAAATTTTGGCTATAAGAAATTCAGGATCAATAAAATTAATCAATTTCATCGGCAACTGCTATTTGACGAGATGATGAGACCTATCTTTTTCCACACTATTTCGCCCTACTTTCCTTCCCTCCCCTATCTGTAACTATAGGTCTCGTCATATAGCGATTACCAATTTCACTTGCTCAAATCCGAACAAAGGATGAAACCATCATGAAAATAAAAACCAGCCGATTTGACGAGTGCTTTACGGCTTTTTCTCAAGTTCGTTAAAGAATCTTCGAGTTAAGGGCAGGGTGTGATAGGATATACTTGGTATTAAATGATCAACTGATTGAGTAGGTTAATTTCTAGTCTCAATTCCCTAGCCCTACACTTGATGAGCTTTAGAAAAAGCCATTGCTTACTGAAAATTTCGAATTTTAGGAATGAATAAATTCAGTTTTAGGGCATATTTTATTGCCAAATACAAATACAATAGGAGTGATCGCTTCAGAAATGGAATGTGAATATGGTATGTATGACTGAGATGAAGTCAGACAAAATAAGTTAACAAAGCAAGGAAATGGATGGGTGGGGATAAATGGGGAGTGAGATGTAGTTGGGTTGAGTAGGTACAAGACAATAAATAGTTGGTAATGAATGAATGGGTAAATCACAATAATATTTTGAAGAAAAAAAACAACAAATACAAGAAACAAGTAAAAAGAACAGGGTTATGCTGTGAACAGAGACACGAGAGAGAAAAGGGGATTCTCTTAGACAGTTGCCTTGGTGGACGACTTCTTGGCAGAAGGTGGTTTCTTCGCCGACGAGGCCTTCTGAAAATTACTGAATAGGTCACAATTCAAGGAAAGAAGAGATTCTGAACGAAGATTCTAAATACTTTTCCTTTTTTACCGACACAGCATGTTCCTCAGAATTTTTCGTTTCGGAAAGTATGCGAATTTCTCGACGATGTTTCAGATTCTCACCTTGGAGAGAGCAGGCTTGGGCTGTGCCTTGGTGGAAGTCTTCTTGGAAGGAGCCTTTGTCGGAGCCAAGGCAGCAGAAGTCGAGGACTCGTCGGCCGTCTTCTTCTTGCCTCTGGCCTTCGGTTTGGTGTCCTTTTTCTCCTTGGCCGCCTTGACAGTCTTGGCACTCGCCTTGGCGGCTTTGGCCGAGGCCTTCTTCGCAGCTCCAGTCGACTTGGCCACTGGAGATTTAGCCGACTTCTTGGCAGCAGCTTTCTGAAATTGAATCCGTTCATCTATCATCTTTTATTTTTATTAAACCTTGGTAGTTCCCGTGGCAGCGGTCTTCTTTTTGCCAGAAGAGGAAGTGGAGGGTTTGGTCTTGCGGGTAGACTGAAAACTGATTTGTACAAATTTAGGAGTTGTCGAGGGAAAAAAGAAGCATGTTTTTTCTTCGACCGAAATCGGCTGGCTTATTCTGAATCCGGACGAAAATAAATTCCAGTAATTGCTGAATTCCGGTAAAAATGGAAATGAAGGTTGGTGAGAGTAAAGGAAGATAGTATTAGCTGGCGAAAATTTTCACCGGGATTCAATCATAGCCGCGAACTTGCGATTTTTAACAACTCATTGATACTACTATTCGACATGTACCAGTTCGAGACCTGCCATTTGCCTACCTTGACCTTGGGAGTGGAAGGGGAAGAGCCAGACGATTTGGCCTTCTTATCGAGAGAGCTCGAGCGAGACGACTTCGCCTTGTTGGTTCTCTTCTTCTTCGCGACTGCCTCTCCCAGGCTGAAGCGGCCCTGGTTGCCGTAAGGCTGAAATGCAATCAATGATTCTCTTGGAAGACATTCTGATGTTTGAAAAATAAAGAAATTTGAACTAAAATTCTATGAAAAAAGTTGTGCTGAATTTCGATATGTCTGCCCTTGTAGCCGACCTGCTTAAGAGTGCCATCGGTGACCCCCTTCTTCAAAGCGGTGTTGAGGTTGCGGATGAATTTGCCCGCATTGTCGTCCAGTTTGTACTTCTGCAAAAGGAATGGTCGTTCACGTCTCAACGTGGAATCCTCCAAACCTCGCCAACGAATGCCTTGATGGCGGGACGACTGGCCCCCTTGCGATCCTTGATGGAGGCGATCGCTTCCTGGATCATCTTCAGGTAGGTCGGGTGGGAGGGAGCCGCCTTCACGGACTTCATCCTCGGCGTCTTCGCCTGAATAACAAAATGATTTCCCCAAAAATTTTATCTTGAACTTGTTGAAAAACTCGTCGAATCTGGAAAACCCCTTATCGCTCATGCTAAGTGGGGGAATTTCAGATTCGGTAGTTTCAAGAACAATGACTTCTTTGCTAACAAGTTTTCAAGTTTTTCTATATAAAAATCTACTTTGACCTAAAATTTTAAATTTCTTGAAAGTTTAGAAATTCATCACGATTTCGCTCGACAGGTTTCATTGTGTTCAATTTCTGAAGCTTCAGGGAAATTTAATAAATCGAGGAAAATTGAAAGGGAACTTCGAAATTTTCAAGAATTAGGCCAAGTTGAAATTCAACAACTTTTGCTGAGATTCACCTTGGGCTGAGCGACTGCAGCGGCTGCCATTGAATTACCTGAAAATAGCGATGAACATTTGGGAAAAATCACAAAAGATTCAGAAAATCAGCAGCGAAAATTTAGAAAACTCCAAAAAACACGAGCAGTGAAAATGGAAACTCGGAAATGACGCAAGGAAGAGATGAATTACACAACTGGCTGTCATTCTTTTCCGTTCGATTATTTTCGCCAAGTGGTTGCTCATCCAATTTTTCTTCAAATTTCTACGATTTTTCTCTTTCGATGTCATCTGGATACTGATGTGTGTCATGAGATTCACGAGCTCCACCAGCCCATGTAGTTTAGCCCTTCCCTTTTGATATTTTACCCGTTAACCTGGGAGACTTTAGGAGAAAAGTGCCCATAAATCTGCCCCATCGTTAACTATTCGCAATGATTCATGTTTTCGAACTGTTTCGACTCTCGTCGTGTGTGTCTCCAACGCGATTTCGCGAGTTTCCCCTATCGAAAATACTGTTAGCCGCATAATGCAGTACGACGTTTGGCGGGAACAGGATTGCTTTTGAATTTACCAGCTGCCTTTCCTACCGAGTTCCTCTGCTTTTCAATTTGTTCAGTTTCTTTTTATCTTATCTTTTTCGTTTCGATTACTTTTTAAAATTTTTCTTGCCAAGTTTTCTTTTAACGGGTCTAAATTCTTGAAACTTTATTCATTTCCTGTAGATTTATTTCTTTTCGAATTTGCTCGTTAGTTTTCGAGTTATAATCCATATTTATCGTCGTCATTGAATTCAGATTCGTTCATTTTTAAAATGGGCGATGAATGGCTGCGTTTGCGAGCAGAACGAGACGAGCTGAATACGAAGTACGAGGAGCTGCTGGATGAGTTCAGACAAGTCAGAAAGGTGGGCACAATCTGAATGAAGCTTCGACAGGATACTTTTCTGCATTTCTTTCCGACTTATTCGAAATAAAACACTGAAAATTATGAACTGGCTTTTCTGTTCTCTGGATCTGACAAATTGATACAATTCCCTAAAGTTACTCCACCTGAATGTGAAGACCGCCAATTTCGAAGCAATGCAACAAAATCCAAAAATGGACGATCCTTATAGAAATCGACTCAACCATTTAAATTATTACCTGTTCGAAACTCTGTACTATCGAAGTTCATGGTCAATTTCGAATAGAGTATTCAGTCATCCACTGGATTGTTCAAAGATATATTTTTTTTCAAATCGGCTTGTTTTCGAACAAGCTTATCTTGTCAAATTGTTCAAACTGTGGATATTATCATCATCATCATCCATTCATTTCTTTCATACGAGCTTAATCGGCACAATTTCAGGATGTGGATTCAGCTCGGGCAAAAATGGCTCTGCAGGAAGAAACGATGGAAGAATATGAAATTGAAGTAAAGAAAGAGATCGATGGACTGAAGGGGAAATGCAAGGCACAGGAGGAGACCATTAGGCAACTCAACGCCAAACTGCAGAATCAGGTTATATTGTAGAATTCGTGAAAAAACCTGTTATTGATAATTCTGCAAAAGTTCACTGATATTATTGAATCGTATTTCTTTTGCTAAATTTGTCGGAGATGCTTCCTTTCTGAAGAGGGTCGGAAAAGAGACCGCTTGATGCTGCCTAAAGACAATACTTTTTTTGCTCAAAAATGAGGCAGAAGTGAAAATTGTATGAAAAAGACATGTTTCAGCTGAATTTTATCCTCAGAATGCCTTGAAAGATATTGGGAGCTTTTCTAATTCATGGAATAATAAACCTTATTCTTTCGAATCGTCTTACGTTTATTCCCGAAGAAAATGAATGACTAAGGTTATTATTCCGTGAATTGAGATTTGCTAAGCTGTGTTTACTATAACTTTGCGATGAAGCAAACTTATGCGAGAACAGATTTGCTAACTCTTCCCATCTTTCATCTCTCATTTCATTGGATGATAATTTCTCGTTTGAAGAGGTACAGTAATTTTGGAACATCGCATTTTATAGCCTGGAAAAAGCGCATTTACCTTTTCGAAAGTAGAATAGGTTTAGTACATTTCAATCTGCTTGATCTAAATTTAGCTATGGTTTAATTTCAAGAAAGTTACAATGCTGCCATTTAGTTTGTTATGAAGACGTCAAAAATCCTTTTCTAAATAGCAAAAAGATTAATTGAAAAGTTATTTCCTGAAAGTTGATACGAGACCTTCAGACATGCGTTTCTCCAGAGGAAATGGAAGAATTGCGAAGCGAGAAGATAGCCCTGCAGGAGCAGCTAAGTGCAGCCAGAGGACGGGTCAGGGAGTTGGAGGAGCAGGTCGCGAACGAGTCCATCTGCTCGAGTGGATTCGAACCTGCCGCAAATCACGAGGATCTCGTTAAAATCGTCAGTTTATTTTATTTCCTTTGTGAGAAAATAGGCTTAGGAAGACTTTCAATCAGAATGAGAAATTTAAGGGGAGGGAGAGAGTACACCAGACCTTTTTCCATAAAAAGTAATACATAAGGAGGGTGCGTGACAATATTTTGATGGGATATTTAACTTAAAAGGGGCACGTTCTGAGATTTTGACTTAAAACTGCCTAGATCTGGAGAAAGTAGTCATTTAATCGTCTCCCTGTCTTTATTTCACGGTATTATTTTTTCTAGGAAGTCTAGAAAAATCATCAGGAAGTGAAGAAAGACGGTTGTATTTATTCCATTTATCAAATGGGAATATTTTTGTTCGACCAGTAGTGAAAGAATTCGTTTTCCTATGAAATGAAGTAGTTTCAAAACTTGTATAGAGAAGGTTTAAAACAGTGGAGATATATTCGCATGTCAGTCTGCAAAGTTACTCATTTCCTTCTATAATTCATTTGAATGAGTATTTCAGAGCCAGCTGGAGGAAGAGAAAAACGTAGCACTGGAAAGGGCGACTCATTTCGAAGCTCGAATAGGTCGACTAACTGCAGAGATGGAGGATTTGCAGGAGACCTGCAATGGACTTCTCAATGCCAACAGGAAACTCACTGATGAAAACAAGGTCTGCCAGAATATTTCTGAATTTGGCAGATAGATTTTGGGAGAACTTTCGTCAGACGGTAATAGAATATAGGAGATAGATCTCAAGAGCGAAATTTTTGGTGTATTGCAGATCAGATAGAAATTTGGGTAGAAAATGCAAAAAAAATGTAGAAGGTAACGCAAAGGATCACTGACGATAGTTATTCTTAAGAATGTTGACTGAATAAAAGAAGAGTTCGCTGAAAATTGTTTTCACAAATCAGTCTTTCTTCTTGATTCTTGATTACTTTTATAAACGTCAACGATTTTTACTGAAAAAATGATAAAATGTAGCATAGGTGGGAATTTTTAATCGTTCTTTTCCTTAAGAACTGGAATTTGAATATTTGGATTGGCAGGTGAATTGCAGACGCACATCGACAGATTGAATGAGATGGAGAAGCAGCTGAGTGACGCACTTCTGCCTGAACAGAAACACGCAAAGAGGGGCAACAGCATTTATGCAGAGGTACATAACTCATCTCTGAATATGTTGCATATTCTCAATTGGATAAAATATGAAATGAGGAAGTCAAAAAATTGCTACCCTTCTCGTCATTTTATGAATATTTTTCGAGAAACGTCAATGCTCTTTATTTTTTCATGAATTGGATTATTTTGAGGTCTCTGAGGGCTACGATTTGCTGAAGGAAGACCTGAAGAAATGCTTCAGGGATAATCAGTCTCTGGTGAGGACGAATGCGAATCTGCGCAGAGAGCTCGCTCACGAGCGGGAGAAGGCCATCTTCGCTGTCAACTCGACTGTAAGTAAATGGGGGAGAGAGCAATGAGATGACACTCTGCTTACTTATCGAACTCAACTATTTAAATTAAAGTGTTGATTTTTTACTCCGAATTCTTAACTTCTGCCTTGACCTGTCCTCTGTATATTTTAGTCTGGCTCAAAACCTATATTTCTGCACTATTTCCAACGTAGTATTTCCTCGTTATCCAGTTTTTGCACAAAAAATCATAAAATGTTTTGTTGAATTCAAGAATTAGAAGATTTGTAATTTTCAGTGCTCCAGGCAGCAAAACTGTGATGGATGTGGAGAGCTGATGCTGCAGCTGAAAATCGAGCAGGAAAAGGTGGATTTCTTTTACAACAAATAAAATAACCACCTTGCAATTGCAGAAAAGATCGACAGAGAAACTGTACGAATCTCTGCTCAAAAGAAATCTGACTGAGATGCTCGCTGAAGTCAAGAAGAACCCATCTCAGTGCCTGACACAATTCGCCGCTGAATTGACTCAACTCAAGTGAGTTTTTAAAGAACTGCAAAAATGCATGCAAACACTATTCTATATGAGGGGTGAGCGGAATATGACTTAAAAAACTTCGGAATCGAAATCAAAACCCGCACACTTCTGAATCATGATTCTGCAAATTTAAAAAATTTATCTATTTGTTTAAAATTGTCTCGGAATAGTCCCTATAAATTGATAGTTGTCAACTGATTTATCATGCGGCTTGCAGAATTCTGGTCGATTCCCGATTTTCGACAATTGACGACCTGCGTCTGAAGCTGGACGACTGCACAGTCATCAACAACCAACTCAAGGTTTCATCTTATCTCTATTTTATTCCTTGGACAGCCCAAATTGCTATAGAATTTCCAATTTCCTTCCATCACTTCAATTCAGAATAGGAAGAAATGGGCAAATTATATACCTTGTAAGATATTTATTCTGACCAGCAAATAATTCTAACGTTTCTTCACCTAATTGAAAGATTGAATGAATGAAATTGAATTTTGAAATAGTGGTTGATCACTATTCTTGAAGGATGATATGTTTTGATGCTAAATTTTGAAACCTCCTTCCAACTAATCACCATTTTCAGCGCGAAAAGAAGAATCTTGAAGCGAGTCTGGAGACTGCAATGAAGATACAGGAAAGGCTGAAAACCCAATGTGCTGTGATGCAGAAGCGACACGAGAAGGAATTCGGTGAGACTAATTTGGTGGAATTCATACAGGCAGTTTGAACATTAGTTGGCAAATGCACATAAGCTTCTAGAGCCGAAATTCCATCGCTTTTCTCATCGAATTTGGTAGAAATAATAACTGAAACGAATATATTTCTTGATGACATAAGATTCTAAAACACCAATTTTCATAGTCGAATCGGATAACGAAAACTCGAAACGCGAGACCATACCAGAAATTTGATATTCGCTAAAGATACTGACCAGATTTTATCACTCTTCTTCAAAACGGACATTTCAAATGTTGTGATTGCAGCGGAGTTCATGGAAAGTCTGCAAAAAGGCGAAGACCCTAATCTGGCAAAGAAGAGGGCAAAAGCAGGGGGAGCCAGTTCGGATTTGCAGGTGAAGCTTACTTGAAACTTAGAAACAAACGAGTCGTTTCCCTAACCAATTCATCACACAGTTCATATAAGTCTAGTCAATTGAAACATTCGTATCAATACAAAAAGACTTAAGATTAAAATAATCTTAAACGCGGTTTTAATATGAGTTCAATTTTGTCACAAACAATGGACATTTTTCGTTCTCTTTTCTTTTCCAACTTCGACAACAATATAAACATTGAAAGAGTTGGCAGAAATGAAATAAATGGTTGAACTCGTTCAAACCATTCAAGCATTTCTACTCATTGCAAAGAATTTTCAGGTGTACGACAGATTCAGTTCAGCAATGGAGAGCAGTGCGAAGCCAGCAGAGGCAGAGTTGAAACAGACAGAAGACAATCATGGGGTGAGGATTTGCATTGCAATGTAAGGAATGAATATTGGTGATGTTGCAGCCAACCCCTCTAAAGAAGTATCGAATTGCCCCGAACAGGCCGTCCACAGTCAGAGCAACTCCTGCCTCCAGTCGAATGCCTTTCATCAGGTCTGCAAAATTGGTCACTTTTTATAATTCTGCAGCATTAAAATATTTTCAATTATGACCAACATTCAACCGCTCTATTTGATAAGGTGATAATTCGAAAAGGACGTACAAGATCCATAACTCTATCCTAGCTCTAAGAGAGGAGTGCATGCTATAAATGGATAGATGTTAGGAAAAGATGATCAATCAGATTTAAAGATATTTCTATCGAAATAAATTGAATTTCAGCGGATCTGAGCAAAGACTCAATCTAAGTGAAATCGTCAGAACAGGATCGGCTCAAAAGGTTGGCATTTTTATTATAAGCTGGCGAATTCGTCATTCTTTCTTTACTTCCATAATTTTTCCCCTATCTCAACTTGTACTACTTTCTTCAATAGATAGCATCGATACTCAAAAATGTGGCCATCAGAGGTGTGAGAATTTCTTTTTCTAAAACAGTAAATGATTTTTCCCAAGTTTTGGAAACGTTAAGACTTTGTTAGCTACGATAATTCAACAATTTGAAAAAGTAGAGTAATTTTGTCGTGTTGAGATCCATTTTCAAATTTCTAACTAATTGCCGAACATCTTAAATTGCATTCCAGGCGGACACATCGGCTTCGTTTCTGTTTCGTTCGCGCCACAAAAGGAATCTGCAGCTGATGAACGTGGAGCCGGTGATGGTGTCATTCGATGATGTGGAGAGGAAGACTGCAAAAACTGCACAGAATAATGAGGGCAAGGAGAACGACGATCCTCTTGCTGCAATGACAGAGGAATGAGGCTGTCAGGCAGATAAGCTGACAAGCTGGCAGACAACTGCACGATCACTCCACCACTTCTTCATGGGTGCGTAGCGTTATCCAACAAAGATTTTGTTGGATAACGCTCCACTTTTTACTGTAGCGTTATCCAACAAAGGTTTTTTGACTGTAGCGTTATCCAACAAAGGTTTTTTGACTGTAGCGTTATCCAACAAAGGCTTTTCGACTGTAGCGTTATCCAACAAAGGTTTTTCGACTGTAGCGTTATCCACCAAAGTACTAAAACTTTAGAAAATAAGTAATTATAAGGCATTTTACATCCATCGATGCTCATAATTATGGCAAACATAAAATATCCATTTCACATCATTTTATACACGATATTTTTTGAATATTTTTTATTGAAGAAAAGAGAAGAGAAGAGGGTAACTCGGGAATTATGAAAATATCATCACAAACTTCTATTTTTGGATACATCCGAGTGACCAAGGAAAATCATCGATGTCGATGACTGGTCTCATTCAAATTTTTAGTTTATGATAACGTTGTTGCTGTACTCTTCAATAATGGAGTATCAATTTAACTTTCTCCATTCAGCACCATACTGATTGCTCTTGTCATTCATATTCTGCTTAATGCAAAGTCAATTTCGACTTTTCCATTCAATACTGTTTTAATTATGTATTTTTCATTTTTGTTGGATAACGCTACAGTCGAAAAACCTTTGTTGGATAACGCTACAGTTGATATTTCTTTGTTGGATAACGCTACAGTCAAAAAACCTTTGTTGGATAACGCTACAGTCAAAAAACCTTTGTTGGATAACGCTACAGTAAAAAGTGCAGCGTTATCCAACAAAGATTTTGTTGGATAACGCTGCACTTTGTTGGATAACGCTCGCCTCCCCTTCTTCATTCCTTCATTCGATCACTAGTCCTGCATTCACATTTCGCTCCATTCATTCATTCTTTCGGCACATTTTCCACAAAATATTCTGCCACTAACTCTCCAGACAAATCTCTATCGCCTTTTTATTCGGATCAAATTTCTCTTACTAGTTTGAAAATTCTATTCGATTTTTATTTTAAATTTGATCGGATCCAAACGCTTTTTACCTTCATCGTTATAACAATATTTCTTCTTCATTGTTAATTGCAAAATATATTTGGATTCCTGTCACGCTTTCCAGCAGACCTTTCCGTGTCATTTATCCACCTCTCATTTTTCCTTATTTACTCGTTCATGTTCTCCATTTATTCTCAACCCTTTCATTCATTCTTTTCGTATAGATTTCAGAACAACTTATTTCAGTCTATCACAAGATTTATTCTTGTACAGAAAAAGAATAAATATTTAAATTAATGCTTTATTACTCTATTTGAAATGAGAATGTGTCTTTTGGCATCAAGAAGTACTTTGAAATCAATTTTTTGATAATCTTCGCACCTCTCAGCTGTTGATTCTCGAGGCTGCAGAACGAGAAATGGGCAAAGGACGAGGAGCGAGGACAGCGAAGCAGAGCGACAACGGGAAGAATGAGAAGCAGACGCTCACCAGACAGGTTGGTGAATGGTTCTTTGATTCCTTGATAATCTGGTTAGAGTTAATTCATTCAGAAAAGTCGTGCTATTAGAAACATGAAAATGAAAGAAATTTGAATGAAATAGGGTTGGAAAAAGTAAGAATTAGAGTTAATTTTGATTAGGCAAACACTTGCGAACTTACGAATGATTAGTGATAACGCCAACGAAGAATTTTACATCCCAGTGCTTCATGATTTTCTGCAACTTTAAAGGATGATACATTTTCTGAAAACTGACTGATTTTGATATTTCTCTCACATTTCTTCCACTCGAAATTCTTATTTCAGCAGACGAAAAAGGATCTGCAGGAGATTTGTGACGAAGTAAATACTCTGCTGGCGCCACACATGCAGCTGATCAACAAGGACGAGGCAGTCGTAATGGGATCAGAGCTCATGGCCAAAATGGTCGATTCGCCGCAACAAATACAAAAGAAAACGGTTGAGCAATTCAACTCTTATGTCCACTCTGCATTTACTTACATAAAATGATTTAGCTTTGGAAAAATGATTGAATTGAACGAGTTTTCGATTTCGCTATTATTTTCTATATGCTATTCTAGCTGCTCTACTATTCTGTAATAGAATTAGCTTTGTTTGAAAAAGGTAAATGTTTTGAAAGAAGAGACTAATGGGTTAATGATTGACGTGTTGCAGAAGCAGATCTCGATCGTGCAGGCCCCGCCTCCGAAAGGATTCCACCTCGACATTCAGCTCTTCAATCTCAAATATGTAAGCAAGACACTAAATTTCAAAGCACAAAATACTTATAACAAGGGAAACTTACGGTTTATCGCAGTCTATGCGATCTTGTGATCACGATCTAAATACTTTGATCCCAATTCGATTTCCAACCAGATCATTGACTCAAATGGTTTGACAACTGTCAAGAAATCTCTATCTACCAAGATTGTAGTCTTATCTGGATCTTCTAGAATAACCCTTATCAAACCGCGTATGCATAATCGCCACAGTACTTAGGGTCCGACTCGATCGTTATTTCGTTCCTCTTTGCAGATTGTTTAATGACAACAAAGCTTTCTTACGAACTCAGCGTTCTAACTACAACATCACAACCATTCTTCGCATTATCTCTTAGCGAATAAAGGAACTTCATTTTCTACAGAAAAAGAATTCTTTTATTCTAAAATAAAAATCTCCAATAAAATGAATGAATTGACTGTTAAGGAAGAAAGAGCCCTGAAGGATATTCTCATGCAGCTGAAAGACAGAGAACGACAGCTCACACAGGAGAGAGAGATTCTCCTCAGAATGCAGAAACAGCAGCAGGTTGAATATGTTTCAGGCCCACTGTAGTTCCCATCTTTTTTGGAAACAGGAATATTGATGGGTTGAAAAATTGCGACCCCAACTCGACTCGACCCACAGGTTCGGGTCGGGGTCAACATCCCTGGACCAACCCAATAGAAACACATTTCGAAAATACTGAATATTATCAGAAGAGATGATTTAGTCATATTCGATTTTTTCTATTCGAGTACTTCCAATGTGTTGGTTTTTATTAATAAGTTCTGTACATTATGCATATGAACTGATGCACGGATTTCAGGAGGAGAGAACCGCAGCAAAGAAGTGATTGAGCGGATCGAGCGAAGGTTAGCCAGAAAATTCTTGTACCATTTTGCAATTTTTTCTCAATTGGATCCTAATCTAGGTTCTTACTCACTGCTCACCCGTTAATTTTTTCCTGAATTTTTTATTTAACTATCAACCAGTCGAATTATAATTCAGTGATTATTTTAATCTATATTTCTCATGCAAATAGATGTCCTAAATGCATTCGTGTAACTCTTCTGAAAAAGTTTGAGCAAGAACTTATGTTAGGACACTATCCTAAGTTAAATTATTTTGATGAGCTGATTCTAGCCAAGCTAGACCATAATTCCACAAAATACGTGTCATTAATAGTTCTATAATTTACGGGTCATAATTGTTCATTGTTACTCTAGACAGTTTCTATCTAGTTATTCTTTCAAAAAGATATATTTCGTGGTTTATAATTAGAATAAATTTTGTGAATTTCGTTTTAATTATCTTTATTAACAGACAACGAACGCGAATTGAGGTTGATCTATCAGTTGAAAAGAAACACAAGTGGATTTAAAGAATGAAGTAATCACTACTTTTCATATCGCTATATCTAAACTGTAAACAACAAAGGTTATTTGCATGCGACATGACAAAGTTGCGATGAGAAACATTAGACAATTGAATCATATGTTGAGTTGAAGTTAAACTTCGGGGAGTAAGGATTTAAGCTTACAAAGGATATAGGTAAAGGAGAACATGATTCACAAATAGTTACTCAGCAAAACCGTGCCGCCCCGGCATCGAGCGATGCCGACGTGGTTTTGCTGAGTATGAATTTGAAAATGACTGAAATTGGAGTAAAATTATTATTTTTAGTCATTTCCAAACTCACAGCTCTGGAATCTGAAATTACGATGCATAGACATTTGTCAAGCCCCGAATAATTTCTAACGGTACTTATTTTCCATTTTTATCAAGAATTTTCATTTAAAAAGAAACGATAAACAACCACTTTTAGTTGGCTAACACGAAAACAAATGTCTTAGAGAAATCTTAAACAGACAAATTTATGAGTAGGAAATAATAAATTACATAAAAGATCATGAGGATAAAAATAGTCTAATAATTAGGATAAATAGATGGAAGGAACGATGGTTGAAAAACGAGAGCTTTTAGATCATTAAAAAATTCTTTAAAAGATTCAGGTTTGTAAAACCTATTTGATAAAATGAGACTTACAAGAAAACAATAAAAGAAATTGACTCTGAAACCGCTCGTTTTCAAAGGAATACAGCGAAAGGCCGAAATTCGGCTGAATAACCTGGAAATACACGAATGAATGGGGAGTGAAAAGATGAGAATTCAGCCAGAACAACAGAATGTTTATCTTCTGGAGGTCGAAGCAGCAGGAGCTCTGTCCTTGTTATCTCTCTCCCTGTCTCTGTGTCTCTCCCTATCCCTGTCTCTGTCTCTGTTCTTGTCCCTGTCTCCACTCGTTTCTCTTCTTCTTTCCTCTCGTTCCTTCCTCCGAGCCTCCCTTTGTCGATCGCGTTCAGCAGCCTGCAACTCATTTCAATGATTATCCTTAAAAAATAAAAAAAGACGATCCTGATCATATGGATCGTGCCTGAATTGTAAATGCTAGCAATTTTCTTTTCTAGATATACAAGAAAAAAACCAAAGCCTGATTAGTATTTAGTATCGGCGAGTAATTCAGTTGATCATCTCATTTGAAAATCCAGGAATATCTTTTTCCATCACCTTCAGCTTCTAATCAGAATTATAAACCTATGATAGCTGAATTGTCGACGACAAAAAAGTACTTGGAAAGTCCACAAGTATGACGAGGTCGGGAGATATGAGAAGGTTAGGGAGAAAATGATTATTTAGCATTTCTAAAAATATCGATACTAGATAAAGCAATAGAAAAGGTTCGCTAAATGAAGAGATGAGAGAAATGTAGGTGCGGATTTTGGGGGCGGAATAGAAAGTTTGAAATTAATAGGCAAACATGAGAGGAGCAAGGAAAAACTAGTTTGCATTATTAGAGCGTATAATTTTAGTTTGAAGTGCGGCTAGAACTGCTGAATTTCGAGGCATATTCGATAGACCTTCTAACTCTTCAATATGCTGATAAACATTTATCCAAACTATCACAAATGTATTTTTAAAACAAGTAGCTAGATAACAGAATAAATGACCCACCTCTTCATCAGTGAGCGGCTTGAAGTAGACGAAAGGCTGGCACTTGGTGCGTTGGAAGAGCTCATCCAGACTCTTCCCCTCCTTCTGCTTCGGCAGAGAGTTCTCTGTCTGTCCGTGTCCCTGGCTATATTCCAGTCTGCAATCAGATAAGTCAACCACTTGTAATCAAAGTTATTTTCGGAGTTCAAAAGTTTACCCTTCTTATTATTTTTAAACCTCGTTCTGCTTCCTTATATAAATGATGAGTTATGATGTTGTATAGAAACAAAAAAACGAGAAAAGTAATATTGAAGAAGGGCAAAATGAGATTACATAATCTCGAAATCATAATTGCAAAAGTGATGGTGTTCAATCGTTTCACTCACCGATCAGAATTGAACCGTTTTATTTCCATGGACTTGCTATGTGGAGGGGTGGATGAATGCTGGCGCTTGCGGGACGATTTATCATCCTGAATTATTCGTCTTCTTTTGATAAATAGGAACAAATCATTTTGTAAAATCTCAAGGGTAAACAATTACCGAGGACGCTTAGAATTTCAAAAACGAAATCAGAATTCAGAAACCCTTGCTGCTATTCCTTAATATAAAAAAAACTATTTGATGAAACCCTATCATCTTGATTGTTCATTTTATCTTTTCAATAATAATTAATCACGAATTATTATAAAAATGACCTCCTGATCTCCATCGACCTCCATTTTGTGGCTGTTTCTGCTGCGTCTCTCCACGAGCTCGACCTCTCGCTTCGAATTCTCTCGGAGAGCTGCCTCCACCTGGAAAATCATAAAATCATATTTTTATTTGCTAGAAATATTCATTCTGAAGCTAAGACTCTCATTTCGGTTCGATGTGTCAAGAAGGGTGTATGCCATTGCGCACAAAAAATATTTGTGCGCAATGGCACACTTTTGTGCGCAATGACCGTTCCCCTGTCAAGAACTGCAAGAAGAATAGTGCTTATTTAAAGAAAGGGGAAAGGTATAATTCTGTTCTCCTCTATTTTCCATGTCAAAATAAACCCATTTCTTTCGTTTGTTCCTATCGCTAACAGTATTGCAAGTCTGATAATGATCGTTTAGCTAACCGTGACTTTGAGAGAGCTTCGACCAGGCAGCACACCGATGCGAGCCTCAGAAGTGGAGGAGGATCGGTGGGCAGAGGGTGTGGGACTGGTTGCTGAGACAGAGGTCCGCAGGCCTACTTCTATCTGACCTGCCACTGGACGACCCTCCTTGTGTCTTTCCATCTGAAGCAAAAGTGATAGTTTCAGCACAGTACATTTGACTGACTAGTAAAGCTCACGCAAAATCTGTTACTCGCAATTGAACTTTTTGAAAATTGAGCATCTTAATTTGGCAAAAAGTGCTTTCCCATTTGGTTGCTTACATTTGTTTTCTGTGCAAAGATTCTACTTACATTGTCTTGAGTGTCGAACTGAACAGTCAATGTCTTCGGATTGGATTCAGGCCAGTGCGAATTGTGCAGCGCCAGACGAACTTCTCGAGCTTCCTCAGCCGACGACATCTGGATGAAAATATGAGTGATCTCAAATAGAACTCGAATCAAAATTTAGCAATCGATATGTTCAACGTGAAATATTTTGTCCTGTAATTTTTTCTTTAGAATCTTTAGGTGCGCTATTAATTTGGTCGTAAATAGGTCAAACCTTAGCCAGACAATGGCTCTTGACTTTGTCGATCCAGAAATCGACGATGGTCCTCTTGTCGTTGGCGGAGATCGCGCTGCGCAGCTGACCCTCCGTGAACGGACGCACCAGTCCTCTGAAAATATCGCTATCAGTGATGAGAAAATATGGAGAAAACGAACCAAAAAGAAATCGCGCTTTCTAACTTTAACGACAATGCATAAGTTTATCGTCTCGTCAAGATACGATGTAAGATTTTGTCGTATCCTGACAAACCATTTCTATCTTTCGATTTCTTCGAGAATCATATTCAATTTTGTAACGTTAACAGATTTTCCTACCGAATGTGAACAATCTCCGATTCAGGGTAGCGAGAGGGCGATATCTTGCGGCCGTTGATTTCGATGGGCTCTGCAGATTTGGACTGGGTACTGTCGGCTACAGCTGCCGATCGAGATCTGTGGGCTGTGGCTGAGGAGTTCGAAGCTGAGCCGGGG
Source organism: Diploscapter coronatus (assembly GCA_964036155.1). Lineage (NCBI taxonomy): Eukaryota > Metazoa > Nematoda > Chromadorea > Rhabditida > Rhabditidae > Diploscapter > Diploscapter coronatus. Next base: position 40,571,008 of record OZ038423.1, read on the forward strand.
CGCTGCAATTGGAATTTACAAAGCTAAAAGGCTGAATTAAAGAGTTTGTGGTTTAATTGCACATATTATTATCATTCATCCTCTTTATCGAAAGATGGAAGAAAAAATGGAATCTATGAAATTCTTCACGATTCAATTTATAAAGCAATGCCATTTCTCCGAGATAATCTATTCTTACAATTCAAGAAATACTCACCTCTTCACTCTTCTTGTCCTCCTTCTCATCCTGTTCATCCCCATAATCCAGTTCCTCCTCGGCGTCCTCTCTGTCACTGTCCTTCCCACTGCTATCAGCTCCAGTTCTAGAAGACTCTGTCTCTTCCCTCTGCTTCTCTTGTTTCTGCTCCCGTTCCAGTTCGTTTTGCTCCTTCCTGGTCTGCTTCTCCTCAGGGGTCTTTTCCCGTTTCGGTGGAGGCGTCTTTTCCTTCTTCGGCGACTTTTCAGCTACAGGCTGCTTCTTCTGAACATTTTACTTGTATATCGATATTCAAGATGAGCACGTTGTTCCCATCTTTCCAATTCATTCCACACTTGAAAGAGTGAGAGCCCTCTTTCTCGTGCACAATTTTCCGCCTACCTGTTCAACCTTGGGCTTCTCTTCGAGTTTCTCTTCTTTCTGCTTCTGCTTGTCATTGCTCTGATTGCCCTGCTCATTCTTCTGTGATGCCTCGCTCTTTTCTTCCTTCTTCACTTCTTGTGCCTTCGTCTCTTCTTTCTTCAGCTTCTGTTCAGTCTCTCGTCTTTCAGATCCAGTCTTCTCATGTCCATTTTTGTCCTGTTGCTTTGCAGTCTTCTCTCTGTCCTCTTGTTTGGCAGGTGGTTGTTCCTTTTCTTTCTTCTGTTCCACTTCAGCAACAGCGACTGGTTGTTTCTTCTCCACTTCCTTCGCTTTTTCCTTCTCCTTTTCAGGTTCAGGCTCTGCACTCTTCATTGGAGATTTGACCTCAGGAACAGGAGATTTGATTGGAGATCCCTAAAATATACAAGTGGATGAAATTCATATGAAACTGCAGCAGAAATAATTCCGAAAATTTAGCTTAAACTATTTTTAGATAGAAGTAATGCAAAGACAGATTTGAGTTAGTTTTTTTATCTTACATTTCCTATAAATGCACGATTCTCGTTTGTGCTTGAAAATATTAGATACTCAATGTACAAAGGCATTGAGAAAAAAAACTCATACACTGTTTGCAGGTGAGCTGATTGGAGGAGTGTCTCCACTGGCACTGCCCGATTCTGCACGGATTCGACCTGAATATTGACAAGTTAGATAGAGCAATATAATTGGAAAAAAAAACTGAAAACACTCACTCGCATCCTTCATTTGATTCTCCAGAGCAGCCTGCTGCTTGGCCTTGTAAGCGGCTATAAGCGGATTTTCTGGGGAAGACTGAAATTTTACTTTTTCATCGATTTATCGTCTTGGTGATTTCATTTTCTATCCCTAATAGCTTATGGACAGTAACTGCTATTTAAAATCCTAACATTAAATTGAGAATAAAAAAAAGATAAACTAAGTCAGCGAAATCAAACTAATATTTTTATCGATATCAAAATACCGATGCAGCAAGAGCATTGCTCGCTGAGAGAATTCAAATTATCCTTTCTACTAAAAATTACTCACGATTTTGGGCTGTGGAGTGGCCTCCTTTGTAGGAGTGGCCGCAGCGACATTTCCTGCCGACTGGGACTTCGAATCCAGGATTTTCCCGGTCATCAAATGCTGCAAATTAGAAAATTTCAATTGAAACAAGTTATGGGTCAATCAATCGTATTCGGGAATTCTGAATTCATCGCAAATTCATCATAATTGGAAGAATTTAAAATTCGCCAGGAATTGCTGAAACGCGCACACGGATCCGATGCCGAAATAATTTTAGCGGCATCAGAGTAATTGAAAATAAATTGCGAGAATGCGTCTCGTAAGAAATCTCAAATCAGAGGAAGAATATCTCGATAAATTTCGGGTTGGGAACTCGTGTGTGGACACGACACGAATGTAAAAAAAAATTTGAGGTGAATTCTCCTTATGTGCCTGGTCATAGTGCTAATGAATGTGGTGTACATTTTCTAGAATTAATTGCTTGAAAATAATTTAAGTATTTTGAAGAAAAATAAATAAATTGCATACCTCTCTGAGTCTCTCAGCGAGCTCGCTCTTGTTTCCATGTTTGGCAAGTCCCCTTCTGGTCAACTCCTCTTTCAGGTCCACGACTCGCAGAGTCGACAAAGGGACTCCATTCACCAGAGGATCCTCGTCTGACATTCCACTCTGCAGATTACAAATTTAATTCGAAAAATTTTCCAAAAGACGTGAACAGAATCAAACCCGGCGTTTATGCGATGAAACATCAACAGAAATTCAATATTTCTATAGAGAAATTTCGTAAAATAGTCAGGGCAATTAGTGATATGAAAATAGGATAATTATTTCGAGAAAATTTCAAAAAATCCACGATAAAAATCAGGACTTTGCTGGCGAAGTTGAAAATAATACGTCCCACTATCCGTACAACGACTGCGAGTTTTTTACAGGGTACTCTGCGTTTAAGCGCGTAGTTAAAATTCAACCAAAGAGAGAGTGAAAGGAAAGAAAAGAAAGGAAAAGGAGGGAGAATTTTGTCGTTTCCAATAACTTTTGAGAATTTTTTGTTCAAATTCCACAAATTATCAATTTATTGATTGGGGCGAAAGAAGTCCGCAAATGCGCGTCAAATACACATCAAATTACGGTTATGCTAAAATCTCGAGTTAGAAAAGCGGCACGCAAAGTTTATTCCACGAAATGATTAGTCTATTCGTCCACTGTTACTGACATAAAAATCAGAAAAATTCTGCGTAGAGCAACTTTTCCCGAGGCAATAATAGATGCTCGTCCTTGCAGTACTGTATCTTGACAAAGGGTCGTTAAAACCGTCTGAAAACTTGACTAAAATAAAACTTGATACTCCCTAATTATGTTATTCAAAAGAAAAAAACGAAATTTTATCAAAAAATATTTTTTAAATGGCAACTTTTTTAAAATAATTTCTTGATTTTTTTCTCCTCGGAAATGGATACAGAATCCAATAACCTGTCCATCCATGGGTAAATCAGCGTGGTGGGGTCAGTTTGGCAAAATGGCTGGCGGTCCCTACCTAAAACGATTAAATTTTCTCTTCAAACTCTTTTCATTCTCGAGACTTAGTGTATATTAATTTTCAATTTAACCTGGAATAATTATTGTATTTTTATGTTTTATTTCAGAAGAAACAATAGATTAATTCCGGTAAGAAGCAGCAATAACCAAAATCTATCAACATCGCATCAAAATACCATCTTCGGAGTGCAATGACATTTTTCGTATATTAATCTATTTAAAATATCAATTTCATTCATTTGTTAGTAAGAATAATTTTTAATTTGAATTTTTTCCTGTTTTACTTTTCTGCACCTGTATAAACGATATTTAGAATATAAAATATCAGCTCATATGATATTCTGTGAAAAATACTGCTTTTAATAAATAATAAATAACTTGTCTGTAAATCTAAACACGAAACACGAAATAAAAATTATAGATTTCTCTTTAACATTTTAAACGACTACCAAATAACCGCATATTCATTAAATATCAGATCGTACCTTTCACTCATTACAAGTTTTATTGACAAGGGGTAAAATTGTTGTTGTCTTCAGTTTTTCTGAAAACTTATTATCAACTAACGTATATTTGATATTTGACGATGACAATATTAGATGAAAAGTCTGGTGAATACTCATTTCTGGAAAACATTTGCTTCTCATAGTGGAGAATAAGAGTTAGGAAACACTATTTTCAATACATATTATGGACTGTGAGGAAGTAGATACTGCATACTTTTTGCATCTCTTTTCTCCTAGGCTCAACCTCCAAAAATAGTGGACACGCTGAAGAGACGAAAGAGATAACAAAGAAAAGGGGGAAGGAAAGAGTGAGGAGAAAGAGAGGTGTGACTCGTGCAAAAGCGAGTTGCAAATAATATACAGTATCTACCTCCTCAGATTCCATAATAAAAATATATCTTTTCATAAAATATTAATGGAATTCTAAAATCGATGATATTTTATTTGCATCAAGACGAAGGAAATGGAATAAATAGATTTTGTTTCTAATGTCGTTCTAATTCACCTGTCGATTGAAGTATATAACTTGATGTTTTCTAGAATGTATCAGACAAAGCGCGATAATTTTCGACTCTATTGGTACTTATAAAATTGTCTAATTTTTCAATAATTCTACCTATGGAAATGGAAGAACATAATAATAACAGTAAGATATATTAATTTAAGGAATAAAAAATCTCTTCATAATAATATCTCTATATGAAACATTTTGTAGGGTCTTAGTTTAAAAAAGGCTTTTCAGCGTCATATTATACTACATTCATTAAACTAGCTGAACCTATATCCTTGAAGTTTATTGTTATCCCCATTATATTTGGTTTTCCAATTATTATACTTAATCTACTGTTACGAATTTCCGACAGAGAATTATTGGAATTCAAGGATGTAATTTGACTTATTTGGCGAATATTATAAAATTATTGATTATAGGCGCCTTATTATCCGATATATTACCAAATGAGAAAATTGGCAAGTTTCTTTTCGGCTGTGCTAACTGTATTATCATTAGCAACGTTTATCACGGGCTTTATATTTGTATTAGAGTTATATTTTCTTGGTAATTTGCATTCGTTAAAATTTCTCTATATAGTGGCGGCCGAAAGTTTTGAAAAATTATCATGAATGCAGACTGGTATGTACCATAATTGCAGATTAATTAGAATGAAACTTCACACACATATTCTTCTCTGTTGTAATACTTTTTCGTTCGCTGGGGTATAGAAATACCTTGACTTCCGAACATTGTATTAATTCTCCCAGTATGATTGAGATTTTAAAGATTAGGAGATAGTCCATGCTCAATATTCACCATAGGAGAATATGTGGATCCAATAGTATAGTGAGAGGGGGAACAGGAGAAAACAAGCTTGCAGTTAGGTGTTGTTCAGAGAGGAAATAGAAGAGATGTTGCAAATCACTCTCATGCAAGTGCTGGGATTAGCTTATGACTTTTAACGTATGAAAGATGAAGCAGTAATTTGTATTTTCTACTTTTATTAGTCATGCTGGTCGACTAAATAATTAGATAAAACGGAAATTAGGTGGAATACAGTAGGGTGGGCAGAGTCTGAGTTCTGTCTAGGAGTGAACTGGAGGAACCTTCTAGGTAAGACTGGGAAGGGACTTTCATGGTAAGGGGAAGAGCATGCAAAGTTAGAAGTGAGAGAGTTAGAGATAGAGACAGTGATCGTAATCAGTTCAATCCCGTTATACTGTGTGTTGAGAATTCTTGTCAATTTCCATTCAAATTGATCTACAATTATTGGTCCTAGCAGGCTACATTCATAATCACAATTGTTTCAAACTTTTGACCGTCACTGTACACTAATTTTTAGAAAAGTAATTTAGACTTAGCTGAGAACGATCCTAATAATATAATTATTGGTTTGGTAAGAAGTTCGCAAATGACGAAATGAGTTCTTGAATTGGAAACGTTTGAAGTTCGATTATTGCCTACACCATTTCATAAATACACTCGATTTAAAACGTCATACTATCGTTCTCATTTTCTCATTTCATCATACATACAAAAATCCATTTCATCATTCCATTAATTACAGATTGCCATATTGCTAGGTTTCTATGCTTTGGTGCAATTTTTCATATGTTTTTTTTTCTTCACTTACCTCCTCTACCTGATTCCGATAGTGAGTCCAGCCGTAGCATTGTTTAGCATTTGCCTTATTATCCAACGACTTGTGCTCACATATGAACTACCACGACTAACAAATCTGCTTACCAAGTAAGTGAAAAACCATTTGCACTATTAATACAATGAAAATTGCAGGGATAACCTGAAAAGGATCATTCGTTGCATTATAGCGTTTGCGATAATTCTAAATCTAGTGAATTTTATTATAGTCATGTTTATATTTTTCTATAAAAAAGAAGAATATGGACTAATTCTACTGGTAAGTTGAAGACATCACGTTTTCAATACTTTAATAATGCGTAAAGTATTACGATTAGAGAGGCCAAGTCTACTTTTTTCAAAAGAGAGACCGCATGAAAATTTTCAGCGTTTCAATTATCGTTAATTAGTTGGTAATTTCATGAAATCAAAATACCAATTAGGGTAATAAATGATGCTCGAAATGATGGCGTCGTTAGTTTTTCGTAAAAAAAAATACTTGGTCTTCTAGTTATGATACAATAGGAGACAAAAGTTTCGAATCACCTATCCTTTATCCCTGTGTCAATGTTTAGAAGTCGCTTGCGCTTCTTCAGATTTGGCTGCAATTTAGTACAATTTCATGTTTTCCACGTGCATATGTATTTTCAAAATTCAGCTAATTCAATCAGTGCAGAGTACAGATTTTGAAATTTTTGATGTCGACACAGAATGAGGATTATCCAACAATTTTGTTCGACACTGTGATAACCCTTTCTTATGTTACTTCATTCTATTTTATTTTTGATGCATTAGAGATCGCATAATAATTCAACATATTTAGTTCATATCATCCTCATCTTTGGATATTCTGGCTCTTTTTGGATCGCTTCTCTACTTTGCTCTATATTTCAAGTTTCGCGCTTTGACAAGATTATCGTCAAGTCAGAAATATAAATCTGATACTCGAAGGGTACTATATATGATGATACCTTTATGCGTGCAGCATGTAAGCAAGTTAAATACAGTTGGTTTATTTGACCTCTTTGGCTGTTAAACTCTGAAATCACAGGGACAGGATGCAAAACCTGATCCGGGATACCCTTTAAGGCTTAACTTTTAATTGGGCTTTTATAAATATCAATTCAATTCTAATTCATCGTGGTTATAACATTGTCGAAGAAATGATAATGTATTGAGATTGAGATCAGTGAGAAAAGGATTTAAGGAACACTTTAATCCGAAGATGATAAACGGGGAACTGTCACTGCGCACCAAAATCATTAGTGCGCAGTGACATATATCCTTCATATACAAAAATAATCATAAAAATTAATTTAGATATCAACGATCATCTCGTCAGTAGTATTATATTATATTTTCAAGCCTGTTCAAAATGAAACAAAACTTGAAGTGTCAAACGTGATTGATATTTTTAACCTAAATACTATAGGTCCTTTCATGTATTCACGAATTCTTGACGGATACTTGTTGTGCATAACTATGCCACTTTCGTTTATAGTTGCCAGTCCGAAACGACGCCAAGCCATTAGACAATATTTCTCGAAAATGTATGAAATTACAATATTAAAAATGACTAATTTCTAGATGTTAATTGCGTAGTTTTGAATTCAGCTGACATGAATTTCAGAAGGAACAATAGACTGAGGCCTTTGACGTCCATGGTCAGCCGCAATAATCGTAATAATCAGATTCATTCATCATCGGATCAAAATATAGCTGCAATTGCATAATAAATGTCAAATTTCTAACCGTAATGAATGATCTTTAAAAAATAAAAAATATTATTTCATAAAATATGCTTGTGATAAGTCTAGTTCATAAATAAATTATTTGTCTGCAAATCGAAACACAAAATACAATAAAAAATTCCAGTCTTCTTTCTAGTCAATATGCCAAATTGCTGCATATGATTTCATAATCAGTTTTTGTATAATGGTGTGAAAACTCATTTTTCAATTTCAACTTCATTGCATCAAATCATAAAAGAGATAATGACTCTCATTGGCTCCTCAAAGATTTTACCTGAACACATTAATGGTAATTGTTTTAATTTTCACGTATCTGATTAGATTATGCATACTGATATTTAGACTTCGACTTTATTAGGATTATTTGGAAGTTGCATTTGCCGGTGCAATTATTTTTATTATCGAAATTTTTCTTCCAATAATTCCCAATACCCTCTTAGCAACTTCAGACGACAAACTAAGGGAATTTAAAGATGTGACTCGGAATTTTCGAGGATATAATTTCCAATGGTTTGATTAGGCACCTTATTACTCCATAATGTTTTATATGCGACGAATAGCACATATCTATTCGCTAACTTTGATAGCATTTATATCACTATTTACTTTATTTTTTTATTTTTGAAATAAAACTGAATTTTGAAGGAAAAAACTTCAAAAAATAGTAAAAAATTGATTTTATACTAACTTTAATCATTTTTTGAAGTGAAATTTTTCTGAAATTTTTTTTTTTTAAATCTCCAATCGATTTGTATAATTGGTATGAAAATTTTTAATGAAAATTGAAATTTCAACAAAAAAGGATGACTACATTCTTATATAGAGGTAGTAGTAATCGAAAGTGTAAATTGACTTCATGAATTGTAAAATGAAATTCTCGATAATTGTGTTCACAAAACATTGATGCCGAAGTTTCTGAAGTCGAACTTCTCGCACTCCTGGTAGCAATATTTCAACGACTATATCACTTCTGGGCTCTTTGACGCAGAAAATTTTCGAGAATTCGAACGATCCTAAGTGAATAACTGTTATAAAGTATAGTAGAACCAGTAAGAGCTGCTCATACAGTAGTCTTTTCTCACCTGAAACTGGTTTTTATCGGTGAAATCGTGCATCGACTTTCCTTACCTGGGATATAAGTGATTCCCTCTGCGCATATAGGTCAGCCTCTGTCTCTCCTTTTCGTTCAGCTTTTTACCATTTTAATCCTGCATCAATTGCAATTTGCTTGAACTATCACTTCTATCATTCTGTCTGCTCCTCTCCTTCTCACCATTTTACGCCCTGCAAGTGACAGTGTTTATCTTTCGTCGCTGATCTGTTTACGTAACTGGTTGTCATTACTCATTAACATCAGAAAATGTCAAGAAAAATTGATCCAGCTTAACCTTACTTTCTTGTACTCTACATCGATTGGCTTTTCTAAACATGCCTTGAATTTTCGAGTCTCTTATCACTTGATACTCGATGAGCAATAACATCAGTAGCCTTGTTAGGGTGATGATCTAGCAAAGATCTGCATTCGAGAACGTTCAGCGATCGCATTCCAACGTTTATTTTCGTCCCGGAAATGGAGACATCTCATCTATTTCTGTCCTCCCAAACTGCATCGATGTGCAATCGTTACATTCGCCTAGAAATGAACTCTTCTTCTCCGTGAATCACTCGTTGAATGTTTGATTTTTTGCCACTTTTAATCAAAATGTAATTATTTCTGATCGATGCGCCCTCCACGACCTTTCATAGACCAACGCCTCATCCCCTCTTTCCACTCCTTCCTTCTCTCATATCTCTGCTTCTTCATATCAATTCGTCTTCATTTCACTATTTCTTTGTCCTGTTATCAAGCGATGTCGCAGATTCCGTTTATGGTTATTTTGGCCTGTTTCAGAGAAGCGTCCAACTTGTGTTTTAGCTGTTGCATCTAGACTCAAACCCTACGAATTCCTTCTTTGATCAGCCCACTCACCGTACTCGTCCTTCTTCTCGTTCATCGTTCATTCCGCTCGGCGCTATGCGCTTCAGATGCGAATCAATGTTCTCATCGTGAGATTGGTCGTTCTTCTGCTTACAATTTTCGGTTAGATCAACTATTACGGTTCAAATTCCTCATTAGGTTTGTTTAGTTTCCACGACCTCTGGATTGCCCAACTTGTCACGTGAAGATATGCAAGAAGACGGTGAGATTAAGTCAAAACTTAAATTTGAATAAAATAGTCTGAATTTTGTTGGTCTGAGTATGAAGGCCCTCGATATAAAACGCTTTCTTCATTAACTATGAATGAGGAAATACTTGTGCCGATTTAGAAGTTGAAATAAATTATCGTATTCTTGAATGTTTTCATGGTGAACTTATTTTTCAGAAGCATACTTTTCATTCAAACTTCTTCTTAAAATTACATGTAATGCTTTTATAGTGCTAAATTATAGCAGTGAGGGATAACAAAATGTGCATTCTGTTTTCATACAGTTCTCATTGTGTGTCAATCTTGAGATATTTCTAAAGTTCAGGATTGGAATTTTTATTCAAATCCGGTTTTTCGTAGACGCCTTCTGTCTTATCAAGACTGACTATAAAATATGCATATGATCCCAGAGATTTAGAGAATTCTCAAAATGAACCCATGCCGAAAGGAATTTTCTACTACAGTAACACAGATAGGGATCTTCGATCGAAATTCAAAATACCGGATTTGGAGCAAGTTAGGGAACTCGTATTCAGATAAACTAATGCCTGAGTTTAAGTTAGATCCAGTCCAAGTCGCATCTCAATTGTTGAGCACCGCTGCTGAAGCAGAGACGAAGCAGCGCACCCAGGCAGGAATTGACATCCCCATTCCGTTCTCATCGAGACCACTGAAGCTGCAGGTCATAAATAGATTGTACAAGATGATCTTCATGCTTTTCTTTTAGATAAAAAGCGAGGCGGATGAAGATGTTGTTCTAGCTCATCAACAGAAGAACAATGCAGAGCCTAAGCAGGTCTACGTGTATATGAAATTGGAAGTTGAAAATGAATTGTTAATTCAGGAGGGGATGAGCCGTGAGCATAGGGTCGTCTTCCAAATGGCAAAAGAGACATGTCTAAAAGGCACTCCTGCGTCATGTGATCAGGTTGGAGTATAATTCTAGCTCAAAATTACACGATACAAGGGTGCACGAGCATTGACTTCAACTTCAATTTTCTAGAAAAAAATTACCAAAATATATAAATTTTTGACAAATGCCTCATTTTTTAGATGCCAAAATTCATTTTTCCTTTCATTTTTAGGGTAAAATTAGCATTTTTGGGAAGAAAGTTGAACTTCGAAAATTTTCGAATCAGAGTTTCGTGCACCATTGATACAATATTTGGTTGATGAAAGTCCTACCACATGATAAGCTTTCATGAAGATCATATTCGAAACCATAGTTAAATAAAAAATTAATAACTGTTTAACATTTATTTTATTGTTGATCTTCGTTGATTGTTTATCAAAATGAGTTTCACTTGTCAAAAATCAGTAAATATAGTCTCATTGAAGCAATGAAATAACAAAACAATGAAATCCCATTTTTAAAAATAATTTGCTACTAGGCTCTGGACACCTTCCATCAGCTCCGATACGGCACCTCTCTGATATCTTCTTCAACTGACAGTCCCTACAGAAGAATAATCGAGCAGAAGACGGAACAGCTCAGCAAAGATACAGTAGGGTGATCTTTAGAGACTTGAACATTGTATTTTGTAGCCGGAAAGTGGTGATGCCCTGATTGAGTCTGGAGATAGTACACCTGATGACGAAGTTGAAGATGAAGAAAAAGAACCTACATCTGAAGTATCACCTTTCGACAGAGCTGAGATCCCGAGGAATCCATTTGGATCTGTCGACCTGAGAACTATCGATCGAAGACGAAGCAGCCCTGCAGCTGCCAATAGACCGAATTCTTTCGAGAAAATTCGAGTTCCTTCATCAAAATTGTCTCCCTTCGAAAGGGCTCGTTTACAGAACTAGGCACTGACGAAAAACTATATGAATGTATTATGGATTTTTCAAGTAACGACGCTCACCTTTGATTACAATAGTCTTATATTTTACAGTTAGCCAAGTATTCATAAATTAGGCGGAGTTGTTCAGTAATCTACGGGTAGTTATTTCTTGCTGTCGTAAGGTTGAATAGTCTATGTTATGCAACGATTATCCATCGACATAATTAGTTTGTGCTTCTGAAGCTTTTTCATTTTCAAAACAAACAAAAACTCCTATCAAAACAAAAAATTTCCCCATGCACTTGTATCGAATACGCTGATCCTCGATCTCATTTCTTTTCATTTTAGCATAATTCTGACAAATGAATAAAAATTTCGGCTAAAATTGAACTGTGACAAACAATGTAGTTTTTCATTTCTGCTATTTTCCTTCTCGATTATTTCTTTTTCTTCACTCTCTAGTCGAAAGCTCAGTCGTGCGCGGCATTTACACGTTCATCGTTTCCGTCCAAAAATGTGTATCGCTGGTTCCGTGTGTTTCTTGTTTATAATTTTCCCCGAAACTGTCGATTTGGCTTGCTTTTTCATGTGATAATCGCTATCTGATTAGCACAGTTTCGGCATCATTCGTCCACAGTTCACATTCAATTAGAAATCATGTTGGAATTGCGAAATTTCATCGCAAAAATTCGACTTTTTTATTTTTGAAGGTATCAAATTTCTGTTGAAAATTTACTGGTTTATCCTGAAATTCCGACAATTTCTTTAAGCGCTCTTGCCTAGATTTTCTATCTTTCGGTTTTAGAAGATTGAAGTTGTTTTCATTCGCGAATTCGTTCGATAATTCCCCTTCTTTGCTTACTAATTGATGATATCGATTCAGCTGTTTGCCAATCAGAAACAAAAGGGCAGTCTGGTTGGCGGATTGTTGGAGAAGCAGAGACAGGAAACAGTGACAGACAAGGAGAAGGCGAAGGGCAGAAGTCAGGTGCCGAGGCCGAGATGGCTCAGTTCTGTGCCAACAACAGGGATGTCGTCTGCTATCTCGTCACCAAACACTCTTGGAAGGGAAAGTCAGTCCGACATTTCTTTTGCTTTTCTAAATCAAAATGGTGATTTTACTTAATCCCTGCTTATGATAAGAAATCTCTTTCGTTTTTAATCATTTCAGATTTTGACTTCAAACTAATTTAAATAGTGAACAGTGTCGGTTTCGATTGTAAATCACTGCTTTCGAACTTTTTCCAAGTTGGCCTAAATTCAATCAAACATCACCCTGATCATTTCATGATTTGAATCGTTTGACTGATTGTAACAAAAACTATCGATAGTCCGAATAAAAAAAGGAAAAATAAACTGAATTTTCAGGTATAAACGCATCTTTTCCATCGGAACTCTGGCCATTTCCACCTACAATCCGCAGACTTTGGAGATCACAAATCAGGTTGAGGAAAATTTTTAATTTTTTTCTGAAAGACATTCTTGCAGTGGACATACGAAGATTTCCTCGGCATCAAACCGTCGCCCAAAAATGCGCAAGGAGACTCGAGGCAGGACGAATATGCCATCACTATTCGATCCAAGGGAAAACGAGTGAGAAGGAAAATGAGCTCTCTAAAACTTGAGAGAATTTTGCAGGACACGATGCGCTTCTCGTCCGACTTCACAGTGGACATTCTGACTGACTGTCTGCAGTACAGTTCCAAATTCGCTGATAAAAATCAGGACCTTTTCGTGAGTGCCAACCAGTTTTTATTCTTAGTTTTTCTTCCTTCAAATGTATACGGTTTTTTGGTTGAACCACTGGATATGTCAAACGTGTTTTGAACCAAAATTTACAGTGAGTGAACAAATTCTTTTGAAAGATGCGAAATTATGTACATTTGTTTGGAAAAGAAAGAAAACAAGGATGGCTTTTTCTTTTCTAAATTATTTTGGATAATGATTTAGATTGGAGTTTGCACAAATATTTATTGGGTAGAATTAGGTGGTGGTTGGTCAGTTTAGCCATTCGTCTAGAGCTTTTACAAAGGAAATTAGATGATCAGACTGAACAATCGAAAGAAATGAAGAGAAATTCTTTGAAATGAAAAAATGAACGATAATAGAATTATCATGACAACATTCTCCTGTGTTATTGTCATTGTTATTATGAAATATTATTTTCATGTGGTTAATTTCAGTCAGTGAACGCATTCAAGCATTCGTGGAGCGAGCGTCGCATTCCCGTAGTGCTGCGTACAGGTCCTGCCTCTCTGCAGCAGGTCGATCAGGTCTGTTTGTTTGTGCTCTTTTTCTTCTTCTGCCCCACTAACTGCTCATCTTGCAGACAGGAGTGGTGGTCAAATCGTATCAATACAGGCAGATTCGCAGCATCGAGAAGGTGTCGGACTGCCCTGGCGGATTCGTTCTCGATATTGGAGAGCATCGCAGAAGAGTGGGAAAATTTCTCGATCTTGTCCCTCTATTTCTACAAAAAACAAATTATTCGGAATATCAACAAAAAGTTACAATTCTACCCTATCATAAAATCTAATTTCCAGCACATGTTTGCCTCGTCGAATGCGGATGATTTGATCAAAGAAATGCGTCGTCTAGCCGCAGAGAACATCGGCATTCTGCTGCCGATCGCCAAGGAAACCCTTTCCATCGACGACTTCATGCGAACCAGACTCGGACTTTGCAGGTAGTTTTTTTCCTATTTTAGACTAAATTAAAAAAGTCTTACCTTTTGTTTTATTTGTAGATTGAAATACTAAAATGTCATTTTCCAAAATGACCATTGAAGCATCTTCTGATTTTCAGTCGGGACGAACTGCTGACTTCTTATGTGGAATTCAAAGTGCAGAAGATCACGCCCAAGAATGAGCAGGACCCCGTGAGGAGAATTCTCTGTTTGAGGTAAAAATTGAATTTCATTAATTTATCAAAATAGTTCTTTATGAAGTCGAAGTAAAAGTTTAGAAAGGAATTTAGAAATAACAATTAAGCTTTGACGCAACTTGTTATACAACTCCTATTCTCTTTCTTCACTTACTGTAATTCACCTCCATCTACTTTCTACAAAATTGTCTATTTTTCAGTGAAAGTCTACTGATCGAGCGCGATCCAGCCACTTATGCAGTCATCTGTGCTACTCCTCTCAAACACGTATGGATTATGATTTCTCTTCAAATAATGTTCAAAGTTCAGATCGTATGTTTGGTTCGATCCGAGAAAGATCCGCAGCAGTTCATCATTGAATACGAATCTGGAGATTTCCGCACCTACGCCGCTGCTGAGCGGTTAGAATTGCAGATGAGTGAAAGCAAGATAAAGGGAATTTTCAGAGATCTGATTCTGGCATCTTTGTTGGATGGCACGAGAGCTTCGGGGAATCAGCAGGTATATTTTTCTGCTATGGAATAAGTGATTGTTTGAAGAGTAGCTTTGTCTTCATTGTCGCTGATTTTTATAATTGTCGGAGTTTGCAGATTATTCAGTAAATTCTTGATTAGAAGCAAAATTGTTTTCATTGACCCAGTCCTTGCAGATATTTGTGACGAGTCACCGTTTCGACCGCTCGCTGCGTCTGTTGCCACACTCGACTCTGCTGGACGAGGACAGCGAGTCGCAGTGCATGCGGCACATCATCGCCCCGCCTCGTATTTCATCTCTCGACCTCTTTGCATTAATAAGTTCTTCATTTCAGCCGGCCTTCGCAGATCAGACCTCATTCGTCGATTCAACGCCAACATTCCCTATTCTGGACTCACATACTCGAAATCTCACGAGGTAGTTTTCGACGTATACTCAGTTCAAGTCATCTTTCAATCGAAAAATGCTATTTCGTCCTGTGCATTGATATGAAAGAGTTATTGGTGGACCCGATTAAATTTGTTCCCCTTTTACAGTATTGACATGAAATCATCTTCATTTGTTTATGAATTGATGAAAATCGCTATTTTTGCAGGGAATTTTTTCCGAGAACAAGGGAAAAGTGATCCTGAATGCATTGGAATCAGTGCTGAACGAGTCGTACAACAAGGAGGACGATCCTCATTATATCCACAAGCACGAGGCCCAGCTGCAGTGTTTGAGAAGGCTCTTCGCTTCCAAATCCGGATTCCAGGCATTCACTGAATCTGGCAGGTGGGACAAAATTGTTTTTTTAATTACTTCGAGTATTTTCATGAAATTTTTAATATTACATTTATTCATCTTGAATATTGACTCTGAGCAGAATAATAAACTACGAGTTTATTATTGAAAAATTGTTCAGTATTCGAGAGAAATTGGGTCTGTTGGTGATTCGAGTGCTCGCATGGAAGAATGAGGCTCTGGACCATGCCACGGTGAGTTTTATTCTCCTTTACTATGACAACATTATCCGATTTGCAGGTAGAAGCTCTGTCAGCTTTGATGCATCCGATGCACAACGAGTACGAGCTGCGCACCGAGCAGCTCAACAAGCAGAGTCTCCTCAGCAGCGAGAAGTTCGTCGAGCATCTGCTCGATCTCGTCGTCCACCACGTCGTGAGTTTTAGATATTACATTTTCTGTTCTGCTAATGATCAACGATGCCTGAACAATGTTTTAATATATTCAACGAGTTCAATGCATTTTTGTATTATTGTCACAGATCTTCGGAAAAAATCATACCATTTCACTACACAACATAACTTTTCGACAAGTTTTTCATCGAGCTTTCCTTTCCAATCAAATCGTTCTTTAAGAACCGTGGCTCTGGCTGGCTGGTGATAGCCTCGATGCTGGACTTCCTCACGTACGCAGTGTGTGCTCCTTACAGCGAGACGACAAGCGGAGATATATTCGACTCGATTCTGAAGATGGTCGCGGCCAGGGGAAGGAGCTTCTACAGACTCTTCCAGTCTCCCAGCATGACTATTGTCAAAGGTAAATTTGAGAATTTCTCATACCCTGATTTCTCATCGACTTTGTTCATGACACTTCTTTGACAGGTGTGGGGATCGAATTCCTGAATTTCGAACTTTCAAACCCCGTATATCGTCCATTTCTGCCCTTTGATTTTCTAAGCTTCATAATTTGAGGTGCTGGAATGGTGATGCGAGCCATCATCGAGGAGGCGGATGTGGAGACGTCGAAGTCGATGCAGACATTGTCTCTAACCGAGGGGGCCTTCCTGACGCATCTGCACATGGCTCTACTGGCTCAGGGCAAGGACTTGAGGGTGCTCACCAACAAACAGCTCAGTGGACATCTCATCGGGCTGTGGCTCGTCGACAATCAACCTGCTAACGATCTCATGGCCAGATGTCTGGTATGTATTAGTAGAAATAATGGATTGGGAGATCTTTTCTACAAAATATTGCTATGAAAAAGACTAGTATGTTTATTCGAGAAACTCGAAATATCGAAACTGAGGTTGTGCATTGCTTGTTCAAATGAACAATGCAAAATAACATTAGGATTCCAATTGTCACGAAAAGTAAATATATTCTTACCACGAAAAGTGGAGAAATGATAACGGAGAATGATCTCCAAATCTCAAACTTTTACAAAGCGCACTTTCGATGCGAATTCGTTCCTTGTAATTAAATTTGATAATTTGAAGATTGCTTTCAGCTATCAAACACAATTTCAGCCCCGTGGTCTGATCGACTTCCTGGATTCTGACGCTCCAGTTCCTGTGAAGGAGACCGATCTGCTGCTGCCCAGAAACAACCTGGAAGCAGCCACAAACGAGATGAATCAGCGGAATGTGGTCAAGGAGAAGGTCGAACAGCTCATGTAAGCATTTAAGTTGATTTTTTAGCGATCTAAAAATCGAATTTCCTATCTTATCCAATTCGGCAATTAAGAATACGAAGCTGTGGATGATATATCTAGCTCTCTTTGCATTCTGCTCTAAATAGCTCCAAATATTAGTTGTTCCATACCGCCATTTTGTAACTTTCATCCAATACAATTTTCTAAATCCCGGTGATATCCGATAAAATGAATTCCTGTGATTGCAGTGTTTGCTAAATCTCGGTGAAAAAATAAGGTAGGAAGATGTGAGCAAGGAAAAATAGTAATAGCTAATGAAAATTTTCGCAGGGATTTAATAATTACGGATTTATTTTCGTCGAGAATTACCGGAATTAATAACAGCCCATCCAATATTTGTCGAAAATGTATTGATTGCTTTAATCAAATAAACATTTGAGGGTGCTTGCGGAGTCGAATCTGGAGCGATTCATTCAGCACTGGGATTTGGAGCAGAGACTGAACTTCCTGCCGAAGCGACAGATCGACGAGAAGAAAGAGCCCCGCCCTGTGGTGCTGAGAAAGAGACGGCAGAGAGTGAGGAACAATGTCAATTGGAAACTGTTCGCTTACGAATTCCAACGCGATCACGCAAAGGCAGATCTCATGTGGAATGAGAAGACCAGGGAGGAATTCAGGTAAGAATGATTTAATATCGGGAAATCTGCATCACATTTATCATTTCCAAAACGCAATTATTTTCATAAAGCGAGATAACCTCTCTTCTCGTTTTTTTTCGCCAAAAAACGCTTTCTTTTCATCCCTCCAAAATACTTTTTTCATGTGGCTAAACAGTGTTTCGAAAGTTGTCAGCCTGAAAATAATTTCACTTTTGCATCTCAAAATTTAATGATGGTTACTTTTCAAGTCTAATTAGCATTTTTAATATCATTCACATTTATTATATTTTAAAATAATTTCATTTTCTTCTTAAAATATTGAATTTTATTAGGAAAAATTAAGACATGCAATCGAGAGCGAGTTGCGAGCCTTGATCAACGAAAAAGAGCAGTCTCCCTCTGACATGCCCATCAGCTGGAATCACACTGAATTCCAGGTTCGAGCTTCAAATCAGAATGTGTGAAATGAATCCATTTGTTCAGGTTCGCTATCCATCTCTGCAGGAAGAAGTCAAGATCGGTGACTACTATCTGCGACTGCTGCTCCAGGAGACTGACGACTCTGCCACTCCCATTCACAATCCGTGAGCATCTTCTTCGCAAATTTCATGCAGCTGCTTCTTGTTTTCGAATTATTCAACTTGCTTATCGTTTTGACATTCCTTATAGAACACTATCTCACTAGCTCTTGTTTCTTCATAATTATTTTGGTAAATATAGGCTAGAGAAAGATAATGGAAAGGGGACGAGGACGAAAAAGAAGGAAAAATGTAGCATTACTCGAAAATGCTAAAGAGTAAATCGAGTTGTCCACTGAATTTGCATACGACTGTACCAGCATTATTTTCAGTCTCTACCATACACAAATCTGATGACTATCCTTTTGTTTTCAGCCTGGAATTCTTCAACAACGTGTATCACCGTTTCCTGCTCTCTTCCAAGCCCGAGATGCGTTGTCTGTGTCTGCGCGCGATGGCAGTCACCTACGGCAGACATCACATGACTATCGGCTCGTTCCTCGATGCTAAGTACTTCGTGCAGATGCTCCAGAAGTGCACTCACCCCATGGAGAGAGATCATCTGGTCAGATTTTTTACTTCATGAGAAAAAGATTGTAATTGACTAAAATAGATGGATGATCGAATTTTTGTCATTTTCATTAATGAAAAATGACAGATAGATAAATATGGATAATTCCAATTCTAGAAGTTTGGGTTTGAGTGTTCCTTCCAATGAAAACTATTCAGGTAGTGTTGCTGTCGAAGTTGGTGTTGAATAAGGAGAATGTGCGCGACCTGGTCGTGGCCGATGTGTTGCCGCATCTCGTCGATTTGACCGTCCTCGCTCATCTCCACGTCCAGAGGGCCACCATTCAGAACCAGGTTCGTTTGTTATCACTCAAAGATTTCTATTCGAAAAGTGCGTTGATGAACGGAATTGAAATCTCTATTTTTTGATCAATTCAGAGTTGCTTTTAAAATGAATAATCTCTATGAATCACTTGAATTTATGCATTTCAGTCGAATGTGATCGAAGCGAGTGCAGAACAGTCGAACGTGGGCGGGGCTGCAGAGTGGTATTACATGGACAAACCTGACAAGGAAAAGGCTGAGCAGAGGATTGGACCGCTCTCTTTTGCACAAATGAAGGAGCTGTTCGAGAAGGAGGAGGTCAATGTCAAGACGAAAGTCTGGGCCGCTGGATTCGACAAGTGGCACAATTTGGGAAATGTGCACCAGTTCAGATGGACTGTCTGTGCTACACTCGAGGTAGAAAACTATTTCAATAATGGTGACAAAATGTAGACTTGTGTAAAAATCAGTTATGCCGTTTTTAAAACATTACAGAATTCGCTCAAAGATAGATGAGGTTAAACTTTTTCCTTTCTCATAAAAATAATCATTCAAGAGAAATTTAGCTGGATTGAATAACTTTTTATCTTTAAGTAAACATTTTTTTTTAGATTTTTCCCATTTACTCGAGTACTTTCATGACGAATTGAGTTTTCAGTCAGCCGAATTCGACAACCTGAAAACAACAGTGATGAACTTCTCCGAGCTGTGCGTCGTCTGCTTGGACACTCTCATTCAGATGTGTGCATTCTTCCCTTCCAGGTACGCATCCTTAATCTAATTGCTTGTCTGATGGTCTGACGACAGAGCTTAATTGCAGAGACGAATATGGGAGTGTGGTCCGCCCGATGCCCCAAGTGAAGAGGTGTTTGTGCGAGCCAGTCCTGCTATACCAGATCGTCCAGCTGCTGCTCACTTACGACCCGCCCATCGTGCAGAGAGTCGCCACGCTCCTCTATGAAGTCATGCAGGTGATTAGCTATGAATTAGAAATGGATGAATACAAACATATAAGAGACGGAAGATGACTTGAAGTTTGTTACTTCAAAATTCACTAACTTTTAGAAATAAAGTTTTAATTTCTATAATCAATGCTATTCGCGCAAAAACAATAAGATAATAAGATGCTTCTACCAGAATTAATTGAACTTCGAATATTTCCTTCTGAAAATTGCAGAATCGTTTTATTTTTGTATGAAAAGTAACTCATTCATATGACAATGCACTTTTCATTTCAGGACAATTTCTACCTGCCCCAGCTGTACCTGTCGGGAGTGTTCTTCTTCATTCTGATGTACAACGGATCGAATGTGCTGCCCATCGCCAGATTCCTCCACTACACTCATCTCAAACAGGCATTCAGATCTGCTCTCGTAAGTGGACTCTGCTTCGTTCACAATTAAAAAAAATTCTTTTTGTTAGTCAGAAGAATTGGCCAGTTTTCTAATTACCTGAACATTTAACATCAGTTTTAAAATTCACTGCTATATTTCAGCCTCAATTGGAAGGCGGTTCGCATTCAGTGCTGGCTCCCCTTCTGCCGGAAGCAGCCACATTCTACCTGGAGCAGTACGGCCCCGAGAAGTATGCAGAAGTGTTCCTGGGCGAATTCGACAACCCGGAGATCATCTGGAACACGAACATGAGGAGACATCTCATCGAGCGAATTGCTCTGCACATCTCTGACTTCTCGCACAGACTCACTAGCAATGTCAAGGTAGGTGAAGATTTTGTCTTCCTTTCATATTTTTTCTATATTCTTGTCTCCATTTTATCTTCGTGAAATTATTACCTATGAAAATACGAATTGTTATTATTTTAGGCCCTGTACCAATTCTGTCCGATTCCTCTGATCGACTACCCCGAATTGAAGGATGAGTTGTTCTGCCACGTCTACTATCTGCGACATCTCTGCAACAAGCAACGATTCCCTGACTGGCCAATTCGCGACCCGGTTTGTTTTTGATTTCTCTGCAAAATATTTTCGGTACATTCAAACCGCAACATTTTACTTGGTTTGTGGCAAATAACTGATTTTTTAATCTTACATTATTGCTTTTATCCTGTCATATTGAGATTCCCTTCCTGCGTTCCTGTCTGGCTGCGTGGTATGAAGAGTTGGAGAAGAGACCGCCTGCGATGTCTGTCGAACAGGCCTGCAAAGAGCTGGATCTCGACATGAATGATGAAGGGTAGGTAGCTTTTCTAAATAAAATATCTAACGCCTTTTTGAAAAAAAAAACATCTGAATTTGAGAATTGTTTCAGTGGTAAGCAATGCTTGGCCAACATTTTGAAAAATAAAAAGAAATCTATTCTGTCTTCTAAAATTTATAAGTTGCTTTTATCAAACCTTTCATTTTAAAACTGTAAATTTGAGCTGGAAAGACCCAGCGACAGTGCGTCGCAGCTACTATCGTCTGGCCGCCAAATATCACCCGGACAAGAACCCCGAAGGCAGGAGCAAATTCGAGGCCATCAACACTGCCTACGAACTGCTGGCCAGTCAGAATGTGAAGGCTGCTGCAGGCACAGACACGCAGAGAATCATTCTCTGTCTCCAGGCACAGAGCATCATCTACAGCAGACATTCTCAAGGTGGGCTTTCTTCTAAACTTTTGCACGCCACTGCATTTAATTCAATTCAAATACGATTCTGCTCCAATTTCAAATCGGAAAGCCGCTTAAAGATCATTGTTTTTCATTGAAAGCAACCATCACCTATAATCAATTCGCCTTTTCAGAACTGTCGGAATACAAATATGCTGGTTATGGTCAGCTGATCAAGACGATAGCCCTGGAGGCGCAGGACAACAATCTGTTCCAGAAGGGAGGCGGACAGCTGCTCAGTGCTGCAATCGAGTTGGCCAACTACACGCTCATCAGCAGTCCTCTCAACGCAGAACAACTCAGAAGGGAAATGGGACTCGAGGTCACACTCATGCACTCACGCATATTCATATATTTCACTCCTCACTTCTATTGAACGATTTGCAGGCTCTGCAAAGTGCATTCGATCGAGTCGTTCCAATGGTGACACTGTCTTCGCAGCCTGATGACATGCCTGTCGTTGTAAGTGTTTTTTCCTCCCATGAAAATTTCCTATTTAAATTAAAAAAAGGTGAACATAAAATAACCTTTGATACTGAATTTGTGCAAAAATTAAAGTGATTTGAGCATTTTTGTAGAATGTTATATTGAATTTTCAGGTGTGTGAGCACATCTGCAATTGCTGGGCGACAGCAGCAGGTTTCGAGCAGTGCAGGCAGCGCATCGCGGAAATGCCCACCATTTTCGGCAATCTCTGCAGACTTCTCCAATTCCCGGTACGCCATTCCCTTTCTTACCACCGCTCATTAATTTGCTAATTTGTTTGCAGGAGTTGGCTCGTCTCTCTGCAGCGGCAGCCACGTGCATCTGTGCTCTGTCTATCGACACTCTTCTGCAGACACAGCTATTCCAGGTGGATCTTGAAAATAGTCACCAATCAGGAATGTTACGCGGATATTCAAATTATACGATTTTTAAACATTCTCTTCCATTTGCAACTTTCGAAATTATTATTGTTATTATTTCATATCATCTTTTAGTCTGGCGTTCTGTGGCAACTCGTCCCCAATCTGTTCCACTACGACTACACTCTCGACGAGGGCGGTGTGCAGCACAACGAAGAGTCAAACAAACAGTCCTTGGCGAATGTCCTCGCGAGAAATTCCTGCGAAGCATTGGCCTGTTTAGCTGGATTCAGGTCAGAAATATTTTGAGATTAGCTAATTACCTACCTTTTTCTTTTATTACATATTTGAAAGATGATGAAAAGGAATTGAAAAACTCATGATTCTTTTTCGTATGCATTTCAATCAAAAATTATTCATCGGAAGATAAACTCGAATAAATGCTTGCAGAGAAGACAAGCCAGCGAACGACGGAGTGCAGAACAGTCTGCGCGCGCTGCTGACTCCATTCGTGTGTCGCTGCATACGGACGGAGAGCAACGATGCAGTGCTGAAGACACTGAACAGCAATGCAGAGACGCCCTACCTCATCTGGGACAATGCGACCAGGGCTGAGGTGCTCGAGTTCGTCGAGAGACACAGGACTTCCAATGAACAGACGGTAAACTTGTATTTTTCATAAGTTGATTGAGAATTTATGCTATTTGAAATGTACCATTTCTATCTATTTTAGTAGTTTTTCCGGGAGTTAAAATTTCAATTTTCTCGCATCACTGACATTACAAACATGTTTCTCATTTTCTTTTCTGCAACAATGATTTCTTTGCAGAGCGAATTGTTCGGTGCCGAGTTCAATTTGTCGATCCACGCGAAGGAGCTGATTGTGGGTGACATTTTCGTGCGAATCTACAACGAACAACCAACTTTCCCTCTCCTGGTTCGATTTCTTGCATTTAATCTTTTTTAGTCAAATTATTCAGGAACCGAAGAAAGTGGCAGTTGATTTGCTGGATTTCGTGGAGAAATACGTAACTGAATTGACTGGGCAAAAGAAGAGCAATGGATTGGTGGGAGAATTTTAAGATGGATTTTATAATGCACGAAATTTTTATATAAAATGAACTGAAACTTACCCTCTCACGCTTACATATTCTGCCACTTCACTTTTCGTCATATAAAGCTTTAGTGAAATTCGAAATAATGAATGAACATGACGAGGAATATTTCAGCAAAATGGGAATCTGATCGAAATCGACTGGGGTTCGAACGCAAACAAGATGTCGACGGACGAGAAAGTGCTCATGTGTCTTACCGCTCTCGCTAATGTCATCAACTCAAATCCTGGTAAGTGGTGATTATGATTATAATTATCCAATAGAAATGCACTATTCATTTTTGAATGAAAGAAATAATGGTGAAAATTCAACTAAATTCCACTCTGTAAAGTTTCTTTGTTACACGACATCCAATTGAAAATTTAATTGTTTTACATTTCCGATTAGTAGATCAGATCCCTGAAAACTCACAAAATGTCTCTGTTCAGTTTTGTGTCACTCCCAGATATTATGTGTCCTCAGTTATTTGTTTATAGCGTCGAATTTTGAAGATGGGAAAGGTTTGTTACACTCCCAATTGTAGCTGTCGTGCCACTTCGTAGTGTTGCATTCGAGAAATTGGTGGGAAAATGGCATTTCGAAGAATCGCAGATTTAACAAATGGTCCTTTTTCAGTGGCTTGAGTTTCATTTTTCCATGAATTTCATCACGCCGAACCCTGTAATTCCACTATTTCCAATGCTTTTCCACATGCAAATGCACATTGTTTTCAGACACGTTGTGTTAGTGTTGTTTGATATGTATTTTCGTTTTATCTTTACCTCGAATTTCACTTCAAAGAAAAACGACATTTCATTTGCAGGCATCGAGATTCTCCTGATAGGCCGTTTCCCTCCACTCATTTCCTATCTCAAAGCTCGCTCCTACCCGAAGATCCAGATCGCTGCTCTCAAGGTATCATCTTTATCATCTTTCCAAATTTATAATTCGATACTATCAACAAAGAATATAAAAGATCGAATTTCTTCATTATTGCTTTTCATAACCAAATGTGTTGACTACTTTTATTCGGAAAAAGTTTATAGAGAAAGACTTCGCTAAAATGTAGCTATACAACGTTATGCCTTCAAGTTTTCGATGCTTATATTTGACTTATTTCTAGGTGCTGTCCCTCGCTGCAGCGAATCGCGAATGCGTCAGCGACCTTTCAAATGTCCACGTCTGCACAATGCTCTTCACGCTCATGCACGAGAAGAAAAATGGTAAAAATTAAAAATTAACATTCTAAATATCAGGACGAGGTGAGAATCGAGATCGAAAATATTTAGATCCGAAATCTAAATCGATTTTCAAAGTGTAAAAATTTTTGCTTATAGCCCTCGATCTTCTTTCAAATAATTGAACGAGCTTTTCATTTTAGTGGCATCCCTCGTTCTCAGCACACTCATTGCCCTGTCATCAAATGGGCAAATCGTCAAGGAAATGCTCGAATATGGTCAGTTATTTTATATATAATTCTGTCATTCTTAATATCTGATGTATTCATAAAAAGTCCATAATTATCCTAATTCATCATTTTCAGGCGGTCTAATGTACATTCTGTCGATTCTATGCACGAGTCTGGGAGATCAGGTACGAACTTCTAAAGAATACCTCAAAATCAGGTAACTTGAGGGAGAGCGACTGCAATCAGCTGAGCTTCTGGCCAAGCTGCAGGCCGACAAGCTGACGGGTCCTCGATGGACGCGGTTCATTATCAAATTCCTCCCACCCATCTTCGCCGATGACCTGCGCAATTCGCCCAGTCATGCGTAAGAACTATTTTCTTATTTGTTTTATGCAGAGAAATAGATAAAATGATAAATAAACTTTCCTAAAATTTGATCGTGGATAAAAATTTCCGACTACTTTCTGACATAATCAATGTCGATCCAACATATTTCAGAATCACAATGTTCGATTCCGTAACCGAGAATCCCGAACTGATCTGGAACGATGTAACTCGGAACAAAGTGAAGGGAGTGGTTGACAAGGCGACAGAGGACTTGTACAAGCAACAGGTCAACAATCCGGAATACAAGTGGAATACGGTTGGTTTTGGTTTTCTCCTCAATTCTTCATTTTTCAATGAAGTTCAAGCTTAACCTTTTTCGATAAGCGATAGATTTCGACAGAACGAAAACCTGTTATTGTCCTATTACTTGCAATCCAATTCACGGCATTTGAATCGTTTCAAAACCTATTTTTTGCTTCAATTGCAATCTCCCTCAATTCACATTTCGTATGTTCAAGGGTCTACAACATTTATTCTTTTTCAATCTATCAATTTTTGAAAATAATGATTTTTCTGCCAATTTCACATGATCATGATTTATTGCAGACCTCCCTGTCGGACGATTCGTGTGCGTATGCAGACACAGTGGAGGGCGAGTTGATTGTGGCCGGTGTGTACATTCGACTGTACATTGCCAATCCAGGATGGACTGTCAGACATCTCAGGCAGTTCTGCACTGAGCTCATCGAGAAGTAAGTTGAATAGGAATATAGGAACGTACAACAAGTAGAGGGGAGGGAATGATTTGAATATGAAATTAGATGATATGAACTGACCATTTTCCTGTTCTATTCGAATCCTTCCATTTTTTCCTCAGAAGTCTACTTTTATTAATAATAAAAAAACTTATAAATTAGCGATTACTGTTTTCCAGAGTGCTTGAATTGATGAGAAAACCAAACAGCCACTTGCCTCTCGTGACGAATGCATTCGTGGAGCTGCTCAGGTCGCATCCGGATGTCGCTAATCAGGTAGAAATTAGATGAGAGGAGGAATGAAATGAGTGACTGATTTGAGCTACCGAGTCAAGGTTACCTGCCCCAATTCTGCCAGGCCATGACTGGGAAGGATCCACAGGCATCTCGAGCTGCCATTCTCATTCTCCAACAACTCGCTGAAAATGAGGTAGGAAATTTTATCTGTAGATATTTTGGTAGCTGAAAATCTTCCATCTTCACAATGCGAATAATCTTCTAATGAACCAGAATCGGATTCACTGTCATGAATTTTGGGGAAAAAAGTCGCATTAATTCGATAACTTTACAAAATGAAATTTTAACACACTTTACAGTTCATAAAATAATGTGTTCAGCACTGCGCCGATTCTCTGTCGCAAATCCAGTGCATCGAGGGAATAATGAAATCGATGAAGAATCAGCCAAGTAAGGAGTGAAATGAAGGGACTAGATGTATGAGTAGTGAATTCAGCTCTGATGAGGGAATCAGCCCACGCACTGAAGTGTCTGATGAAGAGGAACAGCGGGGATCTGGCGAGTCAGATGCTCGAGTGCGGGATGGTCGAGTTCCTGCTCGATGTGCTCAGGGGAGCTATGGAAGGTAGGCATTTATCAGGCAATTTGATATATACAATGGCGCACAGAGTTTGGAAAATGTACACGATGATTAGTTTGCTCCATTCTACTACTACTTTTTTGAAACGATTTGAACGAAGCTTGCGAAAATAATTTTGATTCGTTGAATCTTTCAAATGGTATACAAAGTACCATTCAGATTGGTTCATTACAACTGAGTTATAAAACTCATCAAATACAAGCATTGTCTCAGACATTTGTGCACTACTGTAATATTAGGATTTCTTAGTCTTATTTTCTATTATTTTAAACTGGCTATTCCAACTCCATTTTTAAATGCTATTTCATTAGATATTCACATTCCCATTTCTAATCGAAATTCAGAAATGTTCATGCAGAAAAACTATGAAGTTGAATATTTCATACTTTAACAAATGTTTCATTTTAGGTGTGGGAAACACAGCGGCAGCGAAGGCTGAGATAGTGGATGCCCTGAAGAGTGCCTGTCTCGATCTGAAGGTGGGCGAGAAGATAGCTGCTCTGCTCGACAAGTCGCCCATCTGGTCGCAGTACAAGGACCAGAGACACGACCTCTTCCTGCCTGCTCCAAGGACTCAAGCCATCATGGGTATGTTGCATGTTCTGTCAACTTATCTGACGATCAAAATCATCAGTCATTTTTCAAATCCTACGTTTTTTTTCTTCTCAACTCTTTTCATAGGTTTTGTCAAAGCATGAAATTTTATTATGCAAAACTTATTGCATTTCTTCTGCTGAAATTTGATTAAAAATGCTCCACAATTTCGAATATGTCTTCGCCTTTTTTTGTTGATTGAACATCCTTTTTTCTCATGCAACAAAATGGAGATGTAGATTGATTACCTATTGTGCGTGACTAGGTCATCATTTATTGTGGGGGTTTTTTTTTTGCATATTTGAAGAATTTGCAAGGGTTTAAGAAATAATATTCGGAGACGAAATAATAGTTTCATGCTGATCAATTCTAAATTTCAGGTGGTGCCCCAGGCGTAGCGGGCTACTTGACGGAAGGCATGTTCAACCCTCCCCCAATGCATTCGCAGCCTCCTCCTCTCGAGGACAGCCACGATCGCGATGCCACTCGATAATGAATGACCCAATCTTCTTGTTGGCCCAAAGCTTATTTCCTTCCTCATTTTCATATCCCATTTCCATTAGGAACGTGCAATTATTCTAATTGGAATTTAACGTGAAGTATTCAACTTCTAAAATACTGCATGAATATCTGATTCCTCCCTCCTGCTCTCCTTGCTCTGTCTGTGTCAATATCCAAATGTCATTGTATATCCTTCGATTCCTCCAGTTGAATTCTAGCACATTTCAGTTGAAACTCAACCTTCGTCCATAATCCATCCTTTCCTTTCTCACTCGTTTACATATTCGTTCACTTGCAAATTATTGTCATTTCAACACCCCCTCGCACTCAAACCCGTTCTTTGCCTTATTCTTATCCGAATCATAAGTCTATTTTATCAGCCACATTCCGAGTTAGATTTTCTTTCGTATTCTAATTTTATTGAAAAGTATATTTCACAGGTTATAAGTCAGAATTTCTCTGGGGAATCTCTTTGGATGATTCTTTTCCACTTGTAACAATCAATCGATTGTCTAGACTTGCTTGAAAATGTAAGCATATTTGATCTTCAACAAAATTCAATAATCATCACAATTTTGGGGAACACGAATCTGTGATATTTAAGATTTTAGTGTTAGTTTTACGACCAAAACAAGTGGCCTGTTCACAACTCTCGGTTTTGATTTGATGCCGATTGCTTCGAGAGAATAATTTGCCTCAAATCTGCTTAGGGTTGTTAAATTCCCATTCACATTGCAATCATTCGCCTTATTCATAAATCTTCGTTGCCTTAAAATCGTTTCGAATTTTACCGTTGGCATTCGTTTGTGTTAAAATCGCTTTGATATTTCTATGCATATTTATTGAGCTTTGATTTGAGTTTCATTGTGCTTTTATTTTTTTTTAAATATGGAAATCATCGGTTTTAAAATGTTGATGTGATAATTTCAAAGTAAAGACTATTCGTTTTATTTTATCTTGAATTTATGGCAATTTATACAAAAAAAAATTATATCATCTTCAGTTTTATTTATCTCGAAGCTAACAATCAGATAAAAAAGTTACCAAGTGAATTCATCTGAAGAAAAATTTGAATATATTGGAAACTAATGATCATTTTCAAGATTGCAAGTGCCTCATTTTTCGACGCTTCGTCAAAATGGGCTGTTGCTCAACAAAACGTGAGTCCGTCAATCATGAATGGATAGAGGATGTTTTGAAGGAAAAACTGTGTTTTGAAAGAGGTTGAGTAATAAGATGAGGTTCACAAAATGGAAAAAGCTTGAAATAACGTTCGGAACTAATCTACGAACTTTGATAAAACTATTCACTCCAATTATTTTTACTTGGTATATACATTTGCAACATTGAACTCGCAGGAAAAAGAATTATCATGCTGGGCATCTTGCTATTTTCATGAAGATATATCAAATGATGTTGGAAAAATTGTGTTGACATGCAGTCTAAAAATTTTGAGAGAAACTAGATCATAGTTAACTGACTATTGTTCAGATTAAATAAAAATTAGACGATAAGCTATTACTTCACTAAGATGACAGAAAATATTTTCTAGCAAACACTAGTTCGATCACTCCACATAAAGTATGTCAACCCAAATTGGATATTGAAAAATCTGTCCGTATCGCAACTAAATGGAAACGTACATCCGACTTCTTCGGTACATTCAGAAAATATCTGGGCTTGAATTCGAGTGAATAACAATATTAATGATCGAAAAATAGTGGAAATTAGAAAGCGTACCATCTTCATCAACCGATTATTTGATGAAAGCAAAAAAAATTGTCGAATTTCTATATACAAAGTATTTATTTCAGTTTTCAACGCAGACAAACATTATTGCTACTAAAAATATGAACAAGCTTTATTGAAAAAAGAAAATAAGTCTACAAAAAGTATCAAATTCTAAAAGAACGACTAGACCCGATTATTAAAATGGTGAGAATGGGAGATTGCTTGTGCGTTACTGTTCATCGGATGAACGTTTCTACAAATATACTTAAATTTTGCGGTAAAATTACGGATTTTCGCTAGGATCAAATTGCGAATTATTTAACGTCTTGCAGAGCTACATATTAAAAACGATGAAGGTACACAAATTGTAGCAAAATATATACTATACTTCAATAAATCTCGTATAATATTCAATTCTATGCGCCGCTTGACAGGCCGTCGAACAACACCCTAGTTGAAAGTCTCGAATTTTAGATTTTAGCAACAGTAACTAAACTAGAAATAAGTAATTAGTTTAGAAAAGAAGAACCCGCACAATGGAATAGACATAATACAGAGAGCCCCTACACAACAGATATCTGGAGAAAACGGTGTGCCCCATCAGAAAATTCATCACAGTTAGTTGGGCTGCATAATAAAACTAGACGATTTCGATACATTTATGAAAAGATTATACTGCTGAAATTTTAGCCTTGAAATATCGGAAATGAATAGCGATCCCGAGACCGAAACATCTTGAAGTTAAATTTCGATAACGACTTTCAAAAATTTCATTTTGAGAAGTTCGCAATATGAAGGTCGACGAAATTTATGAAAGTTTAGACACGATTCCAGGAGGCTTTTTGAGTGGCCCGATTTCCGACCAGACGATGCCGCAAGAACTTATTTCCTATCGGCAATCAGAAATAAGTAAGAGTTCGAAAATGAAAGATCTCGGCTCATTGAAATCATTGCAGAAATCCCTCCAGTGGTAAAATCGGATTCGCAACCACGTGCGCAGATCGACAAGGACCGAGAAATGTCCGCCAAAAAGTCAGTGAAACAGGCACCCACTGTTGTACCTCAGCAACTCGCAAAACCTGCATCCACACCTGAGTCTGCAGCCAAGCCTCCTAAAGAACCCGTCAAATCTGATCCTCAGAAGGTAAATTATGTGAATTATCAGAGAGAGAAAATTGTATCAAAAAGTGTAAGGCATTGATAATTTTGTTTCTTTCGAAATAATGAAAAGAAGTCAAGCAAGGAAAAGTTAAACAACTTCGATAAACGGAAGAAGCAAAATGAGGTAATTCAATTCGAATAGCTAATCTTTAAAAGCTTCTATTATTCTCGAAATTGCCCGGACCATACATTCAATAATGGCTCCAAGTCGTGTTTTTCATGGTTTCTGACTATTTAACTTGAAAATACGATTCTGGGGTTATTCTCGAATTTCTAGTTCGATTTCTTCCTTGGCTCTTGGAAAATTACATAGTTACATAGACTTGTTTAACTTATTTCATGATTTAGGTAAAATTCAAATCAGAAGTTCGAAAGAAATTATCGAAAAGCAAGAAATCGGTAAGAATTTGATGATAAAATTGAGGGTTTTCAATTGAACTTCTAATTTAGGCGAAGAATCAAAAGAAAAGTTCAGCAGTAAATGCAAAGATCAATAGAAACAAGAAGATCAACAAAGGTAAGAAGCAGTTTAAGTAAGAAAAATATTCTAGAATTTTTTTTC
The DNA here is from genome assembly GCA_964036155.1 of Diploscapter coronatus. Lineage (NCBI taxonomy): Eukaryota > Metazoa > Nematoda > Chromadorea > Rhabditida > Rhabditidae > Diploscapter > Diploscapter coronatus. The sequence continues at coordinate 40,602,710 of OZ038423.1, forward strand.
AAGCTTTTTATTTTAAAAAGTTGTTTATGGGAGAGTAGTCGTAAATGAAGCATATTTGCAGTGGGCCTATCGAAGAGGAAGAAATATTAGGATGAAGAAAGGATAGTCCTTGAGACAGATTCAAATGGAATGCAGCTGGAATTTCGTCATTTCCAAATGACTGGCCAAATCAAGCGATACTCATATCGAATCATCTTATTTTCCAAACAAAGCGCGAAAAACTTTCATATTCAATCAAAAAGTCAATCCCATCACTAAAAGTAATCTATTAGCTCATTCGCAAAGGATGTTAATCTAGTTGAAATTGAAATTATAAACAAACGAAAAATGCACCGCACAAAAGTGAGCATAACTTTTCTCCCAGTGAACCATTTTCAGAGTTCCCAAGAGCTTTCTATTCCGGCAAATATCATCGATCATGCTGGTATAAAATTCTTCCATGATTATCAATTCCAAAAATTCATTTGGCTCTCTAAATTTAGCTTATTTGAGATAAAAATATTTAGGAGAGGCAATTAAAGTTCTAACAGCCAGCTGAAGGCTGGCACTAGAACGACGAACGAGGAAGTTCTAGTCGATCATAGATGAATTTTATTCTTGGCTAGATTTATGTAAAAAGACCGAATGAATATGCGAAGGTTCAATTTTTGAAAACCTAAAAGATGAAGTAAGCGAAGAGCACAAGCCTTATTTATCCCTGACCAAAACGACAGTTTTACTTGCACAAGGCACGTAATCAGACGATCAGACAACCACATCCACCTGTCAGCAATCAAATCAGCAATAGCAGGCATTTGACCTCCCTCTTCCATTTCAGTTGTGTTGCTGTTTCTGCTTTCCGCTTTCATATCTCCCCTCCTTCCCTTCCTCCATTGCAACCCCTCTGCTGTTCACTCCTCTGCATGTCTGCCTTCTGCTTGCTAGTCTCTTTGTCTCGTCTCTAGCCTCTTCATTCCTACCCTCCTCTCTGGAACGAAAAACGCGAATCTTTCCTCTTTTCTTCTCTCCCAAAGAGTCAAAGAGGGCCATTAGATTCAGAACTATTCGTCAGGTTCTGTTTGATGCTCGCAACTTGTCATTCTTAGCTAATTTTTATGTACCAAAAGTCTAATTGAGTTCTGCTCTTCATAGATACCATTCGAATAGTTTAGAGTTGAACTCTGACGTGTCCTATTCGGTAAATGTCCTTTTTCTGCATTTCGAGGTTGAATATTTGATTGGTTGATATCTTTCTTTCATTATTTTTTTCCCTAAACTGAAAACCAATTTGCAGTTTAAAGTCTCATTTTGTTCAATTTTTCTAACGATATCTTTCACTTGCACTGTCTTGCTATTATCTCACTTTTATGCAAGTGGTGAATATCAAGAATGCACTTTTCGTCCTTATCCCCAATAGTCTTCATTCGTTTATCCCCTTTACTCGTTCATTGCACTTTTGGCAACTCGAGGCATTAGTAGAAATTTTCCTGAACGTGCACAAATCGGATTAATTATGAATTCATGATTTTTCGAGAGTTTATTGATTATCTACCGACTGAATTGTCGAATTTGCTTGATTACCTTCCGTTCAAGTTGGCAGGAAAGTGAATCGAGTCATTGATTGTCTCTTTCAAGCTGTTTGCTGCATTCTCATTTTGTTCGACGTGATTTACAATGATGCAGCGAATAATTTCCATCAAATATCATTTTAGCAGGTTGACTTTTACCCTCTTGCAAAATTTAGAAAATCCCCTCGACATTCTTCGATTTCGAATCGTTTTCATGTCTTTCTGCTTTTCATACATTCATTTTCTTGATTTTTACCCGTTTCTCTTTCCGATTTTCATGTGTTCGTTCAGTGTTCTTTCACTTTTTATTTTTCTTGCCATTTAGCCCTTGGCATTGCCTTTTCTGCTGTGTGCTATGTGTCTATTGATTGTAGCAGGAGTTGATAGTAGAAAATGCCAGGGACAGCAAGGAGAATTACAGAAATCCTCATTCTAAATTTTTTTATGAGAAAAATGGCCAATTTATCCAAATGACGATCTTCCCAAGGCGTTCTTTCGCTAAAAAAGCCACTTCACTTTCCGAGGGCAAGATCTTTTCTACTTGTACATTTTTTCTGCAGGCTTTATGCGTTTAGCCTGTTTCTTTTCTTTTTCAAACTCCAATCTTCCCAAATCGGCTGTGCTTTTCCTAAAATCAGATTGTTTTCTGTTTCTTGACTTTTCTGTATGCCTTTAATAGTTATCGATCAAATAGGCAGTGGGCGTAGCCTTCCTTCCTTCTCTTGAAAATGACAAACAGAAGACCCTAAATGTTCGAGAAATGCATTGTCAGGATCTGCTTCTGTTTGTTACTATCATGAACCATCAAACCCGAATAATTATCTCGAATATCGTACCCTTTGCGTGATTGGATGCCTTTGAGTGTTAATCATTCTGCCTGTTTCAGTTGTCAACGTGATCGTTTTGCAACTGCGCCAATTGACAAGAACTGAACTGTTGTGCTGCCGTGTGAATTGAGGAAAATCAGCTTGGAAACAGCACAGTGGTCAGCAAAGCTTCCGAGCAAGGACTGCACACATTGCACACTGCTTAAAGTTAGTTCTTTGAAGGCTTTTCCTAGGAAATTATCTTTCACAAACTTTTGTTCTATACTTTCTCAATCTCTTTCTTGCGCATTTCGGAATTATTTCCAATCTCACAGACAAACTCATTGTCGATAGAAAATCATTTTTCTCATTTTTTTTATGAACTATTGTCTTTCTTTGTAATTCTTGCTGATACCCGATCAAAACGTTCTCAATGAATCCACGTTGCTCACAATTCATTTTTAACGTCTGAAATCCTTTGAGTTCCTTCTATCACAAATCCATATTTTTGAATCAGTTGCATTTGTGACCTGCTAGGCAAAAGAAATGGAGCTACAAGGCATAGAGTATGCGGTAAATGACTCACATTTGTCTGACGAATATCAGCTCTGCCTCTTTCCTGTCTTTTCTCCTTACTTTATCATTGCAGAGATATGAACCAAGAAGAGAATTACACGTTCTGACAAAGACCAAATATTTTTTCGCGTATTTTCAACTTTTTTTTTTAAAATCATTTATGGCGCTTATTTCATCTTACTTCTTCTAATTTTTTACGAACTCGGTTACTACGATTTTAAAAATTGCGCAATTTATATAGATTCTGCATGTCTATCATTCTTCCATTGAACTTTCTGTAAGACACATTCATTCTTGGCATTGTCATGATATTAGTAGGGTAGCTTGAAAGTTCTTGATAAGAGGTATTCTAGCTAAAGTTTTCATGATCATCCCAAGATTTCAAACTATCGGTCCATAAAGGCTATCTTTATTCGCAGATTTTTATGCGGCGATATCAATTCTTAAGAACATTTTCGATTCTTCACTTATTTCGTAGACGATTAGAAGTAGAACTTTGTTGTTTTTTATTATAAATTTATCTCTTCATCTAGCGCTAATTTACTTGTCATGTTAACACTTATGTTCTCATCCGATTTTGTTTGTCTAGTTCTTGTAACAGATAATCCATTTCTCTTAGATTTTTCGAATTTTTATCAGCTTATTCAAAAATCTGATTATCGTCTGCAATCGAGAATCTTATTATTCCAAAGTCAGGTTAAATTCGATAGTACAACATAAATATACGCGAACTCGTATCCTAAACTTATGGAAAATATTACATGGTGTTCATTCATAACTTAACAACTTATTTTTCGAATAACTTTCTTCAGAAAAACGACTTTGGAAAACGGCCAACGGAATTCAATTCAGCTCGGAGAGCGATCTGTGGAAACATGGTTTTACCTCTCCTTCCTGATACAGTACGCCATAGGTATATACCGATGGTGGGGTAAATCTTTGCAGGTTTTTTCTTAAATTGAGCCTGCGGCTTTTCGGATATAAAACCGTTTCGGATCAATGGGAATTAAGAACGGGCTTCAGATTCGGAATCAACATAAAATTCTGTATATTTTACATACCAAATTTGATTTTAAAAAAATCATAAAATAAAAATCTTCGATTAGGTCCATAAAAGGGTCCTCCGCCGGCATGCCTAGGGCATACTGTATCAGGAAGAAGAAGAAGAAGTAAAACCATGTTTTCATAAATCCCCCTCCGAGCTGAATTGAATTCCGTTGGCCGTTTTCCAAAATCATTTTTCTGAAGAAAGTTATTCGAAAAATAATTTGTTAAATTATGAATAAACACCCTGTATTTACGCTCTTTTTCGTTTTTCATTGCTTTTTAAAAAAGAAATTGTTCAAATTTTCGAATTTTTAACAAGCCATATTATGCTCATTCTGTTCTTTCCGATGATCCTATTTCCTTCTCGTTATTCCGAATCTATCCCAAAAATCTAATATTTCTCTGTAAACTCTCCATAGAAATAGAACATTTATGGCAAGTAGACTTGCATTTGGAGTTTGTAAAGTGTACGAATTTTTATTCACTTCATCTATCTATCATTGATAAAGCTGCAGGTTTCCATTGCAAAGTAGTTGATAATGATGTTGTGGAACGGTTGTAGGTCTGCCTTTCATGCAATCTAGAGCTTTTTTTGCAACGTGTCGAATAGATTTCTTTGAACCATTTTCATTCATGTTTCCATGTTCAAATGCCCAATTAATTTGCCGTCAAATACTGTAGGTCCCTTGTGAGTAAATAGGGAAATCAAAAAATCATTTGGATAGGAAAAAGTCGAAAGAGTGTAGGAAACGAAGAGAGCTAGTAATAAAATGCGAAAGAGTATGGGAGTAGAGAAAAACAATCGATAGTCATAGAGGCAACAAGAAGGAAGGAAGATGATAGAAAAGTGTGGAGAGATTAGAGGAATGTAGGAGACAGAAAAGACGAAAAGATTCAAATTCACTGCAAAGTAGTATAACCTACAAATAAGATCGTAATTATTCGAGTGAGTAAAAACTGATCCCTTTTCAAGTATGTTTCAATCTTCCCTTAGGTTTATCCATTTCTTTCTCGTTTTCTTTGCCTCTCTCCAAATGTCACTCTCCCTTTTCCTTTACTCTCACTCTCCAGTCTTTCCTTTGCAACGTTTCTTTCCTTTCTTTATGAGAGTGTAGGTCTTTGAAAACGTTCCTCACATTATCAGAATTATCGTAGAGCATTCTGTCCATTCCTAAACTGTCTTGCCTGATCCCGGGTGCAATCGATTGTCTGTTCCTGTCGTGTTTCTGTCAGATCTGCCTGATTAGCTGACTTTCCCTGTTTGACACGACTTTCCACATGCAAGCAGACAGGACGAATCTGTGTAAAGTCTGCACAAGGAAATGCTTGAATCGTCACTGCCTAAATTGGAATTGAAGAAATATAGGCCCGAAATCGAGGTTCTTTATCCTTGAATTTGCACATTCATTCTGCGCTTTTATTCCCTTTTTCCAGAGCAAAAATGAAATCTAGGAGTTAGATGAAACTTCTAAATGCTTAGATTCTCGAATGATTTGAAGAATTAAGTTCGAATATTCTATTTCTAAAATTTAGATTAAATATCGATTTTTTTCAAGATAAAACAAAAATTTCAAAAATTGTGACAATTATACATATTCTTATAGTCTTTCGAAAAGAATCTAATTTTCAACCAATTTTTGCATTTCGACTCTTCTAGCTAATTTTTCTACTATCATTTTCGGTTGAACATTTCGTAATCAAGAATGTGGAACTATCGCTTTGTTTTGATAATAAGCATTCCATTTTGGTCGATTGATTTAGGTAAGGACCTCGGAAATGATCGATAAAGCAGTGCATTTGAAGGTGCGTACTTGATGCCTGGAAATAAGGAGGTTCGAATGCAGTATTGCGCTCAATTGCATCACTCTTTGTTGGGCTTAAAATTTCGCAATTCGGACTGTTTGTTGTAATATTCGAAGCATCATTAAGCGCTGATATAGATTTATCGAAGTAGGTGAATCTGATGAACTTTAGTTGACACTGAATCATAGCAGTTAACACACACACACTATGCAATTCTAATTGCTCTACTTTGCCAACTCTTGTCATCAATACTCGCCTCATTTTCATATTCTGCTCAGAATATGCTAATTAACTCTCATTACTTGACCGATTATCACTAATTGCCCCTAAGTAACCATGTTTGCTTAGAATAACTGATTTGCTGACTTCAATCGGATATCGATTTTTCACATGGTCTGTGTGTTTCTTTCTCTCTTCCCTCTTCTTTCCGCCTTTCTTTCTCATTTTCCTATTGCTTTTGTAAGAAGTTCCCATAGTTCATTACTAAATGAGAACCATTTCCATACATGTGTTATCTGATTATCATCTCAGTGTCTGTTTGGTGCATAGTTTCTTCAAGGTGGCTTTATCATGTGTAGTTTTTATTAAAGCCAGACTAAGAATTGGTTCTTTTCTTTCAAACCAAGTGAGCTTTGAGCTATTCGTGCAGAACCTCCCCAGGTCTGTCTGGAACTCATTCCTGAATCGGATTTACCAATGGGTATAGCTCTAAAATGGTTATTTCATAGGTTCCTCTCGTGTTTTCTCGGGTCTCCTTTCCTTCTTCTGCCTGTGCTCTCTCATTTATTCCCGCTATCTCATTCGTATCGATTTTTCATTGTTGGCCGCAGATGAATCGGAGAGAGGAGAGAAGAGGAAGAGGAGAGAGAGAGGCAAAGACTTTGTGTCTTTCTTTCTACTCTCATTTTTGTCATTGCTGCTTGATATCGGGATGGTTGGTAGGGATTTCGGACGGGGTTACATTTGGTGAAGAGGATAAGTTAGGTTTGAGTCATTCATAGATTCAGAAAAGTGGCATAGTCTCTTTGCAGTCCTATGCGATAATGTCCTAAATTTAGGCGACTTTTAGCCTGTCACTTAAACGCGCACTGCTAATATGAGTAATGCTCGTATGCTTTCATAGGGTTCCTCCTTTTTACTATTAGGAACTTCTAGCTATGTTGATTTTTATTGTAAAACTTTCTCCACTTGTGAAGCATCTTTTTTGTAGCGCTTTCGTCCGTATTTTTAGATTTGAGGAATTGCACGTTTCGCGCTATAAATTCGCTACTGATTGAAATATTATTGTCTATTTTCTATTTTCTATTGTATATTCATCCGTTTCTCCTCAGGCCTATGGATAACTTGCATGTGCGACGATTTCACACAGAATTCGCTCTAACAAAGTTATTTAGTCAATTGTCTCTGTGGTCTCTCGTGAATCTTTCTCGTAATGAATTGCTACAATTAGAAACAACTTGCACATCATCTACCATGTTCACTTCGAATCCTAGAGTTGATCACGTGTATTTGTATGTCTCAGTTTTTATTCTTTTATCTGCACGTTTTAGTATTCCTTATGATTGCCATCGAACCTCTCCATAACCATTTGCATCCACATTCCATGTATTTCATGTACTGCAAACCAGCTTACAATTCTCACTCTCTTCCCAAGCAGCTTCACCTCTGTCGAATCTCTGGTGTCTAATTCTCTCCATCTGCCCTGTGTCTATTCGCCCTTATTTCTCATATCTTCCTTTGCCTTCCCCTCTTCTTTTCCTTTAATTTCTCTGCCGTGCCTCTCGATTTGCTGCATTCTCTAGCAGCTTTTCATGCCTAAAGGGCAGTTTAGCTAAACGCTGTTCTAAGCCTAAAAACCAGGGAGAACATCGTCTGTGCATGTCAGACAATGAACTGGGAGATTACCGAAATCTAAATGAGCGTGTGTGTGTGAATTGATAGTGAGCTAGAGGAATTTAGAGCAATGATGCTCAAAGTGCAGCGTTAGAAGTTTTACTTTAATGCAATGCTAAATTCGTTTTTTTCGGGCGCTACAGTAGTACATTTTTGCGCTGATATCATCCATGTATCTAAATTTTTAATTTTAACTTGTTAAAATGCATCATTTATTTTCTTGTGAATCGAATTATTATCAGAAGTTCTGAAGTGCTCTTGCTTGATATTTCCTCTTCTTTTCGCAAAATCGTCAGCATTGTTTCAGATGTCGTCAACGGCAACAGTGGATACGTCGTCGGCTCTCTCGCCAACAGAGGCACTGCGACGATCGAAGAGAAACAAGTTCCACTTGGATGTGGCTGCAATTCACAGCTCTCATCCAGAACGCAAGCGGAATGCCACCGTAAGTTCAGCATAAAATATGCGCGCACATTGCCTTCTAATCGACAGTAATCTTTTTCCTTCAAACTTTCTTTCGATCCCTACCACGAGACAACCTATCGGCACGGGCACGTTTACGGTCCTATTTGCATATTTTTCATGAGTTTTGTATCGGGCAATGTTTTGTGTTAGAGATCATAGCTATTGATAATTGCAACTGCAGGGCTCACTGACTCCAGTTGAATCGGACAGTCACGATGAGAATGCAGATGCAGAGACTCCTACTGCTGCAGCTGGAGGCAGTTCGAAGAGACAGAGACGGACTGTGCCCAACAGGGATGCCAGCTACATCTACGACGATGAGGACGATGAGGTAAAATGATAAGTTTGATTTAAAAGAAGTATTAACGATTCACTTAGCCCTCTCGATTAGTTTTATCGCCAGCTATAATTTTGGTTGATTATCAATCTAATTAGAAAGAATTTCTCGAAATTCTATTTGAAGTCTAAACAATCCTTTGTAAATTTATTCTTCGCAAAAAAATCGCCCTCTTTTCAGTACGATCTCGGAAAGAGCGGCCTGCTTGGTACTCACTTTTGTAGCAAGTGTCCGGCTCGATTCGAGACCAAACCAGGGCTCGCAAACCATCTCAAATTGCATCAGGGTAAGTCAAGCAATAATGTAGAGTACATGCACAAATTTATTGGTTGCAGGTGAACGCCGCAAAAATGCCTGCGATTTGTGCGATTTCTCCAGTGGAACTGTCAAGGCTCTCAGGCAGCACAAACGCGTCCACGAAAGGTTGATATTTTGCGTTTACAAACCGCTTATGTCTTTTGATTGAAATTTATAAAACCATGCTATCTGACTGAAAGAAGAATTAGTTCAGGATTTTGAATAGTACTCGTCCTAAACAATAATTTCCAGATTCGGTGTGGCTCCAATGACGGGTACTTCGTCCTCTTCCTCCTCCTCGTCTGCCTCAGTCCTGTCTGCCTCGAGCTCCATCGATTTGGGCTGTTCCAGCTCTGCCAATGGCTCTGCAACTGTACAGCAGACGGTATCCATTAATTCATTCATTTCTTTGTCAATTATTTATCCTCGGCAACATGAATTTTTTGGCGTAACGTGAAGTGTCAAAGCGCTTTTCTGGATTTGACGAAACGCAATAGTAACTAGCTGTAAAAAGATAAAGAAGGAACTTCACCCTTTTAGCTTTTCACCATTTCGAACAATATCATTTACACCCCCTTTATCCGCACATTTTAGCCTTCCTCTTCCAAGCCGAGCACGGCCACTCCATCACCAGGCGCAGCCAACACTCCGCCCGCTCTGTCGCCCGTCGTTGGCAAGAAGGAGGTTAGCTCTATTGTCTTACTGTAACGAGCAAGAAAGTTGAAAAAACAAAATGCTGCTTTATCTTAAGGTGTCTTCTAAACTGATCATTTTCTGACTTTTCTGGCACTTTCCATTACTTTTCTTTTTCTAAAAAAATTTAAGACAGCTTTTAGTTTCAGAATTATGAAAATGCATTTTCCGCCCGACACTGATCATGTTCTATTTCTTGTGTTAAAAAAATTCATGATCCAATTTTTGTTTCAAAACTCTCTAGCGGACAACATTTATATCAATTTTACAGACAGCCTCCAGGTCTCATGCCAGAAGCGACAGTTCTTCTGTGTCTCCCAAGTCGAACAAATTGTCCACGCCTGCAAGTAAGCAACTTTGAAATTAGCATTTTAAGCTGAAATCCCAAATTTCAGGGATCCGCAACAACAAGAAGAAGAGAAAGAAGTGCCCTGACTGCCCGTTTGCTGCCAGATCGATGAAGAGAATGGAGAACCACTTGCAGGGACATGAACGGACCAATGGCTACAAATGCACCTATTGCAGTTTCAAGTAAGACATAGTACTAAATTTGCTCTGCTAATACATTTTTCTAATCTGAGCTGCGGCGTGATTTAAGATTTTTTATTATTGTTACAAAACTTTCGTTGAATTAAATATGTTTAGGTGACTATTCTGAATAAGAAGTAGTTGGAGTTCCATTTTCAAATTTAAAACAAAATACGATTATCAAATATTTCGTTCCTACGATTAATTCCAAGATTTGCATTTTCAGGAGCATTTCTGCCGGATTCCTGCAGCGTCACATCAATCTGCACGAGAATGGGTCTGCAGTTGACAAAAAGGACTCTCGCTCGAAGACTGGCAGAGTCCGTACTGGAAAGAATGCAAAGGCTGGGAAGAGTCGGAAAGTGTCTGTGCCTGTCAACAGATGGGCGAAGTACAAGCCGAAATGGAAGAAATTCCAGTCTCCAACCATTGTAAGTTGCTATATTTTGTGCGGCAAATTAGAGTTGGAATATTTGACGTAGCAACTCCTATCAGTTTATTTTTCCACTCGAATTTTTATTTTCAGGCACTCCCTAAGTTATTCGAGCAGAAGATCAAGAATTCGAAGCAATGTCCTGAAAAGGATTGCAACTTTGTTTGTGCAAGTCTGTCAGTTCTGACCAACCACAAGATCAGACAGCATATGGCGAAGGTATGCAATTTCAAATCGTTCGAAAGAATATTACTATTCGTTCAGCATGCAGTGACTCGTTTGTGGTGCAGACTGTGCGGAAGAACATGCAAAGATCGAACTGCCCTGTTCCTGCACAAGAAGTGGAAACATTCGTGGAAGGATCGCAAGCCGCACAAAATGCACGTTCCCTTCATGCTGCTGGAGGCCGTCGGCAGGGATTACATGAAAGCGTTAGTGCATTTTCTTGAAATCTTGTGAAATGAGGGTCTTCGTTAAGATTTGAAGAAAATAGTTATTCATTTCTGAAGAGAAATGAAAACGAACAAATGTTTGAGGTTTCAGATGAAAGACCAAAACTTACTAATGCTTGATCTTCATGCATAATTTCTGAAATTGAACAACATTTTGGCTGTGTAAACTTTCCTCCCAGACATTTTCTCGCTCATTTTCCTTTTCCACACTTTAGGAGGAAAGTTTATGCGCTCCAACGTTTTCTTTCATAGGAGAATGTGCGGAATAGAAATTTATATTTACTAAAATCATAACCACTTTCTTTCAGGTACTTCGGCAACTGCCTAAATTCCCTGTTGACTCCCCCGACTTCTCCGCCTCCCTTTGCCGACCCCAACTTCGTGCCCATCCCATCCCACACTTCTGCACAACCCAAGAAGTCGCGCTCCTCCCCTCCCATTCAATTCTCCGTCTCCGGTACTCCGACTCTCGTCAAGGATGAGATCAAGACAGAGCTGTCGTCTCGCTCTGCCACTCCAGCTCCAGTAGTGCAGAGCGTGCAGATGCAGCCTCCCCCAATTCCAGCGTCTGTCAGTGCTCCTTGCCCTGTTTCTGTCTCCACTCCACTTCCATCCACTCCCCAACCAGCCACAATCCCTTCCACTCCACCTGCCTGTGCCATATCGATTCCCTCAACTTCTTCTTCTGCTGCCAACAGTGGCAACAAGGACGACGAAGAGGCTGGAGATTACAAGTGCGGGTGAGTAGATAATTTTGAAATTACTCGTCGGCATAATTCAACTGCAATTAGTTGTAGCCATTTGAATAGTTCAGCAGCATTTTCGTTATAGTCCATTGCTCAAAATTTGACGAATTATACAATTGGTGACGCTGAATTATGCCAAAAAATCCTAAAAGAAAACGGAAATTTCAGAATGTGTCCTTACACGACGATTAACAATTCTCGTCTCGATAGACACCTCATCAAGCACGCCGTCAAAAGCAATTTCCAGGTAGCGAATAGATGAAATAATATAATTTGAGCTTTCATGTTGCAGTGCCCTCATTGCTCGTTCTCATGTCGAGGAGAGGACCTCATCCATCAGCATATTCGACTGCATGTTAACGATCAGCAACAGAAGCAGATGCAGATGCAGGCACAGGTATGAGAGCGTGTATCTTCCCGAATAGTCATAAGAATTTAGTCGCTTTCTCAACGATCTCACTTTGATAAGGAAATTTAATTCAGATGCAACAGTGCCCTCAGCCAGTGACCACATCTGTCTTGGTGCCAGCTTCTCCATTCATCCTGTCTCAGTCACCCACAACTTGCCAGACCTTTTCTCTTCCCCCAACCACTTCTGCAATGCTCTCCAGCCCTTATGCAATCAGTCATTTGGTATGTTTTACGCTAAATTTATGTGAAAATGATGTTTTTTTAATTGTTCGAATTCTTCATTAACTATTTTCGTGAGAAAAAACACGAACATAAAATAATTGAGAAACATCTCAAAATTCTTGATGTAGTGAAAACAGCAAGCTATTTGTAGGTGGCTCAAACTCCAACGATGGGTGGCAACACTTCAGTTGCACAGGCTCTACAGTCGGTCGCCAAATCGATGCGAGTGGCCCTTCAGGCAGCAGCCGCTGTCAACCTGCCGCCACCGCCGCCGCCAACCACCTCTGCAGACTTGGACTACCTCAACCAGTTCGGCATCGGGCACAACAAATCGCCTGTTCCTGCACAAACTGCTAATGGACAGATACATAATGGGACCAAAGAGGAGGAATATGTAAGTTACGGCAGAACGATAAATCGAGTATAGTTTCATATACCTATCATTAGTCGATATTATGAGAAGACATCCACAAGATACAACTGGGGAGAAGGAAAGATGATATTTGAATTACAGATCGAGGTTGATGTGAAGAAGGAGCTCTACACGGGATATTTTCCCAAACTGAAGAAGAAATGGTTCATCAACATGAAGAAGGACATCGCCCCCTCTGATGTAAGTCCAGATTCGTTTTGCTAATGTTCTAAAGTGTATCTTTCAGATGAAGAAAATCAAACGCTGTCCAGAATGTCCCTACTTCACGAAGTACCCATGCGATTTGAGAACTCACCTGGAAATGCACACAACAAAGCAGCAGTCACAGTTCAAGTATGTTCATTCATTTAATTCTTCACCTCGTAATATCAGGTGCATTCTTTCCTGAAAAATAATCTGAACCCAGAAGCTCTATTGAATATCAATCAACTCGTGATATTTTCTATTAGATCACGTCGATTCAATTGCAGATGCACCCTATGCACGTACACGACGAAGCGATCGATGAGTTTGCGTGGCCACATTCTCATGCACAACGAGGAGAACATCGATGCAGCACAATTTAGAGTGAGGAGAATTCGACTGGCAAATGGAAAGACGATCGGACTAAAGAAGGGGGCTGGACTGAACAGGCATTACGCCTGTCTGCAGTGCCCCTATGTCTCCAGATATATTACTGCTCTGTGGCTCCATTTCAGGTTATTTTCAAAATTTTTCGATAAGATTGTACAATGCAGCAATGCACAAAAGCTTGAAACAATGGCATTTTTCTGAAATGTTCGGATTGATATTTTTCACTAGAAAACAATCTGATGTTTAACTTCGAAAATGATATCTTGTAGTAATAATCCGGAAAATTCAATACAAGTCGAGATCAATCATTTCAAATGTTGTGCATTGTTCCAAGCTTCTACTCGACATTAATCTATAATTGATAATTTTGCTCTAAAGATCAATATCATTCTGTTTTCAGACACCATGATTCTACCGTCAAATGGATCTACACTTGTTCGTCGTGCGGCTACGGCAGCAATTCCATGACGAATGTTGAGGAACACCACGTTTACCACCCCGAGTCGGCCAGCTTCACGAAGACCCTCAACGGGATGGCATTCGGGGCTGATGCAGCCAGGAAGGAACTCAAAGTGGCCATTCCCTTCGACAAGGCATCGAGTCATTCGAATTCGGGAGAGGGAACGCCCAGACAGACAGACGAGACGCAGTGGAATCTGCTCGTGGCTGACGAGTTAGATGACTCCTCCACTCTCTACAAGTGCAAGTAAGAAATTCGAACAAGTCTCTAACTTTATTTACCTGCCAGTTACTGCATTTAGCTATTAGTAAATTACTCGTGCAATGTCTGTCGTTACAAATAGAAGAGTTAACAGAAGAAATTATATTAGGAAAAGTAGCATTCTATCATTCAATAGTAGATCTGCATTTTGTAATTTCAACATGTGTTTATGAAAATTGGCTTCGCAAAATAGCGTATTTTCAGAGAATGCCCATTCGCTCACAAGTCGTATCAGCGTGTGTGGACGCATCAGCAGAAACATCGCAAGCCGAACAGATTCATGTGCGACAAGTGCAGTTACAAGTAAGTGGAAACATAAAGTAACGAAAGTGAATTTCAACTTTCAGCACTGGCACGGAATCGTCCCTGAGTGAGCATCTGATTGTGCACTCGCAGATCTACGCGAAGCGATACGAGAACAGGCATTTCCTGTACATCGGAAGGAACATCAAAACGAGCGGAGTCAATCTGGCTGCAGGGGGAGTGCACACTGTCGGCAGTGAGCTGGCAAGAAGCACTCACAGCAGTACAGCTCCATCGCCCTCCTCCACTCCCCTACCACCCATCCTCAATTCTGCCTCCTGCTCCAACCTCACTTTCCTCGCTGCTTCCATGTCTTCCACTCCCCCGCCTTCTGCTTCCACGCCTAAAGGAGACAAGAAGGATATTAACAACGGGTAAGCATATTTTCAGCAAAAACTGAAAGAAGTTGACAACATTTTCGAAAATTTCAAATTTTTATTTTATCGTCTTTCCTTCTACTCTTCTACTCTTCTAATCATCTCATTTCAGCAACGCTCCCCCAGTGCTGGACTCCCAGTTGAAGACAGATTCCCCCGAAAATCAGCCTCACGATCTGCTCTTCTCGCCTCTGCCGCCCGTGCTTGTCAAGGAGGAGGACACGCTTCCGATCGATGCAAAGGAACAGTTCGAAACCTCGCAGAGGCACAACTTGAATAAGTAAGCGAAGACCTATAACAGTGATCGAAGTTTTGAAATTAAATGTCAATTTTACTACAAGAGCTTGAGCCTATTTTTCATTAATGAATCATTTTTGACTTTGAAGCATAATTCTGAAGAATCTAAAGTTGACACATGTGCTAAACTTCAAGAAGATAATCTAATAAAGAGTAACTTCAACCTTTCTTTCGTCACTTGATTCCCTTTAAAATTATCTTCTTTTTAGCGGAATAGTGACTCCCTCGATGGTGATGGACTCGCTCGTCAAGATGGGCAATCTGCTCAAAATCGACATCTCCAGAACGATTGAAGTGCTGGCGAATGACGACAATACGACCATCAGAAAACTCATCGAGAAGGAGAAGAATGCACAGAGTATGGAACATCGTTTTCTAGTGTGCAAAAAATAATCAAAGCTTGTATAATTACGGCTTCTTGAAAGTTCGTTACGTTCTTCTCTATCAATTACAATTTTTCTTCAAACGGGATTTAAAAAAGCCTGCTATTCATTTGAACTTTCGATTGTTCCACTAAATCCTTCAAGATCTTTGTCATCGCGTTAAATGGAAATTGCATTTTTCGATATAAAATATCCTAAAAATGAATTTAACTACTCTCAGATACGCACCAATGCCCCGACTGTCCCTTCTCCGATCCCGATTCCGTTGTCTTCCAGTTGCATCGCGATTTGCATGGTGGCAAGTCTCGTGCTTTCGCTTGCAACATCTGCGACTATAGGTAAATTTCTCGCTTTTACAACAAAATTACGATGTCCAATTTCAGCTGCTATTCTGCGGATGCTCTCTATCGTCACATTTCTCTGCATATCCCACCCCAAAGCCCTAATTCGTCGGCTAAGTAAGATTTTTCTTTTCCGTAGACGAAGCTAAGAATGAATTTAGAAAGCGTCTTCTTGGCAAGCGACGATTCCAGCAGTCGGAGCCGATTCCGAACGGAGCGAAGCATTTCGCGTGCAATTCCTGCAGCTTCAAGACTATGTCTGAAGCGAATTATGCCAAACACAGGATCGACCATGCTCAGGTTTGTTGAAATTAAAGAAAGTGTGTTAGTAAAGTTTAGAAGGTAGCCATTTTCTTCACTTTAAGGTTCGATGCTAGAACATTTTCAAGATAGCATTTTGAATCTGCGAACACTATGCTATCAAAAGTGATTACATCTTTACCAAAGTGGGAAAAGAAAGAAATATCGTAGTATTGTACTCGCACCCATTTTTGGATTATCACTTAATTCCCTACAATATGTGTCTAAACTTTCATGTTTTTATACATTTCTTACACAATACTTTTAGCAAATGCAAATTCGTCTCGTGTCTCAAATCAAACGAGCTGCAATTCAAGAAGAGTCCGGCAAAGCAAAAGTCAAGCGACCAGCCAAGAAGAGCGACCGAGATGTGAGGATTAGAAATTTCCTTCTAATTACTCAACTAAACAATTTGCAGCACACTTGTCGAAAATGTTCGTTCCGCTGCGAGACTTTCGTTGCGTTTGTCAAGCACAGCGAGATGCATGGAATGAAGGGTATCTTCGAATGCAGGCTAGTATTTTTTTTTTAAATTAAATCTTTCTAACTCGGAATTTTACCTTCCATTTTAATAAAGCGCGTCAATAGATTTTGATCTTGGAAAGGTCGCTCTCCAATTTGAAAATGGTGTTTCCCATATTCTGTCTTCGTAGAGGAAAAATGAACGCGGAGAACTCATTTCTAATTGGAGCGCATTTTTCTAACGCCAAGCTTTTTTTTTTATCGCTCTCGCTGCAATAATTTGGATCTCGGATTTGACCATTATTATGATTTTTGTGATATTTTCTTTCTTTCTAGGCTATGTGACTATTCCGCAGACACCAAGAGCATTGTGGATTTCCACGAGCAGAATCACCATTTGGACGTGTCTCTGACCACGCTCAAGAAGAATGCCATTCTCGCACCAGAAAATGTTAAGGTATCACAAATTTTGTCTAGAAGTTACAATTATTTTATCATTTTCTTTAATGTTGAATCTTTTTCCAAACAAAATCAATTTCGAATGGAGTGCATTTTCAATTTTTTAAACGAGTTTCTGCAATCGTGCTCCATTGTCATTTATCCATATTTTTAAATTTACAATCTAATTTGCTTTATTTTTTATCTTTTAGATTTTTTTCATTTCAGGTTCCGGTCGAAGTGACTCCGGAAGAACGGGTTCGTTTGGCGGGTGGTCAGGAATTTAGATGCAAACGGTAGCTCACTTTCCTAGTCATTTTTTCCATCCTTACTATTCCAGTTGCAAATTCATCACCTACGACGTGGTATCGTTTGCGCGTCACTGGGCGGAGCTGCACCTGGACAACGAGGCAGACAGGCAGTTCCTCAGGGAGATCAAAATGGACATCGTCTCTGTCGATGCCATCACTCAAAACACCTGAGCAGGATCAGTCGGCAGGCCAGTGCTCGTGTTGATTTCTAACACATTCACGTTTTTCTTTTCTTTGCTCACTTATCGTCGATAACTTGGAAACCTGTTGATCCATAGTATACGCTCAAATTCATAAGTAATGCAAAATTTTTTAGTTGAATGTACTTTTTTATTGATTGTCAAATTTTCAAGTTATTCAGGATTTTAGAATCTATCAAATTTTGTGATTCTTCTTTCCTAGAATAATCAACTATCGTTCAAATTCAATTCAATTATCTTTCAATTTGGGTATCGATTTTCTTCTTTCTTTCCATTTCCCCTGCGCCTTCACATTCATTAGACTAGTCCGCGATCATGCAAATTTGATTGATTTTGATTCTTTTCTAAGTTCCCCATCGAATTTCCGTCTTTTCCACCTGCAATTCCAGTTTTTTTTCAATTTCTTCATTTGGTTCATTCAATGTCTTTCTAAGCAGTTCTGCTTATCTCCAAGCAAAACACTATCATATTCAAGTGGATTATTCAAATGCCCAAATTTACTTAATTCGGTCCATTGCCTAATTAGATTTTCATATTTATTCCTATCTGAAACTTCATATTCAAGATTTAAACCGTTAGAGTTTCCCCTCATAATTATTAAATTGGCTCTCCAAATTGTTCACTTGATGAATGCTGATTTGTTCAGCACTAATTCGTTCTTCGTCGTCGAGATTTGACATCTTTCGGATTATTTACTCTGCAAACAAGAAGGATTCATAATTTCGTGTTTCATAAATTAGAAATTATGAAATTCCTATTTTTTATTTGATTTGTTTTCTTTTCAGCAATATTTTCTTACAACTTCGTTCGGTCTGTGTTATCGAGGAAGGCTTCAAAATTGACAGCTTTTTAAAATTTGTCCATGCTAAAGTTTAGCAATATTTCCTTTTCGATAAATTATGAAGGTTTTGATAAGAATTTAGTCAAGGATCACATTTTAAAAAATGTTCAATCAGCAAGTTTTCTAAATTTCTCTTTGACTTACTCGATTCCTGTGCTTGCTCCAACAGCGGGTCAGATCTTCACTATTTTGTGCTCCATTTGTATGGTTCATCGTTACAAAATACCCTCATTTCCCTAATTTCGATTGTTGTTATTTCTTTCACTGGTTTTTTCCAGTATTACGCTATGTGTGACAAAGACAATAAACGGTTGTTATTATTGTTGAACTACGAATTTACAGAATTCTGAGGATATTGGTTTGAAAATACCATGGAATCATTTCTTTCATTTTTTTCAGGTTAATCTTTAAAACTTATGCAATTTAGTTCAAAATGTCGAAAGAGGACGAGAAGAATGCGGAGGACGACGAGTATGAACAGAATCTGGTAAATATTCTCTGAAATTCAAATGCAATTCCTTTCAAACAGACTGGTCTGCCTCCCACTGTGACTGCAATGCCATACCAATCACAGGAGTGCATTCTCTACGGAACTCTCCACAAGGAACACTTGTCTGTGAGTCTAATTTCTCGCGTCTTGTCGAAAATCAGTTCATTTCGAATGCGTTCTAGTGCTAATAAAGAGTCTTGAGTCTATTTTTCGGGTAATTCTAAGTTCTAAATGACTAAACTTTTAATTGAATTTTTTTTTTCAAATGGACAATGCAAAATAAAGTTCAAATTTTGACTTTCCTACCAAGTGGATTCTTGCCAGAAAAAGATTTCATATGAGTGTTCTTTGAGGACTTGGAGCGTCGCATCAGTGGGCTGTGCGATCCGGGAGTCGAGCAGTTCAGTGAGCACGAAATGGCCTTCAGTCTGAGGACTGGCAGTGCAAATCCCGATGTTACCATCAGGTATTCTTTGAATCATAGAACAATTGTTTTTTTCTTGCAAGCTAGTCGGTCAGTATTGCACACTTTTAGCATCAATCCTGAAAATATGCGACATGCGATCTAGCTAAAATATCACTTTATTTTTCCTTCAGATTGCGACGCCGTTTCCGTCAAGAGTCTTTCCACACACATCAGTGGCAATTCCGTTACATTGGAAGTGAGAATCTCTTTTCCGAATGCTTTATTCAGTTTTCAATTCAGTGCCCGAACCAGATCAGAAATGTCCGACGATCGTACGCAAAGTGATTGACTCGGTGGCTTATTCCCCTGACATGATGCACTTCGCTAAAACTTTAGGTAGAATTTTTCTTATAATTTGTCGAGCATTAAAAATGACTTTTCGATACGAAAGTGATCGCACTTTATTTTTTGCTTCTAGGTCTGCGAATGGATTACGAGTACATGATCAAAGGCAGTGTGTGGACCTGCGGAAAGATGAAAATCACTGCGGGATCTCTGCAGAAGACTGATAAGGTTTGTTGTTTATTCATTTTCAGTTCAATTGAAGGAATTTCAGGCAGGCACTTATGACAAGCAATTCCTGAAAGACGTGTCAGATTCGTACATCATCGAGATCTCGACTTCTCTCCCGGAACAGGCTGATTATATGCCGGTCAGTGAATTTTTGACTGAATACTTGCATTCGAGAAAATGCTAGAGCTCATAATTATTTTGCAGGAAATGCACTATGCGAATATTTTTCGAATCTCCTAGAAATTTTAGGCTGCCAAACAACTGAGCGATTTCGCCAGGCAACTCGAGCCTATCGTTCACATGGACAAATTTGATTACTGGTCCAGAAAATAGATATTCGAAGATTCGCCTCCCGGTCATCAACTATTTTTTGATCTCGAATTTGTCATTGGCGGATACATCAGACATAAATTATATTTATCCTAATTGTTATGAAAAATTTGAGGAGACTATGTCACGACGTTTTCAATATTTGCGATTTTTCCGTGTAGAAATTGATTTCTATTTGATTTCAGATGAGTGAAGAACCGTCAAAAGTGAAAGAAGAGGCAGGCGAAATTTCAACAGGAGCAGAAGATGCTCAGGCAGAAGGATCCAGTGGAAATCGGCAACCGATTCTCGGTAAATATTTTTTTTTAATTTTCGTCCTTTCTGGAAATAATCGAAACAATGCAGTTTCATTTAAAAATTATACTCCTCTTCTGCTAATTGTTTAACAACTTCTCTTGACCAGTCAAACAAGTTTCAGATATCAAGCAGGAAGGAGATGTGAAAGAAGTGGGCCCTCGGAGGAGAATTCGAATTGCTGTGGCTGGCTGTTCTCACGGGGAAATGGACCGCATCTACGAGACGATGGCCGAGTTGGAGAGGGAAGAGAAACAGACGTTCGACTTGCTCATCTGCTGCGGGGACTACCAGGCTGTGAGGAATTACGGGGATCTGCACCATGTCAATGTCCCTGACAAGTACAGACAGCTCATGACTTTCTACAAATACTACTCGGGAGAAAAGGTGGGCATTCGGAGAATTTATTTTAAACCGATTCTTCGTATTCTTTTGCACAAAATTTTTCATAAATGGTAAAATCTATAAGTTTGGTTTTTACATTTTTAAGTTTAGATTTCGATGTTTTCTTTCAAAATTAGTGTTTGACACTTCCCAAGAAATAACCAATCGAATGATTTCTCTTATTTCCCTCACACAACTCAGGTAGCCCCAGTGCTGACTCTGTTCGTCGGTGGGAATCACGAGGCGTCTGGGTTTCTCGCAGAATTGCCGAATGGAGGCTGGGTCGCCCCCAAAATCTACTACATGGGATATGCTAGTGTTATCAGGTAAAAAAAGCTTGAAAACTTTGCTTCTCTCAACTTGGTCGTTTTCAGATTCGCTGGATTGCGCATTGCTGGCCTGTCAGGAATTTACGGAGCGAAAAATTTCAGGAAAGGTTCGAAGAAAACCTATTTCATTTTCTTTATTTATTATTGTTGCAGGTCATTATGAGCGACCTCCATTCGGCAGAGACACGATTGTGACCGCCTACCACGTGAGGGAGGTCGATGTCTTCCGACTCAAACAGCTCAGACCTCCCGATGCTGATGAATCTAGTGTGAGCATTTTCAAATACTAGATTTGTATAGGAAGATGCGAGACTTTTGAAGTTTCGAGAATTTTATACTTCAATGCTAAAAATTGATCAAAATTCCATTTGATTCGTTTCAAACCCTCGTTCTGCAATTCCATTTTTTATAATTATTCGATTTGAGAATCCGATCGACATAATGATCAGCCACGACTGGCCTGGAGGCATCTACAATTACGGAAATGTGGACCAGCTGCTCAGATACAAGAAACACTTCAAGGACGACATCGATTCTGGCAGACTGGGCAATCCGGCAACGATGCAAGTCCTACAGGTAGACAACTGGAAGAATTAATTTCGAGGTTTCTCTGGACCATATTCCTTGAATTTATTCCATTGATAGAAGCAATTTTATTTTTGCGTAAAATTAAAATTCTATCCACTCTTGACTTGATTTATCATAGCTAGAAACTATTTTGAGGACATTCGTCCCCGTTACTGGTTTGCCGCTCACCTGCACTGCGCCTTTGCAGCCATGGTGGATCATCCCTCAGCTGCAGAGCCAACGCGATTCCTTTCGCTCGACAAACCCATCGTTCGGAGACATTTCTTGCATGTAAGTCCGATAAATTCTTGCTAATACTCCTTTTTTATTTCAGTCCTTGGAAATCGAAGTGAAGGTTGATGTTCCCCAAGAAGACATCGAATTCTCCCTATCATACGACCCACACTGGCTAGCGATTCTCAAAAACACAGACCATTTCACGAGAACTGATCAAACGGTTTGTCTTTCTCCTTATAAAATTAAAGAACGGCAATAATTTTCAGCAAGTATTCATGCCATCGAAAAAGTCAGTGAATGAGAGATGGGACTTCCGACCGAATGAAGATGACATCGAGGAAATTCGGGTTCGAAAAATGTATTCAAATGTAAATTGAGTTTGAATTTCCAGACCCTCGGCGACTTACATGTTCCTGAAAATTTCGAGCAGACTGCAGCCCCCACGAAAGCGGCAAGTTATTGCGAGAAAAATCCTTATTTCTTCTTTAATTTCAGGCTAACAAAGTCAAATTATACGATGTTGCTCCTGAAAATTACTACAGGTATACTTTTTAGATTTTTAAAATGAAGTCATAATTTTCACAAAGATATTTCAGAAATCCACAAACAGCAAAATTCTGCCAGTGGCTGGGAATCAGCGACCTCAACAAAATGCTCATCGACCTGAATCCCGACGAGGCTGTCGGGTTGCCCTACTACATGGTCAAGGACTCGGGCGACGAGAACGAAATCAAACTCGATGATTCTCAGGTCAGCCTTCTAGAAAGTAATCATTTATTTTATAAACCTTGAAAGACTCTAAACCTTTACGGATTTATTTGCAGCCTGCAATTGGTTCTATTCTTTTACCGTCACTATATGAACCCATCTCCTAAATATTAAGTCGCAAATTTCTGTGAGATAGCATTTTCTTTCAGGACTTGGATTTCGGAGATGACGATTTCATGCTGGACAATCAGGGAGCTGGTTGCGGGGGGAGTGATGGATCGAATGACGAAGGAGGGGAAGATGCTGACGAAGCTCAGGTGAATAGTGATCAACTCCTACAAACTGATGATACTGATGGTTGCAGGGCAATGGCTTGGGTGATTTCGAGGCTCCCAAATGGAAGGGGAATATCGCGAAGCGAGAGTCGAACAGTGCAGAGACTGCAGAGCAGATGCAGTCGATGAAGGTTGATGAAGAGGGAGGGCTCGTTCTCAAAAGGAGGAAGGTCGATCCTCAGGAAGAGGACGACTAGAATGATTTCCATTTAAATATCTTGTATTGTTTTGTAAAATTGAATTGATCTCTGGTTTATAAATTTATTTTTACTTTTGAATTTTTTCTTCGGAGTATCGTTATTTTGTCGGTTAACAACCGTTTTGATATTTGAAATTCGTCAATTTTCTATTCTTTACGCATCACTTTTCAGACCATCCAGAAATGGCTCGTGATGAGTTGATTATTCGAGAGGACGATTCGGATGTCGATGACAGAGAAAGAGAAGAGGATTCTGGGGAAGAGCAGGAGAATTACGGTAGTCAAAGACTAATTAACGCAAATCATACGATGAAAATATGCAGAATCTCCAACAGCGCCTCAAAATGATAGCAAGAAGCAAAAAACCGTCACTTTCAAAGTCCAGAGGGTAGAGATTTCAATTTTTGAAGAAGATTTATCAAAGCATATTCAGAAAATCCGAGCTCGGCCGCAGAAAACTAGAAAGGACGAGACGACAACGAGGAGAATGAATTTGGCTCGAGTCACTGCGGGACTCGTCAAACCTGACGCTGCCACCAACAAGGAGAAGGAGAGAATGCTCAGGAGACTCGCTACTAAGTTCGTTTGAATTTTGACAATTACAAATGTATCCTCGATGAGAAAGAGAACGAATGAAGTACAGCTTTGACATTATAAAAAGGGTCCATAAAGTTAACAAAGCGTGCTATCTATGAAGCCATGCTTAGAATGAGTGAAGATTAGGACAGTATTTTATGCGGCTCGCTGACAAATTCACTTAGTTTAACTTCACTAATTGTGTTGAAAATCATTCACTTCGAAGGGAAGTTCTTCGCAAAATTAAGCGATGTTTTCAACTGATTTTATTTAGGTTACAATGAGCCGTTTATGTCATTTCTATAAGTTATACTCTCTACCAAATGATTACTGTTCAGAGGTGTGGTTCAACTCTTTAATGCAGTGGCGGAGCGGCAATGCACAATGAGCAATGAAGTGAGCAAGAGATTGAAGAAGGAGCCCAAAGCTGAGGTCAAAGCTGAGGCAGCCAATACTGAACCGAGCACTCGGGCAGCAGAAATCAATCTGGATGATTCCATTCAAACCATCGAATAAGATCTCCTTTCTGAAATGTTTGTTATTTTCAGTTGTTTTTGTTTTCGTTATGAAGAGTTTATGAAAAGTTGATCTTCACTGCAAAGAAAGGAGATTTCGTCATCTTTTGCTGTTTGGATCTAGATGTTGTTTATAACCATGACCGTAAACAAATTCTTCATTCTGTTCCGTTCACGAATTCACGAAGATCAGAATTCTATTCACTCAGATGTTACCAGACACAGTATCCGTAAACAATTTCAAAACTATGTTTGATTATTACTGAACTGTGATGTCATTCTACCCTTACTAATGCTAGAAAGTTGCCTGTCTCTAGCATTTCCTCCTTCCCTCCAAATGTTTGTCTTTCTTCTAGATGACTTTCCTCTCTTCCTCTCTTCCTCTCTTCATTTCCCTTCCGACCTCAATCTATCTGCTCTATTTCTTCCTCTTCATAATTCCCTCTTTTCTTTACTCACTTCTCTGTCTGCCTGTTCCTGCCTCTATTTTGTCTCTATCGGCTGGCAGCAATAAGCAACACATTTTAACTTCCACTGCACTGAATCTCTGTCACGTACTTTGCATGTTAATTTTTGTTTCTTCATTTTTACTCGCCTTCTATTTTTGTCAGATCATTTCTGATATTTATCAGTTAAAAAACATTCATTTTTCTTGCAAAGTTCAAGTTGCATGCGTGCACTTTCCCAACGAGAGAGATGCGTTCCATTTTTCGTTTCTCTGCCTTCTCATTTTTCTTCCTTCAGATTTCATTCATTTTATTTTGGCATCGAAGTGTGAGTGAGTGTAAAATGATAAGGAGTCGTTTGCTGGCAGCTTCTTATCGCTCGCTCTTTGCACTCCTTTTGTATTCTGTCTTCTTCATTTCGAAACAATGCATAGGATTTTGCATATTCTAGAGCTAGAGAGCGCAAACGGTTTCCCAAATCGCACCCAACAGTATCAAACGTATTGTCAAAATATCCCCATAGGTGTTACTAAGATTTTGGCAGAGTCAAAAATATTTATTTCAAAATTATCCAAATCCAGAAACTAATATGAAACTGAACCTTGAAATAAACACATTCTTGCAATACGAAAACCCCGCGAATGCGAAAATTATTAGCTGATTTTTGACACAGATCAGTTTCATGGGATTTATCGTCGATCTAGATTAGGCCTTTTATGCCTCCGCAGTCCGAACATGACTTGCTACTTCCTATTCTGGGGGTTCCCGTGCTACCATTTTTGAGCACTGTCGCGCTTTTGCAGGGAGCGGAGCTTGCGCTCTCTCTCTATCTAGAGCTGTGCATTTCCTATTCGGCATGAATGAATTATGAATATTTGCAGATATTTTTCCTTCTCTTCCACTACAGTTTGAATCAAACTGGATAACTCGATCGGTTGCTATTTTTAGTCTTGTGTTCTGCCAATCTCTATCTTCCCGCTTCATCAAAACAGCTGCAGCTCTTCTCAAATCTTTCTCTCCTCCCATTCCACCTCGATGTATTTTTATTCGGCTCGCTGAATCGTTGTACTATTTTGATTTTTTAACCTGTCTTTGTTCGAATTGCTCTATTTTTGCCAGAAACTGTATGTAGTGGTTGTGCAGAAGTTTCTACAAACTTGTTGATTATAGTGTTTGTAGTGAAGCAGAGAGGGGAAGAGAAAAGACTGACTCATGAATGCGAGAGCAAATATGCAGAAAAGCAGAAAGGCAGGCAGGCAGAACAGAAAGAGCAGAGCAGACTGCCAAATTCGATTCGATTCGTAAGATCTCTCTCTCTCTCTTTCTCTGAACTATTGACTGAATGGCTGATCTCATCGAACTCACTTATTCACACATTAGAAATCTCGATTTGACCAATCTAATAAGCGCTGAAAATCACAAATGCCATTGAAAAACGTGCAGCTGCACGAAGAAATAACACATTTCATAACTGATTCATTCAAAGCACAACGCATATCATTTTCTGTCTTCGCGTGCAAAAGGTTTATCGTATCAGTTTCCTCCCCTCCCTTGCCATTTTCAACCTTCCCTATTCCTTCCCCACTCGATGATGCCATCAATTGCCTGCCAAAATGTAAATGACTAATAATTTTCTGCTTATTGCTTAGCGTCTTTTTCGCTTTATTTTATTTTTTGTTATTCCTAGATTCGAGAATCATCTTCAGTCTGCCTCGATCTCCATGGATATCCATGCTTAACTGGCTGCTTCCAGTCATTTCTAAGGTTTCCTTCTCATCCCACTCAACGCCAATTTCTGTCATCTTTTGAACTTCATCTTGTGATTGCTGTTGGTCTTTCTGAACTCTGATTTTCGAAATTTCAATTTTATGCTCTCCAATATTTTCTCTCACTCTGAATCTTTTACCCATTCCCCTAGTAATGTTGTTAATTCCGTCTCTGCAGCTGGACTTTTCGTTGTAAAACGTGCCAAACAAAGTACGCAGGTCTCACAAATCAATTACGTTCTTGATGTTCACTTTATAGAATATTTCATCAGCTAAACCTGAACGATTCTTCATGAACTATATTTCTTTTCGGTAGTCTTTCTGACATCGTTCGATTCCTTGTTTTCTGATCAGATAGCAATCTGCACTTTTCTCGAAAATCAAATACTTTTCAACTAGTTATTTTGCTTTAAGTACTTGATGGAAGGTGGCCTGGAGACAGAACTGTCCCTTCTGGCTTCCCCAGCGGAAAGACGCACGGCCTTTCGCATCTTCCATCGACTGCCTTTTCGACTTGAAACTCGCAAATCTCCTTCAAAACCACTCACTGATGAGGTAGGCAATTTTTGATATGCAAATCCGATCAAAATATGTCAAAGCGTTACTCTTTATTGATTGATATTTCGTGTAGTTTAGTTTTGTTTTTTATTTTTGCAAATGAACTAGTGTTAGAAGCATTCTTTTCTGATTGATGTTCACGTGGATGAACTTAAATCGAAGTAAAAAAAGATAACTTTTAGCTATGCAATGAAGAAGAGCACAACAAAACCGCGGAAACGGCCGACGACGAAAAATTCGAGGCTGACGATGACGATGAATCGAGAAATGACCAGAGGAAGGAAGAGGCTCAGATAAATGGGTAGGCCGATTTGTATTATTCATTTTAATGCCAATACTAATAGCATCATTAATTTGAACTTTTACCGATAGTGACTAATTATAAACAGTCATTGTTTGTTCTGTTAGACGCGAGATATTTGATGATATCGATAGATTAGATATCGCACTTTGAAATTATTTTGAGATAGATAGACTAGAAGGTGAATATTTACGTTATATGTGTAAAATCTCATAAGAAGTGCATATTCTTTTCTTGAAAATTGCAATAGACAATTAGTAAAAGTAGTACCGAAAAATCTATAAAATTACCATCATACGAATTTTCTGAGCTGAAAGATTTGATATCCAGCACTGTTACTAAATCTATACCCTATACCTTATGGGCAAGCTATTACTTTTTAATTGGCTCAAAATATGCATGTTCGTTCAATTTTGTGGTAGTACTATTTTTATTAATTGTTTTCCAAAACATTCTGGCTTTATTTCTGGTTTATTTTGACATTTTTCCCTTCGTTTTCTGCTCCTCGTTCGATTCTATCTGCAGTTCCCCTTCCTTATCAAAATCAGTCATTTTGTTTCTTTTTCTTCTTTATTATTCTTTCTCTCTTCTATTCCCTTTTATTCTCTGCCCAAGCTTCCTTCTTTCTGTCTCACATTTTGGCTCTCAATTCTGATCGAATTCTGATCGTTCCTTTAATTTTTGTCTGGTCTATTGAAATTAGCTAATTTCTTCCTAATCATGTCAAAACGATATAATTCCATGTGTTTGGACGATTTTATGTCCAGGTAAATTCTATGCAAGAATTATTTCTGAAAAGCGGATAGTTAAATGGCGTTCGGAGTTTCAATTTTGAAGACTCATAAGATTGTTTATGCTGGAAAAAGTCGGTAATTTGGGAAATTTCAGGCAGCTTGTGGAAAGAACGGACATTTTAGAGTGCGCCTGGCATCGTAGACAAGAGGAGGCTGACGATGCTGAGTTACAGGCTGCCTTGGTAGGAATTCTTATTTTTTAGTAATTTAAATTAAAATTTGAAATGAAAAACTATCTTGATGATAGACAGCTTTGATTTTACGAAACTATTCTTCATTTTATATCATTTGTCCTATTTCTACTATCTTTCATAACTGAGTTTTTAATCTTTATCTTTCCAGGAAAGTGAAGAAGAGCAGGAGAGGAAGGTCGCCCTGGGCACGGGATCGGCTTCCGCTTCACAGGCGGATTTGGGCGAGAAAATCGATATCTACGGCAATGTCAGCAAGCGGGCTCCGAACGATTTCGAACATGTAAACCTTGATCATTTTCCTTCATTTATATCGTTATTCTTTCAGATCTCCACATTCACCCTCCTTTCCGTGTACTTCTCTTGGATGATGCTTCTGCTCTTTGCCTATTTGCGAGAAATACTCAAACGAATTGGAATTGAGGACGACAAATCCAACAAGGAACGATCTGAACTCAAGGTGATTTTTTAAAATTTAATGTCATCGAGAAAGTCACTTATTCTTAACTTCTGAATCGTAGTCTAAAATTTTGCTACTTCTGAATCTGAATTCAGTTTCGGCCACATATGGTTTATTATGTCGAAACTTTACATAAAAGTACATAACTCCTGTTGTTCTCCCGGAACTTAATACTTCTTTTCTCTGAAATGTTCTTTTCCTCGTCAATGACAACTTTCCGCGACATTGTCTCCGTCCTTATCTTCTATGTTCTCTGCATTTCTCAGTTTGCAGTTGCTTTCCAATTTACAGCCAGCTAACTATAACCCCACAAATCTGACCACTCTCAAATGAATCACGCGGTGCAAAGAAACGCGAATTTCATCGAGCATTACATAGAGTAAAATATGGATACTGAAATTTTTCGAAAATAGTCGTGCCAAAGCAAATACTTCTGCCTGAATATTTTGAGGAAACGATCAAAATGGAGGATACTCGAACATATTGAAAATTTGCATTTGACATTCCTTCAGCACATTTCACAATTTACACTTAGCTATGCAAAGTGTCAAGTTAAAAATTCTGCATTTTCAGGATTTCACTCCTCTGTTCAGTGACTTTGAGTCTCTGTACCAAAGGAATTGCTATATACGAGTTCGCGATGTGTTCGAGAGACCAATTGCATCAGTGCCTGGGGCCACCGTGGACATCATCGACAGAATCTCCTACGATGGAAATTGGACTTATGTGTAAGTTGTCTTTAAAGAAATTTTCATGTTTTTTTTTCGGCTAAAAATATCCACTTTAAAGCTTAGAAATGTTCTTGCAGGCATCCAGGTTCCAAAACGAATGTCATAAATATCGGCTCCTATAATTACTTGGGATTTGCTCAGGTTGATTTTTATTTAGAAACTATCCTATTCGAATATATGTTTCAGTCTTCTGGTCCATGTGCAAACGCAGCAGCCGAATCAATTGACAGAGAGGGAGTTGCAATGTGCACTACTGTCCATGAAAGAGGTAGGTATAATTCTATAAAAAGAATATCATTGATATCTGAAAATGGAATCCAAGATGTGGTTTTCAGAAATTCTATTCTTCAGTTTTTATGAGAAGAAAGTTTAGGCCGCAGTGTTTCTCAGCACAGATTGGAGAAGTTAGTGGCTGAATTTTTGGGTGTTGAGGATGCAATTTGCTTTTCGATGGGGTTCGCTACTAACTCTATGAATGCGCCTTGTCTTGTCGATAAGGTCGGTTAACCTCATGAAGGAAATGAAATTTTATAAGTGTATTTAGCATTCCTTGATTATCTCTGATCAATTCAACCACGCTTCCCTCATTCTCGGTTGCAGGTTGTCGGGTGCTTCAACCAAAGTCTTCAAACACAATGGTAGACGTTTTTTTTTCTGAATTCTAAATAATTTCTAAGATTTTCATTTCAGACATGAAATCTCTGGAGAAGATTCTACGTGACGCAATCGCATACGGCAATCCGAAGACGCACCGTCCTTACAAGAAGATTCTGATCATCGTCGAGGGCATCTATTCGATGGAGGGCTCAATTTGCAATCTGCCTGGAATCATTGCTCTCAAGAAGAAATACAAGGCCTATTTGTATTTGGACGAGGCTCATTCCATAGGTTAGTTGGAAAATTTTTATTATGGCTGGCAAATGAGATCGATAAAAGTCTTCCTTCAATTCATCTAACTACTAACGATATGTGTTATCTCTAAGGATAGTTTTTTTTGTTTTTTTTTAGAAAAAAAATCGATGTAAAAGAAGTACTTTCTTTA
This sequence comes from Diploscapter coronatus, assembly GCA_964036155.1. NCBI lineage: Eukaryota > Metazoa > Nematoda > Chromadorea > Rhabditida > Rhabditidae > Diploscapter > Diploscapter coronatus. The sequence continues at coordinate 40,633,178 of OZ038423.1, forward strand.
GAATGAGAAAAGCGTTTCTAAATTCTCAACTTGTCTCTACATTTTTCGTAAATTGTGATTCGACTCTTCTGCATTTGGAACATTTTTAAAATTACTTATTTATTCCCATTTAGGTGCAATGGGTAAATCAGGCCGAGGAGTGGTTGAGTACTGGGGCTGCAATCCGAAAGATGTCGATATTCTCATGGGCACTTTCACCAAGAGTTTCGGCTCTTCTGGGGGCTACATTGCTGGCTCAAAGGTATCTTTCCTAACCTTTTCATAAGCCTTATCTGATTTTTTCAGCACGTAATCAACCACCTGCGAGTGAGCTCTCCCACAGGCTATTACAGCAGTCCGATGTCCCCTCCAATCGCACAACAAATCTACACTTCCATGAGTATCATTATGGGCAGAGACGGCACTACTGACGGTTCGTTCATTCACTTTTTATGAGGAATAGAAAGATCATATTCTTCACATATGGGAGTATACAGTTGGGGACAAAGTTTGGAATACAAAATCGATTTTATATGGCCTTAAAAATAGAATAACATGATCAAATCTATCTGAAGTTTGGTGCCCTTAATATGTGTGCAAAATTTTAACCAAATCGGTATACCAGTCAAGATTTAAAAATATTGCGCTTCCAAACTTTCGTCCGTCACTATGTCGTTGCGCATAAAGGATATTTATGTGCAACGACCATTTTCCCTAACTCACATTTGACCTACTTATTTCTTTTGACTTTCATACTATCTTTATTCAAGAATTTTAACCTGTTTTTCTGACAAATTGATTATTTGATTCAGGAGCTAACCGAATCGAGCGATTAGCCCGCAATTCCCGCTATTTCCGTCTCAAACTCAAGCAGATGGGCTTCATCGTCTATGGCAGCGACGATTCTCCTGTCGTTCCCATGATCACTTACTTCCCTGCTATGTGCGGGTAAGCAGCACCTCTTTCTTCCTTTATTTTTTTAAAATATCATTTCACTACTATTGTGGGTGGGCATCCGATGACCTTATGAAACTAACGTAATTTTATACACGCAAAAAAGGACATATGTATTGCACACTTGTGCACTACTTTATGAAGCTTGCAATGGTAGGAATAGGCAGAGTTCGTTAACCAACGTGCAAGTAAGCAATGCAGACTTGTTCATTTGGTTCGTATAAGAACTGCGTTACTTGTCACTTCATCAAATAATCTAACGTTCACAACACTTGAAATAGGAATTCTGTAACAGACTATTTCATGTAGTTTTCGTTATTTCTAGTAAAAACCAATAAAACTGTCCACTGTTTCAGTTATTACGGTCGTCAAATGCTAGCCCGAGGCATTGCAGTGGTTGTGGTATCGTTCCCCGCCACGGACATGACTGAGGGACGAGTCAGATTCTGCATTTCTGCGGCTCACACCAAGGACATGCTCGATACGGTAATTTTACGGATGCATACCTGCATAAGTTTATCTCATCTGCATCAGATTATTCAATATGAAATTTCAAACTATACTTTAAAATGTCGGACAATTTTTATGATGATTCAGCATAAATATAAATCGATACATAATTTTTAATACCTGACAATTTCAGATTCTCCACGAATTGGATGTGGTCGGAGCGAATATGAATAGCAAGTTCTCTAAACGAGCTCATCTCTACAAGGATATGAAGATCGAGTGGTGATGCAGTTATTGCAGTCAATGCAGCCAGTCAGTCACTTACAGCCATAGTTTATGAAATGTTTGTTTCTTCTCTTCATCGAGTATCGAATGAATGTATTCATTCCTTCCCCTCTTTTCCCTCCGTTCATTCGCCTATGCAATTTCCAGTGCTTACTTCCGAAGTACCTCTGCTTCATTATCTATATCTCATCAAACTCATCGACTTATTTTAATAGTGAAGGAAAACGATATTATCCAGACATTTCAGGAGATAAATTTCTGAAAATAATTAGTTTCAGACATTTTCCTTCATCGTATTACAACAATACCAATCCAAATTTGCATGCATTATTACGGGATAAATTTCGTTTGTAGTGCGTATTTTGAGTGTTGACATCGATTTTATTCTCTCATTGTCAGATTTTATTTGTTTCGATGTAAGAACTCAAATGCTAGACTTTTCATTTTCGACTCTGCCATTATTTTCACCTTGCTGACTTGTTTAGTCATTCTCGATTCTTTCCTTTTATTTCGCATCTAATCAACTATTTCGACTTCTATGCTTCAAAAGCTTTATCGTAAGAGTTCTTCAAGTTTTTTTACCATCAAATAGGATATTCAAGTGCTACGAATAGAAAGTAGGTGAATTATTCGTAAGAGAATTGTCAATATTCTACTGTGATACTAATAAAGACGTAATTCTAACAATAAGAAGAATTTGAAAATTGTGCATAATTGAAACAAGCTTGAAACTTTTGAATACCCGCTTTGTCTCATTTTGATTAATGCCTATTCCATCATTTCCGATAACTTTTTGGGAACAGACCTAGTTTGAAAATTAGAAGTCATTTGGTTTGTGGTTTAGAGTAGGCGAGGCTAAATTGTCCTCGAATCAAAATGAACGACATGATATGTTTGTCAAGATACATCTCGATAGACCTATCATTATCGTCATATCGAAAGGGCTGTTTTTAAACCGCACGACATCATGACACACAAAATATAAGCGAAACATAGTAGGAAAAGATAAGATACGATATATTTTCATACTTTTTTGTCATTATGTCTTGCAGTTTGCAAGTTGCCTATCAAATGACTTCCAATTTTCCGACCATGTGAAACTCCCAAGAACTCCTTTCCAGCCCTATTGTCCCTTCCTGATGGCATCGTCGATGGCCTGCACAGCCATGTCGACGTCCTTCTTGTCGATGCACATGGGCGGCTTGATTCGCAGAGTGTTGCCCTGCAGCCCGCCCTTTCCGATCAGAACTCCGCGATTCTGCAAGAAAATTGAAAATGCAAGTCTATCTTCATTGTTTATCATTCGGCTAAAAGTTGGATGCAATTTTAAAGATGGAATATATCTCACAGGATGCTGATATATTCACTTTTATTTTTTCCTACCTTTACTCCCTCGAATATGTTGGCCATTCTAGCAGCAGGCATCGGATTTCCCTCTTCATCAATCAATTCAACTCCAACCATTAGTCCCTAAATTATAGCTTTTCTCTTTCTTCACGTTTTTGTTTCATACCTTTCCCCTAACATCCCCAATGAGCGGAGAGTCGATCGCGGCGAGCTGTTTCAGGAAATATTCTCCCACTTTCAAGCAATTCTCTTGCAATTTCTCCTCTTCAATCACCTAAAGCCATTGGTCTTCTTTCAACGGATTTACCCTCCTCCAACTCACATCCAAAACAGCCTTGCCGACTGCAGAAGCCAGAGGATTTCCACCGAACGTGTTGAAGTAAAGAGATCTAGCGAAGGAGTCAGCTATCTGCAATGATTCGAAATTCCGCGAAATCTATAGATTTTCAACTTACCTCCTTAGTGGTGACGACAGCTCCCATAGGGAACCCATTTCCAATCCCCTTAGCCATTGTGACGATGTCAGGAGTGGCGTCTTGGGCTAAACTTGTTCCCTTTACAAATTAGTGAATAAGTTATGAGGCTCACTTTGGAATCCCCAGAAATGAGATCCAAGTCTGCCGAACCCGGTCTGAACTTCATCGCTGATGCACAGACCACCGCGCTTCTTCACCGCTTCAAATGCTCGTTTCAGGAAACTGAAATGGTTTCTTTGCATTTTCCTTAAAATCACTGATGGTTGATGTTCCTTTGGAGGTTTTTGGTAACAAGTAGAATAACCCCAATTCTTACAAAATTGTTAAAAACTAGAAAATGACTAAATACTGGCACATCTTTTTCACTATTTATCTATACTCGTATCTTTTTCATACCCCTTATTATGAGTGACATCTGAATTTCTTTTCAGACGATTAAATTGCAATCATTTTTGAACGAATTGTTACCCTTTTGGATATTGTACAGTTCCTCCGACTCCTTGAATCGATTCGACGAGGAATCCAGCAGGACCTGAAGAGACAGGGAAGTCATAGGCCAATGTCTCTTCGAACTGATCAATATATCTAAGGTTCAGAAAATATTTCTATATGCCCCCTCATTCTATTACTTGTTAGTGGCGCTGCATTGCCCCTCTTTGCAATCGCATTTTCTGTTCTTGATTTCCACCGGACAATCTCTGCACTTCGTCCCTCCCCATACTCCTTTGTACGGATCTACATTCATGAATTTGTAGACTGAGAATCCATGTGGGAATGTCGGCTTCCAGGTTCCTAAAATCCAGTATTACTATTGTGGTATTTTTGAAGTGAATAATGTAGAGCCTTGTGAAGATTTAATAGTTTGACTTCGTTTTCACATCTCTTCATCAAAATTTTATCTACAAGAACCTAGGCTCTTCCTTCGATTTATGAAAATTATTCTATGGCATCTTTATCTTCAAATGAAGTCTAACTTTAAAGTTGAAAAAAACTTAAGATAATGCCATATCTGGAACTTCAATAGCCATCTTCGTCAAATCCGAAAATATACGAAAGCGCTATTTTATATTTTCGTGATCGAAATTTAGAGTGGCGTGGCTTGAGTGTTATTATAGTCAAAAATACAGATATTACGATACTACGAAATTTACGACTCATATCTGAATGGGTGGAAATACAGAAATAGGTTCGCGAAATATAAGATATACAGCTAGCAGTGGATAATTTATTCCTTTCTCCAACCCAACATTTTAGATACTTATATAAATTTTATTAAGTTACTATTGATAAGTTGAAATCCGACCTATTATATCGCGCAAGGGTTCGTAGCAATGCATGATTTTTTAAAAATATTTTCATAGATCAAACTGGTCAGAGTTTGAGAATAATTGTTACTCGACGTGATCTTCACGTTTACAAAATTTCAAGAAAATGTTCTTCAATGAAAGCTAAATTATGAACTAGTTGAAAATGATGCATCATCTTCAACCTCTGAATAATTGTATGCATACCCAGATTGGTGGCTCCCAACACAGTTTGAGTCATTCCGTGGTAGCCGTTTCGCATCGAGAGCATGTCGAATCTGCCCGTGTGGTTCCTCGCCAGAGCTATTGCCAAGTCATTCGCTTCGGAGCCAGAATTGACAAAGAATACGACCTAAACACTCCGCCTCACAAATGCACCTTTAGCTAACTTGACAAGTAGTCACATTCTTCAAAATTATGAGATTTTGTTCCACATTTACAACCATCGTAACACTTTGCAGAAGTATTTTTAACTTTGTCTCAATTGAATTCCTACTTTGAGAGGATCAGGGAATGTAGCTGTCAGGGCTTGTGCATACTCATAGATCGGTTCAGTGTGATAGATCGACGTCGTGTGCCACAGTTTCTCTGTCTGTTCTTTCAGAGCCGCATTCACTTTCCTGTAATTCTCCGACATTTGTCAATTCCAATTCAATTTTCGCTTACGGATGGCAGTGTCCCACAGAGACAGTGACAATTCCACCGAACATGTCCAAGTACTTCTTCCCTGCCGAGTCCCATAGAAACTGGCCTGAGCCTTTTGTTATCAATAGCTGAAAGGTGCACTTATTTGCAACAGAAAACTTATTTATAAAGACCTGATCCTTGTAGAATGTGAGAGTTCCCTTCGGCAGAAGAGGACGCAATGCGTTTACTCGCTGCATTTTAGAGGTCTACTGAAAGTAGCTAATTTGCGAAAAATGGGGATAAAATTTATTGAAAATTTGCTAAAACTAATAATAAGATTTGTTACATTTCCTAAAAATGGTGGTATTTTCAAGAACTATTACACGAAAAATTTACTATTTGCTATCAAATTGCAGAGGAAGCAAAAAGTATGAAATAATCGATATTGGCACTGAAAGTCGATGCAACAAAAAGACACAGAAAAAGAGCTGCAAGTGAATGATGACTGACCGAGACTTGTCTGTCTGATCGAATCTCTCACATTCTTTCTCCCCAACAATCTTCAATCTTTCTTTATTCTTTCTTGTTTTCTCTCAATTTCTCCTACTCTTCCACCTTTGCCCTTTTGATTTCTTTCTTTTCTTCTCTTTACACTTTCTAATCAGACATTCGAAGAAATGTTGCACACCAATTGTCATTCTCTTCCATCTAATATTGCAACCGAATCCAATATCAGAATAGAGACTAGACGATTTTTGAAGTGAGATTATTGAATGCCATAGGTATTTTCTAATTTAGGCTACTGGAAAAATCATGGTCTAGTAAAAATTCTTATGCACACATTCGTAAATGTGAAAAATTGTCTAGTGTTATATCTGAAGTGTTCTATTGTCTTGGTCAAGTGAAATATAATAGCTCGTGTTAAAAATTTCCTTGTGAAAAATACGCGTCACAATTATGCACAAAGCGGGAGGTTCGAGTGAAACTTTTTCTCCCTATTTTTTAACACACGATCTGTCACTTCGTTTGACCAGAATAATAGCACTTTGTATTGCCAACGAATAGACATTTCATTAATTCATATAATAATTTTGACAACGATTTGAAATTACGCGATGCTCACTTTGAATATTCGAATTTGTGCATCGTTTATAGTCGATTGTAAACGACTTGGCCGTCGCCAGTTCCCTTCGAAATAGGGAAGGTGCGAAACGCGTCGCGTCCTCATGTGTTGCGGCTTTCATTGTGAGGAGCATTTTCCACACAAAATTCTCATTATTTTTTGATTTTCTGTCGAAATTTCATTGATTATTTGTTGATTATCGATAATTTTAAAAATTCTGTAGAAGAAAATCATTTTAAAAATGTTTCAATTTCAATAAATCGTCTAGAAATCGCTAAAAAAAACGAGATAAAAGAGCAAATTTTCACTTAACAATCGATAATCTAGTCATAATTAGCACTAATTGCCATTAATTAGCGGATAATTGAAATTTCGACAGAAAATAAAAAATAAATGAGAATTTTGTGTGAAAAATGCTCCTCACAATGAAAGCCGCAACACATGAGGACGCGACGCGTTTCGCACCTCCCCCTTTTGCGAAGGACATTGGCGACGACCAAGTCATTTACAATGGACAATAGTAATTTAATTTCAATGAATATGATACAGACAGCCCTCGAAGATATCCAAAAGTGATGAGGGATAATTGCAACTGAAATAAATATTCTTTTAATATTTATTAAAGCTTCTTACTCTTTCTTCCTCTTGAGCATGTTTCATTTGAATGCGAAATGACATTTTGGATGGTATTCGAAATTGAGCAGATTATTGTTCAATTAATTCAATATTTCATTTTCAAAAATCTTCTCATTTCTCTAAATTTTCGATTTTAATTTTCAATGCTTTCTAACAATATTCAACATCCCATTTCTTATCATTTCCAAAGTTACTTCGATGAAAAATGGAGTTTTTTATTGTTGATCAAATGCAAATATTATTCCACGTCAAAAGAAAGAAGAATTCTGTCTTTATACCAGAATGGAATAAAGAAAATGCTAACGAAGCTGATATTTATTCAAAATCATTACAACCATCCTTGGAATAGTTCAATTAAATTTCAAGTATGATTGAAAAATTAGGGATATTACTGAATATCGTTAAAGATTTCGGGTTTGTTCATATTACTTTTCATTAGCAAATTTAACATTCTCTGCAAATAACTTGTAATCAACTTGTATCAACCAACATTATTAATTTTTGTTCAAAATAATTCAGTTTCGTAATTTTCATTGAATATTGTAAATATAAAGATGCTAGTAATTCGAATCAATTTATTTTAGACTATGGTTAATTTTCTTAATTTCACGATAACTTTGAAGTACCAAGTTGATTTAAGATAATTTTTGCGAATGAGTACAGAAGTTTTCCTTCATCTGAATTTACATTTAAAAAATCATAGTGACAAAAAGGGATGATGCGTGAAATGAGCCTCCAAGCCGGCGAGTGCAATATTGCAATACTTAGGATCTGCCGAACATGGCACGGGCCAGGCCTGTTCGCGCATCCACTGAGTTATTTTTGGATAAATTGACTTACCCTTGCAATAGGTCGAATAAATTAATAGGCAGAATATGAAGATCAGACTTAGGAAGAGTCTTGGAAAGGTTTACTGATGGTTCAGATTCAGAAAATGTGGGTTTTTTAGCAATTTTCTGACTTTGTCTAAATCGTTAGTAAGAATGTGTTCGAATGTCATAGGCACAAATTTGTATAAAAATACGATATGATCGGGCAAGTTTATTTCCTAATTACTCAATAATATCGCCTAACTTAGTAGTTACGACTAAATCAGACATCCATATTCAACGACCAAATTAAGAAAATTACAATATTCTCATTCCTACAACGCTTCGTATCTCCGTATGCTATTTCCTTACAGAATAATGAAAAAGAAAACTGTTTGCTAATACAAACTATCAAAAAAGTGACATTTTTTCGAAATCTAAGAGTATCTTACCCCTAGGTCTGATGCTTTGCGCCGCGTTCCGGCCGCGGTATAATAGACAAGGTAAAACGTGCGTGAAATGAACGCCAGGCCGGGACGAAGTGCAATATTGCGACTCAAATGCTGAACATCGCACAAGGCCAGACCTGTCCGCGCATCCACTCATATATACAGACACACACTAAATTTGCTTACCTGAAAATAGGTTGATTAGGAAATAGGTAGTGGAATTGTAGAAAATGACGAATCATCATTCGTGGGGGACCGTTTCGTGAATTTCATCAAATTTCATCGCGAATTTCGTGAAATTACGAAATTTCTCAGTTTTGTGTGGATGTTTTCATATGATCAGTCAGGACAGGCGTTTGTCTCGAGTGCGCCAAGGCGAAAATAACCTGGCCTGCGAGAAATGGAAGTGGACTGACTGATTTCGATTGGAGACTTCAGGGCAGAGTACAGTAGGACAGGGAAAGGAGAGAGAGAGAAGGAGGGAAGAGAGGAAGGGGATTGGGCAAATTGCGAGATGTTTATCATTTGAATTGAATTCGGATGCAGAAGGCTGTTGAATCATATGAATTGGACAATGTGTTGAGATAAATCGAGCGAAATGCCAGAAGTGGATTTGGAAGGGAGATCAGGAGATTAAGAGAGGAAGGGAAGGAGGAGGAAGAATAGAAACGATCTGAAAACGATGATCGCGAAATGGGCAGGGCCGGGAGATGGGAATGGAGGAGAGGGAGGGAAGAGGAGGAACGGGTTGTGTCTGTGTGTGTATGTATGCCATTCTGGCATTCCACATGCAAACCAAGCAGAAGACATTCAAATGGCAGAGGAACAAGTTGAGGAAATAGGAAGTTTAAAGCAGAAGAAGAAGAAGAAGAAGAAAAGAAGACTGTAAGGCAAACTGCATAGTTAACTGGAAACTACTAACTGGTGCAAGAAAAAAACAGACCGACAGAGACACACTTTACAGTACAGCATAGCAACGACAAAAACCATATGCAGAATATGCAGAATTAACTGCAACCTGCAAATGCAAGTGGAGAGGAAAAAAATTCAGCGAAACCATTTGTAGCGTTTTTAGATGGTCACATTTTACATTGGACTTGAACAAGCAATTTGGAAGAAAATAGGTAGCACAAATAAAGTTGCATATTGTGTTGTGTGTATTCGGCATTACTGCAATACCTTAGCAAAAGTTAGAAATTGCTTGAGTTTTGCATGAAAAGTCTCTAATCATCTTCTACTTTCTAGAACAAGAACGCTAATGCTAGTTCAGAAAGTAATTTTGTAAAGAAAACACGATTACAAGTAAAAATGAGAAAAATAACGGATAAAACGATCGACTACACTCCAAGAATGAAAATATGGGCATTCCTGACAAAATGAGATTTGGGATTTTATATTTCCCTCGGGTGAATACTTCCAGTGACTAGGCAATGGAAATATTGCCCCTTTGACATCGAATTCTACAAATTCACTCATTACTGTTGATCTCTGGCGAACTGATAAGTATGAGTCACAAACATTTCGGAAAATTCTCTAATTAAAATTACGAACAAAGTAATGTTCAATCATTTCGCCATTTTCATATATTTCATAGGATAGAAATCTACCAATTTTATATTTTCTTCGTAATTTTAAATGTATACGTCCAAGAACAATTCGCTAGATATAATAAACGAGAACCAACATATGAAAAGATGCTTCTGAATCACTGTAATAACATCGAAAGATGTTTGTTGCCTACTTCTAATGGCTAATGGACGATGTAATAACTAACTAATAATCAAATAGAACGAAATAAATAATGTCGGAGATACAAGAAATGACTGTAAGGGATGGCTGGATGGTTGAAGGGAAGGAAAGGGATAGAAAGACCCAGGCCAGGCAGAAGACGACGCATAAGTACCCCTGGCCAGATGAGAGGCAGGAAAAAAGAAGAGGGAGGGAAGGAAGGAAAGGCAGAGAGAGAAAGAGAGGGAGAGAATCTGCCGATCTGCCAGATCTGCCATGGGCGAGGAGAAGAAGATCTGCATGCCGAATGCCAAGCGGGTTTGCATTTAGACAGTCGACTGTCGGCTGACAGAAACACATAAGAAGAAGGAAAGAGAAGAAAAACTGTCAAACAGGCCTCTGCAATTGGCATGTCTCCTTGTATCATTCCCTTGCAGTCAGCAGCCAGACTCCGCCCATTTTCGTGTGCGCCATGCAAATTGTTAGTTCCCTGTCAATCTGTGTATAGGTGTGGTGCCCTTCTCTGCACTCCAAATTTTGCCTATTCGAGAGGCACGCCCTGTCAGCAATCACATCGATGCATATATTCGGAGAGCAGTTGTAATGTAAGGTTCAGAAAACAATCACGTGCGTTTTGGGATGAATCGGATTTAGAGATCTCCCAGAGTCCTTTCGATCAGAGGATTTTCTTCTTTCCCCTCCACCCTTTCCTATCCCAATTGCATCATATCGTCTCTTTTTTCGCTGTGTCGCATCTGAGACGGCGCTGGCAAAAAGCTGTTGGGAGATGGAAGCGAACAAGGCAAAGACATCGAGGGATAGAGGGAAAGAACAAGTTTGAAGGCGTAGAGATAGAGATAGAGATGGGTTAAGAGAGAAAGAGACAGTGACAGACAGATAGAGAGAAAAAGAGACATGACAAGTGACAAATTGGCAGCTGATGCAATCAGCTGATACAAGGCAGGGGTGATAAAATGATAGAAGAGGGGATGATCCAAATCCGAATCAGAGAATGGCAGAGAGTGACAAAAACAGTAACATCGACAGTGATTTTCTAGATTCTTCCACATATACTTTCATTTTCAGAACAGTATCTTTCTCTCTCTCTCTTTTCCTTGTCAGAATCTTTTTTCGGGCTGTCTTGAACTACTATTTGAAAGAACCTTAGCATGTGATTTGCAGAAGTAAGAGTTCCGACCAAACTACGACTGAATGAACTGCATAAGGTTAATGCGAAAAAAGTAATGAAATGAGTGGAATTCATGGTAGGTGTGACTGAGTGCCCTATCTGTGTAAGCAGCCTGCAGGCAACAGCTTCAGATCAGCAATCTGCCTGCCATTTGACCTTGAATCTCATGTCCTTCATTCCCTGTCCCCTGCCTCTGTGCGCCATGTCCCTCGAAGGCTGTCCACTTGCTGCAGATCCCCTGCTTCGCTGCCTTTATGCGCATAACGAGTTTCGTGCCATACGAAAAATTCCCCTTTGAAATTGTCGTCTCACTAAAATCTCTGAAATATTTCGAATTACACTTTTTTATCTATGTGAAGGCAAAATAGAGATTTTCAAAGAATTGACTATCATCTAACTGAAGGTTTTGTGAATTCGATAAATCAATTAACGATGATCTTCGTTATCCTTATCGTTTTCGCAAATATCAAATTTATCCTACATTAAATCATGTGCAACTATAAACTAACTATTTAATAGCTTTATTATTACATTTTTATCATTTAGAAAGCGCGTTGTTCCATATAATCAGGTCAAAATTTTACCGTCATGCTTTTATCATCACTTATGAGATTTCACAAAATTTATCTGATTTTGATTGTTGTCAACGTCTGAACTCATTTTGATGCAAACTAAGGATAAAAAATATATTTAAAAAATTCTTTTTCTCCTGTATTCCTCATCTATGACTTCGAGCAAACTAATGATTTGTAAGAGTCTTCAATAGATGCGCGCATGCGTCCACTGCAATTCTCCTTCCTCTTCTGCATTCTGCCACTCGCAAATCGCTCCTTCCGCCCGTTTTTATTAGCCATTCCTTTATTGCTGCGAGGCTGCTGCCAGACTGCCTCACTTCATGAAAGGCATACGAAACTGGATAAATGCGAATTAGGACTGTCAGAAATGTCAGAGAGAATGGAAGACGGAGGGGGCAGAGAAGCAGAGGAGGAGATTGAATCAGAAGGTGACGAGGAGAATCGGCATTGGCAAGTGGAAGAGGGAGAGGGACAGGGGAACACAGGCAGAGGCTGAAGCTGAACGGCAGATTGGAAGATAGAATTGAGGGAATGGGAAATGGCAGATCAAATATGCGAAGAATATGCAGATGAGAAGTCAGATCGAACGAAGATCAGCCTCAGAAATATGAGGCATTCGGGGTCAACACATCCAAGAAGACATTTGAAGACACTAATGGAACCCCAACGATCCGCATCGAAAATTGATAAATCGAAACGTAAATTTGCTTTGCGCATATTCCGATTTTCACTATAATGACAACTACGACAAAATGGAATAATTTAGAATTTAGAGTCAAAGTTCGACTTTCCTGAAGAATTCTCTCGCAAAACGATATTTCATAATTGATTATCTCAATCTAGTACATTTTGCAAGAGAAGAGAATAAACATTTAGACCTATTTCACAATAGGTGAAGGTGGTACAGGTAAACACTCAAATTTATACAGTTCGATCACATGTGTCGCTTTGGCGATTTTTTGCTTGTAACAGTAAAAAAATTTAATAAAAAGGTTCATGTTTTGCAGAAGGAAAACTGAAATTTCCCTTAACCTCGTGAGAAACATTTTGAGAACTTGAACAGAGGGAAGTGAGAAAAAAGGATTGCAGTGGCTTCTTGGCGGCTTGCAGTTGATGGTTTGCAAGGAAACAGTGTTCAGGCAGAAATAGCAGTCATCTGAATGCTGAATGCAATGCAGAAATATAATGATGACAATATACTGCCTGTTTACCTGAAATATGAAGAGAAAAAGACACGGTAAAGCGAAGAACGAGTCAGTCAAGTGACCAGTCGCATGGTTAACCGAGTGAAATGAAAATAGGAGAATAGAGGGAAGGGAGGAGGAGAAGAAGAAGAAGAAATTCCTCGGGACTGCCACCGAACTGATCGAATTATTAGAGTCCATCCATCAATTCACAATTGCTTTTTATTATTGTTTTCAAAATTCCTGACTCGTAAAGAATTGTCATGGCACATCAATAGATGATAAAAATGAATTTTCCGAATAAATTCTATCGAAATCCTTCCGGAAACTCGTATTCGAGGAGTTCGAAGTCGTAGAAGAACATTTTGACGATAAATTCCATTAGAAATTGGCTGCTTCGTAATCTGAAATGGAATACTCCATTTAGTTTTTGCTAAACATTTCCACCGTTGTTCGATGAATTTCCTGACAGGTGAATGTACAGTTGTATGCTCTGTCTTTCTTCCGGACACTAGTCGAGATGTTATGAAGTCGATCTTGTTATTAGGTACCTAAATAAACTTCTACTTTCCTATTTCTTAGTCTAGCATTCTGTTGATCCTACATCTTGTCTTCGTAGTTCAGCAATAAGTTCCTTCGACAGAGTTTTGGACGGATCACTCGAATATCGGATGAAGCGCATGTGGGGGTATTCTTTATAAAGATTGCATCGCCTATAAAAATTTAGAAAATTTGAAATTCAAAATCGAAAAGATCCTATTTGATGATCACAATACTCTTGACGGTGTTCTGGAATTGTCGCAACATGGCGAAATAGCGTATAAAAGCGAGAGAGCATTCTTTACCCTCTCCTATCCCTTCACACTATTTCGCCTCGTTGCGACAATTCCAAAACGCCCAATTTTTTTTACAAATATGAAAAATCGTGATTATGGAAATTATTCTGAATTTGAAATTGATAAAAATCGCTGAACATACCTCATAGATTTTCTTTCAGTTTATATTTCAAAATATTCCGTAAGTAACGTACCATGTCTGCGGAAAGAAATGCACGTCCTCGAATGTCAACGGAATGTATCCGCTTCGAGACTGGTCAATCATTCGTTTGTATTCTGACACGACGAAGCAAGTCAGATTCTTTCCACATCCACTGCACGGTCTTTTTCCCGTCGGTTTTCTGAAAGGAATCACGTTTGCAATATTTCAATTTTATTTGACGCACCTGATACATCGATCTACAAATCCAGACACGAATCGTTCGACTGGATCTCGAGTGATCATCGAGAAACTCCACCCGCGGAAATTCTTCTCTGTTAGATTGTACAGCTTGCGGATGGCTCCAGAATCATTGAATTCGTTGTCAGGACGACACAATCTGTAAATTATAAAATGATGATGCAACGCCTTTCAAGAGAAAGAAACAACTCACTTCGCAGCTTTCATCTGTGCAAAGTCATCGTAATGTTTTCTGTACTTTCCAGAATCGTACAAATAGCACATAATTGCAGAAATTAGTGAAGACATGCTTTTCTGAACGACGCAGTGAGCCATTTTGTATTCTGAGGATATCTAAATTTGGCATTTTTCATATACGTAATTTCCCAAAGAGCAATATTTAGAATTTTGACAAAATAGAAGTTACGTAAACCATTGTTATCTGAACTGAATTCAAACTCATTATCAGAAGAAATCGAATTCCAATATTTGTCAATTTCAATTAAATATATTCTCCTCTGTCAAGATATGACTCTTACCCTATATCGAGTTTCGAATCGCACATATTTAGCAACGCAATCAGTACTGTTTCTCTTGCACATCTCTATAGCTGTTAGGCTAGATTTTCTATGCGGAAGAACCTATATTCTAACATGAAATTAGCTGCATAATTTGATGAAAACTCACATCAGAATTTTGCCGTTTGACATCGTGTAAGTCCTTCAGGTTCTTCTCAGATCGTTGCCGCTCAATCTTAGGATTTTCGACTCTTCGGAACAATGCTTGACGAGTTGGAGGTTTAGTTGTGACCTTTAGCGGTAAGCTTGTCGAGTGATGACGCTTAATGGTTTCTAGTTTAACAATTTATTATATACTACCTCTTACCTTATGATAATAACCAAATATACTTCGCCTCATGCAATGGAAGAATGAGGGCGGGAATAAGATAAGAAAAGCTATTACTGTAATGAGCAATGCTATCAGAATAGATTTAGTGCTATTTCGAATAGCCACCATGCGAACGAATTGATTTGTAATGGCACTAGAACTCGAAATTACAATATAAAATATTCGCTGAATATTTTTAGCTCTGGAGGAAGTTTATACGATTTTTAAAAATTCAGCACGCTTAATGCCGATATACGATAGGGAATTTTCTTTTTATATAATCAGATTGTAGGCGATAATGTGAGATTGATCTGTTTGGGCGAAGTGAGAGACGAGGCAGATGAATTTATCCCTCATCCAATACTTCCCTAATCCCTAATTATCGATGATCATGCAGTGTGTTGCATTTATTACCGCTGATTTATGAAAATCCGATTTGGGTGATTTCTAAAATGCATGTGCTCGTTCGTGATCTCACTATCTTCTGCCTGATCCTAGATTATCCCTCATATCTCCAAATTTCTCGCTCTTCACTTTGTTTCATTCGTTAGTTTCACGAGTTTATTAACTGGATTACAACTGCGACAGATATTTTAGGACGATTTTCCAAAAACAACCTTTATAGTTGAAAAGAAAAAGGGATATTGATGAAAACCTAGCACTGAATCTGTGAAATATGAACTAGGCACGAAACATCGACAACAGATTTATAAAATCGCAAAAGAGACAGATAAAAATAGATAAAAGATTCGAAAATATACAGCTTCTATCAACAAAATCGGAGTAGTTATTATGGTAAGAGCAGAGTTTCTGATGAGTCCAATTTTCGGACCCGGATCCGCTCCCAGAGCCGTCATTTTTCACCTTTCGGACCCGGAACCGACTTAGACCCGAAAAATGCAAGTCGGGTCGGGTCCATCAGCAACTCTGAATGATACATTATTTATCATACAAAATTAACAACTTCTATCCTCCAGTTATGTAGATTTTTCATCTAACGACGCGACTACATAGCCATAACGCCGTTCTTTAATTTTTCCTACTTCAGTCCATTTTCGCTCTTCATCAGATAATCGATATATTCGCTGATTATAGCATTCATTAATTATTACTATAATTAGCATAGGAGAAAGTGTTGAAAGTGATAATGAATCCAACACGCTACCACTACGCAACAGGAACTATAATTGATGTGCGAAGCATCGTTTTTTAATTACTATTCTAATATTCGACTCATTTATCTTTTTTATTCTTCATTTTTGGTTAGCAATGATCTGCCACATTTGACCTCCTCTCACTCTCTAAATCATATAAAAAGTAGAGATGAGCTAGGAGGTTCTGTTTCTGCATTCTACCCTATTTTGTTCTTTTCGGTATTGTTCGAATACCAATTATTGAATAAAGTTGTTGAGTAATTAAACTCTTTGCACCCTGAATTCAACCTCGACTAACACCTACAATTGAAACCAAAAGGATAAGAGCTAACGTCCTTGTCATGTGTGGCACGATCTAAAGAAGGACGAGCCTAGCGACGACATTACGCTAACGAGAAAGAGGAGAGTGAGAGCATGAGAGGATGAGAAGCCAGACGAAGATTCCTAACTATCGGGAAATTTGGGATGAATGAAAAGTATCTGCCCACCTGTTTTGGCGTTTTCACACCCGCGTTAGTGCTTGTCTTTCCAAAGAGGGATTTTCGCAGGAAAACAATAGTGATCTACTTAACAATAAAGAGAATTATGGCCACTCGTTCTTTCTCTATTGATCTACAAGAAACAACCCCCATTCTTTTCATTGGTCATTGTACTGTTCTCCTTGTTATTCCCACTAAATTACATTATTCGGTGATTTAGAAACGCACTTGGAGATGCTATGCAACTTCCCGACGGAAATTATCAACGAAATTCTGATGTATTTGAGCACAGTTGATCTGCTCGAAGTTATTCAAGTAAATCGGCGACTTTTGGCGATCGCCAAATTGTCTAAATGTCCATTCCGACACCAATTGATGAGACGGCATCTCGAATTATCTCTGAATACTGGAAATATCAATGATGCGATCCGTACGCAATGTTATTATTGTAATGTATGTATTATCCATTCATTAAATAATTTTCAAAAATAAAATCATGAATGGGTGATTTCAGAATGAATATATGGGAAATGCGCAATTATTAATCGTGCAGAAATATGTGAATGGCCAAAATCGGAGAGACGTTTTTTGTGAAATCTCAAGAATTTGTTGCAATAGACGGCCAACGCTGGGAAATCTAGCTTCAGAACCTTGTTATATATCGTCGTCTTGCGAACTCATTTCAATTCTTAACAGTTCGTTCGATACTACACTAGGTATTCATCGTAATTTATTCAGATTATGCAATCAAGCATAGTTTGTTTATAACAAAAATTTTAGATAACACCATCAACAATTATCGTTACGAGACATTCGAGGAATTTACAAATACATTAAATAACTTGTTATACTATCTGCTCAAGAATTGTATCATCAAAAAGTTACATGTGGTAAAAATTCGATTTTACCTATTACCTAAGATATAATATAACTATAAAATATATTAATATTTTAGGGGTTGTCTGATGATTTACATATGTGGAGAAAACTGAATGGACCATTTGAAGAATATCATTCATCAATTCGTTGTCGCCCTAATATTAAGCTGTTTAAGAGTCTTCGTAAGTCCATTATACCTATAAAAAAATAGCTACACTGCAATATGTGTATGCATACATTCTAAGTTTTAACGAAATATATTTTAGTTAGAAAAAAGATGGGAATCGATGGTAAAGAACTGTTCTCTCATCGAATATTTGCTAAAGGTACTTATCAACATAATAATCACGATTTCATCCTTCTTTCAAGAAATGCAACTACAAAATTTGACAAATTTATTTACCGTATTCCCTCTAGTAAAAGGGCATTCCCTTCTATTCTCAGACCCTCTTTGGGGGTGCCCCACTATTTTTCCGAAGTCCCACTAGGGGTGTTCTCCAATTAGAGAATGCGATAAAGTAAATTTATCAAGTTCTGTAGTTGCATTTCTTGAAAGAAGGATGAAGGAGTGATAATACAAAACTTAATAAAATAAAACTCTATTCTACATTTAGGTATTTGCAATGCTTCTATAAGTACAGCCGAAAACATCAGCCCACTTGTCAGTTTAGTCTATTCCGATATTCTATTAACGGTAAATTAATTATTATTTTAAAAATATTCTTATAAACTAAGAAAATGCAAGATTTCATCAACTTTAAATATAAAGAATGTCTTGTTGAAATAAAAACAATAAATGAATCTAGGCAAATAAAATGTACATTCACGGTCGAGATATCGAGATGGAAAGTGAAGTGATGTTGAAGATACTGAAATGCGTTAACGATATTGAACTCTTCTCATTGCTCGATTCATGTCATAATGCGATATCTAAACTTTTCGAGGTAACATTTTTCATAATTTGTTTAAAATAGAATATATTTTTAGCATTTCTACAAGAATTATATCGAACTAAAGCGAAAAGTAGTTATTCATACTAAAGAACACGATCCTAAAGATTCTGTTGCGGTATTTTTGGCCTTAGTTCCGAAGGAAGCTTACGAAATTAGTAATGATGGAATGTCGTTTATAATGACAAACTTATACGGACAGAAATGGTCATTCAGCAAATCATTTGGTCAATATCACTTCATTAACTACCAAATATTATCGCAATAAACTGAACTGGATCAAGACTAATAATCTATCAGCAGCTGAATTACCTTCAAGTGGTAATTACAAACAGTGGCGTCACGGAATCTAATTTTGATTTTTTTTCGGAACGAATCTTTTGTTTATACTAATTTGAGTATCTGCGTTTTCTAGATATACAATGCCATATTTCCTACAATATCTTTCTACATGATTTCATAGGATGTTGAATTGTCGCTTTTTTAAACTATTTCATTCCATTGTTTTTTTTGTCTATACATGATTTGTTATACGATAATTTGAAGTAATTTCAATAAAATGTTTGAGCTAAATGCTTATTGATAAAAATTTTGCTCGGTAAGCTCGGGAAAACCTCGGAAAGTTGAACAAATTTCCGACGGGGAAGTAATCTATAAATAGGGACCATCAGCCCTTTCTTTTCACTAGATACAAATGTTGACAATTTTGGTTTTTCCAAGATTACTTAGGTACTAATCAGTATTTTGCTGATACCCAGAAGGGGTTTCTATAATTTGATAAACCCCTGTTCCATATCCTTTGTTAACATTTTGATTTTTCCTGACAGTCGCTCTTAATAGAAGAAAATATAAACGGAAAAGCACATGAAAATGTTCGATAATGAATGGTACTTTGCAAAACTGGCGCCAAGCCGATTTTCAACAAGTGTTCGTTTTTCCTTATTCGTTCTATTTTTTGGGCCCAATAGTCTTTTCTTTTAAAAAAAATGATATTTATTATTCAGAGATGTCCAGCGACTATGAACTTATGGATATAGAAGCCTTAAGGTCGGCAGTTAAGAAAATCGACAAAAGCGTGACGGACAGGACATCCCACGTGACGCTGGTCAAAATCGCCGTGGAATTAATCGGTAAATATGCAGTAAGTTTTTATTTTTTTATTTTTACTAGAACGACGAGCGAGCGAGTGCGAAGCACCCACTCACTCGTCGTTCTAGTGCCAGCCTTCGGCTGGTTGTTAGAATGTTAATTACCTCTACTAAATATTTCTATCTCAAATAAACTAAATTCGATAGTATGTCGATTACAATGAACCATTTACCTTGACATCATTATTTTTAAAAAGCGCTGTGAAGATTATTCCAAATTTCAGATTAAATTTGGAAATTGACATGAGAATGAAGATTGGAATAAGTTCGCATGAACTAATTTTCCAATACGAAATTCTCTCATTTACTTTATTTGTAAAATCGTTTAGAAAAAATAGTCAGATCATAAAACCATCTTCAGAATCATTCAAAAACAGTCCATTTACTCGTCTATGTTTAGAGAGGCCAAATGAATTTTCGAAATTGATAATCATGGGATAATTTTATATCAGCATGATCGGTGGTATTTACCAGAGCAGAATGCTCTTTAGACCTCTGGAAATAGTTCAGTGGGTGAATTTCACTATTCAACTTCGACTCATGGTGGACTGTTGTAATTTTCCTCGTAACAGAATTTTTTCATAAATTTTGAATCTGAGAAAATTTTGTTGGCTTTGATGTGCACATTTGTGCGTATTTTTTAAATGACAAATGCTGAAACACATGATAGGCAATCGACATCATAGTTTCAGAGTTTGATATGGAGATTTTCGGAGGGTTCGTAATTTTCGAGATACCGGAAATCTCAATATCCAAAAATCGCAATTTTTGAGGGTTTTGGGGAAAGTTTCCAACTACAACGTTTGAGGAAGAAATTCATAGTATATCATACAGAAACAATTTTCCATGATTATCAATTAGGAACCCGGCCAAATGGATCATAAAGTGTTCGAAAATGTCTAACGCATAATTCGAATGCTAATTTCGGCACTCTGGCATATCTACCTATGTTTCTACCAAATTTAAAATCATGTTGAATTGAAATTTATCTCATCCGGAAAATTTCAGGACTTGCTCGTCAGTTGGAGGCAAATCAAATGTAAGCTATTTTTTATTATTATTTATCAAGAATTTAAGAAATCAAATTTTGGAAAAATGTTTAAAAATGATTATTTTTCTGAAACTTTTTTGCCATTATTTATTTTTTCAAATTATTATGAGTTTTAATTTAAAAGTAACCAAAATCTAAGAAAATTACATATTTTTCAGCCATAGTGGATGCCAGATCAGCTGCAGTTTCGGTCGGACCATTGGCAAGGCCCACCGCTCCGTCTTCATCCGGGTAAGTTTCTAAGCTTAACTTGCAAGATCGCTATTTTCATCTTGGAAAAATGTAGAGTGAAAAGTATTGAAAACTTCTTAGCTTTTTTCTTCTATCAAAATTTCATCCCAACATTGCATAAGTTTCTAAAGAAAACGAGAATGACAAGTTATAACTTGATAAAGTTTTTTAAATGATCATCATTATTTCCAGCAACCCACTCGCCGGCGATCCTCTGCAGTAGGAGCAGGAAGAGGCCCATGGCGAGCAGGAGGAGCAGGAACAGGAAGTGGGTAAGTGATATTGACTGTTAAGACGCTTGCTGTGAAAGAGTCGAACAACTAGAGTAGAGGTGTGCACAATGTACAACATAAACATTTCAGCCGGATACAGGCTATTTTGTACATTGTACACACCTCTACTCGATAGTTGTTCAACTCCTTCAGAGGACGTGTCTTAGATGACTAATAAAAATGAGTTGTGTAATCCTTCCTCCCAATGTAATTATTCTTCCACTCGATATGATTCTTCGAATCTAGTTTCTGA
The DNA here is from genome assembly GCA_964036155.1 of Diploscapter coronatus. Classification (NCBI taxonomy): domain Eukaryota; kingdom Metazoa; phylum Nematoda; class Chromadorea; order Rhabditida; family Rhabditidae; genus Diploscapter; species Diploscapter coronatus. Next base: position 40,654,813 of record OZ038423.1, read on the forward strand.
TTAGGCATGAGAAACAGATAAGGCCTATCTCCAGTTCGCTTTTTCATATCAGATTTTTCACTCATTCTCTCCTTGAGATTGCTATGCGGATGATGTTATCATTTATCTTGCAGACGAGCCGTCGACGGGCAAATTCCCATCAATCGAAGAAATCTTTTTCAAAGAATGAAGTTAGAAAGACCAACCCATCTCAAGGTCGATAAGCTGTTATTATTTTATATTTGTTAAGCAAATAAATACATTGTATTCTAAATGACTGAAGTTAGGTGATAAATAGAAATTGTGCTAATTCCCGGCTTTGCCCTTATATTTAGACTAATGTCATAAAGTTCTATTTATCAAGTTATAAAATCATCTATCTTTTTCATACTATTTCTAAAGAATGCTCGAAAATTTCTAATTTTCACAAATTTGATATTTTTCAGTGGTGGTATTCTTTATTGCTAACTACGAGCTCACCATTAAGGGAATCTCAACTGCGAGTTAAGGAAATCGCTAACTGCTAGTTAGTCAGAAAATGCGAAATAGTATTAAAAAGTGAGAAACTTAACTCCCAATTAAAAAAGTACAAATTCTACTTTTCATAACTGGCAGTTAAGTCTCACTTTCCCATACTATTTCGCATTTTCTGATTAACTCGCAGTTAGCAAGCAAAGAATACCACCACAGAAGTTCGAAATATGTCCGAAGTTCCGTCGAACGCAAACGAGGGCTGTCCGGAAGTGGGCAGTGAAAATGCCGGGAAGGGATCAGGCTGTGCGGGATGCTCGAATCAGGTAGGAGTTCAGCCTTTACTTTCCTCGTTACTGGTTTTCTTAAAGTGCTTTCTTTTTACCGGAAAAAATTGGGCACTTTAGAAATCATGTGCTTCTGGCGAAAAATCCCTCCCGATGTGGATATCTCGAAGATTCAAGATCGATTCAGACACATCAAGTATAAGGTAAACTACAAATGAAAAAGTCACTTTTTGTTCAAATCCAGATTTTGATTCTGTCGGGCAAGGGAGGTGTCGGCAAAAGTACGATGACTGCTAATTTGGCTAGGGCATTCGCTGCGAACCCGACTAAGCAGGTTCACTTTTATCGCTACTTTAAAATTAACTTTTTTCAAAATTTGTTTGTTGTTTTCCAATTTTACAAGAATCATTGCATTTGATCGTTTTCTGTTAAGAGTTCATTTTTATGAGTATTCAGGTGGCGATTCTGGACATCGACATCTGCGGTCCGTCGCAGCCGCGCATGGTGGGCGTGGAGGACGAGCAGGTGCATCAGAGTGCCGATGGGTGGACGCCCGTCTCCGTCGCCGACAATCTCACTGTCATGAGCATCGCTTTCTTGCTTGGTATGCACCAAATTATGCTATTTTAGCATTTTATTGGTTTTCTTTCTCACTGTAAATTTGCAATCTTTGAAAACTTTCTAAAGAAATGGATGAGATAAGTGATTTGTATTGAACCGATGATAGATAATGATGCAGACTTTTATCGAATAAAAATTGTTGAATTTTCCGGTGACAAAAATGACGCAGTCATTTGGAGAGACGCTCGCAAGAATGGAATGATCAAGTAATTTCTGAAGGATGTTGATTGGGGAGAGGTAAAAAATATCTGGAATTTTGATAAAATTGATTTCTCAGCATAAAAACTGCCTGTCCGCATGTTTACCGATGCGGACAGGCAGTTTTTATGCTGAGAATTTTGACAATACATTTAAATTTTCTGCTAAAACTAACCCATCCTTTTTCGCTCTTCACTGCATGTCATTTCTTAAACCATTGAAAAAGTTAGACTTTTCAAAAACTATTCTTTCAGAAAAATCTCGCCATACTTTGTGCCGAGGATTCTGAACAATCTACCAGCCGGATATGTCGCTATGAAGTAAATCATCATTTTTATTTTATTTTCAAAGCATATTGATTTTTCAGATACAAAATGCTCGGAGATGTGGAGGGCACGTCGACAGCCTGCGCTACTGGAGTTCATTGCATCGGTAAGGAGAATTTTTCCGAAAAGAATTTAAAAAAATGAAATCAAGGAAACGCATTTCGCGCAATGCGACATGGTTATGCAAGACGAGCGCTGGCCGGGTCTGCAGAATCATGCGTCAACCCGATTTCACTTGCCGGTTTTCATAGGTGATTTTAAAGAATTCCCAATAAAATCAATTTCACAAGGTTTCAATACAAATTCAGAGACAAAGTCCGCATTCGCACATTCTATGAAAATTTTATCGGTCCTTGATTTGAACCTTCATAAATTCCTTGCAGAATGCGAGCTCTGGCCACTGGCGAGTCCCCAAATCAGTCGTTCCTTCGACAACAAAAGAAGCGGGTTCATTCTAAGTGAAGGTGTTGGGCTTCTTTTGATGGAGAGACTCGAAGATGCACAGAAACGAAGGGCAAATATACTTGCGGAAGTGCTTGGATATGACAATATTTGTTTTTAAATTCGAAAATTTGAATTAAATTTCCAGGCATTTCCTCATTATGTGTACAAATTTATCAACAAAAATTTTATGTATCTCTTTTCTAAGTCTAAATATCAGCATTGTCGTAATTTGGTGTGCATTTTCAATAAACATTTATCTTGAGTTATCGATAGCCATGAATTCGAGAAATTTGTATTATTCCATCAGAGAAGTATAGGCACTATTTTTCTATTATTGCTTATCACTACTTTTTTGGTTACTATCAAAATTTTGACCAATTAGCATTTAGCTCAAATATTTTATTGAAATTACTTCAAATTATTGTATAACAAATCATGAATAGACAAAGAGACAATGGAATGAAATAACTAAAAAAGTGACAAATCAACATCCTATGAAAGCATGTAAAAATATTGTAGGAAATATGGCATTGTATATCTAGAAAACGCAGATACTCAAATTAGCATAAGAAAAAGACCTGTTTCGAAAAAAAAATCAAAACTCGATTCCGTAACACCACTGTAACTACCACTTATTTTAAAGGTAATTCAGCTGCTGATAGATTATTAATCCTGGTCCAGTTCGGTTTATTGCGATAATATTTGATAATTAACGTGATATCTGCCAAATGATTTGCTGAATGTCCATCTCTGTCCGTATAAATTTGTCATTATAAATGACATTCCATCATTACTAATTTCGTAAGCATCCTTCGGAACTAAGGCCAAAAATATCACGACAGAATCGTTAGAGTCGTATCTTCTAGTGTGGATAATTATTTTTCGCTTTAGTTCGATATGATTCTTGTAGAAATGCTAAAGAATTCTATTTTTAAAAAATATGGGAAATGTTACTTCTAAAAGTTTAGATATCGCATTATGGCATGAATCGACATATGAGAAGAGTTCAATATCGTTAACGCTTTTCAGTATCTTCAACATCATTTCACTTTCCATTTCGAGATTAAAACCGTCAATGTAAATTTTATTTGCCTAAATTTATCTTATTGTTTTTATTGCAACAAGACATTTATATTTAAAGTTGATGAAATCTTGCATTTTCTTAATTTATAATAATATTGCTACATATTTAGTTTTATAATAATTCATTTACCGTCAACAGAATATCGGAATAGACTAAACTGACAAGTGGACTTAAGTTTTCGATTGTACTTATAGAAGCATTGCAAATACCTAAATGTAGAATAATTTTATTTTATTAAACTCTGTATTATCACTCCTTCATCCTTTCAAGAAATGCAACTACGGAATTTGACAATTTAATTACCGTATTCTCTCTATTAGAAGGGCATGCTCTTCTATTCTCAGACCCTCTTTGAGGGTGCCCCACTATTTTTCGAAATCCCTCTAGAGGTACCCTTCAATTAGAGAGAATACGGTAAGTAAATTCCGTAGTTGCATTTCTTGAAAGAAGAATGAAATTGATTATTATGTTGATAAGTACCTTTAGTAAATATTCGATGAGAGAACAGTTCTTTACCATCGATTCCCATGTTTTTTCTAACTAAAATTTTGAATATATGCATACACATATTGCAGTGTAGCTATTATTATAGGTATAATGAACTTACGAAAACTCTTGAGCAACTTAATACTAGGGCGACAACGAATTGATGAATGATATTCTTCAAACGATCCATTCAGTTTTCTCCAAATATGTAGATCATTGGCCAACCCCTAAAATATTCATAAATTTTAAATTTGTATTATCTTAGGTAATAGGTAAAATCGAAATGTTACCATATGTAACCTTTTGATGATACAATTCTTGAGCGGATAGTATAGCCATTTATTTAATGTATTTATGGCTTCTTCGAATGTCTCGTAACGATAATAGTTGATGGTGTTATCTAAAATTGAATTATAAACAAATTGCTTAATTGCATAATCTGAATCAAGTACGGTGAATACCTAGTGTAGTATCGAACGGACTGTTAAGCAGTGAAATGAGTTCACAAGACGACGATATATAATAACCAGGTTCTAGACCTAGATTTCTCATTGTCAGCTCTGACCATCTATTGCAACAAATTCTTATGATTTCGCAAAAAAATTCTCTCCGATTTTGACCATCCACACATTTCTGCACGATTGATAACTCCACACTTTCCATAAAGTAATTCTGAAATCACCCATTCGTAATTTTATTTTCGAAAATTATTTCATGGATAATACATACATTACAATTATAACATGGTGTCCAGCCCACATCATGGATATTTCCAGTATTCAGGGATAATTCGAGATACCGTCTCATCAATTGGTGTCGGAATGGACATTTAGACAGATTGGCGATCGCCAAAAGTCGCCGATTTACTTGAATAGCTTCGATCAGATCAACTGTGCTCAAATACATTAGAATTTCGTTGATAATTTCCGTCGGGAAGTTGCATAGCATCTCCAAATGCGTTTCTAAATCACCGAATAATGTAATCTAGTGGAAATAAAAAGGAGAACAGTACAATGACCAATGAAAAGAATGGGGGTTGTTTCTCGTAAGTCAATAAAGAAGAACGAGTGGCCATGATTCTCTTTATTGTTAAGTAGATCACCGTTGTTTTCCCGCGAAAATCCCTCTTTGGAAAGAAAATCATTAACGCGCGTGTGAAAACGCCAAAACAGGTGGGCAGATACTCTTCACTTCACCCGAGATTTTCCCTAAATAGCTAGAGATTTTCGTCTGATCTCTCATCCTCCACCATATTCTCACTAGCGTATTGTCGCCCGGCTCATCTTTTTCCATTCATAGCATTTCCCTTCTTCCCTTATTCAATAATGTCAATTGACTCATGATAACCCACGATAACATCCAAGCCAAATTCACAGTCCACTTTTTGTACCAAACTTTCATCAACTTATTATTTATACACTGCGTTCACGCATTAAGTCATACTATTTCAGTAAATCTAATTCAGATAAAAATGTGAATATGTACGGAAATGATCGAATGCTCAACGCACAAACGATCGCAAATTCATATTTCGATTGCTGTTGCGCGATTCAGTAGCAACCGTCACATATTCGGCAACGATTGAAGTAATTCGCGCGTGCTTGATGCTAACGCACTACCACTCGGCTAAAGTGTATACCGATGCTTGACAACTCAATGAATTCTCTTTCTCTTTCCTAGCAATGTCCAGTCAATATGATGTATTTCATTGTTTCTAATCCAATGGAATTAGTATGAAAAATATACGGCTCCTAGAAAAAGATCGGTTTTTTTTCTTCTCCTCATACTATTTCTTAGAAAAACCGGTGTCTTTTTCTAACTAGCGTCCCGGTATCCCGGTGTCTTTTTCTATGAGCCCTAATTCCCTAATTCGTACATTCATTAAACTTTACATTATGTAAATTTCAACTGAACTCATTCTACACAAGTGAATGGAAATGGGTTTGAACGATTCAGTATAGCAACAATAGAAAGTCTTTCAGCATCGGTTGAAATAACTTCGCACATCATACGTTGACAATTCAGCGTGTTCGATTTTATTTTAAAAATGCTCATTTCAAGAAGTTTAGAGAATACATTAGAAAGTATGCATAATTTAGGAATTGTACATTATTAGGTGAACTTTTAAAATTGACCGGGAATATGCAATATTAATATTGTGGCACAATAAATGATCTTTAATGTAGTTTGTTCAAAGTTATGATAAATAGCATGGAAATATTCTGAGGCAAGTGAGTTTGGCTAGCTACAGTTTATTCTTGTTTATTTTGCTATTTCAGCAGTAAATAATTGAACTGATACTGGTCTTTGTCCATGTTCACTCCTATTTGCTCGCATCTTTCTATTTTCCTCCACTATTCGCGTAGTCTCTACTTGTTGCCCGCTGCCACTCAGCTGTGATGTATGGAAACGCATTTTCTTCCTTCTAGCCAAGAAAAAAGAATTTTCGAAAATTTTCGTATTCCTATCAATTTTGCAGATTGAAATGTAATCATTCGAAGATTCGGGAAACGCAAAAACACAAAATGACACCTGAACTATTGTGAAATAGACCGGGCTCAAAAACGCGCACTGCAATCTTTTCGAAAAGCGCTCACACCACTCCGTCCTTTTCTCTTGGCCTCTCTCCACTCACCGCACTATTTCATCGTCATTCGTTCCTTATCACTGTCGAGACTCTTTGCGTGTAATTTCGAAGTGGGCGTGGCTAAGACTTTGCAATGCGCTCTGGAAGTATTTGGAAATAGTTCAGCGTCAGTTTGAGTCCGTATAAAAGCCTCCTTTCGCTCACAAACACTCATTCACTCACTCACAAACGCTCACACGTTTCTGACTGCAGCCTCCTATTCGCTCGCTATTCAAAGCATTCTCATCTACATTCGAACAATTCGAAACTCATAAGCAGGTTCGTGGTTCTCGAACGTTTTTTTCCAATTTATTTTCGTATATCATCGGTATATAAGGCAACCTCTTTCACTCGGATTTTCGTTCGTATTTCGTATATTCGATCCTAAACTATTCTGTTTCAGAAGTCAATCATGTCTCAGTCTGCAACATTCAAACTCTTGCTCAAAAGCGGCTCTCTCCGTCGCTTTTCCATCGCCTACACTACTGTGGCCGAGCTCTACGATGCCCTATTGGCTCGTCTCGCTTCCTACGAAATCGACCCCGCTCAAATGTCCTGGGTCGACTCGGACAGAGACGAAATTCGTCTTCGCAATGCAGAAGATCTCCAAGAAGCCATCTCAGCTGCATCTGGGGAGCCAATTCGCCTGACTGAAAGCACTGCCGCCACTCCTGCAGCCGGCAATGAGGACGACGACGAACCGGAAATCGTCGTGATCAACTCGGACAAGTCAAGCAGTTCCAGCTCGAGCTCATCTTCAAGCTCAAGCAGCTCGTCATCATCCAGCTCTTCCGACTCTGAAGCTGAGGGAGCCAAGCACTCCAGAAAGAGACGTCACGTCGTCAAGCACGTCCGGAAGATGCGCAAGCAACGCAGAGCCTCTCGTAGCCGAAGCCGTGGAGCCAAATCTCGATCCAGAACTAGAAGCCACAGCCGTCGTCCATGCCGCAAAGGAGTCTGTCCAATGACCGATGCCCCAATGTCTGGGCCTGAGACCGGCCGTCGCTGCCGCAAATCTGCCTCGAAGAGTCCGATGAGACGTCGATGCGGTGGATGGAAGAAGACGATGATGATGCATCACAATCCCTGGATGGCCAAACGACATGCGGGCCGGGCAAAATGTCTGGCCAAGATGGGTGGAGGCAAGGCTCGCAAGATGTGCAAACTGATGCGCCTGGCCGAGCTCTACGATCTTCCTGGTCGCCGCCATCACATGAAAATGCTCAAGCACCGATTCGGAGGAAGAGCTCGTTCCAGCTCTGCACCACCTCAGCCATTCGCACATGGCCCTGCTCCATTCGAACCTCCTCGCTTCCCACCTGCCGCCTTTGGTCCGCACCATCGATTCGGTGGACCTGATGCCGGCTTTGGATCTGGAGCCGCTTTCCGTCCTCCCAGTCCTCCTCGGTTTGGCGGCCGCTTCGGGCCTGGACCTGACTTCCGTCCTCCATTCCAGCCCGGATTCGGCTTCGGCAGATTCGACCGTGGCCCGTGGGAACGCCGCTTCGGAGATCGCCCGGAACTGGGACCAAGACCAATGAATTGCCCTCCTCCCTGCCAGTTCGGCATGGGTCCGAAGATGCACCGCAAATGGATGAAGAAAATGATGAAGCACGGCGGCGGCGGCCATGGACCCGGCCCCGCTTTCGGGTTTGGATCTCACCAGCCGTACGGTTATTTTGGTGGCTGGTAATTTTTTGATTATTTAGTTTTTTGTAATGTATTTTAAGCAAAATTTTTAGAAATAAAAAAAATCATAAAATTGAAAATCTCATAAAAATTTTGCTAATCAGTCAGTATTTTTTCTTGATAGCTATACCAAATTTAGTATTTAGCCAAACTCAATGATCTTTGTGAATCCGTTGAATATTTTATTGCCTCTTCAGATCCATATTTATCTTGTATTTATTTTTACTTATTATCATTGCAATGTTAATAAAAAATTGTAAATAAGACAACTGTTGATTTATCAAATGTATAACAAGCAATAAAAGTGAAATGAAGCATGATGCATGTATTTTCGTTGTTTAGTTTAGTTGGTCAAACAGAAAATCGTCTTCGATTCTGCAAATTGCAGAAGGTTTGCCTTTGAAGAAGATAAACCTTTTGGTTGGACGGAATTGCCATCAGACTTGGGACTTTTCCACCGCAACTGCGGTGCGGTGCGGTGCGGTGGCCTTTTTTCGCGGTGCGGTGCGGTTGCGGTGGTGATTTCCGCCATTGCGGTGCGGTTGCGGTTGTGCAGACTTGGGACTTTTCCACCGCAAATTGAAAAAAAATGCAAATAAACATATATTATTTATTAATTCAGTGTTTTTGAGCATGATTTGAGTCGAATAATGGAATAGTTTTGGTACTTTGAGAGTGCCCTACTATTAGAAAACGCTCCTCATATGGAGTTGCCTTTCAATTAGAAAAAAAATACGATAAATAAGCCCTTTAAAAATTTGATTTTTTTCGATTTTGGAATGCGGTGCGGTTGCGGTGGGGAAATTAAATTGAGTTGCGGTGCGGTGCGGTTGCGGTGGGGTTGGCTGTAACTGCGGTGCGGTGCGGTGGTCAAATTTGACCAAAAGTCCCAAGTCTGATTGCCATTTGGGGCTGGTTGAATCATCGGTTTGTTGATTTGTGAGTTTGTCAATAAATGGCATTGGAGTGTCATAGAATTTATGAGAGTAGCCTTATCGAAAGCAGAAAGGCATGCCACATTGTGAAGCAATAGCTATCACGAAAACATCACAATAACAAACGCGATAATTGCATTCATCAAAGCTGTACTTCATTACGACTATTAGGCAGGACATATCTTCTCGTTGCTATCTCATTTTAACTACCTTATTCGTTCAGAAATCTTAATTTTTTATAAGTATACTAATGATGAGAAAAATTTCTGAAATTAGTATAGATTAAATTTAGTAAATAGAAGGTTATTTCTGATCATAAAGTTCTGTTAAATTTCAGCCTGATTTATGCATAGAGAATCCTCTTCACTTTATTATAACTCCATATAAATATCATGCTTGAATCGATAATTTTGATCTTTGTTATCATATATTAAAGAAGCATTAGAATTTTAATTTTTAATATTCGCGGATGTGAAGTACAACTAATTCGAGTGTTACTACAACCTCAAAAGTGAAGAAAAATGAAGACGAACTAAGGGGAAAACGATCAAAATTCATGATTTTCTATAGAATTTCAGCAGACTTTCCGCAAATAAAACCAACTTTTTTCTTCTCTAATGCGCTTTAGCAAATGAATAATTCAAAATTATCACTTCGAAAGTAATTTCAGATTCTTGATATTGTGAATGGCCGATAATATGAGACGAAATTCGAATGTGCAAACTGCACTGCGTATTTATAAATTGTCGTCTGGTTTATTCCTTAAAATGATGTAATATTGTAAAGTATGATGCAAATAACGTGCTAATTACCACACATCGCATATCCGTGCAATTTATTTCGTCTCAAGTAATCAGCTATTGACAATATTCATTGTGAAGCAATTGTCCATTGCAGAATCAGATTTCCAGAAAAGAATATACGAGAAACTAAAATTAACGCTGGATAACCAAACAAAATTAGTTCTATTTTGTGCCATTTTCATAGATGAGAGACAGCCAGTTTGAAATTGTCCAGGTGCAAATCAATTTGAATAAATCGATGCATGCAAACAGCTGCCATTTCATCATGTTTCAATCTTATGCGATTTTTACGAGCGATTCGATAAAAGAATAATTCGGATTTTTCATGTCAATTAGAAAATTAGAAAATTTCAAAATTGCAGTAGCATAAAATCTCTAGATGAAAGCTGTTAGAAATCAGGAAATTTGTATCAAGTATTTGAAATGTCTACGATTGGAACGCTTCAAATCTGTTTAACCTGTCATCATTACTTCCTATGCCTGTCTATTGAAATCGTACACTGCAAAACAAAACCTTGCAGTGAAAAAGCGTGAATAAAGTGAAAGATAGGTAGCTTTGACAATAACACAGCCCAACTCACGAATATCGTTCAAAATTTGTAGCTCCATAAAAATTTATTCATTTTTCAAATCCATGAAACAATTTTTGATAAGAATAAAATAGAGAAAAACAACGCGATTCAAGTAAAATTGAAAGAAGTCAACTAAAATCATCACTTATACATTCCCACAGAAATTAGCTTCAAAATCAGTCGAAAACAACGATAAAATGAATAGAAAAAATAAAAAGTAACAAGGAATACAATTATCAAAAATAGGTTTGAAAAAAGGAAAGAAGAAGATAAATCAAGTAGAAAAATGTGGTGTTCTTCATAAAATAAACAAAAACAAGAATGGTTTGACGAGTGAAATGATTAGAATAAAAGAAAGAAATAAATATGAAAGAGAACGAGAAATGGAACGAAACGAAAAGGATGATGAATGGTAAAGAGAAAAGGTGATAAAATGTGATAATGATTAGATGTTGATTGGGTGATTGAGAGGGGGAGATGGAGATATTGTGTGTGTGAATAGGTGATTGGATTAGATATATGTGTGGATATAGCTACGTACCTGCACCCGCACTGCATCTTCTCGTGCCCGTCTGCTAGTCTCCTCTCCACTCCTTGTCCGTCTCGATGCCTGTCTGTCTCAGAACTCGTAAGAATCTCCATCCTCGTCGTTCATGATCATGTCAATCGCCCACCGGAACTTGTCACGTTGCGTTCTGTTGAACACCTGCAGAGAAAATAGTTTCGAAAAGGACAATTATAAGATGTTTAGGCATCTGCAAAATTCACAAGTTTCAAAAGGTAGTGTTAGAAAGTGAGTAAACAAACTTGTGAATTTGAACTATCGTGGAGTTGGAAAAATGCAAAGATCAGCATAAATTCATTAAAATTGAAAAAAAAAACACCGACCTTCTCAACGGGCACATTGAACTTCTTGCACCAGGCGATGGAGATACGCGGGTCCAAGTAGTTGAGTTTGGAAGTGCCCAGAGCGATCTGCTTGTTCTCGTCCTGCAAACTCCTCTCCGTCAGTCAGTCCTTCCCCTTTCATCTCCTCACCTTATCCTTCATCTGCGTCTCGATCTTCTCGAGTTGTTCCTTCAGTCTCAGGTACTTCTTCTTGGCCTTCTCATGAGCAGCCGTCCCCGATTTGGCGTCTTTCTTCTCGCGTTTCGCCTCCTTCACTTCCTTCTTCTTCTCCTTGTACTAAAAATTGTTTTAGAATCAAGGAGATTCGCGATGTCTTGCCTTGTTCTGGAGATTTTCCATCGTCTTTTCGAAGGTCTTTGGCACTGCCCGCTGATGGTTGCAGAGCTCGGCGACGCGTCGATTCGCCCTGTTGTAGGACAGCATCTTGTGGTGGACGTTTTCATCAGCTGAACGTGTTCATTGTTTGCGGCGCTTCTGAGAGAATAATCGAGTGACTTACGATTGGTGAGTTTGGCGAGCTGCTCCTGCAGAGTGATGGAAGCGTTGTAGGTACGGAAGACCTTGGCGGTGAGGCCGTCCATCAGTTGTCGCAAGTGCTCGTTCAGCATCGCTGTCTACAACCCGCCCAGTCATTCTAATCTAATGCCTATCAATTGCTTACATCGAGTCTGTCAAAGAGGTCGTCCGAGCCATTCTTGTTCTCCATGAAGATTTTGAGATTTTTGTAGACCCGCTTTTCAACGTGCACGAAGTTGTGGTAGCGAATCGAGTCTTTACCCAGGAAATCGAATTCCACCACGTATCTAAAGATAGAAGTGACGAATTATGAAGGAGTAAGGAATTGTCAAGAGCCTAATGCAATTTCAAGAAGTTTGCAAGAAAACCCACTCCTTGCCATCGTGCTCGTCGTGGAGTTTGATGTGCTCGACCCTCAAAGAACAGCAGCCGACCGTGTCTGCCGCCTCGTCTGTGTCCTTCTCGTTGCCAGCTCTCAGGGCGAGCTGCAATCACACAACTATTCATCGTTGGTGAAATGCATTCACTGACCTTGTCGATGAAGTACAAAGCGACGGACCGTTGCCGCACGCGCATTTCCTTGGATTTCCAATCTTCCTGATAGGCCTCGCGGATCTTCCCAATCCTCTTCTTCAGTCTGCGTGCCGTCTCGTACTTCTCGTAGTCTTTCTCGCCCTGCAAATCAAGGCATGAACGAGAATCCGATAATTTTTCCAGCTATTACAAAATATGTTGCGCATTCTTGATGCAAGGCTCAAAGTCTTTCTTTTATCGTCACTATTTCTCTTTAAAATGTAAGAACTCTCCAAAAATGTTCATTCGAGGATAATCATCATCCAACACTACTGACAAACCTTGATTTTGCTGGAAGGATTGAGCATGATGTACTTGTTCGAACCGAGGACGCTCTCCGTCCACGAACAGAGCCAAGTGACCGAGTTGTCGTGTCGAACCTCCTTCCATTTATGGCCAGGTGGGGGTTGAGGGACATCGCCTCCTCTGCAAACAACCAATTAGAAATTCTTCATTTAAAAGTTTTAGCTGTCTTTTTAATGGCATATTTCAATACAGCAATGCATGATGGAATCTTTTATCCTATAACTCCCCGCTCATTTTTTCTTCCTCAAATTTGAAATCTCATTCAAAGATCCTGGCATCAAGATTTGCAGTATTTGTAAAATGTCGTATTTTCGAAAACAATAAATGAATGTGCACTCAGCACTCAGACTGACTTCGAGCAATTGATGATGACGTCTTCAGGTTGTATACGTTTCTTCAGTTTGCCCATTTTTGGATGTCCGCCGCGTCCTCGGAACAGACCTGCAGAATCGTTCTTTACTCATCACTTCACTTCAATTTCCTTACCAGGGGGCTCGATCCTGAAGTTGGCGATTTTCTGTCTGTGACCGTCGATGACGGCCATCCCGTAGATCTTCTGTTCCTCGTCCTTCTGCTCCTTGATCTTTGCCTTCTCTTCCTTGGTCATTTCCTTCCGCTTCTCTCCCTGCTCCTTGAAGTACACGGCCATCTTCTCGAAGTTGCACTTCTTCAGGTCCGTGATCATCTCGCGCTCTTTCGACGTCATCACCTGCAAAGTTAATTCATTAGGCTTGAAGAAATAAGCCGTATGTATTTTGTTGAAACCGATTTTCAAATAAACAAACGAGTTCATTTCAAAATTTAGCTCCTCACTTTGCGCCAATCAGCAAAGAAGTTCTTGTTGAATATGTCCTTGGAAGTGTATTCGTGGTCGAGCATCCGCGCATAGAAGGTGGCCACTTCCTCTGTGGCAGGCGACAAGTCGACGGACTCAAATTGATACAATGGTTATATGGGAATTCAGGCAATTCAACTGACCTTCCCGTCGTACTTCATGCGAATTCCACTGGGAAGAGGCTCGTAAAGCGGGGCGAACAGAGGGCCCTTGTGGACGAGCGTGTTCCACTTCACTCCAGCGGGCTTCTTCTCTTCCTTCCACCTGCAAAGCAGGTAAATTCGTCATGAACTCCAAAGGGAATCGATTTTTCATCTATTGACATTTTTAGTTAGGAAACGGTCACTGCGCATCAAAATTTTTGGTGTGCAGTGGCATACACCCTTTTGATTTAGTTCACATTTCCAAGCATTTTATCGGAGATTTTTTTTAATAATAGGGAGACGCGCACAAATTGTATTTTGTAACAGATACGACTAACCATTCCCAGACATCCTCCTCGTCCTCCGGTTTCTTCTTCTTCTTGGGTGACTGGGACTGGCTCTGTGACTGTGACTGCGAGCCACCCGAAGACGTCTTTTTCTCCTTCTTCACTTCAGTCTTTTTCGTCTTTTCCTTATCTTTCTTCTGCTTCTTCTTCTGAAAATTCTATTATCATTGCCAATTTACATTTATATTATTCTTTGAATTTTCCAAGCGGATTACGAAACTCATTTCTGCATGTCGATTAAAACCATAAACATGTAACAGTGAGTCAAACTTGGTATTTGCAAAAAAAAACTAATAATAATTTGAGAGTTGGCGAATTATTGCAGAAATGAAATTTATTAGGATGAATTCGTTTAGAATTTCGTAAATTCAAAAATACTCACAGCGGGTTTGTAGTCGTCCTCCGAATAGTCGTTGTCGGACTCCTCCTTGTGTTTCCGCTTCTCCTTCTTCTGAATCACTCAATCATCCGAGTCACCACTCAAATCAACCCCTACCTTAGGCTCAGGCTTGTACTCCTCGTCCTCATCATTATCCTCCTTCTTCTTTTTCTTCAGCTTCCCATTCTTCTCCTTCTCTCTGTCCTTGTCTTTTGCCTTCTTCTCAGAGCCACTCCCATTCTGCTTCGCCTTTGCCAGTCGTTGGGCCCACGGAATGTCGTCATCCGACTCATAGCCCTGGAAATATTATCACCATTATCTTGATAAGTTCTTGAACGGAGCCAATTTAAAATTTAATTCAAAGATAATGATTAGTGTCGTTCACAAGTCAATCAATCCAAACCAAATCAATGAATCCCAAACTCACGTCTTCCTTCTTAGGGCTCTTGAGTTGCTCCTTCTCGGGCCCGTGACCGTTGCCCGCGCCATTCTTCATGTTCTCTTCGAACGAGCCATTGTTCTGCAATTTCGAATTTCAATGCTTTTATTGATACGAGATTGTAATTCTCCCCATAAATAGTATCATACAATGCTATTGAAATTAAAGAAATGAACATACACTTCTTCATGCTCTGATCAGAAATAGTAAAGTATAATAAAGTTGGAGAATGGCAATCTTGAAAATTTCAAGATTATTGAATGATCCAATGTGGTTTTGTTTTGTTGTGAAAAAAATAGCGAACTCACAGGTTCCTCTTTGATCACGTTGCTGGACTCGTTGATTTCCATCGAGGACTCGAAATTGGCCGAGTCTCTGCTGTAGTCACTGCAAAAGTATCTTTTCTTCTTTTGGAAAATGTATGTGTCTTCACAGTACTTGCAAATATTTCAGTGAGTACTGTTAGGAAAGATAGATGACATTTCATTGCTAACATTCAAACTTTTAATTTAATTCAAAATCTACTGCATTGCTGCTCTAACTCGCATAAGTCGATTTTTAATGCAGTTTTTTTCTTAAGTCTTACTCTTTCGCATTTTTAGACTGTTACCAATGAAAGGCAGTATTATAAAGATTCCTTTTCATTTTCAAAGTTCAATGCTTACCCGTCCATTTGGTTAAACTCCTCGTGGCGATGATTCTCGTTGACAAGAGGCGCAGCAGACACTTCTGTCATCAGCTCGGCAGCCAGAAACAAACCAACAGATGAACAGAGGAACGGCCAAGTATCACAGACTTTATCACCTGCAATCACAATTATTGCTTACTGAATTATAAAATGAAAAATATCCTTCGACTTCCCTAACTTCATAATTCTGACTGCGCTTTATGCAGTTCTTTAATAAAATCATAAATCTTATTAAATAATACAGAGAGAGCGCAATCAATTATTAAGTCGGGTCAAAAGATGGAGCGGGAGAAACTACGATAAATGGAAGGAAAGAGAAGAGAAGTGGACGAGAATTGAGTTATTGGAATTTCAACAAGTGTTGTGAACTGTGAGATATGAGATAACGTGAAAACATACAAGAAGAAACTGCCGAATTTTCTCAATTTAGATACTTTTTCAAGTGGGGCGAAGCCAAAATATGATGGATGTTTCCCCTAATCTCTATTTTGTTTTATAAATCTTTCTTCTATCTCTAGTCTAATTGAAAAATCACAAATATTTCGAAACGTTTAGGAAAAATTTCGAATTACTATAATTTTGACTCCCCCCACTGAACTCGAGAATCGAAAAAACACAAGGCAAGAGTAAATGAAAGAACTAGAATACGATTGGATCATTTAATACAGTCAAATATGACTGGTTTCTCAACCGGTTTGAAGTCAATCAGTCAATTCCCCCAGCTAACATCTGCATGATTTTCATTGATTGCCTCCTTCCAATCAGTAATATCCCTGCAGCTCTCCTGTCAGTCCACTGCTCGCATCGCAACCCATCTCTCCATTTCTCGCTCTCCCTTCCCTTCTCTTTCCATTTCTCTCTCTTTGCTTTCCTTCTATGCACATCGCATCCTCATGTGTCTATAAGAAGAAGGAACGCTTTGAGGGAGGAGAGGAGAGATGAGGAGAGGAAAGAGAAGGGAAGGGAAGGAGGGAAGGGACGAACACTTTCCTCCTCAGGGTGCCCAGACTTTTTGTATTTCTTCTTCTCCTCATTTTCCTCCCTCTTTGATTCGGGAGGAAAGACCCAAAACGCGTAGAAAATTCCGTCACAGTGTGTAGAGTGGGGGGAAAAGAACGAAAGAATGTAAAGAGGTGGAGCCAGAAAAAAACAATAAAACAACAATAGAGGTGTATATGGAACCAAAGTGCATGTCCTCTCCATCTACGAATTCATACAAACCATATCCGTGCAAAGCGTGTTCCGAAAAGAAACAAAAATCCCCCCGAAACCCCAAATCTACGAGTCAAACAACCGGTCGAAGCATAAATCATAAAATCGATACAAAGATGCTTGTAGATTAGAGGAATTTTCTCGAAAATTGCAATCATGAGAAATGAAGAATGACATAACGCGAGATGGACACTTGATTAGCCAACTTTCTCGCGAAATTTCGAGCGCACACAATGAATATTGAAGATGGGAGCCGATCGATTAAATCGATGAAAAATCGATAAATCAATGGGCAAATTGACGGAAATCGATCAAGATTGACTTGTGGAATGAGCCGAGACATGAATGTGACTGGTCCGTGTGATTTGGGCCTTGACAAAAGATGGGGAATGGGATGGTAGGGTTGGGGAAAATTGGAGGCCACAGAGACTAAGTACCCTGCTACACTCGGACTTGGTTGAAAAAGCGAAGAAACGCAGCCCAGCACAGGCCTAGCACTGCGCTGGCGAGGAGAGCCGCGAAGTGATTTTAGTCGGATTGCCAAAATTAACCGAACAAAGTCAAAATAGGGGTAATTTTATATGCAGAATCCGAATATTTCGGCCAAAAATGCCCCCGGCTTTTCAATTTGGAAAAACTCCGACAAAAACACTTCACTCACAAGAGAATTAGACTGAAAAGTGGCCCGTAAAAACTTCCGGAGTGGAAAGTTAGCGAATCCCAACAAAATGGCTATCATTCGATAGCTTTCAGAATTCTAAACAACCTTTGTCAAAGGTATTTCTCGAAATTCTTCCATCCAAAAACTTTATAACCCTATTTGCGAGGGCAGTTTCATTGGGAAATGCAAGTTTGGTTCAAGTTCTCAGCGTCGCGGAACGACGGGGGCGAATTAGAGAGTCAGATTCGGGTTGGGAACGTCAACCTACACCAGTCCGAGGAAAAAATCGACGAAATTCGAAAATTCAAAAATTGATAATCCGGACTTGGCGTGTAAGCGAGAGAGAAGACGCAGGGGAAATAGCAAGCCGCCAGAGAAGTAGAGCGGAGGATTATTACGCGCGAAACGCAGTATATCCAGTACCAGTCTTCCTTCCATTTCTGCCCGAATTATCGATTTTTGCTGGGTTTTGGGTGATTTCCGGCTCGCTTCTCGGCAACCATCTACCAGCAGTTCATAGGCTGCTCTCTGCGATCCCTCGCAGTCGCAGTCTTCACAATTCTCACGACAAGTAAGCTGTTTTCAGGAGTAAATGCTGTTGATTAAAGATCTTATTTATTTATTTTTTTCGAAAGTCCAGGATTTTTCGTAGATTTTCGAAAACTTCCGAATTATTCTAATCAAGCGCTTGAGAATCGTTCATCCAGAATAGTTGGAGATACTCACTATCGAACTTCAGCTTTTTGTTAATATTCGAAATTGCGAAACTTCCTTTTCCGAGCTTGCCAGTTTATTCACATGGATGTTCGCGAGGTCTTTAGAGAAAAAATAGTGCACAGAATCCGAGTCCGAGTCCAGACATTAAAGATAACCCCATTTTTGCGATACTGACACTGACACTGCGTGTCATTAATATTAGTGTCAAACTCTAAGTCTGTTAGAGCTCCACTGCATCAGATTATATCATCCTTATGTGCTATTTCTCTCTTCCGTCTGTCTGCAAGAGAACTCGGTCGCGGCTTCTAAGAGAGGAAAGCAGAAGGTGGAGAAATAGCGTGCAAAGATGATGCAATAGGACTCGGATCCAGACTCTGCACTATTCCAATACACTCTTTCGTTTTCTTTTCAAGAAACGTCGAAAACTCAACTAATTGAAGAGTGCAGAAGTACAGTCGATTATTTTTGAAAATCAACACAATTTTCGAAATAATTCGATGAATTTCAGAATCGAGCAGAGAGAGGACAGAAGAAGAATGACGGAAGCAGCGACTTTGCAGCGCCGCCAGAGCAGTGGAGACTCGCCCTCTGCACACGGATACAAGGGACTCAACATGAATCACGGATTCATCAAGAAAATTATCGAAAATCAAATCATCCGGTGACATTTTCTGATGTTCCAGAAATAAAATACCAACGAACTTTCAGAGACGAGTATCACAAGATAATGGAGGAGCGGAGCACAGCCGTGAGGAAGGCCATCTGCTCTTCGAATGGAAACACGCCCGACAGGAAAACTGCCAATGGCACGGGAGGCACTATCAGGTATGAACAAAAGTGTTCAACAAATTCTAGAGAACGAGACAGCTTTTCTAAATGAGAAAATGTTGTTTTCCTTTTAATTTTTGACGGAGTAAATAAATAGATTAGTTAGAATCCTCTAGTTAGCGAAAACTCGAATCAAGGAAACATTCACTTTATTTTCTCTAGAGAAAAAACGAGATGAATGACTTTCAAAAGATTTTCAACCATTTGCAGGAAGAACCAGCTGCCTGTGTACGTGCCGCCTCCGATGAGGAAAAACGAGGGAAACGAATCGAATGAAGGGCAGAACAGACACGACAGACCGGAAAAGGTAGAGAAGGGGCAGGGCAAGAGCAAGGCCAAGAAGAAGAGCAGGTACAGCGAGGCTGATGCTGGGTCTCCGGAAACTTCGAAGGTTAGGAGAGATTATAGTGAAAGAAGGGAAGGAATGAATTGTTGCAGAAGAATGCGCCTGTCGCAGACATCATCAGCAACGTGGAGAGCAGCGATCTGCGCGAGAAGGTACAGCATATTCTACAGTTCGAAAAGTGAAAGAAGAAAATTGTTAGTCTGATCATTGTTCTCTAATTGTGCCGATTTCTTTAACGTTTCTAGACATACGAGGTGAAGAGAAACCAAAAATCTGAACTCACTAGCATAAGACTTTAATCATTGACTTTCTATAAGATTTTTCTAATTGAATGCGAATTTTATAGTTCTTGTTAGATGAGGATTCATAGAAATTGATTTATGTTGCAGGTGCGAAAGAACGCTCTGGCAGAAATGAACAACTTGAGTGAGCTGTGTTCGCGCCTGTCCAGCAGCAGCATCTCGCCCAGTCTTCCGGTCGTCTCGCAGAGGGACGTCCAGGATGTCTTCATTCTCGACATCAATTGCGGCAATGGAAAGAACATCGAAGTCACCGTCAAAAACGTAAGAATGATTAGAATTTCGAAGGAAGGCATATCTTTCTTTCATTCGTTCATAGTTTTCACCTACATTCATCTACAAAAATCCCAAAATAAGAATGACTAGCGAAGTGGAATTCAACTTTATAATGGTAGAAAAATGCGTTATATTTATAGTGGGGTTTTCTTTTGTCATTGTTAACCTAGTGAAAATTAACTTTTTTCTATCCCATTCTAGAAGATAATATAGATTTGAGTTCAAGGATATTTTCTTCTTTCTTTCAGACGGACAACCCAGCCCGACTGGCCAAGTCTCTGGGCGTGAAGCACAAATACACGGACGTGCAGGTGCGCATCCTCCGAAAGAAACTCGAAAACGAATTCGAAAAGAGGAACATTGAAATTCGCTGACAACGAGAAGACGTGAATGGAGACGGGCAAATTAGAGAGGAGCCACGGTAGGCCAATTCACATTGATATTATCTAGTCCTTGCAGTTACTTCACATTAAATGTACTTTTTGGATATCTGTAAAGGTTACTGAAACAAAAAAGTTTTTGATAAGCTATGTAACCAGAGATGAACATTCTATTAAATTTTAATGGGAAGAACATTCTACCTTACAGATTCTCATCACCGATCATATTATTCTCGATTTTTATAAAAGTGTTTGTTCCAATTGTCTGAACATATGATTGCCAGATTTAGCTTATTCAATTGATGCCAGAGAATTAAATTGTATTTATCTCGTTTGGAATTTGTTTATCTAGTGATCTTCTAGCTATTTCGAACTTATTCGTTATCACTTTCATCGAGCTTTACCTTTATCTCAAATCGCAGAATAGTCAATGTATGTTTGCATAATCACTTGATCAAACGATTTTATTCCCTTACAAAATTCTCCTGCCAATCATACCAATTGAAACTACTTTCTAGGGTAATTTAAGTGCAATTAAGGAATGGTGAGGATGTTCAATTTTGTAACTTTTCCGAGATTCCCACTCTTCCTTTCCCAGTCCAATTTCAAATATCCTTATTTAGAGATATATCTCAGTGCCTCAGAGCATCATTTTCAGCAGAGATTTGTGATTCGTTGATCTGAAACGAGTTTTACGTTTTCAATACAAGTCGATGTGTCGAGCGATTTTATCTTCCGGTTTTCAAATTAGGTGCAATTAAAGCTTTATAGATCGTTTGGATCAAATTATTTTCTTATGTTATTTTTAACTTTTACTTGGATCTAAACGATTTCTACATCATTCGAACATTTCTTATTGTCAATCGGTAACTTTGTTGATCTTTCATTGTACCTTTTCTCACCAGGATTTTTATCAACTGAAACTTGTTATTCTTGTTTTATCGTCAATTCATCACAATTCTTTTTTTCATCAGGAATTTATTTATTTAAAAATGATTGCAGAACTGTGATGATGAAGCATAGCAATGACCATCTCGAATTTTCCGTAGATTTTTCGCAAAAAGTACCTCGAACTGTAGCTAATTTTATCCCACATTCCTCTTCACTTGAACATTTAGAAAATCGAATAAATTGTTGGAAAAAGAATGTTTCATCTTGAAGGGTAACTGTAGAAATCCGATGATGATATCTGCGAAGTGTAGTAAGTTTTGAGTTGATTTGCTTATGTTTCAGTTGCAGATTCCGAATGACGGTGCTGTGCCGTTCCTGTGCAGTGACAATGTCAATGGCCGCGAGGTGGAATTCGACTCGAATTGTCGCCTCAAAAATGACCAAGGATCCCATTCTCCCAGACAAACCCAAATCGCAATTCGAGGTATAAACGTCGTTAATTCAGACATGGATAGAGGCTTGTAAAAAATCGTTTTCTGATTCAGATCCAGGCAAATTTTCAGCTAAGCTGGATATATAGAAGAAGTGGTACACAAGGGAAAATTTTCTATAATAAAATTGACATATGTATGGAGGGGGTACAGAACAAGAATTTTAACGGGAGATTTTGGCCCAGGGGATACGCTAGAGGAAATCTCGCTTTAAGCGCTCTATTTGAAACTGAAGTTTGATTTTTCTTTTTCAGTCTTCCTCGTTCGTTGACTACCGTCGAGTGAATTGCAAGGCCGGCAACGGCGGAAATGGAATGGTCTCGTTTCTTAAGTAAGAATTTATTTGTGAAGAAGCTGAAGAGAATTTGAAATTCATAAACTAGAAAATGGGATTTATCTTGAAACTTACTTTGCGGTTCATTATTTTTTTCTGTAGATTCAAGTGATGATGCTAACTGATTTGAACATTTTATCCTCAACCATGATAAAAATGCTCATCTTTTCCCACTTCAATTCCAAACACCCATTGATTGCTGAATTTCAGAGAATCTAATCGGCCTTGGGGAGGTCCAGACGGCGGAGACGGGGGAAATGGCGGCCACATTCTGTTCAGAGGTCCGTTTTCACTTCATTTTTGGAATTGCATAGCGTTTTTCATTATCATGCTCAAGCTCAAGCTCTTATGATTTCATTTTTCAATCGACATACACTCGCTCTGCTATGTTTGCTTTCTAAAACAATCCAACAACTTGGACTTTCTCGTGGACTTGACTAGTGATGACTCGATCAGTGGGCAGAGGGGAGGATGGGCTAGAAATCGAGTGAAGTGGAGGCAGAGAAGGAATGAATGGGCAAAGCGATTCATCCACTTTTGGGCTCCTGTTGCTTCTCGTTGTTCATGCAAGACCCAGACGAGCAATTGAACAGATGGGCCCAGTTCCCTTTGGTGAGCGCGTAGGTCATTACGAAGCTGACCAGAATGATCACAATTGCTATCAGCAGCACTACTGCAAAGGAAGGGAATGAGATGAAGGGCATTGACAGGCCTTGTCAGAAACTACTAACTGAGGAGTGCGCAGCAGAGAGTGCCTTCCATTCTGAGCAGGTAGTTCTGCGGCTCCATTTTGTCCTTCACACGCACCTTCTTCGTCTGCAAATTCACATGCTCATTGTCAGTTCAGCCATTCTCTGCCTCTAATTCATGAACTTCAGTGCGAATGACACTTTCAAATTATGGGAGAGAAGCTCACACCATTCATGGATCCAGACACTTGTCTCTATTCAAACCTTGGCCTTCTTTTTCTTCTTGCCTCCACGATCCTTCGACTTCTTGTGTTTGCGTCTCTGCAATCATTCATTCTCCTACCATTCTTTATCCATTTCATCATCCACTCCAACCTGTTTCTTCTTTTCCATGTCGTCAATCAAATCGAGTATTGTGGAACTCTGTTTGTTGCCTCCTCGACTGGTCGCTCCCGTGTCGTTTAACGTGTCCCTGCAATTTGATGCCTTGTCTTGTCATCTCGTTATCTTTATCTTCAACTCACGTGAAGGACGCATTAATGGCTGGATCTGCCATGTCTGCCCGATCGCTCTGTCCTTGCAGTCGTTCAGCTGCTTGTCTGCTTGTCCCTGTCCTTCTTCTTTGTCTCTTTCGAGTGGATTGCTGTGCAGCTCCTTTTCCCGAATTGTGTTCTGTCGAAAGTTCGACTGTCGACGAATCGGCAGACGAGGTAATGAGGGAATGAGGAGAGAGGGATCCAGAAACGATCAATCTATGCATTTGTACCATGTATGCAAATTTTTCAAACAACTTCTAAAATTTCAATTCATTGAATTTCAGCAAGTCACGAAGCAAAGGATTTGGCACATATAAAACCGACGATGCGAGCAGCGAGTGGGGAGTTTGGAATGTCCAAGAACTGCGACGGGAAGAATGCAGAGCACACGGAGATTCTCGTGCCGAGGGGCACTATGTTCAGGGACCCCCGAACTAGGCAGCTCATCTACGAGGTCAACAAGGAAGGAGATGTGAGTAGAGAATGTTCTATCTTCCGAAAAAAAACCCTATTTCGCAGGTTTTCATCGGAGCCCGAGGCGGCAGTGGAGGCAGGGGCAATCATTTTTACGTGACAAATGAAGTGAGGAAGCCCTTCAAAGCTGAATATGGAGGACTGGGAGAAGCTGTAAGCTCCTTTTCTCTTGATCTTGAACGAAAATGAAAATATGAAAAGAGACAGGACAAGAACCTAGACTTCGACATAAAAATATCCAATTCGAAGTTTTGTCTGCTCTTGGTGAAGGATAGCAATTCCGACTCTTGCAGTCAAGTAGCAATGCATTGGGTTCTTCTAAATGTTTGCAAATTTCAGATATCGTACGACGTTGAAATGCGAATCATTGCAGCTGCAGGACTCGTTGGATTCCCGAATGCAGGCAAATCGTGAGTTCAACCATTTTTCTTTCGAACAATATTATATGTCTCATTGTTCATCGAAAAATAGAAGCTTCTATTCGATGTTGAAAATAGACGTATTTTCAGTTCTCTTCTGCGGGCGATTTCTCGTGCCAAACCCAAGGTTGCCGCCTATCCATTCACGACTCTCAAACCTCACATCGGGATGGTGCAGTACGATGATTATGAACAAATTGCTGGTTATTTCTCCTGCAAGAAACTTCTAATAATTTACTTTCAGTAGCTGATATTCCTGGCCTGATAGAAGGAGCTCATTTGAATCGTGGACTGGGTATTTCATTTCTGAGGCACATCGAGAGATGCAGGTATCTTTATTACCTGGATTTATTTTCCTTTTAAATTCCCGATGTTATTTTTCAGTTGTCTGTTCTATGTTTTGGACGTTTCTTCTCCCCAGATTCTGTCAGAATTCGACTGTTTGCGGCACGAGTTGGAATGCTACAAGGAAGGCCTATCGAAAAGACCTGCCACTATCGTTCTCAACAAAATCGACCTGGTTGAGGAGGTGAGTCGACTGTTTTTGAGACTTTCTTTTTGAAGTACTTAAGCAAGTTTTGAAATGACTTACAAGAAAGGAGAATGAATATTTAATTTCAGCTCTTCAAAATTGACATTTTTAAAATCATTCCTAGAGCTAGAATATAAGATTCGTGCAGAAGAACAAAGATTCAAATTTTTAAAAATTTTTATCTTATTCTTTGTAGAAAACTATTCATCACAAAAGCAGAGATTCAACTTTTGCCATTTCAGAATCAAATTTTCAAATATCGATCTCATTTCTCGGATTTCACGATCTTCCCAGTCTCAGCTCTGCGAGGTACGGGCATATTCGACTTGCTGTCCTATCTGCGTAAAGTCCACGATGAACAATTGGAAAAGTTATGATACTTGTTGATTAGTTGGTTAATTGTTAGATTTGTTGTTTGGATGCGCGAGTATTTTTATCCTTGAGATTATTCGAATAGAAGTTACTCCTTTATTCCGATGATAAAAATGCTTGTTCACAAGATTTTCAATAAATAATTTATGCTCAAAGATGGACTATCTTGATCTGAACAATGCGGTTGAGAAACACCATGAATATCTAACATTTGTGAAAACACATGCTCACTTAGTTTTATCTGGCTTTGACGCCTAATAGTAGAAAGAACGTGGAACAATGCTTTTTTTTTCGGTAAATTGTATCCTCATTTTCCATTCGGTAATTTCTCCATTTTCTTTAGACTCCTTCTCCTTTTATTGTTCTCACTTGTCATTCGTGCTCCTTTGCTAATCCCTCTAGCCTTCTTAATTTATTCTCTTCGCTCCATCGCTAATTGTTGGCGCAACTCCTCGATTTCGAATATTTTCGTTGTTCCCTTGTACCACAGGTTGTGTTCCAGAAATGGTTCGTGGAGGAGCAGTGAATGTGAGCAAAATTGTGGAAGAGGACGAGGATCCCTTGGAGCAACAGAGTGGGGCTGGCAGGGAGATAGATCCGATGTGTGTGTCGATGGGGAAGGAGATGAAAATGGGACACTTGCTGGGAGATGTGGATGGGTCAGGGACAGGGACAGAGGTAGGCAAGGGACAGAGCACTCCCAACAGCAGCAGCGGCAGCAGTGCCTCTCACAGCAATGCTTCCTCTTTCGTCATGCAGTCCAATCTCAAGAGTAAGTCGACAACATCAGTTTTCAAACTAACACTGCAAAAATGGGGAAATAAAGTCTGCCAGATTTCTGAATTTTTAACTGCATTTGTACGGTCTACTAAGTACCTGGAAATAACATTTCAGGAAAAAGAAAAGCAAAAAACAATGTTTTCAGTCTTTTCGAAGGCGATCAGTGCACTGAGCAGACTTGCAGAGGATCTCTTTCTCGAGCCGTCTGAAGAAGGGGTACGATCGCTCTTACTTTCTAGCACTATTCAATTGGTCTCCTTTCAGCTGCTGATCAAGACGTTCAATCGCTCTCGCTCTGCCTATGGCAAATTCACCTTCCAGAGGGACTTCTTCATCAATACAGACACCTCCAAACTCGACCCCAATACAAGGAATCAGTGCCGCGTTTCTATGCGAGTATGAGAATTTATTCGTTTTTTCTTCTTTCATAATTCATGTACTTGATTTTTTACAAACAAATAGTTCTATCAATCTTTTCACGAACCAAAGTACTTTTCTTAGGATACTGCTAAATATTTGCATCTAAAGGACCATCTTACTTTTCAGACGATCATGGCGATTTTCAAGCAGATTCACTACAACGGCGATCTTGCATTCCAGCAGGCCAAACTGGTACTCAACCCGAATGCAGACACTTTCATCGTGGAAATCAAGCTCGCTTTTGGTAGGCCATTTTTCTTTCCTAGCGGATATTTTGAATTTCTTCAAACCATTATCACTGGCTATTCGGAAAGGTCGCAACGTCGCAGCGTCGCAGTTTGGAAAGGTCGCAGCTTGGATTCGGAAAGGTCGCAGCTTTGATTCGGAAAGGTCGCAGCTTTCATTCAGAAAGGTCGCAGCGCCATAACGTCGCAGTTTGGAAAGGTCGCAGCTTTTTATAGAATAGAGTAAAATCGCAACAATTTACCGCAATCATTTTTTTCTTATCAAGGATCGATATTTCATTATCATGGACATCATATGTTGAAGTTTTCGTCAAGTAAATCCATATTTGGAGTCACTGGGCTCATTTATTCACTCAAAAATTATGAAACGTTCACTATAGGCATATTCGAGAGACCGTAGTGGTCCAGAATATATTCGAAAAGGGTCGCTCATGGTCTGTATCTCATCTCTGATATCAGTACTCCAAATATCAGCCTTCAATCACTACATTCGGATATGCCTAGCTGAGTTATGGGGCCAAGACTGGATCAAACTGGCATATGACTGCAAAATATGACTTTCACCCCCACTGAATGACTCGAAAAGTGACAAGTCGATATTCTAATTGGCCTGATTATATTCTACGCTTAATCTCCTTCAATTTCATGTATGACTTCCCTAGGTGCCACATTTCCACTTGTCTCCAGCAATATCCCCTAGAGTTAACTATAGGAAACTCAGAGTATCTGACAGAAATAGAGGTTTTTGAGATACCTAATTCCCGAAGTTCACTATAGACCCTCAAACCCCCTATCAAAATGAACTATTCTATCATGTCTTACTATTCTAGAAGTCTATAGGTCAATACATCCATCTCTGGAGTCACTGGACTCACTTATTCACTCAAAATCGAGATAAATTTACATTACGTCCCTACATGGTCCTACACTGATCCAAAGCATATCCAAAATGGTTCAACTACAGTCTACAGTTATGCCCTGATATCTGTAGTCCGTATATCAATAGACTTTCGCCACCTTTGAATACGTGTGTATGTACTAGGGGGCACTTTTTGACTTCTTTCGCAGAAAAATACGGAATTTTTCAAAAATCGACCAACTCTAAGGCCTGCAGTGATTCTGATGATATCCCAAAAGATTCGACTTCTGCCTATATTCCATCTATAGTATCTACTCTGAATATTGCATATCTGTTTTAATAGGTTCGAAGACACCTTGGGTCACTATGTCAACTTTTTCCGATCAAATCGACATATGACTGAGAAATATGGCATTCACCTTCACCGAATGACTCGAAAAGTAACAAATCGATATTCTAATTAGTTTAATTATCTTCTACATTTAATTTCCTTCAATTTCATGTATGATTTCCCTAGGTGCCACATTTCCACTTGTCTCCAGCAATATCCCCTAGAGTTAACTATAGGAAACTCAGAGTATCTGACAGAAATAGAGGTTTTTGAGATATCTGATTCGGGAAGAATGTCATAGATCTCCAAATCGCCTACCAAAATGAACCATTCTATCATGTCTTACTATTTCTGAAGTCTATAGGTCAATACATCCATATCTCGAGTCACTGGGCTCACCTATTCACTCAAAAATGGTTAAACGTTCACTATAGACATACTTAAGCGACCGTAGTGATGCAAAACATATCCGAAAATGGTCGTTCATGATTTATATTTCATCTCTGGTATTAGTTATCCTAATATCATGTCTCAATCACCTCATTCGGATATGTCTAGTTGAGTTATGGGGTCACGACTGGACCAAACCGACATATGACTGCAAAATATGACGTTTACCCCCACTGAATGACTCGAAAAGTGATAAATCGATATTCTAATTAGCCTAATTATCTTCTACACTTAATTTTCTTCAATTTCATGTATGATTTCCCTAGGTACTGAATTTTCACTCGTCTCCAGAAATATCCCCTAGTTAACTATAGGAAGTTCATAGGATCTGACAGAAATAGAGGTTTTCGAGATGTCTGATTCCAAAAGTACGTCATAGACCCCTAAATCACCTGTCAAAATGAACCATTCTATAATATCTTACTATTTCTGAAGTCTATAGGTCATTACATCCATCTCTGGAGTCATTGGGCTCACTTATTCACTCAAAATCGAAATAAATTTACATTACGTCCCTACATGGTCCCACACTGATCCAAAGCATATCCAAAAGGGTTCAACTATAGTCTACAATTATGTCCTGACATCTGTAGTTCGTATATCAATAGACTTTCGCTACCTTTGAATATGTGTGTATGTACTAGGGGAGACTTTTTTGACTTCTTTCGCAAAAAATACGGATTTTAAACCCATAATTAATTTTTCTGAAAAATACTCGAATCTTTATTTAGGGAAGAATATAAAAAGGAGCAACAATGTTGAGACAACAAAAAATAATTTATGAAATACTAGGAAAAAAAACAATAAAAGTAAATGGAATACTTGGAGGGAATGACTTTTCAGATGGGAAAATTGATTGAAATGAGAACGAGCTGACTCACGTATCACATGTTGGGATTGGTATCCCTTGCTCGGAGAGATGAATGAAATGTTCTCCGTTGAGGGAGAATTTAGTGTCATTTTTCATGTAAAACATTTCCCTGTCAGTGATGTTGAATGAAGCCAACTTGCCAAGGCACGCGTGACGAGCATGAACGAATCTGAAATTTAAAATTTTCAAAATTAATGAAAAATGAAGAAAAACATACTTTTCCTTCTCTCCGCATTTGAAGACGAACGCGATATCAAACGGAGGATAGGAGAATCTCGGGAGATCATCTTTGCAAGCAGAGCACATCAGTTCATCGCCGTCTTCTAGAATCCACTCGCTTAGCAGAATCAGCTTGAACCTGCTTGTGTCGGTCTCAGTGTTCTCTCTGCTCGATTCAGTAGTCGAAAGATTCTGAAAAAAAAGATTTGAATTCAAAACATTTTTAAAAGGAAATATTCTTACCGGCTGACTTTTCGTGCCTCTGTCATGCACGGGGCGCGATGATCTGGTTTGTCGTGTAGCTCCCTCTCCTTGCGATGACGACTTAATTGGTCTTGTAGATGAGGAACTCTGGGATTTAAAAACATGTGTATTTTTCTTATCATTTCTTATTGAAAAATTAAATTTAGAGAAGGCGTTCGTGCAAAATATGTAATTTTCTCGTTTCTGAATAACAAACTGATACAGTAAATTCAAATTTAGGAGAAAACTTCGTTCATTCTTATCAAATAAATAATTTTATAGGTTACCGGTTGAGCGGAGTTTTCGTGTGCGGTAGCCGACTGAGTGATGCCTGCAGCAACGACGATCTTCCTCAAAGCTCTTCCCTGCTTGGCTGAGGCTCCCCCGGCGTCCCCATTCATTCTTCTCTTCATTCCTTTCTTTTGAGCAGGAGCTGTATCGTCTTCTTCTTGTTCGTCCCTTGGAAGAGTATAATCGTCCTGAAATTTGTATTTTAGTAACAATTCTTGTTTCAAATCTGAGAAAAAATGACCATTTCTCCAATTTCCACGATTTCACGGTTCTGCTTCAAAGAGGTCGACTTGCATCCACGGCGACGGATTCCTTTGTTGCTGTTTCCTTTCGGAATTTGTTCTCGAACGTATTTGTTGAGGGGCTTTTGAGCCAGTCTTTCTTCGGCCTGAAATTGAAAAGTTTAGACAAATTAAGTTAAATTGAATCTTCCTGCCTTTTTTAGTGTTTCTTCCTTCAATTCAGCGGAAATTGCAGCCGCGATGAGATGTGCACAGATGCCTGCTCCTCCATGGGCTTTCCATTCTGGGCATGCATCCATTCCTCGGTGGCATCGTGCTGTTTCCAAGAAAATCTGAATTTTTTTTCAGGTATATGTAGGAAGCACAAACTCTGCCCACTCGGCGAAATCTCAAAGTCAAGGAATTCAATTTCGCCATTTTTGTTCAAAAAATTCTAAAATTTTTGCAAAGTGACTTTTAAAATTACCTCTCGTCCTCCGTTCTTGCTGTTGACCATGTACTTGTTGTCCGAGCATTTGAATACCATTTTTTCGTTGACCAATTCTTCAGCTTCCTCAAGCATGGAGTCACGATCTCGATCCGTCATGTTTCGGTTAATATTTTCTCCGAAAGAGATCTGAAAATAATGGCATGTATTGAGGAAAAAATCAGAATGTTATACTTTTCAAACTATTCTTGCTATAACCCTTTGTATTTTCTATTTGTTTTTTTTTTCAAAAATTGATCAACTAAAGATGTGTGAAGCATAGAGACGAATGATGTTAAAATAGTGAAACGACTAGATCATAATTTGTAATGATTGCCTCTTCTACTTCATTTTTTTGCCTTTCTGATTCTTTTTTCACCTGATCTTCTGTATTGCTTCGTAGGGGGAATCGTTCATGGACGCCGATTTTCGCGTGTAGAGCATCGATTTCCTTGGGCTCCATGTTGGCGTACTCGCGATGAGAGACGATTATGCTCCTTCGCGAGGCCACGAATTTTCCTTCCCCTTCAATGACTGCATCAGCATATCTCTTGAATTTTCCTGAAAATTAGAAAAATTGCAATAATCGAGTAAAAATTCTTGACAAACGTCGAAAGTAGTTTTCTGACTCAGAAATGATTCTGTGCAATCCCGAGTGGAGATGTTCGTTGAGTGCACGCTTGTAGGAGCTGTTCGTCGATTCTGCTTTGTTGTTTGTTACTCGCCTCAGTTCTAACCCGGCATGAAGACGAGCCATAAGGCTGTATCGTTGCCTCATTTCTGAAAACTGAAAGACCAAGATCATTTTTGAAACAAAATATATAAGTCAAAATTAACCTTAGTTTTCAGATAGGGGATGAGCCTTCTCAGATCCTCGTCTTGAGTCAGTTTTTCTAACAGTGCCTCGACTTTCTCGTTGAACACATCCTCACGCGGTTCGTCCATCATTCCTGTAAAACGGTCATTTTTCAGTAACTTTTAACAAATGTTTCAATAATGACGAAAAACAAACCTCTCATCCGAATTCTTCCACATTCTTTGTCACTCCTGTCCACAGGCAGTTCTTCACCGAAGATGTAGGCGATGATGAAGTCAACCTTGTATTCGGGAACTCGGAGCTCGGTCGCCTTCATTTGTATGTTCTGTTTGAGGTGGATCTCGCAATTGACATGAACAGCCGGAGAGGAGAAGATGGGGATCTGCAAGAAACCTATCATTAAGGATAAAGATTTATTCAAATTACTGTTAGCATTCCGGCAACTAGAGCATCTTCGTTGTCTGAGATAACTCCTCGAACCGTGTAGTTCCACTTCCTTTCTGAAAATTCTTTTCTTCAAAAATTTGTATGAAAAGCTTTTTTAAGATTACCTGGAAGTTTTTTGCGGATTTCTCTCCAAAAGACGTTGAAGACCCACTCATAGTTTGCTTTCGCACGGTTCTGAATGAATGCAACGGCCCCGACTATCTGCGGGAACTTGTTGAACTTCTCTCCCCGCTTTTCAACGTGAACGGTGTTTGTAGTAATGAAGATGGCCAAGAATTCACCAACTTGAAAGGTTGCATCGATGTAGACCTGCATTACTTCTGAAAAAAAAAACATGTATTGATAGAAAACGAAAATTTATAGGCTCACTTTCTCGCCATGGATCGTTTCTTGCATTTGTCAGAAGATCTTCGAAGAGTTCGGGGCTTCCCAGCGATGCACGTTCTTCTCCCATGTTGTAGTAGTTAGCGATTCCCCGGTGAATTGCTGGAGGGATGAGAGCTGAGTTGATGAAGCTGTGCAACATCGAATCTGTTGCGCAGAATACCATCACTCCGTCCGAAAGACTAACGTCTCTGAAAGCGAAAAATATTTCATTTAAATGATTAATTTTGAAATTTATAGGCTTTAAAAATATCCTAATTTTCTTTCTTTCTAAGAAGCTATCAATGCATAATTGATTTGAAAATTACATTTGTTCAGAGAAAGTAAATTCCAATTGAATTCTTGAAAAATAAATTCACGAATGTTATCATTTTGCTTGAATATTATAACACAGTAAATTCATGAAGACCAACCTAACGAATTTTCGAGTAATGCACATTTTCTGGATTTCCTCAATATTCGTCCTCGCTTGTTTTCCTGATTCCCATCTTCTCGCGCCATTCCTCTTGATCCTGAAATTCATTAATGATTTTTAACAATAAAACTAAGGAAACTTCTTACGTGCTGTAGATTTTGTCCACCGTAATTCTTCCAACCTTGGCCCTTCCCTCTTTGTTGGCGAGACTTTCTGCGATCACTGCTGGGCTTGCCGTCTCCCTCATCGCAGATGCATCGTCAAGTTGAGATTTCGAAGTTTTGGTGTAGCTGTTTGGGTCGTTTTTCTTCTTCTTGTTCCTGTGAGGTTTAAGCGTGAGGCTGCGAAACCCTGAAAATATTTTGTTGGAATTTTATAAATGCGAAAAAAAAAACCTGAATCAGCCTTATAGGACGTCAGTATCCATCCAACTGGTTCTCCTTTCTCACCAACTTCGTCTGCCTTCCATGCTCGCCAGATACTTCTCTCGAACTTCTGTGGCGGAACAGAGTCTGGGGCTTTGCCGTAATAGCGAGTGATGATGTAGTCGTACGGCAGTTCTTCTCCATTCTCGTCAGTCGTGTCTTCTCTCCAGATTCGATGTCCATCCGAACGGTAGTTCACAACGTGCAAGTGACTACTTCCAGCCTTCCAGCGCGGTGTTCCATCTGAGGTTGCGTCCGAGCCATTTCTCCTCGTATGTCGAATTAGAAACGCGAAGGAGTAGTTGTGTTCACCACTTCTTGGAAGATCCTCCACAAAGAGTTGGGGGATTTCATCGTACATCGGCACGATCGGACTGAAATAAAATTTTATTTTAATTAAAAAAGATAAATCTTGTAAAGCCATATACCCATTAAAAAGTACTTGTAACAACAAAGTATTGGGTTAAAATCAATTTTTTTCATAACTAACAAAGTACGTTATGGCGAAATAGAAATAACTTACTTCCTCTTCCCCAATATCTCCTTGAGCGGGATCTTGTTGGCCCTCTGGAAGTACAAGTCAGTGATGCTTGGAGGAACCGAGCAAAATGTATTGTATCTGCCATCAAAGTTGACTTCATCATCTTCAGATTCATCTGAAAATAATAAATTTCAACATCTTTCATGAAATAGTCATTTCTTTGCATTTTGAATTAAGCGTTATAGAAGAAAAGTGATTGTGTTGTGGAATTCAATGGAAACTAAATTAGCATACATTCAGTCCTAGACAATTAATAATGGAATTATAATTGTCTATCTAATATTCAATAGTGCGACTGGCACTATATAGAGTCAGAACTCTCAGTAATTATTACCCTCTTCAGTTATCTCATTTTCCTAGCAGCAAGACTCCAGGTGAAGTCTCGTCTCTTCATCCCTTCACTTTCTCACTATTCATTTTCTCACCCGTTCACCGGTGGACCCCTATCTCTCTCTCCTGAATCTCTCAATGGGCAATAAAGAAATTGAGAGTCCAACCACATTATATTGTTCACTTAGTAAAGGGTTATAAAAAAAACAACTAAGATTGTAACCTTGTTCAAATCCAACCATTTCCGTGTCTTCAGGCGAATACCTAACGTCATGAAGAGTTTGCGAGTCCAGATCGAGATATCGTTGGTGTTCATCATTCTCCTCGATTCCGGAGTGGTGCATCGCAATGGTTAGAAGGTCTTGGGTCTCATCTTCAACTTCTTCTAGCATTGGGATTGCGCTAAAGATAAAATTCATGAATTTTCAATAAAAACGCTTATTGAAAAGTTCACCTACGCAAATTTTACTACCTTTTTAAGCGAAATAGTGTCGTAAATAATAAGAAATAGGTGAAATTTCCAAGAGAATCGTTTTTTTTACTAAGCGAAATTTTCAAATGAGTGGTGTTACTAGACAAAATTTATAAGAAAAATCAAACCTGGGTGAGAGGAATTCGTTGTCTGCTAGTATTCCACTTGAAATGGCTCTGGAAAGGGGCTGATCGTCAACTCTGTGGAGAGTATCGATGTTGGGGCAATAGGCATTGTCCTGGTCCGAAACATTTCTTGTCGAACTGAAACATAATTTGTCTGTCAACTTCAGTAACTAATTCAAGTTCTTTTTTTATTTTTCAGTGCAAAACTTGTCATAAACGCAATTTTAAATCCCACTTT
Organism: Diploscapter coronatus; assembly: GCA_964036155.1. Classification (NCBI taxonomy): domain Eukaryota; kingdom Metazoa; phylum Nematoda; class Chromadorea; order Rhabditida; family Rhabditidae; genus Diploscapter; species Diploscapter coronatus. Next base: position 40,689,537 of record OZ038423.1, read on the forward strand.
CTGTAGATATAGTGCTTGGGTGTTTGAAATGAAGAAACCATTGATCCATCTTCCATATTCGTGCGCACTTCCAACTTGACTGGGAATTTCCTAAAATTATTGCATCTCTCAAAGGTTACTTTTTATAATATAAATTGAAAAGGAATAATTTTTAACCTTTCAAAAATAAGACTAAGTTGAATTTCCATCAAATTTGGGCATACTTCTTGATGGTAATTTTCCCGAGATTTCTCATTCATCTGCAGATCATGCAGAAAAATCATTTTTTTGAATCACGATTTTACTTTTTCAAAAGAAAATAACATACGCTTTGTTGGACAAATCCCGGAAGGGGTCAGATTTCTGAGTGCGCGATGCTTCCTCTCCATTCGGCTGCACATGCCCTTGAACATCTGTCTGTCTAAAATATATGTTTTTAAGTTTTAAATATATTGAAATCATATCATTGAATAAATTTATCTTAAAATCAACCAGCGAAAAATATACCCTGATTGTGAATCAAGGCTGGAGTTTTGCCATCGAAAAGGTTGAGACAGAAATTGATCCTTGGAAGGAGACCAGAGATCACGGCATTTGGTGAGCTTCTTTGGAGCATCGTCACCCCTACTGATCTTCCATGATTGCTTCTTTGTCAGCGCTGCCTTGGTAGGTCTCTTCTCGATGATTTTGGCTTTGGAAATTGGCTTTCTGCAATAACGAAAAATATCTTTTCATGAACATTATTCAAAAGTATTTTCTTCTCAAAATGTCGCATGATATCCAATGAATTATTGGAGGAAGTATCAAAAGTCATACCCAGACTTCGGTGCAGAGCGTGTAGTCTTTGCAGTTGGTCTGTAGAGAACTGGCTTCAGCTTCTTGGGGGATTTTGGAGCAGCGACACTTCTTTCTTCTCTTGCCTTCTGCTTTCTGAGCTGCTTCAGATGCTTCCTGGAAGTACAATTTTGCAATTTGACGGACTTTTTCAACAAAAATAATGACATTTGTCGTCCAAATCAACGAAGATAAGCCTGATTACTTTTATAGTTGTGAGAAAGCATAAATTTAAAAAAACCAACTTGAATGCAGCTTCATCTTTCTCTGCTGTCCTCTGGTAGCCCTCATCCAAATAGCTTAGGCTGCTGAGTGAAGAAAGATCCGAAAGACTGTCCAACGCATCCTCATTCTCAAACGTTGCTCTTCTTGTGGCAATTCTGGAGTTTCAATTCTTATATATCGTTAACAAAGCTACTATTTCAAAATATTCTTTGACGTTGAGTAAAAATTAATTTGGCTAATTATTTTAAATAATGGACAACTTTGAAAAGTGTAGAGCTTTTGTAAAAATGATGGAAAAGAACAATTTTGAAAGAATATCATTAGAAAAGGCTTTCATCATTTCAGGAACTAAATTTTCATTTATTCATACCTTGCCGAGGTCCTTTTGGTACTGGTTTGATCGGCTGAGTCTTCCAAGTTGACAGCCGCTTCTTGCACTTCATCCCAGGCATTCTGCAAATTGTCTTGTTATCCTTCTAGCCACACGTGTTGTTCACCCATTCATAATCCATGTTTCCACCTTCACCTCCTAATTCACTCTCTGAATCATCAAGATTCGGGTCTGTTGTGTTGAATGTTGTCATCTGAAAAACTTGACAATTGCAAAATGTTCTTGGAATAAATAATGTGCAAAAAATACAAATGATGACAAGATGAAATGTGTTACTGTAGTTCCTACCCTCTTTATTTTCTGTACTTTATCCCAGAAAAGAGGGTATAAACTACAAGAAGATGGATGTGTAGGTAAAGTGGGAACTACAAGGGACCGAGAAAATCAAGAAAAATCTTACTGGAAATCGAAAATGACGAACATTAACGAGATAAAGTGGGAAATGACAGCATCCTTTAACTTTCAAACAATGGGAGAAAAGCTGCGACCTTTCTGAATGAAAGCTGCGACCTTTCCAAACTGCGACGCTGCGACCTTTCCGAGTCACCTTATCACTTGTACATTATCATCAAGAGCAATTTTCAGACGGCATTCGAACGATCGAAGCTCGTGTCTTGGAGAACACCTCTGGATTCCGCGCCTCTGTCGACAGGAACACTCTCAAGAATGTCTGCGTCCTCAGTGGAAAGTAGGTTTTTTTCCTTATCAAAATATAGGCTATTCTCTTCTTGAGGAATGTTTGAAGAGAAGAAAAGACATGCGGATTTTTCTGGGCACCGATTTGATTGAAATAGGGGGTATTTTCTCTTCAAATTCGATTTTCAGCCTTCTGCATTCGATAATGAAAGAAGTCCGTCAGGATTCTGAGGATATTGTCATTTCTGCCAGCGAGGATGGATTTTGCTTCAGGAATTTCGGAAAATTCATTGGTCTGTTCAAATTTTTGTCGTAAAAGTGTAGCTGTTTTCAGCCGAGAGACGTTGTCGAACGAGTGTGACACTGGTGGGCGAGCGATGCGAGCAGTTCTCCATCACAAGGAAGACGGACATCGCCATTTCGTACAAGGAATTCATGGTGATTATTCGAAAAGTTCAATAGTTTTTCTACGCTCTTTCTCCTAAGGAATGAGTGAACTTCCACAAATATTTTTCTTTGAGTGTTAGATCCTTTCGAAATGAACAGGCAATATCCCTCGTTTCCAGGCGATTGTGGAATTCGCGAACAGACACATGGCATTTGTGAGTCTCTACTTCGATTTGCCTGGCAGGTATATTTTATTCTTGATTCATCCAAACAAGAGAACACCTTTCAGACCGTTCGTCATTGCTCTGGAAGACACCGCCTCGTATACAGCCGAGTTCATCCTGGCGACAATCGAGCCTGACGACGAGGAGAGCATGGCTGGCAGACTCTCCGGCAGGGCTAATTCACAGGCAAAGACTAGCAGTCAGCAGTCAGTCATTTCGAGCTACTACTCATAAGAGAATACATGAACAAAAATTCTTCTGCCCATTATTTTTTTACTTCTTCAGAAAAAAATGATCGATTCTTTTAGATCAGCAGGGTTTTTGATAGGAGACTAGAATTTTCAGACCGGCTGTGGAGAAGCAGCAGAAAGTGTCGGGAATTCGACGTCGCTTGGCTGAGGGAGAGAAGGAGAAAGAAGAGGAAGAAGAAGGGGAGGAGAGAGTGCAGAGACAGAAGGAGGACAGAAGAGCGTCTGGAGGTGTGACTCGACTCAGTCACGGAGTGAGTGAACTGATGGATGAGACTGAAGCCGACCATGAGGCCGAGGCAGACGTAACCGAAAGGAACGCTCTGGTGAGTTGGAATAGCATTTCTTCTTGTTCATTCAAGCTCGTAGCTAATTTTCTTCAAAGAATAAACGTATTTATTTTAAAATGCAAAAAGATAATATGAGGGAAAGTACCAACTATCTACATCCTGAACAAAGATGGTGTGAACCGAATTTTTGTACTTGAATAATTTCTGTGAAGAAAGCTTGATATGAATTCAAAAATGAATTGAAAGTGGAATATTTATCCGACCTTTCCTTACTGTTTATTCCTCTCCAATTATTTTTTATCTCAGTTCGACGAATCGAATCATTCTCTGACAGCCCAAGAACCCTTCGACCAAATGGATCACGACCAACTGCAGACAGTGCAGCCAGTGTCCGAAATGCCCACCTACAACACTCAGGACAGTCTCGTCGATATCAATCCGCCTGCTCCTGCCCATGTAAGATCTTTTTTCGAATTTGAAATGTTCATTTCACGATAGGTGAAAGTAAGCACATGACGGACCGATAACTATTACCCACTTTAAAAATTGAGACTTTCACTATGCTCAGAGACGACGATTGAAGTCTTTGATTATCCATGATTCAGATTCTTTGCCCGTTTGGTGTTAACTCTTCAAACTGCCCTAGGATTGATTCAATCAAGAATGGCGTTTTTGTATTTCAGAACTGGGATGACATGGACGACGCGATTCTGGACAACAACTTCCTGACCCCCTCGATAGTGCCCATAAAGAAGACACAGACTCCCTCCATTCTGCGGACTCAGGAAGAACCCATCCCTGCCAAGTCGATTCTCCTCGATTACGTGCCTCCTCCCATTCCTGCAAATATACCTGAGACAAGCACCAGCAAGGAGAGCGTGGAGAGCATGGACACAGAAGATGAAAAGGAGAGACGAAAGAGGAGAAAGGTGGGCTGATTAATTTTTATCAATCTTTATGGGAGAATTCATGTCCTTTGAGGCAGGAACAAATCTTATTATTTTCGTTTTGAAAAGCTATAAATTTTCTATTCATCCCTTTCGAAAATTTATTCTGTAATAGATGAGGAAATGTGTTTCTACATTTGGCACAAGAAGATTTTTGTTCGAAATGGATGATCAGAAAAGTTTTTTAAATCGACGTTCATTCCTGATTAAAAGGACATTTGAGGAAAACTTCCGAAATGATTATTGTACTTGAAAGTTTTTGAACTCGTATTTGTATCTTATGTTACACCTTCTAATTTTCCACTCTACTTACTCAAACTAAACGACAAATTCGAATGTTTCAGTTCCGTCGTGAGTTCCTGGGCTTCAAGAAGCCAACGCAGAGCATGAGCCAGCTGTGCAAGGACGAGGTACCTCTTGCAAAGCAGAGCGATTCTGAGGGCGAGGATTAGCAGTGAGCAGTGAGCAATGAACAGCCAAATCTGCAAGTCCATTCTACAACATTCAAGTGCAATTCTCCTTTTTTCTTTTCTGTAATTCTTGTTACTTTACGTATCTCTCACTTTCGATTTCTACTGGCAAAATATATTCCATTTCGGGTTTATGTAATATGAGAAACAATTTATCGAACGTGCAGGTTTATTTACCCAGAAAAGTTATTTAGAAATCTTTTGAGCAAGTAAAAGTTGTGTCATAGGACTATTTGAAAATGTTATTGAGCATCAACGCCTTTTGCACTCGCATCAAGTTCGTGAGATTGACTTCATTTTACATTGAATTTAATATCGTCAAAATGATCTCGATGAAAACGTGATAAAAACAGCCAATATCAATTACAGCACCTAAATTCGTCCCACCTCGTTTTTGGAGCTCATAAAGTGGTCCCACCTTGATTTTTAGCGTAAAAATAAAGGCGAGACGATTTTGAGCAGTACATCCAAATGGGATCACTTTGGGCACTTTAAGCGCTGCCTCTTGAAAATTCGTCTTCATTGAATTCGATTCAACCTTTCAGAACGATTTATAAAACTTGCATCTTTTCTAAAAATAATTTATTAAAAATGTTGATTCAAAATGACCCGAAAGTGGCCGTGAAAATGGAAGAACGGAAAAAGAGAATGAGATCTCTGGGCATGTAACAACTAAAAATAAAAAGAAAGGTCGAATTTCCATGATTTGGGAAATCGTAAAGATGATGTAACAAGATCAAAGATGAAAGTAAAAATTGAACGAGTTTCGATTAGGTCTAGGTCTTCTTGGATCTGGGTCTCATGTCCTCGAGACATTTGTGCAGAACGATCTTCGAGCCTTGTTGAGCGTTGCCTTCGTGACCCTACAAAGTTGTGTGATTTTTAACTTTGGCCTAACTCGTCGACATTTCAACATCGGCAATTGCTCATTTTTCAAAACTATTAAGATAAACTTTTTGCATTTCCGGTTTCATCTACAACTGCTTATCTTCGCATATGAAAATAGGAAAAAGTATTTCCTACACTTTTGAGAGAATAAGGATGCGCTCACTTTTGATATCGTGTCAATTTAAAAAAGAATAGCGGACACAAATGAATGAGAACAGAGAAGACGAGTAAACGATGCATTTTGCAAAATGGAAGAAGGTCGAACAATTTGACGTCAAAATCGTTCGATGTCAAGAAATTTTGACACGATTCGCGTAAATTTGACAACTCGTGTCAACGCTATCTTTTCTCCTCTCCTTTTAATGCTATTTTTCCATTTTGACACTGACACGATGTCAAAAGTATGAACACACATCCCTATGAAGAATTAGACGTACCTTGCTCCAATCGTATCCCATTGCATAAGCAAGAATGGTCCCGCTTGCATGAATGTGCACACAAGTGATCGGCAGAGGGTGTGCTTCTGAGGTCTTCAACTTTGTACGAGCATCCTCAAAAGTGAAACTACTTCCAATCGTTTGCAATGCGCTTTACCTTGTCCCACATGGAATATCTGCCATCAGAACCACAGGTGATCAGAGTGCCGTGCTGGGGATGGAAGGTTATGTCGTTCACCTGAACGAAAAATAAGAAATGAATTGGGAATTAATTTGAATTTAGATATTTTCGATAGAATGAGAGTAGATAGACGAAATGCCGAGACAAAGTGAATATTCTAGCTCCAAAAAATGTAGTTTCTAATTTTGATTATTTCGATTCTTTTCAACTATTCAATTCGCTACTTAATGAGATTTTGTTTTTAGGAGCAGGGACAAGAAAGTTAAAATTTTCGAAACCAAAATCAAAAACTCGCCCAAGAGTTTTTCCACCTAAATCGAAGCTTTCACCCACTCCTGCTTCGGAAGTTCTAACATTCCTTGCGTATCCAGGGTAAAGAGAGATGAAATAACCCAAACTCAAAATATAAGTCGTAACTCACAGCGAATATTTCCTGATACCCATTGACGAGTTCGGCAGATCTGTGGCATTTGAAAGTGAACGTCTCCTTTGTGTTGGAAGTCTCGACCATCTGCACGCCCACGCGACCCTCGATCGAGCCGATCGCGAAGCCACACGGCTGGTTGTCCTTGTTCCGGAAGATCGACAGGCAGCGCAGCTGAAACATAGCATATATTGGAATATTCGACTTTTCATCATTTTACAGTAATACCTATCTATGCGTCTACCCCTTTAGCCTATTTTAAAAGCCGAACATATCGAATAATAAGCTTAAGCTACCTGATATTTGAGTTGACTCTCGATTTCCTTGACGAACTGCGGTCCTCCTTCCAGATTGTAGATGAAGATTTTCTTGCTGGCCAGACCGACTGCAGCCATCGGATATACAACGTCTGCACAGTAGACGCGCTCGGGCAGCTGAAGGACAAATTTCAATGAAATGAAGTAAATTGAAGCAAATTTGAATAACTTAGAGGAGTTCAATTTCAATTTTCAACGCTAGAGAACTAGGGATTCGAAATTTACAGCAACTCGGTTAGATGCTCTATTATTCCTCAAATGATAGATTAGAGAGGGGAAAGGGGCACCCGCAAGATTAACCACTATGCCTCTGCGTCTCCGTCCCTCATGTCTTCTTTTTCATCTTTCGCAGATACGCGTTTCACCCCCTCTGCAATCTACCAATTTCGGAGACAATAGAGAGTAATGTGCCAACTTTAAAGATCTGCAGAAAGTGAACAAGTAAACTAACATCCAATTTGAGCATCATGGTCTGTTTGGGCAGCTGGCGCATGTCCCAGAAGCGCAGCGACTTGTCGTACGAACCCGTCATGAGGCACTGGTAATTGTTGCCTGCAATTCTTATTTTATTCATTTCTTTATCATCGCTTCCAATCCCATAACATATAACGTCTGAAAATCTTTGTTTCCCTCTTTATTTTTTCATGCTACTTGTTTCTGGGAAGGAGAAATAGCATGAAAATGGAGAAAGAAAGATTTTCTGCCTCTAAGAAGCAGAACGAAGTGTGCATGAATTCGATATGGTCTCACCATTGATCCAGTGACAAGTCTTGACAGGCCCATCGTGAGCGCCAACGACAGCCACCTGATTCGAGGCCAGATCCCACAGACGTACGTCCTTGTCTGCTGCTGCTATGAACAGACGAGCACCATCCTGAATTTATTACTCTCAAACTGAATAAACGCATTCATATCAAAATGTTTTGAATGAATGTTCTCCTCAAAGATTAAATAGTGGCTGTAAAAGCTTGGATACAAACATGATACTTTAGTTTCAGTGGTAGATCAAGTTTTAACCTTAGAAGAAATTCAACTATAACTTGATAGAAATGTCAAATATATCAATCAAAAAGGCTCCTAGAAAAAGACACCGGTTTTTTTTCTTTTCCTATCTGCCTCCCCATACTATTTCTTAGAAAACCCGGTGTCTTTTTATATTAGCCATCAAAAACTTGTCAAATTTTAGATCGTCACTGTATTTTCAATTTTGTTCGTACTTGGTTAGGAACTTAGTGAAAAGTATTCCTGGAGAAGAAATGTTCTATCGAAAAGTTGCAAGAATGAAGTAATTTTTAATCTTGGATAGTTTTATGTCAAATTCTTATTTTTGACATACATCAGTCCACTCGGCGTCGAGAATGGGAGCAGGAATGGATTGTTGCGCCTTGCCTTCACACTGTCCGTTGTCGTTCACCAGCCAAACACGGATCGTCTAAAATATCCATCCGTTTTCATGAGGATAAACCAGCTGCACATTTGTATGGATGTCGTTTTGATATAGGAACTCAGAATGTGTGGATTATAAATTGGAGAAGTTGAAAAGTTTTCTCAACTTATTCTTGTTATAAGCCCCGCCCACTCACTCACCCCATCCCAAGCACCCGCTGCAAGGAGGACCTTCTCAGAAGTGGGAGGACTGAACCTCAGCACCTGCACTGTGTCATCGGGCGAGCCATCTACCTGAAAGCATCCAATTATTAAGGGATATTGCAGACTGAATGCATAGGGGGCAGTGATGGCGCGTTGGCCGAATGGTAGTGTGTTGGCAATAGAGCTGCCCTACAATGACTAAGAAAATGCCGATGACGATAGACTCCATGCACCACTCTGAAGAATAGTGTGGAGAAAAATGGGTCATCCTTGTTCCGAGGCTTTTTATCGCGCTGTGTTAGTTCAGCAAGCTTAGTTCGAAGCTGGGAGAAATATCTGGCAACAGGTGAAGTTATAAAATTACGATGGTGAAAATCTATGAACGTATCAATTTCAAAACCGACTTAAAAATGGCTCATTTCGTTAATTTGATTTTGGAAATGATGCAAAACGGTTATCTGCTTCGTCCTATCTCTATCGCTGATATAAACTAATTTAAAATGTAATTCTTCAATGCGGACCGAACCTACTACAATTGGAATTTTCACTTGGGAAGGTTGTAATTTGGCAAGTTTTGATTCTTCACCAGAATTCGAATTGATCATCGTAATTGCGTATTTTTCTTGAAAGGAATAAATGTGGAATAACTGCGATTGCTGTTCTCGATTATCCTTGAAAAAATATCAAATTGCGAATACAGGATTTTCAGGTTGAAATAAAAAATTTGCATTTGTTCGAAGTTTTGATAGAATTCGTTCGACTGACGAGAATGTCATCCGGGGACTGGGATTGCGTGGTTGTGAGCGCAGTCGCGGGGGACGCACTGCCGAAGAGGCCACCGGGCTTGGCATTGAACGGGGAAGAGGACGAACTCCCAAACATCTCTGAAAAAAGATGATAGATTAGAAAAGAGAATCTAAATGATAAATAAAAACAAAATCTCAAGGTTAAAATAACCTAGTAGGTAATGAAAAATGGCGTTTTCTCTTCCCAAAGATAAAATCTATTTATTGAGTAAGTAAGAATATTGAACGAAAAACACGAAATGAACGATACTTTCATATGGCGAATACATGTGTCTGTTTAAAAATGTATGGAATGATTGGAGAATTTAGAGCTGACGAAATATATTCGAATACATTTGGGTACTTATCATTGTGTTAGAGTTATGACGAAATTTTCGAAAAAGAAAATAAATTAAGCGTTCCTTTCAATTTAAGCCATTTCTCTAACACGATAATTACTTTATCATGTCGCACAAAAATGCTCGCTTCTTCAGTTAAAAGTAGTGTGACATTATAAAATACTAAGACCGAATAAGAACAACAATGAAATATCGAGTCTTAGGTAAATAAGAAATTGAACCATTCCCAAATATATAATGCCGATCGAAAATAGGTAATCGGATATAATAATGAAATATATAAATTGAAAGTCGTTGTAGTTCCATGAAATGAAATCAGATCCCAAGAAATAGCTGGACTTGCAAAGATAAAAAGAAAATAGAATCATCACTCTGAAGAAGTTACACGGAAAAACGATGATACGGATTTGTATCACAGAATTAAAGCATTTTACCCTAAACCATACAAACGCGTCTTTCATTATTTAGAATTTTCAAAACCGAAAGAAAGGAACTTTCAGATTGCATTATTTGAATTGGAAGAAAATGACAATGCAACTCAAATTTCCTCTTTACAACACAGAAATGTAGTTCACGAGTTTGACAAAAGCAGTTAAAATGTGGATAGATGGGTAAAAAATTATAAATGAGCAAAAAGAAACGAAATCAGAACCGAGTTCTTTCCTATGCAACACTCTCACAGACAAGCACTTATTATGAATAGGCGTTTACATTCTTCTAATATCATTCAAACACATTTCACAGAAATATTGAACTTGACAAAATTTCTGGGCAATGAAATGGACGACACGAATATTTAGAGTCTGAATCGCAAAGAAATAAAGACGTCTTTGAGCAAATTTTCTTTGAGATTCAGATACTTTTAAAACGGAATTCATACTCACCTTCTATAGAAATAGGAAGCAGCAACTATAGCAGCGGAGGCAGTAGCGATGCTGCCGAGGACGAGCTGAGTGGGCGACAGGCCGTACACTCGGAATCCTTCCAAACCCAGCCACCTGCCGACCAGATCCCCCGCTCCATCTTCCTGCTCGTTTAGTCTTTTCTCATGCTCTCTCGATTTAGCCAACATCGATTCTATCATCTGCTTCCTGAAATACACATATGTAAGGGAAAGAACTCGTCAAGAATTGTCGCCTGAAATCTCATGACATAATATAAGAGAGAAAAGAAATCTTGTCATGTCACGAGATTTTCTAGACTCTTTAAGCTACTGTTAAAATGTGAATCTCGAACCACAGAAATTAATGCTTGCAAATATGAGGATCTGTGAGAAATGAGCACAAGAAATCGCACAGAATTATGAAATAAGGGAGTACAAGATAAGTATGGGTTTTACCTTCGACGAAATTAAATTGAAAAGGAACTAAAATAATCGAAAATCTATTGTAACTGCTGAAGTTAAGCCAGTGCATGGAGTGAATGGTTGAATATGCCGGTCGGGAATAGAAAGTAGAAGAACAAGTGGGCGGGGCATCTCGACTGATTTGTCTGTCTGTGTTTTCGTCTCTGATTGTCCATTCACAACTCGGCAGGTCGAGATCTAGAACATGGGTGGCTAACAAATCGAATTCGCTCACAAAATTATCTCACATCTTAATTTTTGTATCGTTGATTCTCAAATTCTTGATCGTAATTTCAAGCAAAAAGCGTGTCTATAAATTTAAGTTATTATCTCGTTCGGACAAACCCTTCAACTCTTCCATCGAAAAGTACAGAGACGAGGAAGAAAAGTGTTCTTTAGCCTGAGGAATGAAACATTTCTCCTTCTTCCCTCTAAACAGATTTCTCAAAACGCGACCTGCAAATCGCCCCGCAGAAAAAAATAGTACACATTTCCGAGAGATTACGAAGATACGCTCTTTTTCTATCTCTATGACACACTATTTTTCTGCGGATCGAGTTTTGAGAAGTCTGCCTGTAAATTAGCGTTATCGTTGATATGTGATTCCGCACATTGCAAAATATTACGAAGGAGACGAAGGTTCGTGTGTTCAAAACAACATTTAGTTTGTCAGGAAAAGGCTCGAAATGTCATTGCTAAAACTTATTTGTCTGAGAATCAACGTTACAGTGAATTGCAAAATGAAATAAAGGAATTCTAGCCAGGAATTAGGCAGGTTAGGTTTTAGGAATCTGAAATGAAAATGAAAACACAATACACGATCAGCTCACAACGACAAAACTTAATGAAGGGAAAGAATTACGGTAAGGCTGAAACCGCGCTGGTCTGATCGTATATCGGAGAAACGGGGATATAAAAGGAGGACTAGAACAGCCTAGAATGAATTGAAATTTAATTAGAAAGATAAGCGGGGAAATGAAACGAGAGTGGAAATATTGAATCCGAAAGACAATTTAGCAAAACGGGTCTAATATTTCCACTCATAGGGTAAAGATGAGAAGATGAGATTGGAGATTCACACATTCACAGTCACGTCACAAAACCCAGTCATGACCCACCTCTTGGCAATTTCGTCTTCCCTATCCCCACTCGACTCCGAACGACGCTTCTTGTCCGAACTCGTGTGAGCAGTCCTGAAAACAGAAAGATAAGTTCCTAGAAAGGACTGCTTTCGAAGAAATTTACGTTTATAAGTATCTTATCTTTTAGAATAATTTTTCGTTATTAAATGCCCTTATGTGTTGTAAGCTTGAGAAATCTTTGCGCATAATTCCGATCAAAATGAAAGGAAAACATGCATGAAGAATAGCAAAAATCGATGTTCGACATGCTCAGATAAAGTATTTTGAATCTATAAACATCATTGTCCAGACTTGCAACGCAATGCAGAGAATAAGAAAACGATCACATTTGAAATACAAAATCTTACTTTTCCGTAACAGTGCCCGGCTGCTCAGTCCCAACCTTGATCCGTCCATTCTTCTCCTTCTCAGCCTCATCCCCAGCAGACTCAATCGTTTTTGCAGTCCCAGCCCCATTCGCAGTAGCAGCAGCAGCAGTGGCTGTCTTCTCGAGATGCGTCAGAATCGAGGCCCAGGCGAATCGAAGTTGTTGTGGAGTTTGAATCAGTCCGCAGCGCATCTTCCGCATGTCGCTCACCAAACCGGGAATGTCGATCTTCGTCTCAGCCACTCCACTATCCAACTGAAACAAGGAAAATCATTCTCTACAAATTCGTTTTAAAAATCATACCAATTTCATAACGACGTCGACGAGAACAAAAGTGCCAGTTCTTCCTGAAATTATCAAGATTGAACGAACGTACTAGAATATCCTAATGCACTATAGAAATGCTCGAAACTGCATTTTGAAATTTCTCTATATCCCAGATGATAATTGGAAAAGGCATAAATTCGAGAAAAAAAAGTAGAGAAAGTGAAAACTGGCTTACCAATTCCGGCAGAACAATGGACAACGACAGGAGGGTCGTCGATAGAATTGGAAAGGACGTTGAGATTGCGGATGTAAGCGAGCAGGGACAGGAACTTGCCTGTGGAAGGGGGGACTCCGTGATCCGGCCACAGAGTGTACTGGATGTGGTGCACTTCGCGAGCATCTGAAATATATTTATGAGCATGATTCTTGTTCAGATATGGACACTTCTTCTGCCAAAACAAAAAATTATAGAGGAAGAGATACGCAAATCGCTTTTTTTTAAAATAAAAAGTCGATACATAATGGAATACGCAACAAGACTTTCGTAGAATATTTTGGCTGACCAGTTCACGCTCGAACGAACGGGTCCCTTAAGTCCTGACTAGATCTGTTTTCATTTGAAACTCTTAACGATATGAGATAATTGATCATTAAGAAAGAGCCATGATGGTGAATTCATACATTTTTCCAAAAATAACTCATTGTTTAGCTCAACGTTTACTCCACAATTAGCGGAAACTTTCTGCGAGAGAACGCATTAATTAATTTTGATAGATGTTTACCATCGACTCCCTTCTTCTTCAACTCGAGCATTCGATGCACAAATCCATCGTTGTTCTTCGAGTCCTTGCAGGCAATGCTGAATGGACCGTGCTGCAACTCTGTCGAGGCCGTCGGGAAATATTCGTAGCATCTAAAACCAGAACATGAAACCTAAAAAGATATTGCATTTTCAAGGCAATGAGATTGAGATGGAAAATTGTTTTCAAACTCTCTTTGATAAACTCGATTTTTACGAATAGTGTGTCATATATGGTCTTACAAGTCTCATTCTGCATTTATCTTAACGATGCTCAGAGAAAAAGAAAATTGTCTTTTTTCCTTACTACTTTAGTAATTCGAAAATTATCAACCTCGCAACTTGAAGAAATAGTATGTAAAAGTGAGCGTGAACTTCACCTAGCATTTTCTACTCTTCTAATCTTACATGCTCTTTCGTTAGGTTGCGAGATTTCCGAATATCCCATTTTTAATCCTGCATCTTCAAAAGAATAGGCTTGTAAGGTCGTGCATATCGAAATTTACTTGATCATTCCTCCTTCGACGATGCGATTGAGCATGATGATGGCAGGTACTCTGTAGTCCCACACCATTTGCCAGAAATCAGCCGAAGTCTCTTTCAGAGGTCCCTGAATGAATGGACTCATCAGCATCTTAAGGAATTGAATTTACCTGTGCAAGAATGTAGGATCTGCCAACAGAATCGATTCTGAGAGGCGAGGCGTTGATGTAGTCCGTGTGAACTTTGCTCTCCGCTCCTTCGGTCAGCTTGATGCGGTTGTGATCGTCTGAAATCCGTCTCATTTAAATCCGACTATGACAGGGTTTATTTTTCATAAATCTCTATATTCAGTCGAAATTTGTGAAAAGTTAAGAAAAGCTTCAAGTGAGTTCGGCAAGAGCGAAAAGAACCTACAAGGCAGCACATCGATGTATCTATTCTTGTCGAAATTCTCGGATTTCCTCGCCTCGTCGAACGAATAGCGATTGTCCTCGATCGACTCGACCATTTGGTTGTGCATTTGCTGCAAATTGACGGGTTTCGATAATCAGTCAAATTGAAAAGTCAATTTGAAAAATTTCGAAAAGTTGATTTGGTGAAATTTTTCATGGAAAAATACTTATCGTTCAGCTCAAATGAACCAAATTGGGTTATTTTTATTGCTGATCAAGAAAATGCTTTCATCATTACAAGAGTGCAACAAATTCCAACTCTTTCTTTAGAGATTTCAACCCACCGTGAAGAGTCTGTTCCACCCATAAGAGCTGGCTTCAATTTGATCGAAGGCCTCTTTGAGAGTCCGAAGCACGGTCCGTTCACCGCTCATTCCTTCTGCAAACAAGAACATTCAAGTCAATCGAAAAATGACGGATAATATAGAATTGATTTCGAAATTGGGCGAATGTTTCCGGCAGTTTAACGAACAAATCTCGTTCGAGTGAGTGGGAGGCAAGGGGAGTTTCACCTGAATGTGGGTCTGTGAAGGCTGCTCGAAGCCAGGTAGGGCACAGCGACAGAACAACGAGCAGATGAAATTGAAAATGGTAACAGAACAGAATCGTTGCAAAATCGAGGAGAGCGAGGGGAGGAACTAAGAAATGAGGCGAGTGGCGGACGCATTGGCAGTGGAGCAGAGCGATGTCTCGCTCCAGTCACAATCCTTTCGCTCTTCACTCAATTTCTTTTTACCTTCCCAAAATTCTCTGCTAGTTTCGACCGTTGCAAATAATCTCTGTCTCCCAAAATGGGCAAGAAGAAGCCGTTCATTCGCCGTCGCGAGGGAGAAATTTTCAAACTCGTCCCGTCTTCTTCCACTGCACAGGTAATTGGACAGTAAATTGTTTCTTTTGTTCCCAAGAAAAGTTTTTTCTTGCGATTCGAGCATTTTGTAAATTCATTCGTTTTGCATTTCAGTCGGAATCGGAGTCGTTCAAGCCGTCCAAAGAGCATCTGGAAGAGCAGCACAAATACGGCCTTTTCTACGACGATGACTACAACTACATGCAGCATCTCAGGGACATCAACGAGGTTGGAGGAATTGGTTTTCTGATTTCTGTCTTAGATTTTAAATCCAAATGGACGATTTTGACAAGATTTTTGTCATCAAACTTCGAAAAATCACGATAAAATTTATGAAAAGTTTGCTCAAATCGTTTCATTTGGGTTGTTTTAAAGACACATTTATACGTTGCCCGCGCAAGTTCACGAACACGTAAGAGCGTGACGCGCGAAGAGAAACGAGACTAAAAATGCTTTCATGTGCAGAAAAAGAGCACGAGACGCAAACGACAACAAGGGAGAGAAAATAGAGAGTGCATATTTTATGAGTGCTCAATTAAAATAGTCTTATTTTCAGACAGGCAAATTGGAGCCCCTCCTCGCGGACGAGAGTGGGGAAGAAGTGGAAAGGGCTGTAATTCGTGTGCCTCCCTCTTTGCCCTTCCAACTCGAACAAAACAAGAAAGTGGAATTTTTCGACGAGGAAATCTCGAATGCACTGGAAGAAGGCGTCGACTGCGAAGATGGGGGTCTCGAGGACAATTTCGTGGAGTTGGCTGGGGGATTCGTCGAGGAGAGGCTCCTGCTCTTCAGAGGCGGCAGAAGGCCTGATTTGGAGGATGTTGATGATGAGGAGGTATGTCAAGATCATTTTTGTTTGAGAAAAAAAATATTAGCAAATTTTCCTATTTGTGCTGATGGTTTTCAAAGCATAATAATTGAATTCGTTTCATTACTTTTCTAGAAATATAGTATACAACTAAAGTAGTCGATCACCATTTTCTTTTATCATTATTCTTCAGGATTTTGAAGATGAAGAGTTTGAAGAAGGCATGGAAGACTATCTGGACGAAGAAGAAGGAGCGGATGAATTGCTGAATGTGAAGAGAGACAAACGGAGAGACATCGATGAGGCCTTCGATAAATTGCTCGAGCAGGACTACCACAATGAACAGGTAGAGATACTATTCGTTTGAGGAAAAAATATCTGAAGTGCTCTAAAAAGTTCCAATGCTAGAACTGGTTCAGGCAAGATAACCTCTTTAATCAATTACATTTCTTCTCTGGGGAATTACAAAATCGTCTTTAAATTTGTGTTTTCTCATACAAATTGGAAATTGAGGTGGGTGAATTGGACGGAGACGACGAGCGAGTGGCCGGTTGGATCGAGCCCGAAGTCGGGCAGCTCAAAAAGATGGTCGACTTCAAAATTGCACGGGCGAAAGAGGATGATGACGTGAGTGATTATATAGTTTTATATTTTGTATGGTATATGGGGCGGCGTAGCGCAGTGGTTGTGTGTTACTGCCTGCAGCCTAGGGTCTCAAGTTCGGCCCCCGCCCTCACCCAAACCAAGGGGGTTAAGAAATGTTGGTAGTGGATCAAACCACGAAAAATTAGCCTAAATCCCTCGGCTGTTGTACACAACAACAGTCTGTCCTCGGGACGGGCCACTAGTCCTGTGTGGCTAGGATAGGCCGACTGTCCCAATAAGAAGGCTGAGCTTCATTACGAGCTTGAGGGTAGCCGACCCCACCCAGTGGGAATAATAAGGCTAGGAAAAAAAAAAAAAAAAAAAAAAAAAAAATATTTTGTATGGTATATCGAAAAGCAATCGGAACCACAATGAATAAGATCCGCAACTTGATAATGATAACTGACGGTATTAAATTAGGTCTAGATTGTCGCAAAGAAAATTACATCACGAACATTTTCTGAAATTATTGTGGCTCTTATTTAGTTCGATTTCGGTCTTTTCCCGAGTTGCCTTCTTGTATTGTTAGTGATTTCGTTTAGTTTTTTTCGGGATTCACTGAAAACGATAATTTTGACATTTCAGTTTGCCAAGCAGTACGTTCGTGAGAAAATGAGACTGATCGAGCAGGGAATCATCAAGGAAAATGAACGGACTGAAGTTGTCGAGGTAAAAATACATTTTCGCTTTTTCATGAATTAGTACAACTGGTTCTGATCTCAGGTAGATGAATGTTCTCGCAAACGAATGAAATGGGACTGCGAGTCGTTTGCTACTCACTGCTCGACTGCCTACAATCAGCCATGTCTCATCAAGGGTGGGCAGTTATTCCAAAACAGACAAATATCATTGAATGCATTCAAATTCGCAAAGAAGGCAACTCGATCAGATTTGCACTTTTTCTGAATTTTGCCACTGCAGTGTTGGGAATCCCACTGCAACTGCAAAAACAGACCACCACACCTCACCTAACTGAAGTTGTGGGTGTTTTCTTGCAAGTCTGAACCCGGTTTTCATATTGAGGCAGGAGAATGATTCAGTTGCAAATATTTCTTCTGCTAAAGTAACGATAGAAAGATCTCCATTTAATAAATGCCTTTAATTGATGATGGCAAGGTGAATTTCCAGATAGAGCAACTCGACTGTCCAGAAAGGCATTGAAGAAATTGGATGCAGAAGCAAAGAGACTGGATGAAGAAATGGAGGCAGAGGGAGAAGAGGACGAAGATGAGGATATCGACATGGATGACGATGATAATGATAGTCAATGCACCACTCTTTCCACTGTCAGGTTGGAGTTATGATTCGCCTAGGGAAATTAAATATGGAATGAAAGTTGAGAATTCAAGGCAGTGTGTATGTGATGAAATATTTCTCTGCTACGTTTCATCATTTGACATCGGGTCTTTCGGTATCATTTATCGAAGCTCACCAACTTTAAGGCTAGGGGATGTAGGAAAAGTTTGCTGATTCGACAGATAGTGATATTTGTTTTCTGGAAAATTACAGGGAGCCAAACATGATAAGGATATCAAATACACCCAATTCGATTTTTCAATAACATTTTTTATTTTTCACTCAGACCACTTTCATTTTCAGAATCAAAGGCGAGACTCCTGAACAGAGACGGTTGAGGAAGCAGGCAGTGAAGGAAGCGAAGAGGTTCAGGAGACAAGAGAAGAAGGCCAACAAAATGGCATTCGCTCAGGAGCACAGGAAGGTAATTAAAGGAAATAACTATCTAGAATCATTAATGTTCTGCATTTTGCAGATTGTCAAAGGTCGAGTCGGTCAGATCAAAACTGTGCCGATTGCCTGATTCGACACATTTCTGTGATTCGTCTGATCCCCCATCCATTTGTTTTGTTTGAAGAGTTTATCAGGAAATGTTTCTAAGAGAATTGTTGTTTTTGAGGAATAATAAAATTCTTATCAAAAAATCGTTTTCTTTCCGAAAGGTTGATGATTTTTGGACTTCTTTTAAAGATCTTGTTTAATTAGTGATCTACAAACATTAAAGATTAGCTGATGTTTATTGGTTATTTGTCGTGAATCAGTGAGATGGGTAGCTAAGGAAAAGTTACAGCTGAGATGCAAGTGATTAATCGATAAGTGATAGGGTCAGACGTGCAATTAAGCAATCAGGGTCAGTTATTGAAGATATGCAGCGACAGTACGGTCCTTGCTGGAGTAGTCGAAGTCGTCGTGGAAGTCGAGCAGATCGACCAGAGCCGGATGATTCTCCACAAGCACCAGACGCAGCGCTGATTTCTTCTCCGAGAGCGCTCAAAATTCATTTGATGTTTTCAGAAAAGAATGATGTTTCCAACTTTTTAAATTGAAAATTTGAAAAATGAAAAACAACACGTCACGAAATGGCATGGAGCAGATTAGGAAAATGTTTTAAAATTTTCCTTTCACATTCCATTTCATCATCTTGTTGGTCCTAATTTTCAGTTTTCCTTTCCAATTTTCTACCTATTCTTGTCGTCATTTAGAATTAATCCGTAAATCTCACGCTGCAGTCTCTCCCATTTGTTGGCCCGAATGTCGTATCGCTCGGTGTGGTGGCAGATGGAAGGCTGAATGTATCCCCCGGCCACGTAGATGTGGTTGTCCAGGGCCATGATGCCGAAGTTCGATCTGAAAAGCGGACCTTTTTCTGTCATTCTACAATTTTCCCTTGTAATGAAATCCCTCAAATCGGGTATAAGGAATTTCGATTCCTAGATTGGAAAACATTTTAGTTCCGGCTCCTTCGAATTACCGCCGTCTCACCGCAGTGAAAATACTCCTTTTCACCGACTTCTATTTCTCACCGGCAGCTATTTTCAGTCAGTTTTCGCGTTTGAAAAGCGAAAACGTCTGTCGGTGGGAAATAGCAGGTCAATGAAATGTAGAATTTTTTTGCGCAGGGTGAGACAGTGATAATTCGAAGGAGTTTCAGTTCCGAATCTGAATTTTCAAAAGTTTCAATTACGAACAGCCCAGTCTTCATTTACTTGCTTCTTACTCACCTCCTATGTTCCATTTTGGCGATGTCGCTGTGCCACTTTCCCTCCCTTTCGTCGTATCTCTCGACCGTGTTCAACCTTTTATAACCATCGAACCCTCCAGCCACGATTGCTGTGCTTCTGAACAAGTATCAATCCCTGTGTTGATTTTTTGATTATTCATTTCTACCTTCCGATGGAGACTCCCGAGACTCCAGTTCTGCTGTTGTGCATCGCGCTGCTAATCGGGTACCCGAATAACAAAATACTTGCTGCTTCTTTCTTATTGGTGGTTCGGGAAATAGTAATGACAAATAAATGGTCAATTAAAAAGAAATATAGCGTTATTACGCACATCATAGTTGATTTTACTTCATCTTCAAAGTTACAGATTGAAGATCACGTAATGTGGAAATACATATTTAGGAAAAGGTTTATATAATAGAAAAAGATTGCGCCATTAAGCCAAATTCAATAGACCTTCATACCGTTGTCCCTTTATTTTCCTTACCATTTTTCAGTTTCAAAATCGAACATCTC
This sequence comes from Diploscapter coronatus, assembly GCA_964036155.1. Lineage (NCBI taxonomy): Eukaryota > Metazoa > Nematoda > Chromadorea > Rhabditida > Rhabditidae > Diploscapter > Diploscapter coronatus. The sequence goes on from OZ038423.1 coordinate 40,709,837, forward strand.
TGCAGTGTTGTGCTTCGTGTGCTCGTCCAGTCCGCCAGCAATCATCATTCCATTACCCAGCAGAATTGCAGCTGCGTCCGATCTGCAATCACTTTATCAATTCATCAATTATCAACATTTGAATGATCAAATGCCATCTATTTCTTCCACTTCTCCATGGACAGCCATTTTGTAAGTTTCTTGATGTGCCCTCTTTCCCTATTGATTCTCACCTTCTTTTGCCCATATTAGCCATGCGATGCCACTGCCGTTGGGAGACTTCGAAGATCTCACAAGAACGAATACGCTGACGACCGTTGAATCTGGAAAATTGTACTCATTGGAGAATTTAATTCATTTAGTTAACTCAGTGTTCGTATTCATAAAGCATCAAAAAGCTGTCGTCGGCATCGCTCGATGCTGAGGTATGTGCACAGAGTTTGAACATCATAAACAAGAATGAAATGAAATTCATATCGAAAATTTTCGAGGGTCCATTCCTACTTTCAAAAATTTAATTGTTTGCGTTTTGCCCTCTATTATACAAATTCTCTTTTATACCATCTCCATTCTCTCATATTCATTAACGAAGAACTTTTCTCTGCCCAATGATTGCGAATTGTCAATGGACGTGGCTAATGCGCTATATCGTACAATTTTAGGTCCATTTCGATCTAAGTTTCGAAACTAACTATTTGGTGTCTATGTCACCTCTTGTTCGTGATTATCAATAATTCTGCAGCATTCTGAATCATGTTGCGCCTGTCTTTCTTCGTTAACGAACATGATAGTGATTTCATTCATATTTTTCCTTACCCTCCGGCAGCGAAGACGAACTGCTTGCCTCTGGAATCTGTGAAGCCAATGCTCGCTGCATAGCATCTTTTGTCGTGCAGGTTGCAGGTCCTTTGCCAGGTCTCAAAAGCAATCATTAGCATAAATGTACGGAGGTGGAGATGGAGGTTTTACTTTTTGTCATTATCACATCTTCACTAGTATATCTTTGTTAGCCTCTCCAGGTATCCTTATCGAAATGTTGGAATAAAGCTTTTATCCCATGTACTCATTGCGATTGCCAGTTTGACAGACAGACCTTGTTGTGGAAATCGAATATGCTGCAGTCGTGGAAGATGGACACACCGTCGGCCGCGAGCCCGCCCCCAACCAACAGGCTGTCTCCGATCATCGCCGTGATCTGGTACGCTCGCATTGTGCCCGTGTCGATTCTGGAAATTTTTATCGTCATTCTGCCAAGGTCATAAAATCGTCTCATTGACAAAGTTCTAGATCGTGGATTGTCATTAGAACTAACCCTTGAATGCGTGACTGAGTCCATTGCAAAGACCTCGTGTTGAATGCCTCGAGCAAAGCAGTTGGACCGTTTGTCGACCAGCCTCCTGCAATCACTGTCGTCAGTTATATTGTCAAATTGTCATTGCTAACCAACAGTGGCAACAGCACTTGAAGGAATCCTCTTTCTGACAATTCTGTCATCTTTCTCTGTCAACCCGCAGTCATTCTTTAGCTTCAATGCTTCCAACTCTGCATACCGCTTTATGTTCTGGCAGTGTATCTGCAATTTTTTATAATCATGCTTCTTCACGTCAAGAGAAAGTTAGAATAATGAATATTTCTCGATCTATTTCTTTTCTTGGGAAGCTCAGATTTAGGCGATCGTTCATTTGAAAAGTCTGTGCAGTTTTTCTTCCCAATTATTTCCCCTATCGATATTGTTAAAATTAATTGACTAACTATCGATAATTAGCACAAAATGGGGAGAAAAGAAAACAAATTCGTCAAATCAAGGCAGATTCGTGGCTCATAAAAGAGGGAGAAAGAGACATCCCTTTTATTTTATTATTCCAAACTATGGTTCGCTCATCGACAATATCCTGTCTTGAAATTCTCATTTCTGTCAAGTTCGCTTGCCACGCACCATATTCCAGTCCCTAATGACTTGGATTTCCTGGCTGCAGGTGAGGGGCAGAGTCCTGTCCGCGAGCGCCTCTGTCATCTCCCCCCTCGTCATTTGCCGATGGCCTTTGTCCTGAACGAGTCTGTCGAATTCCTGGATAATTCGTTCCCAGATGGAGGCTGTGAAGGGGGGCCAGATGCGGAGCACGTAGCGGTACACTTGGAGCAGATCTGCAATTAAATATCAAAATTAAACTTTCAGGTTGCTTAGGATTTGGAAACGTTGATTTTCTAAGCTATTTCTTTCGTCTTCTTTTCCGATCTCTAATGAATTGTTTCGTCATTTCTTTCATCTGAATTTGCATGCTCATAGCTGACTTCTTGTGGGAGTCCTGCGCAAAATAATTTGTCCGAGCCTCTGGAGGAGTTCGTCCATGAGCAGGTAGGAGGCAGGCTCGATCAGGTTGACCGCCTGTGTCACTGAGAGGGCGGTCCTTTCCTCGCTGCTCGCTTTTCGAGCCTCCTGTACGCAAACGTTTAGCTCGCCGCAGCTCATCTCCGAGAGTCTACAAACTTGATTCCATTCCTAATCTTGCTTTGCTCAGCAATTCTTTTTTTCGAAATTAATCAAGAGAAGATCAAGCTTTTTCTGTGAGAATCTGCCTTTACTTGGAAAATAGAAAAGAATATAATGACAAAATATGCGACTTCAGTGTCATTGCGCTTTTGGTAGTTTCCTGGCTTTCATTTCAATTTGATAATTTAAAAACGTTTAAATGGGATTTGTTCATGAAGATCAGCTTCGTTCCAGCTTCCACCTGCAATTGCCGATGTGGTGCCAGCTGAAGAGCACGCGGAAGTATCCCGAGAGCAGAGCCAACTCGCGTCGATTTAAACTCGTCTTGAAGCCGTCCTTCGTCACGACCACCACGTCCGATTTTAAGCACTGCAAGGGGTGATCGGTTGGATCTATTACTGGCTGCAAATCACAAATCTGTCATTCGGCAACTTTGAAATGATGAGATGACGTGAGAACGTGAGTTATAGTGAGAGATAGGCGAGGGGGTGAAAGTAGAGATAAATAATGTAAGAAAAGATAGCTCACGTTATCCCGTCATTTTTCAGTTGCCCTATCATTCCTCCACCTACTACTCATTTATGTTCAGACTCTGCTCAATTTTCATGACACTGATAATCAGTGATATGAAGTCATTTCAGAATTAATTTTCACTCTCCTCTCTCACCGTAATATCTGTCTGTGCTGTGATGTCTGTGCGAGTGTCAGTAGCAGGAGCGTGAGTTGAGGAAGTGACTGTCTCTGTCTGGACTGTGTGAGCTGTCTCAGTTGCAGTGTTGCTGCCGTCGTTCTGCGATGTCTGCAAATCCCCTTGTTATTCCTCTCTCTCTCTTCTCCGCCAACCATGTTGTTGCATAGTGCAGTTGCAGAGTAAGCAGACGATTCGAGTTGTGACGGGTCAGACTCCGGCTGAGGCGCTCCTTCAGATGACCAACTGCCCATATGCTGAACACTCTTAATCAATTTAGACATTTCTTCAGAATTTTGTTGGAGTTTTGAAATATTTTCATCATTTTGGTGGTTTTCCAATGTGTTCTCTGCATTTGCGCAGAGTTTTGTTGTTTTGATTTCTTCCATGGAAGTTTATTGGGTATTCGTGCAGAGTTTTGCCTTTTTGGAGACGATTTTTCTGCCTTACCAGTCAGGAGGCGATGTTAGTCGAGTAATGAAGTTGAGAGGTTGAAAAATGACAAATGCACTCATTCCACTCTTTGAAAATGATATGCCAATTTCAAATTCACACGAACTTTCAAGAAAAAGTAAATTTTAAAATATTTTGTCTGAAGTAAATTCGAAGAAAACAGCTTTTAAATTTTAAAATAATTTCTTAAATTTTTTCGCTTCGGAAATAGATGCAGAACCCAATGAGCTGTTTATGCATGGATAAATTACTGCGATGGGGTCAGTTTGGCAAAATGGCTGGCGGTCCCTACCTAAAACAATGAAATTTTTTCTTCAAACTTTTTTCATTCTCGAAACTTGGTGTATATTAATTTTCAGCTTAAAAACAAATAATTATTCCAGTTTGTTTTTTTTATTTCAGAAGAAACAATGATTAATTCCGATTAAAAAACAGCAATAATCAGAATCTATCAACATCGCGTCAAAATATTATCTTCGAAGTGCAATCACACTTTTCGTATATTAGTCTATTTAGAATATCAATTTCATTTGCTAGTAAAGTTATTTTTAACTTGAATTTCCGTTTTACGTCTCTGCACCTGTATAAACGATATTTAGAATATAAAATATCAGCTCATATGATATTCTGTGAAAAATACTGCTTTTCATAAATAATAAATAACTTGTCTGTAAATCTAAGCACAAAACACAATAAAATGATAGATTTTCTCTTTAGCGAAGATTTCAAATAGCCACCAAATAGCTGCATACTAATTGAAAATCAGATCGTACCTTTCACTCATTATAAGTTTTATTGATAAAGGGTAAAATTACTGTTATCTTCAGTTTTTTTCTGAAAACTTATTATCAAGTAACATATATCTGATATTTGACGATGACAATATTAGATGAAAAGTCTGATGAATACTCATTTCTGGAAAACATTCGTTTTTCATAGTGAAGAGCAAGAGTTAGGAAACACAGCATTTTCAATACATATTATAGACTGTGAGGAAGTAGACACTGCATACTCTTTGCATCTCTTTTCTCCTAGGTTCAACCTCCAAAAATAGTGGACACGCTGAAGAGACGAAAGAGATAACAACGAAAAGGGAGAAGGAAAGAGGTGTGGCTCGTGCAAAAGCGAGCTGCAAAGAGTATACAGTATCTACCTTCCCAGACTCCATAATAATAAATATCTTTTCGTTAAATATTAATGGAATTCTAAAGTCGATGATATTCTATTTGCATCAAGACGAAGAGAATGGAATAAATAGATTTTGTTTCTAATGTCGTTCTAATTCACCTGTCGATTGAGGTATATAACTCGAAGTCTTTCTAGAATGTATCAAGACTGCGATAAAATTTGACTCTATTCGTACTTATAAAATTGTCTAATTGTTCAATAATTTTACCTATGGAAATGGAAGGATATAATATCAGTAAGATATATTAATTTAAGGAATAAAAAATCTCTTCATAATAATATCACTATATGAAACATTTTGTAGGGTCTTAATTAAAATATGATATTTCAGTGTTAGATCGTATTGAACTCATTAAACTAGCTGAACCTATATCCTTGAGGCTTATTGTTATCCCCATTATATTTGGTTTTCCAATTATTATACTTAATCTACTGTTACGAATTTCCGACAGAGAATTATTGGAATTAAAGGATGTAATTTGACAAATATTATAAAAAAAAAAATTATTGATTATAGGCGCCTTATTATCCAATATATTACCAAATGAGAAAATTGGCAAATTTCTTTCCGGTGGTGTTATCTGTATTATTATTATCACTGTCTGTCACAGTCTTGATATCTGTATTAGGCTCCTATTTGCTTGGTAATTTGCATTCGTTAAAATTTCTCTATACAGTAGTGATTAAAAGTTTTGAAAAATTATCATTATGAACCCAGACTGGTATATTTCATAGTTGCGTATTAATTAGAATGAAACTTCGCACACATATTCTTCTCTGTTATAATACTTTTTCGTTCGCTGGGGTATAGAAATACCTTGACTTCCGAGCATTGTATTAATTCTCCTAGTATGATTGAGGTTTTAGAGATTATGAGATCGAGTCCATGTTCAACACTCAACATAGAGTATGCGAATCCAATAGTGTAGTGAGAGGGGGAACAGGAGAAGGCAAACTTGCAGTTAGGTGTTGTTCAGGGAGGAAATAGAAGAGATAGTGCAATTCACTCTCATGCAAGTGCTGGGATTAACTTATGATTTTTAACATATGGAAGATGAAGCAGTAATTTGTATTTTCCTAGTTTTATTTATTCATGCTGGCCGACTAAATGAATAAAACGAAAATTATGTGGAATATAGTAGGGTGGGCAGAGTCTGAGTTCTGCCTAGGAGTGGACTGGAGGAACCCTCTAGGTAAAACTGGGAAAAGACTTTCATGGCAAGGGGAGGAGCATGCAAAGTTAGAGATGAGAGAGTTTAGGGATAGAGTGATCGTAATCACAGTTCGATCCCGTTACCCTGTATTGAGAATTCTTGCCAATTTCCACTCGAATTGATCTCTAATTATTGGTCCTACCAGGCTACATTCATAATCACAATTGTTCTAAACTTTTGACCTCCGCTGTACACTGATTTTTAGAAAAATAATTTAGACTTATCTGAGAACAATCCTAATAATATAATTATTGAATTGGTAAGAAGTTCACAAATGACGAAATGAGTTCTTGAATTGGAAACGTTTGAAGTTCGCTTATTGCCTACACTATTTCATAAATACTCTCGATTTAAAACGCCATACTATCATTTTCTCATTTCATCATACATACAAAAAGCCATTTCATCATTCCATCAATTACAGGTTACCTATTTGCTAACTTTATATGCTATTGTGCAAGCTATCATATGGATTTGTTATTTCTTCATTTGCCTTTTTTTGACTCCGATAGTGAGTTCAGCCGTAGCATTGCTTAGCATCTGCCTTATTATCCAACGACTTGTGCTCACATATGAACTACCACGACTAACAAATCTGCTTACCAAGTAAGTGAAAACCCATTTGGACTATTAATACAAATGAAGATTGCAGGGATAATTTGAAAAGAATCATTCGTTGCATTATGTCGTTTGCGATAATTCTAAATCTAGTGTATTGGATTATAATCATGTTTATAGTTTCCAATCAAAAATTCGAATATGGACCAATTCTAACTGTAAGTTGAAGACATCACGTTTTCAATACTTTAACCATGCGTAAAATGTTATGATTAGAGAGGCTAAGTCTACTTTTTCCAAGGGTGAGAAAGAACGAATGAAGTTTCCCGCCGTTTCAATTATCGTTAATTACTAAGGTAATTAGTTGGTAATTTCATGAAACCAAAACATCAAATAGGGTAATAAATGGGTCCGAAATGATGGTATCGTTGATTTTTCGAAAAAAAAAAACTACCTAGCCTCTAGTTATGATACAATAGGGGACAAGTTTCGAGTCACCTATCCTCTATCCTTGAGTCAATGTTTAGAAAAGTCGCTTGCACTTCTTCAGGTTTGGTTGAGATTTAGCACAATTTCATGTTTTTCACGTACAATATTTGTTTTCAAAAATTCAGCTAAATTCGATCAGTGCAGAGTATAGATTTTGGAATTTTTGATCTCGATACAGAATGAGGATTATACAATAGTTTTGTTTGACACTGTGATAACCCTTCTTACGTTACACTTCCCCCTATTTTATTTTTGATGCACTAGAAATCGCATAATAATTCAGCATATTTAGTTACCATCCTCATCTTTGGATATTCTGGCTCTCATTGCCTCGCTTCTCTACTTTGCTCTATATTTCAAATTTCGTGATTTGGCAAGAATATCGTCAAGTCAGAAATATAAATCTGATACTCGAAGGGTACTATATATGATGATACCTTTATGCGTGCAGCATGTAAGCAAATTAACACAGTTGGTTTATTTGGCCTCTTTGGCTGTTAAACTCGAACATCATAGAAACAGAATGCAAAACCTGATCCGGGATACCCTTTAAGGCTTAGCTTTTTAATTGGGCTTTTTACAAATATCAATTCAACTCTAATTCATCGTGTTTATAACATTTTCGAAGAAATGATAATGCATTGAGATTGAGATCACTGAGAAAAAGATCTAAGGAACACTTTAATCCGAAGATGATAAACGGGGAACGGTCACTGCGCACCAAAATCTTTAGTGCGCAGTGGCATACACCCATTTTGTGGATAGGGGTTACTGGCAGTACAACTAAATTCATTTTTATATTGAGTGATTTGATTTACGACATTTAAAATTATATAATTATTTCATATACAAAAATAATCATAAAAATTCATTTAGATATCAACGATTATCTCATCAGTATTATTATTATATCGTGATTTAAACCGTGCTCAAAATGAGATAAAACTTGAAGTGTCAAACGTGGATGAGATTTTCAAGGTATATTGGAATACTTTCATATTTTCACGACTATTTGATGCATGCTTGTCGTGCATAACTGTACCACTTTCGTTTATAATTGCTAGTCCGAAACGACGCCAAGCCATTCGACAATATTTCTCGAAAATGTATGAAATTACAATATTAAAAATGACTGATTTCTAGATGTTAATTGAGTAATTCTTAGTTCAGCTGTGACATGACTTTCAGGAGGAACAATAGACTGAGACCTTTGACGTCCATGATCAGCCGCAATAATCGTAATAATCAGATTCATTCATCATCGGATCAAGATCTAGCTGCAATTGCATAATAAATGTCAAATTTCTAACCTCAATAAATGATCTTTAAAAAATAAAAAATATTATTTCATGAAATATATTTGTGATAAGACTAGTTCGTAAATAAATTATTTGTCTGCAAATCGAAACACAAAATACAATAAAAAATTCCAGTCTTCTTTCTAGTCAATATGGTTTTATAATCAGTTTTTGTATAATGGTGTAAAAACTCATCTTTCAATTTCAACTTCATTGCACCAAATCATAAAAGATAGTTACTCTCATTGGCTCTTCAATGATTTTACCTGAGCACAGACCTAGGGAGTACTTTCGTCAGACAAAAAATCTATGGGAGGTAGGTCGCAAGGGGTTTCTGACGATCGTCCTCCCTAGGATTGTGCTGAACTGAAATTAAATAGATTGATGCTATGAAAATGATAGAGAAAAGGCATAATCAATCAGGTATTGAAAAAGAGAGATTGACTGAGAAGAGAAAGTAAGAAAAAATACGTTAACATTGATGCTGCTGACAAAAACTATTGTTTTGAATACGTTCAATGACCGTTCACAAGAAATCGATTAACTATTTCTGGTATATATTTTGAAAAATTTACTTTGAAATTGCTATAAAATAAATATTGGATTTGGCTACAAAATTTTGAAATAAAATATATTAAAGAATATTTATTTCAGTTGCAATTTTCCCTTATCACCAGGGCTGTACGGACTCGGACTCGCAGCGAGTCCGAGTCCGTACAGCCCTGGTGGTACCTCGATTGGGTCCGCTGCGGGTGGCTATTTTGTGCAAACTCATACCTCACAGTCAGGATTCGAATCTGACTCCTCACCTCTCCAGGGTGCGCTGCTCTATCATTACACTATGTGAGCATGGCTGCCTAGCTGAGAGTTAGCCTACATGTTCAACTAATTTTTTGAATTAAAAATTTGTACTAATTTAGGAAATAAATCATACATTGATGTAAACAAAAAATTAATAATCGTTAGGAGCAAGAAAACAAGCTTTTTACATTGAATGAGAGTTGATAAGGGAATGGCAACGTGAATATTTTGCAAGAATGAATCTTATCATCAGATTTGGAAGTTTCTCAATTCGATATAAGATTCATCACACTATCTAATGTTTTCTTATCCATAATGGCGAGTAGCCAATTGAAAGTAGACCGATATTTCTCAGCAACATTCAAATATCGAATCGACAAACTTTCAATTCTACTTATTATTAAATTAATGATCTTGGCAAATGATTAGGAATTAGAAATAAACAAATGAAGGGATTTTTACTCGGTTGAACAATAATCTGTTCAATTTCGAATGGCAACAAAAATTCCATCTCGCATTCAGATGCAAAATTCTTAGAAGGAAGAGAGTTTGAATTTTAAAAAATATCTTGGATAATATTTATTTCAGTTGCAATTTTTCAACGTCTTTATTGAATGTTTTAGAGTTATTTTAGCATGTGTTATTGGAATTAAATTATCATTTAAAATTTTATTGAATAAAGTTTCTATATGAAATCTGAGATTATTATAATCACAAAAAACTTTATTTTATGTTAATTTTTTCCGGCTTCACGCCACTTATTCGTTCGTGGATCGTATTCTTCAATTACATTACAAAAATTTTCCAATTGTAATTCACTAATATTTTTAAACCTAAATTAATATTTCATATAAAGATATGCACAATCTCAGCTCACCCTCCGATTGCATACAGCTTTCCGTTAGCGACAATAAGAGAATGATACAATCTTGCATGGTTCATATCAGCGATTTGAGAAATTCGACTGTTAACAGGAGCTGAGAGATCGAAACACCAACAGGATTTTAATATATTAGGATAACTAAATATATAATGATACATTGTTTATCATACAAAATTAACGACTTTTGTCCTCCAGTTATGTAAATTTTTTCATTCAGCGATGCAACTCCGAAATGAACTCGTTTTTCTGGAATCTCCCCACTTTCAATCCATTTTCGCCCATCGTCTGATAATCGATATATTTTTCTATTTCCACGACCATCAATAACTGAATATCCATAATTACATAATGAATATGTTATAATATGACCGTATAAATTCCCATCGCATGTTATTGTTCGAACATCGCTAGTTGGAAGAGAAAATGTAGGTCCTATTTTCCATGTTCCGTCTATTAAAACCTGAATAAATTATTTCATGAACTTTCATTCGATCTCCTTACATCCACACAATTTGTCTTTTTTTCCCTTTCAGGATCCAATCCACCCAAATAATACAGTTTATCTTTGAAATAAGCCACAGATGCGTCCATACGCCATTCAGAAGGAACTGGACCTGTAAAATTCTTTGAATCGATCATTCATGGATTTTCTGATAAGACTTTTTGAAATTTGTCGAGTATTCAAGTCAAACATTTCAAATGATTTATTTCTGCCGTCAATTCCAAAAATCTGAAATATGATAAATTATTCAAAATGACAAATATAAGAAGTTACTTTATTCTGTGTAGTTGCTATTTGAAATGGCCAATAATTGTGGGATTTTGCAATCTCTTCGACTGAAAAGCTATGAGAATTGAACAAGCCTATTTTTCCTTCATATTTATCATTATTTGAGTATAAATCTAAATTATAATAAATTATTGAATATTTTACTCCGTTAAATGTATTCCTATTTCTTACAGTAAAACAAAACTTCAAGTGGATCACTCGAGGAATTATTTTTATCAATTTGCGAACTATTGATATTTTGGGCTAACTCGTTCATTGTATTGTTAATCAATGGCATTAAAATTCCTTTCTAAAATAGAAACTAAGTTTTAACAATGACGTATTTATTCCCATACTTCCAGAGCATCTGCAATAATCGCAGCTCCATAAGCTACGGCTTCGTCGGGATTTATATCGAATTGAATTTTGGAATTGCGAAATTTATTCCTTATATTCTGTTCAATTTGAGGTATTCTTGTCGATCCACCAACCAAAATCTAATTATTAAAAATAAATTTAAATTTTGGGCCTTATAATTTTTACCACGTGATCGATTTTCTCTGGCGACAATTGTGCCATATTCAAAGCTCGATCAACGAATGTCATCGCTCTTTCAAATAAGTCGCTGCACAATTCATTAAATTTATCCTTGGTTAATTCGACATTAATTTCAAGATCATCGTTTATATCCAGCTAAATTTATAAATTAATAATCTTATTAAGTTGCTATTCTTACATGGACATTAATAAGATTATTCGAGGATGACAACGATTCCTTCGCTTTTCGACATTCAGTTCTTAATCTCTTTAGTAATCTAGGTTTCTTGTAAATGTCATAATCTGGAGATGATTTTTTGAACTCATCAATCACGAATTTCATGATTCGGCTGTCAAAGTCTTGTCCTCCTAAACTTTCCATTTATAATCTGTAATTTACAAAATCAAAAATCAACCTAAATGAGCATCACCAGTAATGGCTTTAACTTTGAAATTTTCGTCTTTAATTTCAACAACGCTTATGTCGAGAATACCTTAGATTGCAATAATTTCAAAATAAAAAAAAAAATTTGAAAACCTCCTCCAAGATCGAAAACAAGAAGTTTCGAATTTCCTAATTTCTTCTTCTCATTATAAGCTATGGCAGCAGCTGTAGGTTCTTGCAACAAACACTTCAATTTCAGCCCGGCTAATTCGATCGCCTTCTTGGTTGCCGCGATTTGATCAGGATGGAACATCGCTGGCACAGTAACTATTGCTTCAGTAACTTGTTTACTTAAATATTTCTAAATTTTAAGCGATTTAGTTTTACATAAAAATATTTTTACTTCTGCAAGGGCCTTCAAACTCTTCAAAATCTCGGCGGAAACTTCCTCTGGTCGAATAAATCTTTCATCTTGAGTTCCCCTGTTCAAAATATATCCAGCACAATTCTAAATTTCTTGATTAATTTAGTTAAAATGATTTTTTTTCTACATTTTTGGTGTCTGCATTGAATGTCCATAATTGACGATTTTCAGCAATGGACAAGTCATGTAAAACATGCCATCCAATAAGTCTCTTCGAGTCTAAGAATATCTTAATTCGATAAAGAATTTATAAATTATCTTACCATAGAGAATATTCGTCATATCAGTGTTGCAGTCCAAAGCTGAATTTCCAATCAGAATCTCGTTGCCATTAAATGCCACTACAGAAGGAAGTGTATTCCGGCCTAAATGTGCATATTTTGGAAATTTGAAAATGTAGCAACATTACTAATGTATAAAAGCATGAAGTTGTTTAGATGATAGATGGAATGTTGTAACCCTACCTTTCCTACCCAAAATTTTACGTATTTCATCACTACTACATTACTACTATACTATTTATCAAAGATGTAAAATTAATTGAATGGTTATTAACAATTCATTGATTTTACCATCGTCATTATGAATCGCCACAGGTCGTCCATTTTCTATGATTGCAACGCACGAATATGTCGTGCCCAGATCGATGCCGATATAGACCATTTTTTTATTCTTTAATTTTTTTTTAAATTAAAAATGTGTACTGATTTAGGAAATAAATCCTGCATTCATGCGCAAATAAACAAAAAAAATCAATAACCATTTGGAGCAAGAAAACAAGCTTTTTATATTGAATGAGTTGATAAGAGAATAGCAATGTCGAATATTTTACGAGAAAAACCTTATCATCAGATTTGAAGTTTCTCAATCCGATATAAGATTCATCACACTATCTAATGTTTCTTATCCATAATGGCGAATAGTTAATTGAAAGTAGACCGATATTTCTCAGCAACATTCAAATATCGAATCGACAAACTTTCAATTCTGCTTATTATTAAATTAATGATCTTGGCAAATGATTAGGAATTAGAAATAAACAAGTAAAGAGATTTTTAATCGGTTGGACAATAATCTGTTCAATTTCGAATGGCAACAAAAATTCCATCTCGCATTCAGATGCAACATGCTAGGAGAAAGAGGGAGTAAGAAGTTTTCATTTGAATAAATATTTAAAAGAATATTTATTTCAGTTACAATTTTTATGTGACTGCACATTGATAACACATTTCATCAATTTCTTCTACTTCAACCCATCCTCGTTCATCGTCTGATAAGCGATATATTCACTGACTACAGCATTTATTAATTAATTATTACTATAATTAGCATAGGAGAAAGCGCTGAAAGTGATAATGAATCCAACACGCTACCACTACACAACAGGAACTATAACTATGGTATGCGAAGCACCGTCTTTGAATTATTATTCTAATATTCGACCCATTTATCCTTTTTATTTTTCATTTTTGGTCAGCAAAGATCTGCCACATTTGACCTCCTCTCACTCTCTAAATCATATAAAAAGCAGAGATGAGCTAGGAGGTTCTGTTCTTGCATTCTACTCTGTTCTTCGATACTGTTCTTTTTGGTATTGTTCGAATACCAATTGTTGAATAAAGTTGTTGAGTAAGTAAACACACTTTGCATCCTGAATTCAACCTCAACTAGCGCCCACAATTGAAACCAAGAGGGCAAGAGCTAACAAGAGAGAGAAGAGAGTGAAAGCATGATAGAGAGGATGAGATAAGATGAAAATTCTTAGTTATTTAGGGGAAATCTCGGGTGAGGTGAAGAGTATCTGCCCACCTGTTTCGGTGTTTTCATACGTGCATTAATGCTTTTCTTTCCAAAGAGGGATTTTCGCGGGAAAACAGTGATGATCTAGCTAATAATAAAGAGAATCGTGGCCACTCGTTCCTTTCTATTGACTTACGAGAAACAACCCCCATTCTTTTCATTGGTCATTGTATCGTTTTCTTATTTTATTTCCACTAATATTGTTTAATGATTCAGAAGCGCATTTGGAGATGCTATGCAATTTCCCGACGGAAATTATCAACGAAATTTTAATGTATTTGAGCACAGTTGATCTGCTCGAAGTTATTCAAGTAAATCGGCGACTTTTGGCGATCGCCAATCTGTCTAAATGTCCATTCCGACACCAATTGACGAGACGGTATCTCGAATTATCCCTGAATACTGGAAATATCCATGATGTGGACTGGACACCATGTTATTATTGTAATGTATGTATTATCCATGAAATAATGTTTGAAAATAAACTTACGAATGGGTGATTTCAGAATTACTTTATGGAAAATGTGGAGTTATCAATCGTGCAGAAATGTGCGGATGGCCAAAATCGGAGAGAATTTTTTTGCGAAATCATAAGAATTTGTTGCAATAGATGGTCAGAGCTGACAATGAGAAATCTAGGTCTAGAACCTGGTTATTATATATCGTCGTCTTGTGAACTCATTTCACTGCTTAACAGTCCGTTCGATACTACACTAGGTATTCATCATAATTGATTCAGATTATGCAATCAAGCATAGTTTGTGTTGATAACTCAATTTTAGATAACACCATCAACAATTATCGTTATGAGACATTCGAAGAAGCTATAAATACATTAAATAAATGGCTATACTATCTGCTCAAGAGTTGTATCATCAAAAAGTTACACGTGGTAACATTTCGATTTCCCCTATCACCTAATATAATATAAATGTAAAATTTGAATATTTTAGGGGTTGGCTAATGATCTACATATTTGGAGAAAACTGAATGGACCATTTGAAGAATATCATTCATCAATTCGTTGTCGTCCTAGTATTAAGTTGCTCAAGAGTTTTCGTAAGTCCATTATACCTATAAAAATAACTACACTGCAATATGTGTATGCATACATTCAAAATTTTAGTTAAAAGAGACATGGAAATCGATGGTAAAGAACTATTCTCTCATCGAATATTTACTAAAGGTACTTATCAATATAATAATCAGTTTCATCCTTCTTTCAAGAAATGCAACTACGGAATTTACTTACCGTATTCTCTCTAATTGAAGGGTACCTCTAGAGGGATTTCGAAAAATAGTGGGGCACCCTCAAAGAGGGTCTGAGAATAGAAGAGCATGCCCTTCTAATAGAGAGAATACGGTAATTAAATTGTCAAATTCCGTAGTTGCATTTCTTGAAAGGATGAAGGAGTGATAATACAGAGTTTAATAAAATAAAATTATTCTACATTTAGGTATTTGCAATGCCTCTATAAGTACAATCGAAAACTTAAGTCCACTTGTCAGTTTAGTCTATTCCGATATTCTGTTGACGGTAAATGAATTATTATGCAAATTAAATATGTAGCAATATTATTATAAACTAAGAAAATGCAAGATTTTATCAACTTTAAATATAAAGAATGTCTTGTTGCAATAAAACAATAAGATAAATTTAGGCAAATAAAATTTACATTGACGGTTTTAATCTCGAAATGGAAAGTGAAATGATGTTGAAGATACTGAAAAGCGTTAACGATATTGAACTCTTCTCATATGTCGATTCATGCCATAATGCGATATCTAAACTTTTAGAGGTAACATTTCACATATTTTTTTAAAATAGAATATTCTTTAGCATTTCTATAGGAATTATATCGAGCTAAAGCGAAAAGTAGTTATCCATACTAAAGAACATGATCCTAAAGATTCTGTTGCGATATTTTTGGCTTTGGTTCCGAAGGAAGCCTACGAAATTAGTAGTGGTGGAATGTCATTTATAATGAGAAACTTATACGGACAGAGATGGACATTCAGCAAATCATTTGGTCAATATGGCTTCATTAAATATCAAATATTATCGCAATCAACTGAACTGGATCAAGATCAATAATCTATCAGCAGCTGAATTACCTTCAAGTGGTAATTACAAACAGTGGTGTCACGGAATCTAATTTTGATTTTTTTTTTTTTCGGAACAGGTCTTTTGCTTATGCTAATTTGAGTATCTGCGTTTTCTAGACATACAACACCATATTTCCTACAATCTTTCTACATGATTTCATAAGCTGTTGACTTGTCACTTTTTTGAGCTATTTCATTCCATTGTCTCTTCTTCTATTTATTTGTTATACGATAATTTGAAGTAATTTCAATAAAACGTTTGAGCTAAATGCTTATTGGTCTAGACTTTGATAGTAACCAAAAAAGTAATGATAAGCAGTAATAGAAAAAGAGTTTATACTTCTTTGATGAATTAGTGCAAATTTCTCGAATTCATGGCTACCTATAACGCAAGATAAATGTTTATTGAAAGTGCACATCAAATTACGACAACGCTAATATTTTGACTTTATAATTAGAAAAGAGATATGCGAAATTTTTAAAACTTTTCTTAATTTTCTTGAGCTTACTATAATTTTTTTTTGAAAACGGATTTCAGATTCGTGTTCTACGCATCCGAATTGACCTTTCTAATGGAATAAATTTCTTTTAAAATGATTTTTTGCTCAATTTATATTATGAAATTATATATTAGAAGAAACACGTGTACCTCTCGCAATATGCCAGAGTGATCTAATTTAGTAAAAACAAAAAGCTGTCATTTTGAAACTCATTTTTAAAATATTTCTTTGATAAAGTTGCGATGTTTTCTTTTGAACAACATAATTAGGGAGCATCAAATTTTATTTTAGTCAAGTTTTTAGGCGATTTTAACGATCCTTTGTCAAGATACAGTACTGCAAAGGCGAGCATCTATTATTGCCTCGGGAAAAGTTGCTCTACGCAGGATTTTTCTAATTTTTACATATTTTGTACATGTCAGCTAGGTGTACCGATTCATCAAAAAAAAATTAAATGTACCTTTTTTATAACTCGAAATATTAGCATTGTCATAATTTGACGCGCGTTTGCGGACTTTTTTTGCACTCCGATCAATAAATCGATATCACCACGTGAAAGAGCGGTATCGAATTGTATAGTAGGTACTGATAAATTATGAAAAATAAAAATAAAACTAGAAAAATTGGCGATAATCGAAAGGGCTATCAACTATGGACACTTTTGAATCAAGTGAAAGGGACGGGGCTTGGCGGTCCCTACCTATATTTTTTGAGTTTGATCCAAATATTTTCTGGTCTGTGTTATGATTTAATTTTTTTAATTATAAATTTTCATGTTTCTTTGTTAATTTGCATTTTATTATGACATCTCTTGCTTTCGAGACATCTTTTCAACGCGATATCACCATTTTCTTCGAATTTCGTTCGAGCTCAATTCGTCGTTGATGTTTTCTTGAAGAACTGCGTTCTTGTTTCAGTGGATGATGCCAGATGACGGGAGTGGTGGAAAGCCACCTGAAAGTCGCTGGGCCTACCTGCTGCAGCCGATCAAGGACCTGCAAGACGCGTTCAAAATCGATTTGCAGACCATTCTCGAGGAGTACGACAAAGAGCTCGAGGAAGTGGATGTCTCACAGGCACAGGGTGGAGCTGACACGAGGCAACAGGATAGAAGTGGCACGTAAGATCTAAACGAAATACGAATATCGCATGTGTCCCTCAAAACCTTGTCCTCCTAGCACACGAATTATCGATTCATGAATTTTCAATTTCTTCTTGATTTGTGAAGGCTAACAAGTGAGCAATGTTCAGAGTGGATTTCGCAGAAGCCGCCCTGTTTGTGCGCGGCGTGGCAGGCATCTACACGACGAAGACGATGGCACTGCACACGGACTCGACCCAGCTGATGGGGTATCTGATGGGCAAGGGCAGGGCGGACACGACAGCACTCACAGGTAATGCAGGTCGTGGATTGTTCGGAATCAACTGTGTTCCCTTGTCCCTCAAAAACACTTTCGCAGAGAAATGAAGAGGTACCCGCAAGATAAATCGTTGCACTTGCATCTCTGCAAAACGCATTTTCAGAGACAGTCGAGATTAAATCAAGTCAGCTTATTCCCAAACATCATTATCCTGGTCCTCTATATTGGCAGTTGACAAACTACTATAGTTGTCAACAATTTTTTCTTATTTCTCTTTCTATATTCGTTACCCGCCCTATTCATTGACAAATACAAGCGTCTGTAAGTACAGGGAGCCAATCATTTCTCGAAATATTTTTCCTCCGCCTTAAAACCGATACAATTAACTTGCAGCTCTTTCAAGGAGTCGTCGTAAACCTGCACAAAACCGGGAAATGCGAGTGCTGATGGAGGACAACTGGACGCAGGAAAGGAAATTCTGTCAGCCCATGGATCTCGTCAAAAGTGAGGATGAAGGGAATGAATTCGGCAGAATGAAAAGTCGATGACAGCGAAATTTTTCCGGATTTCTTTCCAATCTGCTCTATTCTATCTCTCGTGCTTTGCATTTCCTTGTTAATCCATTAATAGTAAAGAAACATTTCAGCGCATGTCCCCTCAACAGAGGCTCTGATCGAGCCGATTCCCGTGGAGTTTGTGTCGCTGATGAATGCAGAGAAGACGCAGTTCGTGTTGCAGGCAGCCGAGAATTCGAAGCAGCCCGTGGGCAACATCGACGACTTCAGAATCAATCGACTCGTTCCTGACGTCTCGGTTGGTTTAGTGCTCTATTCGGGAATAACTAACTGGTGTATTTATCCTTATTAGAACGAAATGTGATCACAAGAAAATAGTGCGCAAAAACGAGAGTCTTTATGATCACACTAGAAACACTCATGTTTGCACGCTATTTTCTTGTAGTAATACTAATTTTATTGCCTTTTGTAAAGATGGGAGAAGGTTGGTCAGGCCTCTCCCCCATTTTTGCATATTATCTCTTCAGGTTACGACATTTTCGAATTGGCAAAGATGCAAGTCTTCATAAAGAATTTCTCTATTTCCAGGGCGTCCTGTTCCTGAGCCACTTGTCCAAGCAGATACACCTCAGAAAGCAGGGGTATGACTTGACTGCAAAAGCCGGGTGATCAACCCCATAGTTTGTTACTACCTTTCGTTCAGAATAATAAATTTCGGTCTTACCAAGACTTTAGAAAAATGAATGAAAAATGTTTTCTTCCAGAAAAGGAGCTTCAAAGTCCTAACGCCAACATGGCCAGAAATGTTCAATTTTCTAACTGTTTGCTCACTTAACACGGAAGAATTTTGAACTGGTTTTTGGCACTCAATTGATTCAAGGAATTTATCTTTATCTAAACACTGAATATGTCTTCACACTCTAAATATGGCTTAGTTTCTATTTTGGGAGCTTCACTCCTTTTTATCTCTTTATTATCTATGAGATGAATGTTACCTTCTTCTCAAGGCTCTAACGTCGGTGCGAAGCTTTCCCTCGCCGCA
The DNA here is from genome assembly GCA_964036155.1 of Diploscapter coronatus. Lineage (NCBI taxonomy): Eukaryota > Metazoa > Nematoda > Chromadorea > Rhabditida > Rhabditidae > Diploscapter > Diploscapter coronatus. Next base: position 40,729,318 of record OZ038423.1, read on the forward strand.
CTCTCTCCTCTTCTCGCACCAGCGTCTCTACTCGTCCCTTTAGGCAATGTTCATCTTATAGATAGTCGAGAGTACAACCCCTCGTTTTGCAAAGAGCTGAGTTTTCAATCTCTAGGTATGACTTCGACATGAGCGATTCGGAAGATGAGAGGGAGAGCAGGAGACAGACAAGGACAGCCAAAGAGGAATCGCTCAGTACGTCTCCGATGCTGCCCGATCCTCTCAATTCTGATCCGGTATGGCAAAATGACCTTTTTCTCGACAATAGTTGAAAACTCGTTGATAAATTCTAATCAGAAGATGATTGAACATTTTCAGAGAATGGCTAGGCTCGTCTACAAGACGAATCAGGTGCTGTCGACCGGTTCTGGTCACGAGCCTCCAACGAACATCCCTGAAACGTCATCACACCAGCAGCACTGGGAAGACCCTTATGGTAATCATTGTTTTCATACAGAATGAATAGAAAACAATCCGACCTTTGAAAAAAGTGGACGATTTTAAAAATATCTATTTTTTAATGTTCAGATGACGATCCTGGCTATTCCGGAGGTGGCTGTGAAGATGAGCCGATCGACTCGGATGCTGTATCAGATCTGCTCTCTGAGAATGCTAGAAGACAGTCCAATGCACTCAGCATTCTTGACAGAAGGTGAGAAAATTGATCAATGACAGCTTGTAGCTTCAAATATTTCCAATTCACGTTTTCAATGTTCCGAAACGTAGTGTCTTACCAAAATGTGATTTGCAGGAGTGAATTGAAGCTGATTTCCATAGTCGAAACGAAGAACTACCGCCGCTCATCCAGAAGGACGATAGAAGAAGGACTGGAAGAAGAGACGCCAGAGGTCGATGAGGAGGAGAGGAGAGAGGCCAAACTCACTCTGCAGAAGTACTACTTGCTCAATGCGGTAAGTAGAGCATCATTTTCTAGGAGAAGAATATGGAAGACTTTATCTTTACGAGATCAGGAATGTTAGCGGTGGAAAATATTGCCCTGTTCTATTTTTTCACACCATAACAGAGATGTTCACATTTTACATCTCTCTTTTTCGTCTTCAAAAGTGCTATTTCATTCGGGGTGAAATAGCATACACTCCTCGCATAGACGAAAAAGAAAAAGAGGTAGTGAAAGAAATAGAATTCGAAAAGGAAGGCGGGGCTCGTGCAAAAGCGAGTTGCAAAGAATGTGCAACATTCTCGTTTTGACATGAAAATAATACTGTGAAATTTTTCACCCTGCACTGCACTGTTAACACTCCTGGATGAGGTGATGCCTTCTTACACTTTTTGCAAGCCATTTAAATTTATTTCAGTGGACATTCGAGGAGATTATGAACACCGAATTCTATAATCCTATCTTCGCCTTCTATGACGATTTTGATGAAGTAAAATTCTTTAATTTCTAAAAGAAATGATTTCGTTACTTTAGGAAACGAAACAAGAGACTGCAGAGAAACGCAAGCCACCACCGAAACTGAAGGACTCGACGAATTGCATCGACACACAAATCACTGTAAGCGAATTTGTTTTGGGCACTGTTTTTAGCCAAGCATATGTATTATTTTGACATTTTTGTTGAAAAGGATCGGAAGTGCAAAAATTTGCACGGTTCACCTTGGAGTAAATGTCAAGGGAGAAATATGTAAAATCACGTATTTTCCTTTTATTTTTCTTTCTTCCTGATTTTGGGATTCCGTATGGCGAAAATAATATTTTAGGTTGAAAGAAAGAAAAAGAAGGCAGAGAAGATCGCTGATACAGTCGAGTTGCTGAAGTCGACTCCGAGGGCGGCGAACAGGCAGACGAGGCAGGGCAGGGGACCGAATGCCGGCAAAGCTTTTCAATGGGTAGGCACTCTAGTCTTACAGAATGTTTATCATCCTACGTCTTCAGCAACAGAAAGCTCTTCTTCCTTTGATGGGAAAATCGTCGCTCGCCAAGATCCAACAGGAACTCAAGGTCCAAGCCAAGAAGAGTGCCGAGTTCTGCTTTCTCGGTAAGCGAACATTGATTCATGTTTATTAACAAACGACCTGAGTAAAATCAGAAAATATGAAAGGCGCAAAAACCGATTACCGTAGTCTTGAGCCGAGCTTTCCCTATCTTTATTTTCCATTATTACCGTTTCCATTAGCAAATGCACGGTATGATTAGGAATTTTTTCTCTATAAAGGGGATGCCTTTGTTAATGAGGTTATTGCGATTTGTCAATGTACATGATATTGAGTTGGCAAGATAGTTTCAGTACTTTGTCAAATGAACTGAATTTGCAGACCACGAAGACATCTTCGAGCGAATGCGCTCCGTGTTCATCAGCGATCCCACCGATACCATGTCCGACATCGAAAATTTGTCCCAGTCCCAATTGGGTCAGAAATTACGACTTGTTTGTTTTGATTTTGGAAGGTTCACGAATTTATACTTCTTTGTCTAATAACTGAATGTCCAAAGAATTCTTCATAAATACAACTTGATCTTTTCCTGCTACTTTTATCAAAATTTTCCTTTCAGACGCTCTGCGCCTCGAGGCCAAACAGGAGGCGATTGAATTTTGGCAGCAGAAGACAAAGCGCAGATGGACGAGGCAGATCAAGCAGAGAGTCATCCGAATTCTCCAGGTGAGTCATTCTCACATAGGCAGAGTTTTAGTTTTGAGAAATTCGGATTAGGAATTGAATATCGTGCTCGCGCCATTATCCGGCGCTGTAATGAGCGCGTCTAACCTTAGAACTCCTGCACCAATCGAGAATGAATGTGGCATCTTTCTTCGCTAAAAGGGAGAAGGAAGAAAAGGGGAAACATTTCATTTTGATTAGTGCAAAAGTTTTAGGGTTGGAGCGCGTCCATTTCAGTGCCGAATACTAGCGGCGAGCACGATATTACTACCGGAAACCGGAATAAACATTAGTCATACCTCGGAGTTCTGAGCTTTTCAGAATCGGAATTTCGAACATTCTTAGTTATTTTTATCTTCCTTAGAGATATATCAACTTTTTGAAAATTAGCTTCAGAATGATTTATTCTAAGAGGATCATTATTCACTTTTTTCTAGGACTGCTTGAACCGAAATAGTGATGACGAATCGCAATATGGAGGAGGCGATAAGGACAATGACTATGGAGCTGACGATGAAATGGATGGAGGAGCCGGATACGAAAATGAGGTTAGCTATTTTTATCATTATTTTGCTTCTAGAGAAAATTCCTAGTTTGTATCAAGAAAAAGTATTCGTAGAGAAGGAAACTTGGCTAAACTTGCAGAAAATTCAATTTGTCTATTGAAAGAGCGTTCCAGAAATTTGAATAAAACATGGAGATAATATGTTTTGCAGTATGACGAGCCTCACCAGCAATACGAGCCGAGCTCGTCCGATTTGAGACAACTCGACGACTCTGTCAGGCAACTCGTCGAGACTCTCCACCACGCACAGCGTCCTACCATTGACGGTCTGCATCTTTATGGGCTTCCTTCTGAAGTTTACAAGAATATTTCAGAGATGGAAGACTGGCCACATGGGGATTTCTACGACGATCCGAATTCGGAGTTTGGCAAGGAAGAATTCAAACAAACCGTCCGAAACTTCCGCAGGAGGTACTTAAATTCGACGGGATTTAAAGGTTTGGAGAGAATAAATTCAGATTCATGCAATACTTTGGCACGACAGAGACAACGATGGCTGGCCGAATAGCCGAATGGGAGCACAAAATGGACAGATTGCTGGAAGAGGAGAAAAGACGGTACGGGAAATTGTCTTTTCACAATTTTTAATGTTCTAAATTGAAAACGTGCACTCTTGGAGGAAACTTGCAATGAATCTCTACTTTTTAGCCGTCCGTTCGACATCGCTGTGTACCGCGACAAAGTTCTGCAGAAATTCGACGAGCCGGGAGATGTCAAACCATTCAGTCAGGTTGAAAAATGCATTTTGAATTTAATTTTTTAAAAATCCGAGATTTTGGTTAATTCAGAAGAAGTACATATTTTTATCATTATTTTTTCTCAGAAATCAACTATTTTCGAGCAAACCAAAGTTCGAATAGATTGTCCAGGTAGATGGCGCCAAGTGTGAATGAAAATGCGCAATATCGCGTGAAGGAGTATACACGGAAGTGCGGATTAGTCGTCGAGTTTCAATGAAATTTTTCTTACTTCATTGTTCTTTCCGCGATTGATATTTGCCTCACTCTGCGTTATAGCGTATTTTTATCCACACTTGATCTCTTTTGACTGAATCAATAATTTGTTGATTTGTTTTTCGAAACATTTCAACCTGTCAAATAGTCGAAAGACTTCATCTCGATTGATTTCTCGTTGTTTCAGTTGGTCTGCAGCAGCGATGCATTCGACTGCAGTCGTTGTTTCTTCGCGGTCCTGCAGCTCATCAACCACTCGGTTTTCCGCATCCAATCCGTCCACGGCGATAATGGTGAGTCATTTTTAGTTTCCCCTTTATCGAATAACTTTTATGATCGAGAGATAATTTTTCAAATTCATTAGTGTTTCTAGTTAAATGATTTGCCCTTATCTTCATTTCTCTATCAATTTATTGTGGGCCGCTATTCTACAAACCTAACAAAAATTGTCTGTTAAAAATTAATATTTGCATGATCCAGTTATTCGGTTAATTTTCAGAAGACGATCAGGAAATTTTCATGGAACTGAAGACTCGCAATCAGGACGCAATACGCATTGCACTCGAGACCGACTGAGTGAATGAGTGCATGCGAATTGCTACTCGATCGACAATATGAAATCACAGTTGCTATTTGTAAATAAATGTGCTCCCAATTGCCTGAACCCACTATTATGAAACGGATATTTGAGCATTGAATTAACTAAAGGAGGCAGTCAAGGGAGAGTAGCCACTTATCTCATGTATTATTTTTATACTGGACTCTCTTGAACTCATGGGTAGGGTATTACGATTACTTGATGGTTTAGAAGAGTTGCCCCTCTTGAACCAGCAAATTCAATCTTTCAACTAATAAACCTTTCGTCTCTTAACATTCTGTATTATCTTCGGCATGAGTTCATTAGCGCATAATTAACTTAAAATTTTGCTCATTTACAGTCAAATGGTGACTATTTTCATTATTCACTTTTTTCTTCTCCTGCAAAATGCAGATATTATTCTCTTACTTGCATATTATACTGTGTTCTTTCTTACGGGTTTTTTCCTCCTCAAAATTGCAATTCAAATTTATTGTTCTGTGCGAAAGTGTTGCTCAATTAAAATTTAAAGGCAAATTTATTCGATAAATATTTATTTACCTATTTGCTCGAATAGCCGAGAGTCGCTTAATCGTCGATGATGTGAACTCCAAGGTTTCATGCCTGATTTAGCTATCGACTTGAATCGTGAGGTTCCTTTCTCCTTTCGCTTTGCATTCTGCCTCATTCCGCCCCGCCCCCTTTTGCCTGTCCTTTCATGCCGAGGTGAAGGAAAGGGATTCCAGCCTTGCATTTCTGCATTGCTGCTTGTCGATTTCGCGTTCGTTTACATTTCTGTATAAGTTGTTCGATTTATTGATTGACTATATCGCTTGCAGAGATCGAACCAAGGATATCGATTGATTGATTGATTGGAATTGAGACAGAAGGGGACAGACACGGAGCAGAGCAGACATGGCGAATGCAGTCGAGTTGGCCATCGAGAAGATCGACGAGTACAAGTCCAAAATTGGCAGGTTGGACAAGTCGATAATTCAACTCATGATAAATTTACTGATTTGCATGGAATACTGAAATGAGTGACAGAAAAATATAGTATTCTTATGGGAATCAAAAGAAGTAATTTAGTGAAAAATAACAAAATATTCAGAACATTGGGGACTCCAATGCGATTACGCGACCTGATTCGCCAGGTTCGAGCTGCCAGGACAATGGCCGAAGAGCGCGCTGTCGTCGATAGGGAGTCTGCTAATATCAGGTTAGGGGAGATAGTTTTATTGCGAAATTCTTTGAACTATAATGAATTAATCAGGCGTGAAAATTGACTAAATAAGTGAAATATTGGTTATCGATATTTCATGAAGTGTATTTCCCTTTATCAATGATTTTCTATATTTTCTGAAGCTCCTGAATTCTTGGGTTATGAATTGCATTATTTGTTTTCCATGAAACCGGAAATGTGCATTTTTCGAAAGTTAAACTCGAATATTTGGGAAAACCAGAATTTTAGGGAGAATTTCCGTGAGGAGGACTCGCCTTGGAAATGTCGAAACATAGCCAAACTGCTCTACATTCATATGCTCGGGTATCCTGCTCATTTCGGACAGGTTGACTGATCTTACTTGCTCAAATGATATTCTAATTCAGATGGAGTGCATGAAACTGGTCGCCCAGCCTCGATTCACGGACAAGCGAATCGGCTATTTGGGGGCCATGCTGCTGCTCGATGAACGGTCCGAGGTCCATCTGCTCGTCACCAATTCACTCAAAAAGTGAACATTTATATTTTCTTCCAATCAAATCAGAAGATCTGATAATAGATGGAAATGAATCGAATTTATGATGATCAGTAAGAATAATTTGAAACTTACTCTGCCTGCCTCGGATTATCATTTCACCATTTCACACTTTAGAAACGGACTTGGAAAATTTCGAGCCGATCTGTTAACCGCATCTCATGAGATGGGAGGTCTTATCGAGAGACGGAAAAAGATACGCTTTTTCCTCTTTCGATTCGGCATGCTATCTTGTTTCATGCGGCTAATCCAGTTCGAAACCTCCTGTCTGTTTAGGGATTGGAATTCTCATAATTATAAATACGCTTGTCATCTTTCATTTTTCAGCGACCTGGTCAGCTCGACTCAATTTATCAGCGGTCTGGCTCTGTGCACTCTGGGATCGATTTGCTCAGCAGAAATGTGCAGGGATTTGGCGAATGAGGTCGAGAAGATCATTCGACAGAACAATGCTTATCTCAAGAAGAAGGTCAGGAAATTAATAAGATTCCTTTCCATTGATCCAGTCTCCTCTCAGGCCGCTCTGTGCGCATTCCGCATCGTCCGCAAAGTGCCCGATCTGATCGAAGTCTTCATTTCCTGCACTCGATCGCTGCTCGGAGAGAAAAACCATGGTGAGATTTCTGTGCATATTGGTGAAGCTTTGAAACAATAAGAGGAAAATATTTTCCCCATTTTTATTATAGCGAGACCATTTCCCATATTTTCCTGGCAGTCTTGAGCATAAATGTTACTTTGAATTTTGAAAGGCGGAGGCAGACCATCGATCTTAAAATATCGAAAACATAACTTCTGTCTCTCCTATTTTTCGAGTAAAACAGTTTCTTGGTCAATATTCTTCTTTCTGGATAGTCTAAAATTTTTAACTTTTATAAACTAAAAAATTGGCAATTTTAGGAGTTCTGATAGCTGCAACGACTTTGGTGACGGAGATGTGTGAGCGGAGTCCCGATGTGCTCAATCACTTCAAGAAGGTATGCGACTGTTTACTTCATTCATTCAAGTAAATCTATTCAAGTTGGTTCCAAACCTGGTTCGAATTCTGAAGAATCTGCTGGTGAGCAACTACTCTCCCGAACACGATGTCACAGGCATCAGCGATCCGTTTCTTCAGGTACTTGATTTATTTATTCTTGCAATAAAATTGTATTTGCAGGTGAAAATCCTGCATCTGCTACGCATTCTGGGAAGGGACGACCCCAAGGCGACGGAAGAGATGAACGACATTCTGGCGCACGTGGCCACTAACACAGAGACGGCAAAGAACGTCGGCAATGCAATTCTCTACGAGACCGTCCTCACCATTATGGACATCAAAAGCGAAAGGTAAGAATATATCAATTTGACATGTCTTCAAAGAACGATCAGTAAAATGGAGTCACAATTCTAACTAATTTTCATTACCTTTCCAGCGGTCTGCGTGTTCTGGCAGTGAATATTTTGGGTCGTTTCCTCCTGAACCAGGACAAGAACATTCGCTATGTCGCGCTCAACACTCTGCTCAAGACGGTGGCCGTTGATTATCAGGTCAGAATTCATTCATGCCAACAACTCGTTCTTTTGTATAGTCGCTCGTCGACGGATTAGTAAGAATTTCAAAATTGTTCTTAAGAGATTTGAATTTTTCTAAAAGGAACTTCTATGAAATGCGGCAGAAGTCTCGAGTGAAAGCAACACTTTTCAGGCGGTTCAAAGACATCGCACAGTCGTGGTGGAATGTCTCAAAGACCCGGACGTCTCCATTCGAAAGTAAGCAATTTTCATTTTTATGCAAGTCTGAACTCCTTTTCAGAAGAGCAATGGAGCTCTGCTTTGCCCTGATGAACGAGACGAACATAGCGAATATGACCAAGGAAATGCTGATCTTCTTGGAGACTGCTGATCCGGAATTCAAAGCAAGAAAATTGAAAGATTTATGAGTGAATGAATGAGAATATTGCAGTTGGAATGCGCATCGAAAATGTACATCGCCACGGAGAGATATTCGCCCAATGTGGAATGGCACTTGGACACTATGATCACTGTCCTCAGACTGGTGAGGCTTTCTTAGATAAACTAGATTTGAACCGGATTCAAAAGATTCTAATCAATGGTAATGTTTTGAAATTCTTTAATTCTTCCTTCTGACTACGACAATTTCAATTACGTTTTCTTTTTCACCACGTTTTCAGTACTTTTTCCTACAATCACTGCCTCAGGCTTATTAACAATTAGGACATATGAAAAGAGGAGAAAGGCAAAAAATCAACCGTAATCCTGAGCAGAGATTTTTTTAAATTTGAATTTTTCAAAATTTAACTATCATTTCTATTAGCACCAAATTACGGTAAATTGATTCCATTTTAATTTCCTGCTAATGAGATACACAGCACAGACTAATGACGCTGTTTTCGATTGTTAATGAACATGATATTGTGGCAATATCAAGAAATTTGTAATTTTAAACGAAATGCATCGATTTTAGGCAGGGAAATACGTGCCAGACGAAGTTGTGTCGTGCATGATCCAGCTGATCAGCTCGAACAACCAGCTGCAGCACTACGCGGCTCTGCAGCTGTACAGAGCGGCCCGACTCGACGCAATCAATGCCCAGCCCCTTATGCAGATCGCTTTCTGGACTATGGGCGAATTCGGAGATCTGCTACTGCAACCAGTCGACGCTGATTCGGCTAGAGTAAGATCTTTTGTTTTGTAGCACGATAATTGACACTTAAAGGCTGATTACTTCTTCATAGATTGGCGATTTCGCTAATACCAAAGTTGTTTTTGTCAAAGAAGTGATGTATCTAAAGAGGAACATTATGACCTGCCCATTATTTCTCGACCAGTGTTGAATTTTCCATGAGCAGCTATTCCTCATCGATAATATCGATTAAAATCTGAAATTTAGGTTGATGAGAACGATGTGCTAGAAGTCTACGAGACGGTCCTTCCCTCCACTCTGACCTCCCTCATCACCAAATGCTATGCACTTACTTCGCTCGCCAAACTCACTACCAGGCAATTCCTAACTAGCTATTCTTCCTTTCAACTTTATTCCTTACAGATTCTCGAGCACAGTCGATCGAATCATCACCCTGATTTCGCTGCATCAGACGAGCATTCAGCTGGAATTGCAGCACCGTTCTGTCGAATTCACCAATATCATGCACTTGGGAGAGCTCAAGTGAGTTTCTAGAATATTATTAATCTAAGAATAAATTTCATCAGTTTGAAAAATAATAGCCAAATTTAACGACAACTAGTATTTGACGCAGTGACGGAGTGTACAATTAACGAAGTGCTTTCTTGTAAATGACAGCGATTTTTATCAAGAAACTCTTTGTTTCTATTGAAAATATGAGGAACACTCTTTTAATAAACAAAATCACTCTGTCCTTTATTAACCACTTGAATACTTTAACCTTTCGGGTTTTTTTCCTCATAAATTGCTGCAAAAGCAGACAAATTGATCTTATGATTCTTTCACAATCTCTGTTTTTACTCTGTGTTTCTTCCAGGTTCGGTGTGCTGGAACGAATGCCAGTCATCTCCCACAACTCACTCAAGGCAGCAGCCGCCTCGATGCTGGACCACGACACCTCAGCCACTCCTCCCACGGATAATTCCAATCTCAATCTGCTGGCTGACATCGATGGGTTCGGAGGTGCAAGCGCTAATGCTAGTGCTAATGGAAATTCTACTGGATTGGTTAGTAGTTTTCCTTTCAATTTATTGAACTTGTTGTTTTTGTGAAGTAAAAAGATACTTTCTTTCACACAATTGTCACTATTCTTTGCTTGTCATGATGGGAACACAACAAACGAAATATCGTGCATACAAATTCGTATTTCGAGTAAAAATGAATGATTTCCTTTCAGAATGTGATGGACGACATAATGAATGCAATCGGGGGCGATATGAACATCTCAAATGCACAAAACCTCGGTCCTTCGATTGCGTCTGCTGGGGTTGGAGGAGGACTCGACGATATTTTCGGAACTGGTTCGAAGATTCAGTCAAAAAATTTCGAAATTATGTCAATTTTCAGGCTTATCTACAGGCACAGGTGCAAGCAGTCAGCCATCGCAAGACATTTTCGGATTCGGCGCTGAACCTGAAACGTACGCTCATATCTCTCCTTTCAATGATCAAGTCTTTGTCCCTGCATTAGTTTTCACTCTTCTTGTGTGTTTGTTTAGCTGCAGTTGGCTTTTTCCTTCAAAAGCTGCAATTCGAACTTTCATTTCCACCATTCCTATCTCGTTGTTCAGCAAACCCGGCGTGATTGCTTTCAACAGCGAGGGTCTGGAAGTGCAGCTACGGGCCGTGGAGAAATGGCACTCGAACAGTTGCTCGCTCGTGGTCACTGTCTTCAACAACACGCCCAATCACATGAAGGAGTTCAACTTCCTGGCTGCTGTCACTAAGGTCAGTGTTTCTGAGAAGTAATTTGAAATTCAAACGATTGTCATTCAATCAGATTAGTAATTATAGAAATTCGGAAATTCTCTTCGAAAATGATTTTATAAGGCTCAGATATTCGAAGTATTACGTTGATTTGGATAGTTGTGCATTTTTTTATTCTCTAATCTTTGATAGCTTCGAATTCGACTAAACTAGATAAAATAAAAAAAATATATATGTATATTTCTCAAACCCACTTCTTCATTTCTAGGCGTATCGAATCGAGTTGAAAGATCCCTCTGGCAGCGACCTACCTCCTCACGGCTCTCAGTCCATCACGCAGCAGCTCAACATCCATCGAGCTTCGTCTGATCAGCCGGTCTGCTCATTTTCTCATTCGATCACAAGATTTTATCAATTTTATTGGTACTTTGGATTCATATCAGCAACTATGCATTGTCTATTAAGCATCGCATGGTTAGGAAGGAATCACATAGTTAAAGAGCCTTATCACTAGCTATAAATACAGTGATGAGAATACGTCTGGAAACGCTTGAAAATTTTTTACGTCCTATTCTCAAACCATGATAATTCAGTCCGCATAAAATGGCAGGATTGCATAGTCTGACTCACTGAATATGCGCGATAAATTTCGTTGAAACTCAATCTTGATAAATCTGAACTTATTGTTAGTAGCATGAATTCGAAATTCTTCGTTTCCAAACTTTGCCCGTCACTAATTCTTAATCAAAATTTTATCTAGATACTTTCAAACATGATTTCTTCGATTTTCAGCTTCGAATTCGAATGCGAACGACCTTCAAAGTGAATGGGAAGGAATCGGTGATTCAGGGAGAATTGACGCCTCTACCGAGTTTGGACTGAATGCTGCAATGTTGCTGAGAGACTAACGAAGAAGGATAAGTTGCTCTGCATCGTCATTTTCTTTTTCGAAATCTCCGTCACATTTCCGACCATTGCATTCTTTGAACAGATCCAAATAATTTCTTCCCTTTAACATTTTCAGGAAATAAATGCAGAATAGTTAGTTTTTCTTATCGATATCTGCTGACTTTCTGAACTTGAATAAGAAAGAAGTAAATATACTATGTCTCTTTGAGTAATTTAGCACAGTTCTGGGTGCCTCCTAATATAGTTCCCATTTAATCTATGAAGAATCAGAAAAATCAAAGCAAAGTTCACCGAATATTTTTAAAAGTAATTTGTGCTTTCATAGAAAACAATTGGAAAAATTAGTTTTTATTCGGTTTCTCAGTTGGTAAATTTCACAAATGATTATTTATTATCTTTTTCTCCGTTGAGTAATTTCTAGTAATCTTTGAACAATGGCCTGATATGGTCTTTTCCCATAAAATTCATAATTTAGATAATTTATCGTCGTTTTTCCATTGTGATATTCGATTTTTTGCAGCTCTTCTAACTTTCGAACTGAGTTCTTATCAATTTCTGCAGGCCTAGAAGGGTTTCATTTATTATCTTCCGAGCGTCTGTAACTTTATCTCAACTCAAATATTGAGATAATTTTACAGCCAAGATTTTTTTTATCTCAAGCCATTTCTTTTACTTGGTCATTTTGAACCTTTTCTTCTATTTATTGTGTTGAAATTCGATATAATTACTCAACCTTATGATTTGTTTCTTTTCCCTGATAAGCCACCCTCTTTTTCCTTTTTAGTACATCATCATCCAATTCAACTTCATTTGGTTGTGATAGTGAATGGAATGGTTATCATCATTTATTTATCTTCCATTATTTGTTCCCTCTTTCCCTTTCCCTTCTTCATTGTTAATGACATACACTTTTATTGCAATGTGATTCTTCTCATTCTTATGGTATTTCATACGAATTGGAAAACAAATACATTTTTACTCCATTTTGTAAGGAAATATGAGAGCACGAAGGGTTTGAAACCCATCGATTACCTTACGAATTCGTTTTGTCATTACACATTTCCTATCGGTGATTCATCGCTTTCGCTTCGAAAGTGTATTGGCTGAATTGAATGCCGATGACTCACTACTTGATTTATTGAATTTCAAGAGCATTTATGATCTTTCCAGATTTCGAGCGATGTGCAAAAAGGGCCCAGAAACATCGCGGTCGAGTGGAAACGTGCCTACAGAGCCGCCACTGCCGCCCTCCCCTTCAGACACAGACCTGACGGTGACATTCACGAATACAGAAAGGGAGTGGCCTGAGGAAGTGGGAGGAATTGGATGGAAGGCGAGGGGCGATCACAGACCACAGGAGAAGAGGGTTCCCTTCAATCGGCCTACTGCTAGACAGGTAGGAATACTCGATCTCATCTTTCTCTATGGTGAGAATCCTAGATTTTAGAAAAATGATAATACCGCTCTATGAAAAAATTTCACTCCGCATGTTTTTTTTAGTAAATTCCCATCTATCCCAAATCATTGTAACGACTGAAGGACTAAAATTTAAAACAAAATGCAGTAGAATATTGCAGGTCTACGATGCCCTACCTTTCATTCGGCGGTATTTCATTTACTGGATGAAGCACACTTTCGACAAGGAAAAGCTCTTTATCAACACATTCCAACCGCTCAAACACAAGCCCTACTACGGTAAGACAATGGGACTATTAAGGGTCTTTTTCTCGAACTATACCAAGTTCTAAACATTGGAACATTACCCCCCAAAAATAACTATATTTAGGCGTTCCCTGTGGAGGGCTCGGTTCAGGTGCAATCGGCAGGGATTTTCGAGGTGGATTCTGCAAATTCAGTCTTCGACCAGGGCTCGTCGAGCACAAAGTCGACACTATTCCTGTAAGTATTGTTTCTGTTAGAATTTTTTACAAAGTGATTTATGAAACAGGAAAATTTTGTTCGAGTCAGTTCTCCTTGAAGATTTGTGAAAACGACTGTGTGAATAACGGAGTTTCGCTAAAATTAACAATATTTTTGCAATTAAAACTTTGAAGTTTACAAAAATAGAATCTTCCCAAAATTATCATTGTTATTTTATCTTCGCCTATTTGTCGATTTCAGGCGAACCAATTCATTGTATCAGTGCGGAAGCCGGGCGGGAGTTGCCTCTACCAGAAAGTGCTCTCTGCAGCGGACATGCAGCTGGGCTACGGACAGCTCTCTGCTTGGGACTTCTCCTTCCCCAAGGAGAACGTCTACTATCGCGGCCTGTACCCGAGATCGTGGACCTGCTATCGAATTCCCGAGTTGGCCCTTACAATCGTCATTCGGCAAATCTCTCCCATCATTCCACATAACTACGAGGTATATTTTGAGGCGATTTGGTGATCAACTTTATAATTTTCATTTAACTGTGGAAGAAGCAGCCTTACTTTTCATTCCTTTTCTCTTTCATATTTTTTTGCATTTGTTCTCCTATTAATCCTGATCTTCATAAATTCACTTCCAGGATTCGTGTATGCCCGTCTGCGTATTCGTGGCGACAGTGCTGAACGAATCAGCCAACGACTTCGACGTGTCGATAGCCTTCACATTCAGGAATGGGACAGGAAACAGGAAGTGGAACAGGGAGGCCGAGTGCACGGCCATCAAATTCACGCACAGCGATGAAAGTGAGTTTTTGAATATTTACCTGCGTGTGCTTTCCTCACACGGATCAATTATTTTTTTCGAAAGGCGAGTCAAATATTCTTTGGTGATAAATTCTATTTATACTTTTCTAAAGAATAATTACCCCCGGAAAACTTCATTCAAGCTATGACTCTTCTAATTGGACTAAAAGTTTACACAGCCAATATTTAACGTAAATAATACAACCTTCTCGACCACTTTTGTATAAATATAATGGAAAAACATTTCTATTTGAGCATCCGGAGTTATTCTATCCCACTCGATCAGTCAGATGCCAGTGAAGTACACGCTGGCGACTCGCCGTCTTTCTCCGGCCCCTTCCGACTCTGCCCACTCTTCCCCAGCAGTGTCCATCTGCCAGCACTTCAATCCGTCCAAATCAGGATCAGGAATCTGGCTACATCTACAGAAAACAGGAAATCTGCCCGACATTGTGAGTCATTGTTCATTTATTGCACCAGTCGGCGGATTGAGTGAAGTGTGGATAAAATACCTAATTACACACAGACGAAATTAGACATAGGGAAGCTAAAATTATCATGGAGTTTCAACGAAATTTTTCTAATTTGATGGTCTCCTCAATGTCTAATCTACGCGCATTGCTCTGCGTACTTTCGTTTAGTTTTTTGTACATTCACTTGTTATGCTTGAATCATGGAATATTTTCAATAACTTCAAACTAATAAGTCATAAATTCAAAGAAAATGTATCATTCTATATGGGCCGTGTATTTCAGGACGATGAATACATGGACTACCGCGAAATGGCGGTGGGTGTCTGCCAACGATTCAGAGTCAGAGCCAATTCGAGGTCGAGTGAAGTCGAATTTGCATTGGGATGGGACATGCAGGTCGTCAATTTTGGAAAGGCGACCAGATTCTACAAAAGGTTGCAAATTTACATCATCTGAATATTTTAGCGGAGTTTTCTTTGAATTAAAACCGAAAAATTAATGAATTAGCATAATTTTGTCTTTATTTTGATGAAAGAGCTTATAATAACTTCCAGTTTCTATAAATTTAAATTTGCATTCTATTCTAATTTCGTTGAATTCAGACGTTATACTCGTTTCTTCGCCGATGATGCAGCAGACGCCCTGTGTCGATTGGCTCTGCAGAGGAGAAAGGACTGGGAGAGGGCCATCGAGGAATGGCAGAATCCTGTTCTTCAAGACCCTACACTCCCTGAATGGTGCGTTTGTTGCTTCTAACTCCAAAGTTAATTCTGGTTATTGCAAAGAGACAATGAATGATAGTCTGAATGCAGGAGAAAACGCTCAAAATAAAAATACTCGGTCTTATTCTTTCTCTTATGCAAAGTGATCTTTCACGGCTTCGTTTCGCTTACGTGTAAATTTGTGCTCATGCTAAAGTTTCGTTTATTTGTCACTTCAAAATGACTCCTTTTCTCATTTATAATCTACTTTTACTTTTCAGGTACAAATCCGCTCTGTTCAACGAGACCTATTTCCTGACGGATGGAGGCTCGCTTTGGTTCGAATACGATGAAAGGTGGTCGAGTGAAGAGGCACATTTGAGCCAGTACACGAGGGAGAAAATGATGAAATACGGGAGATTTGGATATCTCGAGTCCTGGGAATACAGGTGAATAAAATTTCTCCTATGAAGGTAGTGCATTTTTAAACTATTTTTCAAGATAACTAGGACAACAGATTGGGTTCACTTTCTTAGAGTTTGTATGCAACTTTGTTTCTAAATATCGCTTTTTTCCAGAATGATCAACACATACGATGTGAGCTTCTATGCCTCATTCGCGCTCGCCCAACTATGGCCCGAACTAGAGCTCTGCATTCAGGCAGAATTCACAGATCAAATCTCTCACTCCATCGAAAAACTCATCCGCTTCCACATGGAAGGCGATCTCGCCAAGCAAAAGACTCAGGTTTTTTTTTTCAATTACTATTTCTTATGCATTGATTATCACATTAAAATCAAATTCGATTTTGTTTGGATTTCATGTCTTCGAATTTAATTGCATTATGCATGCCCACTTTCAGAGTCGCGTCCCGCACGACCTCGGAAATCCCGCAGACGAGCCCTGGATCATCACGAATGCCTATGTGATGCACGACACAGGCAAGTGGAAGGATCTCAACTTGAAGGTTAGAACAAGATTTAACATATCAATTGAAACTCTATTATATTTCCAGTACGTGCTAACTTCTTGGAGGGATTACCTGATTGTGGCGAAGAAAGACCGAGCATTTCTGGAACATACTTGGCCGGCTGTCAAGGTTTTCATTTTTCTAACTTTTGAAAAGACATCTTTTATATTTCAGGTTCTGATGTACGAAGCCTTGGAAATGTGGGATAGAGACACAGATGGGATGATTGAGAATTTCGGAAAGGCTGATCAGACCTACGATGCTTGGCGAATGGAGGGTGAGTGCGATAAGCAATCGTCTAGAAAGACGAAACTTTTATTATAATTCATCAGCTGCCTTTATGAAATGTTTTCTTCCATTTTTCGAGTGAAATGGTTTTAATAACGAGGAAAAGATGCACTTTTCAACATGCAAAACATTTGCTGCATCTTGTTACAAATATTGTCGAAGACAAAATTGAATATTTTCTCCCTTTTAAACTTGTATTCATTTTCAGGAGTGAGTGCATATTGCGGCTCTCTGTGGCTGGCCTCCCTGTGCGTATCTGCAGCCATGGCCGAGGAGATCGGGGATGTCGAGTCGAAAGACGTCTTTGCAGCGAATCTCCAACGGGCCCGACGAATTTACATAGAGAAGTTGTGGAATGGAAGCTACTTCAAGTTCTGCGAAGAGTCACGCAGCAGGTTTATCTCGACTTCTTTTTCTTTCTCATTTTCATATTTCAGTGATTCCATAATGGCAGATCAGCTGTGCGGCATCTGGTTCCTGCAGTCCGTTTCACCTAAAATGGCTGCTGAAGTAAGCGTCTTGTATTTTTAGCTTGGAATTCAAAACTTAAAGAAATATTCGATGTCTATCTTCTTTTTTCTGAAATTAAATTCGAACTCTCCCACCTTTTTATTTCTAATTTTGACACCGTTTTTCTTCCAGGTACTGCCTCCCGAAATGGTCTCGAAAGCTCTGAAGACGATCTACGAGTACAACGTGTTGAAATTCGCGAATGGGCAGATGGGCGCTGTGAACGGAATGAAGCCGGATGGGACGATCGACAGGGAATACATTCAGGTAGATTTTTAAAAAATTTCCATCACTGCTATTTCTGGTCGAAGAATAACAACAAGTCTAAAAATCGTATATATGAGAAAAATAAAAAATTTTGGATTGATTATCTTGGAATGATTTTTACATAAAATTGTCAAATTTCAGGCTGATGAAATGTGGACTGGAGTAACGTACGCACTGGCTGCATTCTTCCTGCAGCACGGGGAGAGAGACAAGGCCTTCCACACTGCATCGGGATGCTACTATTCATGCTTCGAACGCTCAGGACTCCAGTATCAGACACCTGAGGCCATGTATGAAACCAAGTGAGTCGACATTTCGCATTTCATATCGACAAAACAAGTTATAATGTAGACATATTTCCGTCAAAAGTTTCTTTGCATTAAATTCTCTTTACATTTACACTATGAAATTTCTCTTGTCACGTGTTAAAGAAAAGCTTCTTTTTCGTTTTCGTTTTCATCATCTCAAAATTCATTTTCATACAATTCCGTTAGGTAGACTCTTTTAGTGTTAAACTGAAATTGACAAAAGCTTCGCTTTCTGATTTGTTAACTTTCAGATACTACAGGGCAATCGGCTACATGCGTCCGTTGTCGATCTGGGCTCTGCAGTGGGTGTTGAACGGTAAGCACAAACAGAGTAGCCAGTGCAGTCAGAGAGAGCAGTCGGACACGACCACTGCAGATGCTCACTCGCTGCCTTCCCTCAATGGTGCTTCCACTTCTGAGGAAGAGGAAACTGATCACAATCAATAGCAGAACAGAATGGTTACGGTATCCATTCTGTATCGTGCATACATACACGGACTACCTCTGCATTCTATTCATATTTATATTTCACTCATTGCTGATTCTATCACTTCTATCTTTTCATGCTAACTTCACAAAATCATATAGGCTTGTAAGGCACGAGGTACTCACTGATGAATAGATAATATTTGTGAAATCACTCATGATAGTTAGTGATGTATAGAAGCTAATAATTTCAACAAAGTTCTAGATGAATTATTTTTCGATGAATTTCAAATTATTATTTACTGATTCGTTGATTTGCCATATTTTTATTTGCTAAGGAGGCCACACTATCTTTCCGCTAGAACAAAGTTCGAATAGGAACATCATTAGAGAGCATTATCCATAGCTAAAGAAATCTAATTACATGTGATATTTTCTTCTAATTCAGTGAATAGGCAATGCATGAAATGTGAAAATTAACTAGGCGCGCATTAGTAACGTTTGATGTACCTATTTCGAGAATTGCTTCCTCATGGGCCAACTGATAATAGGCTAGAGTCTTCTAGAAATTGACTGAAATATTCGTTTTTCTAGAAATATTTGTCCGAGTTTTATGATTATTTTGATTTTTGACTGGTCAAAGAATCGAACTTAGCGGTGTGGAATCAATCAAAACCTTGTGCAGTTTGTGCAAATCCACGGCTTCTAAATGATGAGACGTCAAAATGAAGTGGTTTTCATTCGTGATAGGATTGTTCCTCACAGAAATATGCAAATTGGAAATGTACTAAAGATTAAACCATAACTTTTCACGAATGAACAATATTATTTTTCAGAATACGATAGTAGTTTTAGTCTCATATATAGAAGATCCGTGAACTATTGCATGCTTCGTTCATATTCGATTTCATTTATTAATTGCTTAGCGCCCTTCTTTCGTATAATTCATTTATTGCGTCTCATTTCTGCCTTCACTTGTCTCCTATTCATTTTCTAGTCCAACTCCACAATTTAGTGATGCTTCGCCCGTTTCTATCGAATATTCATCTAAAATTGGCAACCCAGGCGTCTAACTCATTTTATCGAACATAAGAACATGCAGTCAAAAACTATTCCTCATTAATAATTCATACCTGAGCATTGAAGGATTTTGACTGCTTATCCATAAATTACTGAATACAACGATAATGGAGCTATGCATATTCTGACGGTTGATTAGTGTAATGTAATTTCTGTGATTTGTGAGAAATGCTATATTCGGACAATAAAGATTTCTAATAAGTCAAAGCTGTATCGTTGAAAAGAAAGAATTATGGTAAAACTGCCACAAAGTAGTGTCTAGATTTTTCTCTTTGAAAATCGAATTATTTTAATTCAGCAACAAAATGCTATCTTCCGGATTCCGTCACTTCGCGCGAAGTCTTTGTTCAGCTGCATCGAAAGGCGAGAAATTGCTGGAGTCGGAACTGAGGAAAGGCATCGAGGGAATCAAGCATGTCAAAGTCGAAGATGTTTCAGGTAAGACAAAAATGCCTATCAACTCGCAGTTGTATTGGTTCATTTTCGATTTTTTCTAATTATTCAACTTTTTGAATTCCAAGATAAATAAATGCAACTTCATTATTAGAAATCCTATCTAGATTTTACGTTATATACGAAAATTTACAATTCGTTATTACAGGCGGATGCGGCGCGAGTTACGCGATTCAGATCGAGGCAGCCAGTTTCAAAGGACTCACCAAAGTTCAGCAGCACAGAAGAGTCACTGGTATGCGTAATTTTATAGAAAAAAAAACGTATTTATTCTTTGAAAGTACAATATATTTTCAATCAAAAATATCACATTTACAATGATCAGATCATGAAAAGCATCACTCGAATTATTCAGAAATCAATTTGAAAGGCCCCAATTTTGCACACAAATATGTGTAATTTGATGAAATATGCTCCTAAAATCATCAAATACAATGGTTTATCATTTGATTATGAATTGAAGAATTGTAGAAAAATTCGATACTTAACTCAGTCTAAAATTCTTCACTTCACAAGTCAGCAGAAGTATGAAATGTAATGTTTCTAGACACACTGGGAGAGCACATCAAGAACATTCACGCAGTGACGATCGTCACCAAGGCTGTTTGAGCGTTTGAGCAGGAATCGATCGGCTAACGAATTAGTCACTTAGTTCATATGATTAGATAGCATTTCAGATAGGATAGTTAAAAATTGCTCCAAATTCATACGAGTCCTATTTACAGAAATTGTTGAGAGCTGCATAAAATTATAGTTCCATAGGTAGTTTAAAAATAATTATGCAACTTGCAATTACATATGTAGAAAAATGAATAAATTATTTAAAGATTATATAATGGAATACTTAGATTTGTGTAAAAAACATACAGATAAGGCAATTGATTTTGTCCTACACATTTCTTCCTGTCTTCAATATTTCCGCATGGAATTCTCATTTTCTATCCCAGAACGACTCGAGTATTTGCGCGTGTCTTTCGGGAGCAACTCGGAAGTCCACTCGGACAGTCTCAGATCGAAAACTAAAACACAGCACATTTCGTTGCAAAGGTTGCACAAATTCCACCAGGCTTATGTTTTTCATTGCAACATAAAATATCCATATCGTTTCCGGCGAATTCGAAGAAACGAATCGAAAGTTCAATTCAACTATTCAACAGAAGAAAAAATCCTCAACTTCTTGGGTAATTCACGACATGAAATTCTCGCGATAAGTATATTAGTGTGATGAAAATACTTTACTCTTATTTACATTCCAAAAGTTGCGAAATTTTTAGGTTGTAAAAGTGTCCAATCTTATTTTTTTCAAAAGTATTATTTTGATTTCTCGGCAACAGCAATATAGCGGCCAGACCTAGAAAGCATTTGAGTCAGACTAAAGGAACAAAGGGGTAAGTCGCATGATCATCCTGACTTAAGTCTCTTCCTAGGTCTGATGACGGCACGATTTTTATTAATAGCACTTCATTTAAAGAAAGTCCTGCCGTCATTTTGTAATTGCCTGATTTGTCAGTCTGACATAATTGTGGTTATAAGTCTATTCTAACCTCTGACTGCTGCTGAGTTCAGGAGTGGCTGCTCTGACAGATTCAGGCGGGGAGGAACTGTGCAACACGATCGGGGGCGGCCTCACCAGAATGGCTCGCAGAATATCGTCTACTCTTTGGCGCAGATAATAATGTCGAGATAGACAAATCTATAAGATAACAAAATAACGATAAAATTTGAATTGAGTAACTCACCAATGGATGTGCCAGAGCGTGAATTCCTGGGAACGAGAATATAATTGTCGATAAGTTATATTGCAATACAGTTAAAGCTGGTTCAGCTCTGAAAATTTTACCTTGTAACTTTTCGTTGATCTACTTTTTAGTATTCTGATATTTACTTCAACTCAAATCTGCGATGTATAGCGAAACGTGGGATCTTAATTTAATTGCAGGATGATGATCTTCATTTCTTTAATTCTCCCAATTCTGTCTCCCAGACTTGCTGCAATGAAAGCCCTTTTTTGCGATGTCTTTTGCATCACTAATTATACCAGACAACAGCTCGCTTGCACTCCCTTCCCTCTACGCAAATAATCCACATAAATAGCAAAGCTTTTTTCTATTTTTATCTTTGTACATATTTATGCTGTACTGCCGCACTGCTGCATGTGGCATTTCGAAAGAAAATAATAGGCCGCGTGATGCGAGGCTAACTTTGAGAAATTCTTCGAAATAATAATTATTTAGGGCTATAATTCGCATATGAATGGATGTTACCTGAGGTCTCTTATCGGAATGAGTAGACAGAGGTAGGACAGATAGAGAATGGCATGGAGAATAGCTGACGGTAACAGCATTTGGGTAGTTCGATAGGTCTCGTAGATCTGGAATATAAATTCGTTGGAAACTGTAATTGCATTATCATCAGGGGTTTCAGAATGTCGATTTAAAATAAGCCGATTGCGGGGATATTTGGACCTCGGAATTACTATTCCGATTTTGGGTTGTGAAGAAAAGATAATCCCGATTCCGGTCGCAAAAACTTTAATTCCGCTTTTGAAATTTTCACAACTCAAATTTCTTATAGCCCTGATAATCATTTGTCCTGTCTACTGATTGCGGCAATTTTAGATTAGTTGTGAATTTTAACGCTCAAACAGTCATTTTCAGTCAATTCGCATAAAGAATAATTCAAAACTAGCGCCTGATTTCTCCTTACATGGGAACTTTCAGAAGTGCCCGCCTCCAATTTGGGTGATTTTTCACCACACGGATATTTCAGTGCGTAGAAGACGGATATGAAGTCAAAAAGTGCAATGGTGGCTTTCTGATCTTGAAAATCCCGAAAAGCTTTTATCCAGTGAAGAAATTGCATACAAGGTTTAAATTGCAAATTTGCATACATTGTCTCTCGACAAAATAAAGCGTTTCTCCATTATAAAGGTCTTTGGGATTCCCAAGATCAGGGAGGTCACCATTGCATTTTTGACTTCAGATCCGTCTCCTACACATTGAAATACCCCTGTGGTGAAAAAATCAGTCAAATCGGAGGCGGACACTTCTGAGAGTTCCCTTGTTAGCTTTTCTTTTTTCTTAAAATAGCTTTATTGTGCATTTCATTGATGAACTTTGAGCGTAATGCTGATGATACACGAGAGAATTCTTGGAGACCAGTCATTGTTCGAGTGACATTATGGGTATCTAATTCATAAATAATAAGAACATCAGCATATATACGCAAGCACTCCATGGGTTATACGCGGCAACGAATATAATAGAAACGTACATTGCAAGTGAATTGAAATTTTTGCTTCCGTAATTTTTACCTACAATCGTAAATATATTTGTATTGCAGGGTTTTGCGCGTGATGTTCCTCTTCGTATTATTCAACGATGTTTTCATCAAAAGACTACTTGCTACTTTCATTTTTCGATCAAAATGGGGAGTTTTTATCCAAAGTGCAAAAACGAAAATCTCTTTTGTTTGAGTTAATATCAAAGATACAAATTATGCCTGCTAATCCCTTTTATCAATGCACATAACTAGTGGTGCGGAGAATCTCCTAGTTTTTAGCTGAATTACTAAAGCAACAGATGACTTTGCAAAAGGCATAGAGTTGTGTGCAATTCTGTAAATATCTTCAGCTGTAAAGCAACAGAATGCGCAGGTTGAAAATCGGATTTTTTGTTTCAAGCGGCAGAATGCAAATTCAGCAGGCCTCCAACAGGACCTCCCTCGAATGTTGATATTCAATTAGAATGACACCAGAAATGTCTTTATTCGCAGGTGGAAAGCAAACATTTTCTGACCTGAACCATAAATACTTTGGTCTAAGATCCCTAGAAGATTTTAGGATCTAATTTCAAAATTAGCTATTTAACGATGACGAAACAATGCAGGTTTTGATCGGAGTGATCGTAATTAGAGAAGTGGTGATGTAATTTAGAGCGCAACTATCGTAATTAAACGTGTTAATTGAATCGGCATGATGTAATTATTAAAAGAAATGTTTACATGATATCATTTTGCGCTAGGAAACAGTATTGCTGAAAGAAGGAAAAATGAGAGGTGGAAACATTAAACGAGAATGAATGATGCCAGATTTAGCAGAATTTTTGAAACCTTAATTGCAAAAATTTAGTTCGCGCAATTTATACAAGACATCAAAAATTCGCGGAAGAATTTATCCTGCTAGGCAAAAATTTCAAAGCTGAGAAACGAACGATTTGGCATTGTTGAATTTTGCATGTATAGATAAAATGGAGTAAAAACCGTCGAAATAAATTCAGTACATCTACCTGAAATCGTTGACTAAGCGAGTATTTAGCGGTGTTGATTCCCAATCCATCAGCCTCACTTCTGGACAGAATTAGGACATAACCAAATAGGGCGACAGTCCCTGCTTCCACAATGGCACACACTGAAATACGCACGAGCATCGCTTGTCTGTCGGACAAAGAGGCACCGTCACAAATGCACATTCCATCTTTCCTGAAGAAAAAACAAATCTCTTCGTGTATGGTTTGGAAATTGTTATTTATCCTTCAGTAGAAATGAAAATAGGCAACACTCTTGCACCTCATTAAATTTTCACGCATAATGGATAAAATATAGATGATTCTCCTTCCGGCTCTGTTAGGTGCAGTTCTTTGAACATTTCCTTTCGAAGCTATAACTTTACTTTCAGAAATGCACGAATTATCATTTTCCTGCATCTATTCTCTGCTTCAGCTTCAAGTAGTCAGATCAAGCAGCACAAATCAGAAAATCCTAGAGACTAGTTCCTAAGAAGTTGCGTTCTGCATTCAAATCATTTGAATTCAGATTATTGAGGCTATTTTCAGGTTGGGAATGATTAGCGATTCACTAGCCCAATGAGAATACTCTGGTTCTAAATAAAGCTGAAGCTTCAACAGAAGAGACGAAGGCCGAAAATTAGAGGAAGTTCCGTGTTATGAGACAAAGCTGGGAAGGAGCATGGGGATAATAAAGGGCAGGCAGTCATTAATTCGCAAGTTATGAGACGAAAAAATACGCGCCAAGAAAATAAACTAAGGTTTAAGAAGCCACAGACATGGGAATGGGGTTCAAAAGTTAAAGAGAATAGACTATACACAAACTGAATTCGAAAAGCATCTCTTCTATGATTAGCATAATGAATGAGAACAATTTGACTCATTATCTCAAGGAAACAACAATTCCATAGATCCCCAATTACGAGACAAAAGCTCATTAACGATAATCTGATAAATTATTGATAAAATATGCAACTCACGTCAAATTGAGAATGTAGTTGCAAGTGACGAAGAGGGCTGCAGCTCCAGCCAGGAGAAATGTCACCTGAACATGAAATCATTTATAATGGTAATTAGTATGTATCTACTTCTTCTTAGTCTCGTGATATTTAGTTAGGTGATGAAATTGTTAACAAGGGAACATATTGACCTCAAGTTCTTATGAACAGCGGTCCATAACATCATGTTTGGGGGTCGAATGGGAATAACAAATATGTAAAAATCAGCCGTCGTTGTTGGGGAAAATTTCGAAATATCGGGGGAGTCAAGGTGCCATTTTTATTAAGGAAAATGCTATAAAACGGCATATTCGGATCTCTACAAGTTTCATAAAATGGATGTTTCTACTCAATTTCTTTAATAAACCTTTCTAGAATAACGAGATCTTGAAATAGTATGCAATTTGCCCGATCTCGAGACGAAAAAGAATTTTGACCCCTTTATGTAAGGAGAAATTTCATAAGGGAGTACACACCACAGGGAAAAATCGATTTTCTCCCAAATTTCAGTTGAAAATGGATCCTATTATCATCACCAATCAATAAAAATGATTTTATGTCACGCTATTCTTCGTTACCTTGACAGTGTTGGATATAGTTCCACTAGGGACATGTTTTCTCGTAGCGATGAGTCTCTCAGTGCCGACCCCGACCATAAGCAGGCAGGTGGCCACGTCCCACGGCACCATCAGCGCGTTTATCGTCGAGCACAACGAGCTGCAAACATCACATTTATTTTACTCCACTCAAATTTGCAGAGTTATTTTCCGCTTCCTACTTCGATAATTCGATTAGCCCTCTTTAATGCTTCAAAGCACTCATTTTCCATTCTAATTGCATCTCGCAAAACCAACGACTGACTGACTTATGAGCTCAAATGACAACTCAGAAAGTGATAAGAAAGAAGCAAGAAGCGTGAATGTTGTAAGTTTGCGAGTCGTAAACCTCTCGACTCACTTTTGACTGCTTTTCTGATTTTTCGCCCTGTCCTTTCAAGCCTATCAAATGCGCATAAAATCGGCTTGTTATTATTGATTACGAAACGAACGAAGCCGACCTTTTTACCGACAAAATGCTGGGATTTTATGGCAGAATGAGCAATAAAAATGTGCCTAGAGATGAAGAGTTTTTGCGTCGAAGTGGTGAAAAATTGCTAACCTGTAGACGGGATATTTCGGGAAGGAATTGATGCCCAAATAGAAGAAGTAGAAATTGTAGAGCAGGCCTGCAGCCGCGTTCGTTGCAAAACAGAACGATATCGACGATAACATCAGACGAGTGTTGCGGTGCATCACTCCACCTCTCTGAATTACAAATCATTATTATTATATGAAATGATGATTTAAATAAGTCTTACACAAAACACTTTCATATTACTATCATTCGCTCTTTCTCGTTTTTTTTCTTTTGTAAAAATGCATTTGGAAAACAAACTAAAGATTCTATCATAACTTTCTGCATTTTGCGATTCGTTTTTAATTTTATCACGTATCATTTCTTTGCAAAAATCTCGATGTTGCAATTCACTTCCCTCCTTTCTTCTTCCCTTCCTCTATTCACTTCATCAGGCGAACGTCCAAATCAAGCCACATTGAATGCATTTTCTGTTCCTGGGAATTCAATTTATGCACTACATTTTCCGTGAATTTTGATGTCTCCGACTCAAAGAGTACGGACGAAGGCGATCGAGTTTCTGCACTTCCTGGGATAATAATTCGGACTTAATTGGGGCACCCAAATGCAAATGCAGAGACACGTAATAATGAGGGAAAGCTTATTCGAAGGAACAAAAATTACAGAGCTATTTGAAGGTCAGGAATAAACAGCTGATTGATCAGAATGGAGGCCCGAATGAACCTCTGCTGATCTTTGCATAAAACTCAGTGAAACACGATGTTATCATCAAAACTAGATTGAAATACGAAATGCTCGAATTTTAAATTAGTTGATTATCACGATTAGAAATGATTGAAAACTGACCTTGCAAACGTGCATGAAGAATAGGTTCATAACGATAGCGGAGAAATTGATGAGACAGATGAAGGACTGCAGGAAGTACCACATGAAATCGCCGTGCTGACCACCCAGGGGACAGGTCAATGTCCGATTTGCTGCAACAATCTAATTAGCTTTGGAATAATTCATCCACTCATCGTAGCTAAGCTAGGGTTATGAATTGAGTTGATAGTATTTGCTCTCTTTTGATTAATTTACTGGGCATGATATTTTGATTGCTGAACCTGCAGGTGCTACCTTAATCTAACCTAGTTACAAGGCATGGCTGAATTTCCAAGATGGGCCAACTATCAAAAAGCATAGAAAATTGTACTAGTTCGGCATATAATTAATTACTCTTGCAACATTTACGCAAAGCGTCTCTTTTGGTATGGAAATATTCAAGTTAACAGATCCTTGACCTTCTAAGTGAAACAGGCGGAAAGGACGAAAGATGTTACTTATTTTCAAATGGAAGGATTAAATTAAGCTTGGAATTTCGAACATCCAAGTAAAGCACTTCCCTTCAGGGCTTCCCAATCATTTTATGCGTTTCCGTTAGCCTAATCTCCTTCTAAACATGTCTACTCTGAAAGGGAATAATAGTTTTCAAAATTCAGCAGCTAATTATAGAGGAAAAACGCGTTTTGTCTCGCATTACAAAAAAAATAGCATCATAATCGTTTGGGCAGAGATTAGGGAAAAGAAGGCACATGTCTCTAGAAAACGTCGCAGACGGAATTTTCGAAGCTATAATTAGAAATTTCTGAGAAATGACTGCATCTGTACGTGAATATCGCAAGAAGCTTTTACTCGAGAAATATTGAAATGTAAAATTCATACCTGGAGAATCCATGTCTCTGAGCAAATGGTGAGCACGATGTCTATGATGAACTGCAGTAAAGGCAGTAGAGGAGAGGGGAGGAGAAAGGGAGGAAGAGGGAATGGAAGAAGCAGACACGCCCATAGAGGACAGGGAAGGAAAGACTTGAGACGCCTCGAGCATTCCTGAAAAGGGAGTGAAAGGAGATGAATGAACTGAATGAATGTGCGAATTGCAGAACCCGAAAGACGAAAAGAGGCAACAAGTAAGGAGTGAAGAAGGGAAATGCAAATGACATAGTCAAAAGAGATAAGAGCTTGAAAAAGAAACAGAAAACAGGCCGTCGTTAACTGGGTAGGACAGAGGTAATCATTATCTCATAGAGTATCACACCTGTTTGCGAAATATTTTTAGACAATATTCATGTAGCTTGAAATTTTCGTAATCTAAAAAATTTACTATTCTTATTTGGCTAATTGATTTATACGAACCTCTCTAATTTGTTCCTCATTTTACGAGAAATCGCAAGTCATTGAAGCAATGATAGAGTTTGTGTTTTCGTGATTGGCCAAATATGCCTAATGGAATGAAGTTCTCGACTTCGTTTTTGTGTGCGTGCTAGTTAAGATTTAAAAAAAAATGAACTCGAAAATTTGCGAGGGCTGCACCTAGTTGCTCTAGAAGGAAAGAGAACACAAAGCAGAAAAAGATGGGTGGAAGTGGAATCAATTCTAACAAGATGCAGATTGAAAGTAATTGAAGGAATTGAATGAAGGAAGCTACAATGAGATTATGAAAAGTGGAAGAATAGAAAAGGAATGGGAGTAAAGAGACGAAGCGATGCAGCTGCAGAGATTACTTGAATTGCTCGAATTGAAGACTCAAAACTAAATGCGTTTCCCGCTTCCATTTTATCTCGAACCAAATCTCTCGAAAACTATCAGCTGTGTTGCAAAATATTCCCCCCATTTTATGATGTGTATTACAAATTTCAAACGGAAACAGGAAGTCTCGACGAGAAGGTCAAGAAGATTTATCGATATGCTGCTTGCTTTCAAGCAGATTTTAGGAATCCAGATCCAAATCAATGCGCAGCTATGACAATTGGATCGAATGTTTGTGCACGTGTTTGCGTGTTTGACAGGACAGACAAAACACAGACAGAAAACAGGGAAGCAGAGAAGTGATAGATAACAAAGAGAATGGGGGGAAATAATCGGATTCTATGTAATAATACAAGCATAACAAGGCAATCATAGACCATTCGACACATCGATAGATGCAATCCAATTATGCCTATCGAAACAGAACACGCAGACTGAATAGCCGTTTTGAGGGAATCCACAATTTATGCGCTGCAGAATTCGAGCATCCAGCTAATGGCAACAGAGCAACGAGGCAACGGAATTGCGAGCAAAGGAGGGGGGCGAAACGGGGCACAGAACAGAAATTGGAAACTGACACTCAAAATGGAAAAGAGTAATAAGTCGAAAAGGGAAAGAAATGAGGGAGGGGAAAAGATGCAGAGGTAGGCGAGATAGAATGATAATGAGAAAGCAAACATCGAGATGTAAAAAGAGCAAAAAGAAGAATAAAGAATGAGCAAAGGGACATCGACATGAAACCCGATATGAAGAAGCAGCACAAGGAGGGAAGGGACTGCCGACAATGAGTTAGGGAATTGAGAAAAGTACTGCAGCCCTGTGGACCGGCAAAGGCAAAGACAAAGCTATGTCAACTAAACTGGCAATCAGTTTTCTACCCAAATATTTGAATTCTGTATGAACGGGGACTATAGAGATTTTTAAATCTGCAAAAAGGAAAGGTAGCTTTCTTCTGGTTTTGACGGAACATCACGAAAAACCCGCGTAGGGTAAATCTTAGACGCCTTTGAATGTAACAGCCCGCATGGACAGGCCTTTTGTCCTCATATCCAAGCATGCAATATTCACTCAACTCCTCCCATATGCTCTTCATAACTTCCTCGTTCTTCAGTCTTCTTGCCTTCTGCCCTGCAAATCAGGCCCCTCCCAATTTCCATTACCTCTTCTACCTTCCTTCCCCTCTTCCCTCTACTTCTCTCTATAATCGAACATCCAATTGAGAGAGGAAAGGGGCTTGTTTCTGCACGGCTGAGGGTGGATAATTCCAGCACACTCGCACTTAATTCTAGAAAAAATCTCTGCATTCAAACACGAACTCTTTTTGAAAGAAAATTGCACATATTTTTGTCTATCTAAACTTAGAAAAGTTCATCGAACTAGATTGCGAAATGCTTGCCGAGATGTATCACCATGGAATATCGCAAATAAATCATTAAATTGATACATCAGAAGAATAGGAAACTTCATAATAAATCGAATAGTGATGCTATGAAGATAATGCAGATATTGAAAATGATTGAAGTTTTTCAAATTAAAGAAAAATCATTTTAAACTCTTCATCTTAAAAACATATCTAGAAATCCAAGGATAAAAATAAGAAATGTTGGGTAATATCAAGGAGTCTTTTTCAAGGAAGAATTCGAAGTTCGACTAATCCCAGAATAGCCTGATCGTTGAAACACGAATATTAGTGGGGATGAACTTGCAGAATTAGACAGCTATGCAGAACTCGCAGCTCGAGATCAACTGGATCCACGTTCTCTGAATGAAGTGTCAAGTCGAGAAGGCAGAATAAGCACGTAGACAGGAAGACAAGAAAGCAGAATGGCAACAAGCATGGAAATAGAGGCAATAGCACACAAACTGAAGAAGCGGCACGGAGAAAGCAAACCTACAGAGACCAATCAAAAGGATGGGTAAGTGAGGCAGAAAGACAGGGGAAGGGAGATGAAAGGAACTCGAGTTGAGAGTGATGAGGAGCTCTCCAATTCTCACGGCAGACAGTCACTATTGATACTGAAGGTCACAAGATGATCTCACTTTAAATCATCTTGAACCAGAAAGTACAACCTAGCATAGTTTTTTTTCTCTTTGAATCTCCAAGAATACTAAGACAGTTCAATAGTCAGAAATGCACTGAAGGTTTGCGCTCACACAGTTGGTCTGATGTTTAATAAATTATTTTTCATTTCAACAAGGTCCAAAGATCTCTATTTCGAATGCCCTTTCATGCCCTGCACCTTTCTGTCCTTACCTCACATGCTTGTCCTCTCTTGTCCTCCTCCTCCCCTTCCAATCCACCAACTCGAATATTCCAAGGTGCCATTTTTCCTTCTCTTTCCCATTTCTGCTTATCCCAATCCCAACTTCGTTTCTCATGCGCGTGGTTCTAAGCCTTAACTTCTCCTTCTTCTCTCCGATTGCAAATTGTTTTCCTTCTGCAAAACAACCTGCTCTACTGCAGTCTGCACTGCACTTGGCAGTCAATTTGCAATGCACAAAGGCAGGGGCGAGTTTTCATTGTTCTACCTGGTAAATGTTAGGCAGTTCCAGAAACGTAGAACTGCACGTAAATGGACAATCTGACTGGAATTAGAAGTCGAAAGAAGTTGTGAGAAATGTTTGAATGAAAGCAGAAACACGTGGTATTAAATTGAAGTAGATGAGGCCATGAACCGATCCAGATGCTGTAAAAATTGTACCAGATTCCAACTTTTAGGAAGAGCATAGGATTTTCCTTGGGCATTGGGCTGATCCATAGGCTCGTAGCGCACCTAATAAGTTTCTTTATATCGGACGAATCCAAATGGGGTTTTCTGTATTAATATCACTAACGTATTAGATTTTTATACCATATATCTCAAACCGGAACCGGAATTTAAAGAAAGAATGAAAAGGGCGCGTGGGGGAAAGAAAAAAGAATACTCTCTCGCACCAGAAGTTCCGCCTCGTCCCTCGTCGGAAAGTATATCTTTTAAAAGCTAATACGCTAAGGGTACTAACACCGAAAACCCTGTTTGGATTCGTTAGATACAAAGAAAATAATTCTGGTGTGCTACGAATCTATAGACCAACCTAGTATAACGGAAGCTTAAGTTTAGATGATGATTTATTGGCAGATGCCCATTTGAATTTCTTTTCGAAAAAAACTAGAATTTTTAGTTAAACTACTTCAAAATGTAACATAAACTTTTAATTTATTATCAGTTAGTCAGAGTAGTAATTTGTTTGTTAGACCATAATGCAACAATTCAAGGTAGATATTTTTCTAAAGAAAACTTGAAATATGATACTTCTACCGAGTGCAAATTGTTATTCAGATTCCGAAACAAACAGATTCGGGTACAGAAAAAAAAAACATTAGACATTCGATTCTGCACTGTTGATATGGCATGCGATTACACTTGATTATTTACGGAATTATTCACCGAAATCAGATGAATAAAGAATAAAGAAGAAGGTGATGAAATAAGAAAAGAGAATACAAAAATATGAAATTTTCGTCTGCTGAAAACTGGAATGATATGCGCAAAACTTGTGGAACGAATTTCGATATCGAAAGACCTGCAGAAAATCATTTTTCTTTTCAAAATCACAGCTAATACACTTTCATATAAAAATCATATATTGGAAAATATCATGACGTTTCCCAATTATTTTTCTTTGTAAATTTTTCTCAATTTCAAAAATTTCTCTTATTGAAAATCACGTTTCCCCAATTCAAGACTTTGAGTTATCAATTAATCGCAGAAATGGAATAAAATTCTTTGGCATAAGAGAAAGGAGAATGCAAATAACGAGGAAGAAGAAGAAGTGCACTTCAGATTCAGCAAGATAAATTGCCAAATTGATTGTTTAGAATGTGCTCTGCTTTTCTAATTCGCCCTTTCGCATTGCAACTCGAAATACATGTTTCGTCGCAAATTGCAAAGGACAATCACTGATTTAGTGCGTCGTTGTGCGTTGTGCAGGAATGCGGCTATTTGGCTATGGACCAAACATCGAACGAATCCAGGGAACAAATCAGCCGATTGCAGAGAAAGTTGAATTTGTCACTAGTTGTTCAGAAAGTAAATTATCATGACGCAAACAGACAGACAATAGAATTCTGAATTCTTATGCAACATTGCAGAAGCAGATTACTCAAATTGGCAGACTTTTGGATTCGCAATGATGACTATGTGCACCAGAATACTATCATTTAGGATTGAAGGTTAACTTTCATAAGTTATTAACGATAATGGTCGAATATTCAGGTAGAATAGTGTTGCTCAAATCAAAAGATCTCTGATTTAAAAAGTAACCTACGCGCATCAGAACACTATCATTTTAGATCGGATGAAAACAGTTTTGAAATCCTTCGAGAATGTCAGTCAGATATTCAAAGTTTCTCGGTTTAAAAAGTTGCAAGTCATAATTTACGCAGAATCTAGATGTTTTTTATCAGTAATCGCGCAACTATAGTTAATTGCAATCACGAGAAAATTAATTACACCTTAGAGTGCTTCGGAAATGGATAAAAAGTTGACTAAGTCTACAAAAGATGAAACACTAATAATTCTATTGAATCATTTCGATCTTGGTAGAAAGCGATTCTTAAAGATGGCAAGGAAAGGGATCATTCAGGTGGGAGAAGCAGAGGGGAAAGACGAAGGAGACACTGCCGGATAGTTGTTGTAGCGATCGAACAGAGCACGAATTCGGTGGAAGGCAAAGGAGACAGGCACGAAGAAAATGCATAAGAGGGACAGGGAGTGCGGCAGGCATAGGGAGAAGGTGATCAGGCGCAGGGCACAGGTTGTCAGACCACAGTTGGAATGAAGGCGAGAGGTAGTAGAAATTAGAAAAGTGAAAGCAAGATTTAGCCTCATAGTCAAGACGAAGAGTAAGGATGAGAGTGTTAAAAACCGTAAAATTATTGCATAAGCCAAGAAAATTGAATAACAATAAGTTACAGGCTCGGATTGTCAAAAACGGCTCATAGAAAAAGACACCGGTTTTTCTAAGAAATAGTATGGGGAGGCAAGATAGGAGAGGAAAAAAAACCGGTCTTTTTCTAGGAGCCTGTTTTTCTTAATTTTAATGACGAATTTCAGGAGGAACAATAGACTGAGACCTTTGACATCCATGATCAGCAGCAATAGTCATAGTAATCAGATTGATTCATCATCGAATCAAAATATAGCTGCAATTGCATAATAAATGTCAAATTTCTAACCTCAATAAATGATCTTTAAAGAATAAAAATATGCTTGTGATAAGCCTAGTTCGTAAATAAATCACCTGCAAATCTAAGCACAAAACACAAAATAGAAAATGCCAGCCTTCTTTCCAGTCAATATGGTTTTATAATCAGTTTTTGTATAATGGTGTAAAAACTCATGTTTCAATTTCAACTTCATTGCATCAAATCATAAAAGAGATAATTCCTCTCATTGGCTCTTCAATGATTTTACCTGATTAGATTAGTGGTAATTGTTTTAATGTTCATGTATCTGATTAAATTATGCATGCTGATATTTAGGCTTCGATTTTGTCGATTTTATAGGATTATTTGGAATAGTTGCATTTGCTGGTGCAATTATTTTTATTATCGAAATTTTTCTTCCAATAATTCCCAATACCCTCTTAGCAATTTCAGACAATAAACTAAGGAAATTTAAAGATGTGACTCGGAACTTTCGAGGATATACTTTCAAATGGTTTGATTAGGCACCTTATTACTCAATGTTTTATATGCGACGAATAGCACATATCTATTCGCTAGTTTTAATAACATTTATATCATTATCTGCTTTTATTTTTGTCACCCATGGATATCATAAAATTTCTCGTTCAGCACCTGCTAACGCAGATCTTTCGCTCGTCACTTGTCTTCGCCGGTTCCTGAAATGAAAATTCGAATTAAAGAGGTTTATCGTTTGTACTGATGATTTCTGAACTAAATTTGAAATTATTTTCTTCTCTGATTATCAGCTGGTATCAGTGATAAGACCATTAAATCAGCTAAAATATTAAAATATTCGCTATCAGTGTAAAATTCTGAGTTGAATGAACTCCATTTTGACAAAGAAATATGGAGCTTTGAAAAATCGATTTTTACGAAGAACGTGTCTTATGCGCTCTGTTTCTTCGATTCATTTTCGTTTTCGCGCATTTTTGAAAATCGTTTTTCGTTTTCTATTTTTTGCGGCTTTCCGGCTTTTCCGACCAATTTGCTCATTTTGCAGGTTCTCGAGATGGGAATTAAGGGTCTCTCCCAGGTGATTGCGGACCACGCCCCGGCCGCTATCAAGACCATCAAATACGAGGAGAATTTCGGCAGAAAGGTTGGTTTGACAGACGAACAGGGATGAATTGGAATTCTGGTTGATTTTTAAAAACATTTCTCCCTGTTTTAGAAAAAGAAGGTTATTTATTGCGATTTGTTGCAGGTGGCGGTGGACGCGTCGATGTGTCTGTACCAGTTTCTGATTGCTGGAAGACAGCAGGACGGCACGCAGCTGCAGTCCGAGAGTGGAGATGTCACCAGGTAGGAAAAGTCCAAAATTTCCTATTTAACTCAGAAAAAAGGTTTGGTCTGGTTGTGAAATACAGACACTATTTGTTTGGCATTCTTAAAATTTCCCACGAAGACTTACCCAAAAAATTATCGGATTGAGGAAAAACTAGATGAATTCTTAGGAAAGAAATCCTTATGAAAATTGAGTTTAAATGTTTCATTAAATTTCATGGCAGTCGAAAATTTATTCAACTTTGAATCCTTTTGTATGGCAAAAAGTTCCTTTTGCAGTCACTTGATGGGAATGTTCTACCGAACAATTCGCATGGTGGCGAATGGAATCAAGCCCGTCTATGTGTTCGATGGAAAGCCCCCCGACATGAAGAGTGGGGAACTCGTCAAGCGATCTGAGAGGAGGTATTTTATTCTACACTTGCTCTCTTGAAAAAGTTTTTTTTTTATCTTTACATTTCGTATCTTTCTAAATTGAGGAATGGGTCTGCTTACCAGCAAAATAGTCTTTAAGAAAAGTAGACTTGCGAAAATCCATCACTGATTATTTTTAATAATTCATAAATTGAATAATTTCAGAGCGGAAGCTGAAAAAGCTCTGGCTGAGGCTAAAGAGAAAGGAGAAGTTGCCGATGTGGACAAATTCGAGAGAAGACTTGTCAAGGCAAGTGGCTGATTGAACGAGGGGAGAAAACGGAGAGAGTTGCAGGTGACGAAGGAACAGAATGAAGAGGTCAAGAAGCTGCTCACTCTGATGGGCGTGCCTGTTGTCGAGGCGCCTTGCGAGGCTGAGGCACAGTGCGCTGCTCTCGTCAAGAGTGGAAAGGTTCGAACAATTTTTCTCATTTAATACGGGGTTTCATTAGTTTATTTCAAGAGAAGACTTGTGCACAAAAATCAGCTTTGATTATTTTATTTTTAATAGTCTGCATCTGTTCTAATCAGGGTTGCAAACAAAATAGAACTAGCTAAAATAGTAGAAATAAAAATTTCGGAAACGAGTAGACTTTTCGCTCAATACTGATGATATTGGTTAGTAATCGAAATATCTCCAATCCTTGATATTATAAAATTCGAAGTTTCAGGTTTATGCAACGGCAACCGAAGATATGGACGCCCTGACATTCGGCTCCTCAATTCTGCTGCGGAATATCGTCGCCGCTGAGAGCAAGAAATTGGATGTCAAGGTTCGAAATTCGCTATTTTCACAGTAAAAATGAGTGATTCGAGGAGTTCAACCTGAAACGAGTTCTGGAAGGAATGAAGTTGGAAATGAGCGAATTCGTGGATTTCTGCATTCTGCTTGGCTGCGACTACTGTTCCACTATTCGGGTTCGTTTTGTTTCATTTTTGGAAGGCATAAATCTGATCGAAGAATCTGAAGTTTTTGAAAGTTGTCGTATGTTTATTTTTGCTGCACAATATTTCAAGCTGCATTAGTGAATCTTTTGAAATTATAACAGGCCAGACAGTAGTCGTCTTATGTAAAGATATATTAGAAAAAAAAACTAGGTTTAAAATGATGTTTATTTCCAGGGAATCGGCCCAAAGAAGGCGTACGAACTGATTCAGCAGCACCGCAGCATCGATGCTATTCTCGAGAACATCGACATCAAGGTGAGAAGCATGATATTTGTCGGGAAATATTAGCTACACTTAGCGAAAAATGAGATGGAGAATATTTTTCATTCTTTTCTATTTTGTTTATTGCGAAAATTATAATTTTTCAGAAATATCCGCCACCCGAGGAATGGCCCTATGCGCGTGCCCGTGAGCTATTCCAAAGCCCCGAAGTGCAGTCTGCAGAGGACGTGCAGCTGGTCTGGAAGGACCCCGACACCGAGGGCGTCATCGCCTTCATGTGCGGCGAGAAGAGCTTCAAGTATGCAACAATCCTATGCTTCATTCAGTTGATAAAATTGAATTATATTTCAGTGAGGAACGCATTCGCTCTTCACTCGCCAAGCTGCAGAAAAGTCGTCAGGGTGGAACACAGGTAATATTTCGGGAAATTTATCTTATCGCATTGAAGGTATTGTCAAATGTCGATCTCTCGAGACTAAGTAAATAGTGCACAAATTGGAATAGGCAAAGTGTGCATTGCATAATTTCAGAAAGTTGAAAAATCCACTCCTTGAATAATAGCTAAGATGGTTCGAAGTTATCTGCAAACAAGTTGCTAATTTCCTTTCGTAAAAATTGAATGTCATTTATTCTGTTTCAAGTGTTCGGTATATGACGATAACTAGTCTATCATTTTTCTTGGAAAAATTTGACCAGAATAAGAAGATAAATTTCGAAATCGGAAAACGTTCAAAATCGAAAGAAGTTCATTTTATCAAAGGATAACTTTCTCATAAACTTTTTCGAAATTTATATTTTTCAAACATTATTTTAATGTTGAGAACAAAATTCTAATAAAATCGTTTCCAGTTCCGCATCGATTCGTTCTTTGCGGCCGCGAAAATCGTCAAGTCCGAGCCGACTGCTGCAGCGAAGAAACGCAAACTGGAAGAGGAGGCTTCGAAGAAGGGAAAGGGGAAGGGAGCTGACAAGAAGAGAGGACCTCCCATCAAGAAGGCCAAGTAGGGCAACAGCCACAGGGAAGTGAAGATGAGGCTTTCTGATTACTATCAGACAGAAGACATATTTCTGCATCCATTCTATGTCTGTCTGATAGTTGACAATGAAACTTCGTGATGAGTTCTTGAACTATAAGCTATTCTGATTGGATTATCTTTATTATTTCCTCCTTGAAATCGTGTAACTGACAATGGATATTTGAACTTTGATGGGTAGATTCTATTGATTCCATTTCACTTTCGACTTTTATTTTCTGATATTTTCATCTCGAATTACATCCTTTCTTCTTACTATACTACAAAATTTATTATTTTGAACGAGTATTTTCGATCAAAAACTAAGTTCATCTCCCGATTTTTATGATTTGAATGGATTTTAAACTGGTGTTGTCAAATAATTCGAACTCGAACTAATTTATTCTTTCCAAAATTGAAAACGAGTAAAGATGACAAATCTCAGATGAGCTTGAAATTGACTTGAATATGAATGTGACACGTAGAAAATCGACCCGATTTGAGGTATATTTTTTTTTCTTTACAAAATTTCAATAATTATTTTTTTCCGATTTGCATGATTTATGATGTGGGGTTCCTTCCACTATCCCCTGTATTCGATCTTTTTTCTTTCCTGTAATTATCTAGCTTTTCATGCATTTGCCTTAGTTGCGCCAAAGCTTGCTCCTAAAGATTCAACTTTGAAAGAATTTTAACAATAATCAACTGCTTACATTAACACCTCCATTGATCTTCCTCGGATTGCAGTCATCAGTTATGATTTCGGGAATTTCGCTGTTCTGAAAACGAAAATGGTTTTTTTTTCCTTCCAAAAAAAATTATTCTGAAACTTGAGTAGACGGAATCCTGTCTATTTATCACGTTGAAGTTATTGTAGTTTCTAAAATTAAAAGATCCATTCTTCAAACCTGATTCTGTTGCGCCTCGGTCCAGGCAAGTTGTGCAATGTCGAGTTCACTTGGACTGGTTGGCTGTATCTGGTGCTGAGTCACAAGGCTCTTCAATCTGCTCATTGAGCCAGTGCCTTCTTTCCGAGATCGGAACAGGGAAATTTCCGTCACTACTTCCTCGATCTTCTTGTCGCGCTCCTACAAAATCCTCCTTTCTACAAACTCCTCCAATTTCAAAATACCTGTTCCTTTGTCTTCTTCTTGTAGAGGTATTCTCTTCGTTTCTTCGATATAATAATCCACAAGAGCTTCGAAAAATACATCGATAGTTCCGTGATTGTGAGCACACTCATTCCCAGGAACATTCCTAAAAAGTTAGAATTAGTTTATATAAGAGATAATTCCCAACTAACCCATATTGCCACCGATATCTGACAGAATTTCCGTTAGACTAGTTGCCTGAATTTGGGAATATTCAGTGAATTTCATTTCACTAAAGAAAATGTTCACGATTCCGAAATTCTCTCTGAAATATAATATTTGCAAAGAAAATT
The DNA here is from genome assembly GCA_964036155.1 of Diploscapter coronatus. Lineage (NCBI taxonomy): Eukaryota > Metazoa > Nematoda > Chromadorea > Rhabditida > Rhabditidae > Diploscapter > Diploscapter coronatus. The sequence continues at coordinate 40,768,772 of OZ038423.1, forward strand.
GCGTATTCTTAACTTCATATGGTCAATGCTCCAATCGGAATTTTTCCTGTTGAGCCAGTAGAGAGCTCCATTGCTTAGTCCCCTTCCATATGAATTGGATGTTTGATATGTGGTCGATAGACAGTCCAGTTTACATTGACTGCAGTCGGGGGCAGCATAATATACAGAATCTGAAAAAGGTATTACCTTCTTTTCTACCACTGGTTCAAGATAAACACTTGATGATACCGTAAATTTTGGCATCTTGAAAAAAGATAACCTTTGATGAGAAAAATATGAAAGCATTTGCTCACCATTAGTCTGAGTCCTGAGGTGTTGATCGATGCAGAGATATGTCTCGAAAGGGGAGCATTCAGGGAACGTCTCTGCAATGTTGTACAGCGACGGAGTACAACCACAGTTATCCGTGAAGTACTTGGCCTTGCAGATCGATTGGCAATTCGCCATCGAGTAGGGAAAATCCGACTGCGCGTATTCTTGAGGATACTCGCCAGAACAATTGCCCCAACTTTCTCGTGGCAATAGCACATACTGGAAAGGTAAAGATTTTTGTTTTAGCATAAACCATTGCTTCAAAAACAAAAAGGAACTCCATTTATTATATCGGAGAATTTGCACTTGAAAAGAAGAAAAACCATTTTGACCCACTCGATTTGTCGTTATCGCGGTGTATGCAACTGTATCGGGGGAGATGCTAATGCCATTAGCAACCAAATATGGAATTGAATCTTTCTGATGAACGAAATATCGGAAGCCGTTCTCGAACCCGTTTGAGAACAGAGGCTGCGTTGTATCTGAAATTCGACAATTCTATTTAAAAAATTTTCGAAATGATAACCGTTTGGCTTATTAATGCCAAATTGCTCTTCTAAATGGGCATCCAGAATTATTTGAATTCTGAAATACTCAATCAATTACTGCCTCTTTCGTTCTTATCTGCTCACCCCGCACTAGCCCCCAGTTCAGTCTGTCTATGCATCCACTCCTTATCGCTGTTCTGCAATTTCAGAGTGAAGCACTTTCCGAAGTTTGTCCGAATCGGCTCTGCATTCGCACAACAGTCGAACCTAAATTCTCATTCGTGCTAGAAAAATCTAAACAGTTCTCCTACACTCTGCCACCAATCGAGCAATACTTGAACACTTCGCTGCAGTCAAAACCAGCTTCCATATAGAAGTCGTCGACAGTAAAATTCGGATGTTTTGAAATGTAATCGTCCAAAATAGATTGGCCTAGAAGTTCGCTTTCTTATAACCATAAGATTATTTTTCTGGTAATTATAAAATACCATACCTACTTGCAATTCATGTCTGGACGCTGATCCATACAAAAATTGAGCATCCATATCATACAGCATCAAATAGTACAATAGATCTATTGAAAAATCATTAGTCTTGTTAATTGCTGAAATTATTCCATCATTTTTCAACAGAAAATACTTTACCTTGAACATAAGATCGTCGAATCGGATTGAAATTGCAAATTGTGAGATCGGGAAACAACATCCCGGCTTCGTCGATCAGAAACGATACCTACATTACGAGAGATTAGTAGTTTTAATAATTTAGGAAAGTCCATGTTTACTAGAAATCAGGCAAAGAATTCATGAAGATCAGCTTTCTCTCACAGTATGATAGAATTATCTTGAAGGAGGCCATGAATAGAGAAAGATTAATTTTACTTCAATGGGAAAACTTTCTGGACTGTTGTATTAGCAATCTAGAAATTATCGTTTTTCTCTTTCATTTATCATTCATTTTCTTTCTTACGCTTTTGATTGTTTAACAGCGCTATTTCTCCCTCACTTTCCATTTCTTTGTGCTCTCTTTTTCAGTGCTATTTTCTTCGCTTTACTGAAGGGCGGACTCTCATCCGCACTTCGTTGATTTTTTAAAAAATCTTTTATCGTCATTTTGAATTTTTAAATCGATTTTTGCAATTTCAAATTGCATTGATTCGATCTGCAATTATATTTTCTCTTTTTCCCACTTGTTTTGCTCTGCAATGCCGACTTACTTTGGCCGTGCCGCGAACTTCATTTCTCTGTTCCCTCTTCTTTTCACTCAATCTCTAACTCGCTTTTCCTATCTGCTCGTCTCCCCCTCCAGCTTGCCCTACTCTCTTCACTCTTTCCTTGCAGACCCCTCAAATGCAATCGCTGTGCCGGGCAGTCATCTCAACCACAGCGCGACCTCACCGAGTTGTCAGTTCACTTTCCGTTTTGACGATTCGCAACTTCTCTGCCACAAACATGGAGATGGGCAAGGTTGGTGCAATTATTTTATATCAACTCGAATTCCCATTAGAGTTTAAAAATGGGAAGATATTATGGAGAGAGCTTTATCAGCCTCTTCCCTATTCAGACATAATTTTTTCGCGCTGCAATATAAAGGTGTTCGAAATTCTGATTCCGAGTCGAGAGAAATTTCAACTCTAATTCCGAAATTTTAAAAATACAAATTGCGGATAATCCTGCTGCGATATATTTGATCTCTCATGCTGGTGAATGAAAATCCCATTTTTAGGTTCGCAAAGAGCGCGACACATTCGGCGAATTGGAAGTGCCTGCCGACAAGTACTATGGAGCACAGACCATGAGGTTGGAAGGATTTGATCAATTTCTGGAAGAATAAATGGCCCCATGTATTTGTCGGTGGCTACATTAACGTACGGTTTATATTTATAGGCGGCTTTTTTCCTTAATTATCTCCTTTTTCTACTCTCTAGCCCCTCTATTCGCCGACAATTATAAACCGTATATGTGAATGTAGTCGCCGATAAATACACGGACCCAAGATAAATTTATATTGCAGATCCCAGATGAACTTCAAGATCGGAGGCATCGAGGAGCGAATGCCCCTTCCAGTCATCCACGCATTCGGCATCCTCAAGAAGGCAGCTGCTCTCGTCAACACCGAGTTCGGACTCGACAAGAAACTCACTGATGCCATTTGCCAGGCTGCTGGTCAGTCAATTTATGAAAGCCATTCAAAATTTGCAATTCGCTAGACATGGCTATCATCATGTCGTGCAGCAATCTTGTTCTATTCCAACAAGTATTGTAATTAGACTTTGAAAATCTGAAATAATTTCTCCAAATACTGTTTATCATCGTCATTCATCATATCTAGCTATAGATTCGATAATTTTAAAAACTGACTGAAATCCTTCTTTAGATGAGGTGACCGCTGGCAAACTCGACGACCATTTCCCGCTCGTTACTTGGCAGACCGGCTCTGGAACCCAGTCCAATATGAACGTTAATGAAGTCATTTCCAACAGGTTGAATGAACTAGTAGAATGTGTTATTCAATGTTTTTTTTCTCTCAGAGCGATCGAAATCCTGGGTGGTGAGTTGGGTTCAAAGAAGCCCGTGCACCCGAACGACCACGTCAACATGAGCCAGTCCTCCAACGACACTTTCCCCACTGCCATGCACATCGCCGTCGCCAGAGAGGTCTGTTCAGAATCGACGAAGAAGTAAACTTTGACGAGTTGTTTAGATCAACCACCGTCTGCTTCCCTCGCTGAAGCATCTGAGAGACGCGTTGGAGAAGAAGCAGCAGGAGTTCGCTGACATCATCAAGATTGGCCGCACGCACACCCAAGATGCGGTCCCACTCACTCTCGGACAGGAATTCTCCGCCTACGTCATGCAGGTTCCTTTTTACAAATTTTTCTCTGTGTCTAGTTATTGCAATATCTAATTTACTAGTGAGACGTGTAAGAATCAGAAACTTCGTTAAATCTCGCACACAGGAAGAAGCATAGGAAAACATTTTAGTAGTTCTTAGAGAGCATGCTCAAAAATGATACTTTTCATTTCAAAATTATTTAAAAATCAAGTACCGCAACTTTACAGGTGAACAACGGCATCGCGCGAGTGGAGGCGACTCTGCCGCGTCTCTACGAACTGGCTGCTGGAGGAACGGCGGTCGGCACGGGGCTCAACACTCGCAAAGGGTTCGCTGAGAAAGTCGCTGCGTAAGGAGCTATTTTCAATGTTTGTTTTACAAATTATTTTTAGGAAGGTCTCCGAATTGACTGGCCTGCCCTTCCAAACAGCCCCCAACAAATTCGAGGCCCTGGCCGCACACGACGCCCTCGTCGAGGTGCACGGAGCTCTAAACACCATCGCTGTCTCTTTCATGAAAATCGGCAACGACATCCGTTTCCTGGGATCCGGTCCGAGGTTCGAAATGATTTAGCAGCAAATTAGAAACTGGACGTAGCGTTGTAAACAGACTTGGTCAAAAATGTTCGATTTCGCTAATTTTCGACTTATTTCGGTTACTGTTTCCGAAAATATAAACTCATGTCTGAGCTGAACTGTCGTAAAATAAGCTGATTTTCTTTCTTCCATGAAAATTCATGAGGAACCCTTTCCAGATGCGGCCTGGGCGAGTTGTCGTTGCCCGAAAACGAGCCAGGCAGCTCGATCATGCCCGGAAAGGTCAACCCGACTCAGTGCGAGGCTATCACCATGGTCGCCGCACAGGTCTTCGGAAATCAGGTAGGAAGAGTGCTTTCGTGAGAACTCTTATTCATTTTATTATTTTAGGTAGCGGTTACTGTTGGTGGATCAAACGGACATTTCGAACTGAATGTGTTCAAGCCGGTCATCGTCAAGAATGTTCTCCAGTCCATTCGGTAAGGCTTCAAGAATGAATTCTTGCAGAAGATAAATGTAAAAATTTAACGTTAGGAAAAGCACTTGTAGGATGAACTTAGTCAAAAACTGTTGGCTGCGCTTACTATCTTAATAATGAGTCTAAAAAATTCCTAGCTTCAAGCTATCCTTTGTACGAATGGTATTTTTCCATTAGAATTCCTGCTAAAGGATTCCAATAACAAGCTAAGCCCTTATCAAGAACAGCCTTGCTTTTCAGTCTGCTCGCCGACTCTGCCGTTTCGTTCACGGATCACTGCGTCGTCGGCATCGTTGCCAATCGCGACAATATCGCCAAGGTAGTTGATTACTTGGTTGGAAAGTCGAACCATGATTTTTGCAGATTATGCGCGAATCTCTGATGCTCGTCACTGCACTCAACCCGCACATTGGATACGACAAAGCTGCTCTCATTGCTAAGGTATGCAAACTTTGTGATACTGAATATCATTTCTACGTTTTCATCAGATGTGCTGACAGTGCAGTGCGAACTTTTCTGCACTACCATCAACATTTCTGATTTTCATAAAGACCTTTCCACACAAATTGCGGTATTTCAGACTGCGCACAAGAACGGAACGACTTTGAAGGAAGAGGCGATCAAACTGGGCGTCCTGAATGCCGAGCAGTTCGACCAGTGGGTCCGCCCTGAGAACATGCTCGGACCCAAATAACCAGTCTCTTTTTCTAGTTGATAGGACTACGGTAGACAAACAACCATTTGCTTTGATCATTGATTGATTATTCTGGTATAGCTTTGTATGACTTAGTTATCGAAAACAGGCATTCGTAAACTAAATTTCTCTTCGATGTCTTTTAGCAGTTTTCTACATATTTGTTTTCGAGATCAAAGTATTTTGCGGTACGAGACTATTATCTCGCTTTGTATGAGGTGACAACGCGCATAAAAGTTTCATTTTTATCGCTAAACTATCAGAAAAAGAATGCCCATTTGATTATTTTCGAATTATTTTGGGCAGTTAAAAATGGAAAATTCGGGAATTTTGACCCAGGAAGTTCAACAATCCAAGTTTAAGAAAAGATATGTTACCTGGGAAACGACGGGCCTGGAGAGGTAGATGGACACGAGAGAACCGACTTGAATCATAAGCAGGATGAAAGACAGAGCGACCATGAACACCCAGAATACGATGCCCCAGCCCTTCGCGAAGTACATCCTTTTCGGGCCGTGCATGGTTGTCGTGTCTGAAAGGGTGATCATTCACTCACAGATGCTTCTATTTCTCCTTACTGGCAAAATGCTTCGTTTCCCTATCCAAACTATTAACAGATTTGGTCTGCACGATTTTCTTCATATTCTCCACTGGCACCTGAATTCATCATTCGCTTGCCACTTGCAATTTTACGACTCAAACATTTAATTATTTTCCTTCTGCAAAAATTGCATCCCTGATTGAATCATAGAAAATTATATTACTAATGTCTACAGAGGTGAGTAATCTTCCGCCTTGTAAACTATGCCAATATGGAACTTTAATTATTAAATTCTAAAGAATCGAGGCAATTTAGATAATCTTACATCGAGCATGACGTGAGACGTCCTTCGAACGATGTCGGAATGCTTGATGAGTTCGCCTATGGTCGAGCCTCGGGAGGATCTGAAATCAAATTATTGTCTATTATCTGATCTGTGAAATATTCACTTAGTCAGAAGAAGGAATGGTTTTTATCATAATCGACGCCCACTTTAAAATAACTTAGACTTTATTTTATAAATATGATATAAAATAGTTCCAAATGTAAAATTGAGTCATACAAAAATTGTATGGCAAAGACGTTTCCGATTTCTTCTAAAATTTTCCATATTGGTCATGAAAAGCACATGACTCTGTTTCTGGTATCATAAAAGAACTCCGATTGTACAGAATTTACCATTCTCCTGTAAAGTGTCTGAGAAAATCTTTCGAGACAATCGAATTCGAGATTAAAGGTGGAAATTATAAATTGCCAAATTTGGAATATCGTATCTTTTATGATGATATTTTAGCGTTAATTTACTCAAATTATATCCAATAAGTTTCGCAATACTTACGGTCGTTTATGCCCCCGATGTGATGGGAAAAGCGAGGAATGCATAGAGTCGTGATCTTCTTCGTCGCCTCCCGTTGAAAAGCGCACCTGAAAATGATGCATTCTACTAGATTTTTAATCAAACTACTAACTTTTTCCACTAACAACGTACTTTGATTTTTGTTGCACATTGTTTTTGAAATTTTGCAGAAAACAAGGAAATGAACCTACATTGTTGGACAAGTGCAAATCAGATCCATTGGCCACACAGGGCACGTCCAAATAAATCCCCATTCCATTTTCCGAAGAGTGCATCGAATCGTTCGATCTGAATTCCACTATCAATGAATTATGCAGTCATCTCCTTCATTAATTAATCGATCAATTTATTATTAGATTCTCAGTGATTAGTACTTTACTGACTAAATTTGAGTTCTAGGTTCAAGCTCAAAAGTGACTATTAGATGATTGATAAGGCAATAAGCCAATAATACTCCTATTTGTCGTCAGATGAAAACTCAGAATGCACCGGAAAGAACAACGAAAATGATTGAAATGGGGTGAAAGTTCACGCGATTCATTTCGAGCAAACAATGCATCGAGACTCGATTTCTATTTGAAGATCAGCTAATACTGAATTGTGAAAATCACTTACGAACTCTGCTCGGGGCGAATTATCTTCGGCACGTTCGGAACGCTTTGACTATTGTGTATCTTCGGCATTCCTCTGATACTAAATAAAACATAGATTTAGTCCAAAATGTATTATTTGATAACCTAATAATAATTACCTGGTGATTGATTCTGAGTTCCGAGTCTGTCCAGAGAAATCGAGCAATCAGTCAGTCAGTTTCTTCCTTTTCCCTTCCCAATTTTATCATCCTTGGCTGTTCTTCCCTCCCCTTTTGCCCCCATTTTCGTGCTCTTTTTCGTTTCCATTTTTATCATGCCTTTTACGATTCAGCACTTGTAATTACATGATGCTGTGTGATAAGTGAATTCACGAATATGCGTGATTATGTGTTGCACTGCTGTGTCCGTGTCTGTGCCTGACCGGTCACCTTTCGTCTCTCAACTTTTCGCCTTTCTATTTTCGTATCAGACGATAAAGCAATAAATCTAATCGACGCCTACATAAAGGGTCCGTGTTTATTACAAATTATCATTTCAAGTGCTCTTGTTTCTGAGAGTACTTGAACAACATTTATTATATTGGTTAGTAACAATTTTTACCCATTGCATTATTTTCAGATTATTACTTTTCTACTTATCATAGATTTAGTTTCGACGAGTTCTATGGTTATTTTCACGAAGTATTTCATCAGGCAACAACACGATAATGTTGACTGAAAAAGGATTATTTACGTGTCTTGGATTGGGAAGTCATGAAAATTTCCTATGCTATCCATGAATTCTTATTTACTTATCACTTTTCAAAACCACCTTCTCATTATCATATCTTCGCACCAAACACCCCAGTTATTGCCCCTAAGAATTCCCATTTCCATTTCATCAGTGACAACATTTACGAGTCTTTGTCATTTATGCTTACACTATCGAAAGTCAGAAAGAGAATATGAGAGCTCATTGAGCCGTGTCAATGATGAACTCTGATTGTGAGTCATCAAAGTTGGTACTGTAGGAATATGAACGATCTAATAATTCATTGATCTAGTCGCTCTTTAAAGTAAATTAAATAACCTTTCAATGTATAATTCCGAGAAAAATTGATTTTAAAAATGACCATGAACAGTGCCATATTTTGATCTTTCATTTTCTTATCATTCAAACTCAGAAAATCATCTTCTTTTTCTATTTAACATTTTATAATGATGACTTGGATCAAATTTTATTCATTAGTTTCAACAAAAACATTTGTTAAATTTTAGAAAAAGGATCATTCAGTGGTGATCGAAAGGAAGGGATAAATAATTGCAACAAATCGATTTTGACATTGAATAGAGTAAAGCTTATTTCAGAGGAAATGGCAAAGGAAAAAACTTAGTTTTTAATATTTTTCTCCAAATATGCAAGCTGAATTCCGTTGAGATTTTGGGTGAAATAAGCATCCACTTGAAGGAAAATATGATTAGTTAATGAAAATTGTCCAAAATCTCCTCATCATCATTTTGCACTCCTCGACTCAAATGGTAGCAGTTTGATTGTTGCAGTGTCTGTGAACGGACTTACATCTCTCGTGGCCGAGCACAGCAAGGAAGATGGGCAGTTGCCTGGATTAGGACTGATCTGAGTGAGAATAGATGGAAGAGGATCGGCTCAGGGCACGCCCACTGATGCTCGAGAGGATACGGCCTTGTGGAAACGATCGTGGAATCCTTCGATCTGGTAGATGACCATCGCTGAAAATTTAATTACATATACTTGGAAAAAACGAACTCTTGGAAGGTTCATCACTTTCACTTTCTTCGAGTACTTTTTCTTTACTTTTAAAGATCTAAATTTTCTTAAATTGGTAGGTGATGAATTTACAAGTAGTAAAAAAAGTAAAAATTGTATCGTACATGGAATTTTGAAGTGCTGGAATTTGTCGAGATTTTCCACGAGCAGGGCGACGAGTGTTTCGTGAGAAGTCAGGCCGTGTTCATTTGCAGAGGCAATCAATTCCCTGAATTGGCCAAATTATGAAATTCTATCCATACATCTCTTTTTTTCTATTGAAGAGTAATTGATACTTTGCGCATTCCTCGTGTGCATTTGCCTTGACGATCTGCAGCCTGTCCCTCTTCTGCGCCCTTTCGATCAATCTAAGTGTGGAGCGAATCGTCTCATTCGATGTCTGAAACGAATTGATAAGAATGTTGATGTCTGTTGTTGAAAACAGATATTTTCCATCAAAAATTACTACGGAATACTAAAATCATAATTAGGTCCACCAAAGAGAAATGCAAACAAAAATTAGAAAAAAAGAAAGTTCTGCTAAGAATTCCTTCTAATGATAACAAGATGAAATTTCGATCTTGAAAAAATAAATAAAATTATCGTTATCATGCAAATAAAATAAAATAGTCTTTTTCATGTTCATAGTGGTAAAATAGGAGAGAAATCGAACCTTCATTTTGTCGATGATGGAGAGAACAAAGGAGGGCAGAACTGAAATGAAATGGCGAGAGAAAATGAGGTCCCTGGCCAGATTGGAGTGCTTCTCGAGGACTGAAGTGTCGTAGATAACGTAGACTGGCAACCATTCCAGAGAGGTGGCCTGAAAATAGTCCATTTCGAATAAGTTTTTCTCCATGAATTTAAGGAAATTGTTCCTGAAACTCGGTCTTCAAAAAATAATTAACAAGTTGATTCAGGAAAATCCACCTGTTTCTGTCTAATGTGCAATTCAGCCATTTTCTGCGCAATGTTCTCACGTCCATTCGCCTGTTTGCTGCTCTTGTCTCGCTTCTTGAAATAATCACGGAATTGGATGGGCGATTCCGTCTGAGAGGTCAGCTGATAGGCCCAGTAAATCAGCTGTCGAAGAGGACGGGGAGATCTGGAATAAAATGTTTTTCTTTAAAAATTTGGAATAAATTTTATCTGAAATTATAGAATTCTTTAAAACCTGCATGATTTTTTTCCTTTTCATGATTAAACGTAAGAAAAAAACTCGATAGAAAAACGGCGTAAATCATACTTAGGATTGTTTGATTCGAGAATGGGTCCATAGATGAGCCAGCTCAACTCCTCATCGACATCCTCCTCGTATTTCTTGATGGTGTCCAGCAGACCGTTGAGCTTGTCCATTAGAATACTGACAACATCGTCATACAGCTAAAAACAGTAGATTAAATGAAAATCTGGGAAGTAACGACATCGAAATGACAAATTTAGATGTGATGGCGAAAATCTCTACACCTTTCTAATTTATACAATTTTACATGGCTAATTTATGGTTTTAGAGTTTAAGGTAGAAAAAAAAATTTAAATAATTACTCACATCCCTGAATGCACTTGGAATGGGTGTGCCACTCTTCTCGAGTCCATTGTTGAGCACATCGTCTGCGTAGTACATCCATTCACAGGCAGTCGCAAGCAGTAGCATTTCCAGATTCTTCTTCTGAAAACCATTATTCCTCTTTTCTAAACAAAATCTTCAACCGACCATATCCATTTTGTTGCTCTCTTCCTTCTGTCCCTTTGCATCTCCATCATTTTTTCCCTCCCCTTCTTCATCTCCACTGCTTTCATTCTCATCGTCATCACTTTCTCTTCTTCTGCGACGACGTGCTCGATGAACGTTGATCTGAAATTCGCAGAGAATATTTAGAGCGAGGGTTCAAAAGGAAATATATTTTTCCTAACTCGTAAACATCATCCCTTCAGATTTGATAGGGAGGGAAGTTTTAAAAAATCACCTTTTAAACTGAGAGTAGAACAAAAATGAAAACTCACATCCGAATCGACTTCTACTGCACATTGGATTTTCTGCAGCAGACAGCGGAAAGTCTCGCAAAGAAGCTGAGTTGCACCGAGAAAAACATCGTCTGGAAAATGAGTAAAGAAATGAATAAAGGAGAGAAAATTGCATACATCCCATTTGTGAAGGAGAGAGCATAGCAGACATGGAGAGGACGTTGACTAGCAAAGGCAATTGGGGATGAGATTCCAGATTTTCCACATCTTCCAGGGCTTCTGTCCACAACTCGGAATGACGCTGCAGCTCTATCTTCCTAAGAAAATTGATTTTCGCGAAAAAACTGAAAGCATTCCTACTTATACTGAATAGTGGTGAGTTTGACGAGTTCAGCGACCCTCTCCTCCATCGGATCGTCGAATTTCTCCGTGAGTGTCTTCTCCACGTTCTGCAGAGCCAATGCGAACGGCTTCTCCACAGTCAGAGCCATCATCCAGTGACTGAAATCAATAAATGGAGAAAAAATGTATATTCGATGCATAAAAATGTCCGTTAGGAAAAATATTCAAGGCTTATTACCGTAGTGACATGATGTGAGTGTCAGTAAGAGCGAGTTGGTTGAAAGCATGTCCGAGGTCGGGGTCGATGCTGATGGCTTTCTTGTAGAATGCACGGATGAGGGCCTGATTCGAGTTCATATATCTGCAACGAATTCAATCAACAAATGCAATCAGTCATTCCCTACCTGTGCAAATCTCCGATGTACAGACTGAAAACGGCCGCGTGCTTCGTACCCGTCTTCATCTGATTGCGCAGCTCGTTGATGAATTCCGTTATAATCTTGCTCGAATACTTCGTGCCAGCCTAAATTTGTCTTTCATTTGGAAAATAAATAATTTTAGAATGTTTCATAAATCAAGCCAATAACAACCTCACCAAAACTGGAGGAAAGTAAAATCCAAACCCCAAGTTTTCTTCTAATTTTAAAACAAATAAACTCTGAAAGCAAGTCGGAGCCTTCAGTTTTCGAAGCCGAGACCAATACTTTCATCCAGCCTTGACTTTCACTTATAGCAAAGTTTCAAATTGAATTAAAAATTTCAAAAGTAGCTAGTTGGATTCTGATAAAATATGTATAAAAACCGAACTAACCTTTCTGCGCTTGATGGTCTGCACGGGATCTCGATAAGCTACGCGCCAGAACAATTCGAGGCCTTTCTGATCGTCAGAAGTCTGTTCGAATTCCAGCAGCAGCTTCAGAATTCTGAAACAAATGGAATAGCGCCTTCTTTCATTCTTAGCAAGAGTGACAACCAAAATATTACATTACGAACGACATATTTTTTCTCGAAAATATGACAGTAATTTCTACCAAATCAGTGTTTTTAAAGACATCAAGAATCCGTAAAAAGTGCCTGTCTTCATATTGTTAGAAAGAGTTTGCTGTCTGTATCGTCATTTCAGTTGGCATCACAAAGCATTAGTTTTATTAAAGGCCCCTCAAAATAGCTTCACAAGAACTATCCAAAGTCAAGAATTCACTTGAAATGCCTACTTCTTCCTGAAGGCCCTGGCCTTATCCGAATCGGGATCCTCCACATCGAGCGTCTTTTTCAGCTCCAGACAATAACGACCGATTTTCTCCATGAAAAGCTGAAATCAACGCAACTCAAAATAGTTGCAAAACGAAAGGTAAAAGTATGAAATGCTGATATAAACAGCACAGCTGCGAAAATATCAACAAACAAAATCTCAATATTTATCGTGTCGTTGAATTTATCACAGGGATCTTGTCTTATCTTATATAAACTAAATAAGTATTAGACCTGGGAAGCAACGTTCACAAAGACATTTGAAAAAAGAATCGAGGCGAGAAGAAATGCACTGGAAGAGAAATGTGAAACACGAATTCGAAATCCCCACTATCTAATTGCCACAGTTAAGCATTCCTTAATTGAATGGTTTAATTGACCAATTAATTAATTAACACATCTATCCGGGAAGAACTATGAGTTGAAATCGAAAATTTACGCGAAGAGCCGAGTGGCTCCCTTGTAAATGACATAGACGGCAATTCCGATGACTGCAGGAATGAAGAAATTGGTCCAGGTCGGGGAGAAAACGATGTCTTTCCTGCAAATGCACAACTCAACGAGACTAGTGATAGCATTAGTTAGAGCATTTTTGCTGCATAATTACGCGTGAAACATAGAATTTTGGCTTGATTATTCAAGAAAATCGTAAATTTTGACGCTTCATTTAAAATTCATTGCAATAATTCGAAGAAAAAATCTAAAAATTGATATAAATCACAGGTGAAATGCGCGTGTTGATCGTTGAATTCAGTTGGACGAATTACTCTAAAATATCGGAATCGTCGGAGTATCTAAATGCCTACCAGCTGTCCCCAGGCACATCGCCAACAGCGTTTTTGCCAGTCTTCGTACCGGGCTTATTCTTGTCGGTCTCTGCCAGCACTCCTATCTGGTAGTCATCCGTCATCTGCAGGGCGTCCTTTGAATGGCCCACGTCGTCAAATGCATCTGTCGCATCCTGAAAAGGGAACGACTTGAATGGAAGTTGAATAAAAGTTTTAAAAGTCTAGTGAAATACTTCAAAATGATCTAGAGGACGAGATTTTGAAAGTTTTTTCATGAATTTTTGAACGAAACACGAAATTTTTGTGAAAATAGTGAAATCCTTCGCAAATATATTCAACAGAATTGATTTTCACCCTTATCACTACCATCATCTATCTTCACAAAATGTACTTTGGACTTTGATCTTCCCTTGAAAAACTAAAATTCAACCTTTCCAGCGTGCTCCTTGATGACCTCTTCTCCACCGGGGTGTTCCGTGAGGAAGGTTGTTACATCGTAGACCTGTAGAGTGGGGATGAGTTGGGGTGGATTTGAACGAATTGGCCTACCTTGCCGCGTAGAACGATCCAGCAATTGCCGTTCGGATCGGACAGGTTATTTTTCTCGACCTCGGACAGGGAAATCACTCGGTTCTTGTCGTCTCCTGCCGATGCCATTTTTCCTGGAAAATAAAAATCACCAATTTTAAAAACAAGCGAAAAATAAAGAAGATAGTTAAGCGAAAAAGAGATTCAAGATTAAAGGATGAGTATGCAAAAGCACTGCGAATAATTGTGGTTTGCGCAAAGTGGGAGTAGCACAGCGAGGAGGCAGAGAAGCGGTGCAGAGACAGAGGTCGAAAGTTCGGAGGAAGAAAGATAGGGACGAACTCGCTCGACTGTCAAAACTCGACGTCACTCGACCATCGATCACAACTTACCCAGGTAGTCAACTAGTCAGGCAGGCAGAAAACGTGAGTTACTCAAAGTTTCACGCCCATTTGCAAAAAATGACTTCAAAATACGCAACTTTTTGAATTTTCTGGAGTGCTGTGGTTTTAGGACGAGATTGACTGTTTCCCTCGTACAATCTAATAATTCCATATTTCAAAAAATTCACGATAAATCGAAAATTAACGGAAAACATATTATAATGACTCATTTCAAGTGGCACGTTCTATGGACGAATCTGAGTGATTGTTTGATTTGACATCGACATAAAATGGATGATTTCGTTGTTTCCATCGGGGGATTGGGCGCTTACGATGCATTTCTGCAGAAGGTCAGATTTGCCTTTTATATATAATTTAATAAAGATTGAATAAAATTTCAAATAATTTTGGATGGTCTATATGGTTGCTTCTGAAAATCTCGAAATTCATTTTTGTTTTTTTTTTTCGAATCCTAACCCATAACCTCTCCCCACATTTACGCTCATTTATATCCCATATCCACCTTTTTACGAGAAAATATGGGAGAAAGTTAGGGTAAAAGGAAAAAAGGGTGTGGAATACAGAAGTACAGGAATTCTAACTCCTTTCCTACTCCTTGCAGGTGATTGTGGATGGCAATTCGATTCTGGCAGAAATTCTCCGCTTGTCCGACTTCATTCCTCCCGATTTCCACGACCCATCCAAGTCTCGATTCAAGCAGATTCTCATCGAGTTCTCTTATTTTTCAAAAATCGAGCAGTACGAAAGGCTGTTTGCACAGGATGAGGTAGTTTTTTTTTTTTTAACTTTCCTGTAATTTCGTTCTGTTCAGAATTTACAAGACCTGTTCTATGCCAAACACGGTCCCTTGCTGCAGCGATTCGAGCTGCTCTTTCAAACCATCGCCAATTTCATTACGAGTTTCAACGAGTAAGTTCTTGTTTCTCTACAAATTATCGTAATCTCTTCACAATTAGGTATTGCGAATCTGTAGCTAACGAGAAACGAATTGCAATTGATGCGACATGTGAACTAGAAGCTGAATGTCTCTACACTTTAGGTATCGTGGACTTTCCAATTACTTGATCAAAATGAAAAATAACGCATTTTCAATACGCCCAAAAATAAGGAAGTATGCATAACAAACTTGTTGATTGCTTCATGCGCTCTTTCTGTGTCTCTCCTTTTCCCTACTCTTTTTATTGCAAAATCCGTAAAACAACTTGTATGTCTGTAATTCTCACCTTATTTGTGCGCGTACAGAAAGTGCATTATTTTTCATTTTGATCAAGTAATTGGAAATCCATAATAGCAGAAATTTAGGGGAAAATTCAAATGAGATTTTGCAGGTCTGATTTTGCTGTACATTGATAAGTATTTACCGCCAACTTTACGGGAACGTATCTACGTTGCCATTTTCAGAAACAGGTACTTTTTGCATTTACATTTTTTCTGGAAGAAAATTGATCATTTTAGCGACGAAAGGAACAATGTTGAATTTCTGGCGGATTTTCTCAAATCGTCCACTTCCATTGACGATTCCCTATTCAAGCGGGCTCTCAAACATCCCGAATTCGTGTCGCTCGTCTTCAAAACACTCGAATACGAAGGAAAAGATGTGAGTTCTTTTTTAGAATTTATTCAAAGCGTTCTTGGGATTTCAGCGATCTTATCAGTTGGAAAGAACGAACGTTGATAGAGCTGAGATGCTGTTCATTTGTCTGTTTTTCGAGCCAAAAGTTCTGCATCAGGACGCTGCACAGATGAGGCGAATTGTAGAGGCACATTTCAGGGAGAAATGGGTAATTTTAGGAAATTTGATTTATTCAAATCTTCATTTTATCAAGGCTTTCTTCATTTCACAAGATCCTTCAGGTTCTTTCCCTCGGAATGGGCTTGATTGTGAATTTGCTGGATGAATGGACGAATTACAAGGCAGCTTATGCGGCCATCTCTGGAGTGATCGACACAGTGAGAGCTAACAAGTTAGCCAACGAGCATTACATGACTCTGACTGACATCAAACTTCCACAGGTGCAATGATTTTTATTTTTCCCTTAAAACATTACTTTAGGGTCCAATTCTGCCGGCCTATTTCAATTCGAATGCAAAGCTGATTGTTAAATATAACGCTTCCATGAAATGGCTGGTGCTTCACACATGTAAGCTTTTTTCTTCGAAATTCACGTCGAATCTGAACAATGCACTGAAAAATAATAGGCAAGATGGGTTATTTGCAATTTCCCCATACTAGAATTAACTCCTGTTTTCCTTAGAATATTCAAATTGAATGTTTTAGGCGATAAATGCAGTCGTCGCGGCCTTCAAATTCGTATTTCAATGGAAGCAACGAGTCGATATGACAGAAATGCACTCAATGTGATGCTGAATGTGGCCAAATTCGAAATGGACTATATCAAGGTGTGGAATAAGAAATTACAAAAGTCATGATTTCTATAAAATGAAATAATTATTGTCCTCTCCCTTAACAATACATGCTTTTTTCTCTCCATTTTCTTTACACTCTAACGGAGAAGGATAAATAGCATGGGAAATTTGAGACAGAAAAGATGTTTCTATCGTTGAAGGATTAGACGTAGTGACAGTGCATAAGTCTCAATTGGTTAATTTATTAGGCATACCGAGATGCTCTGCAAAATCGTGAAGAGACCATAAAGAGGTTTGTTGATGAAACTGCTCAAATATTCGGAGAAATCGCGGCTATTTTCAATCAGGAAATCGCTTCGTTGAAAGTCTCAAAGAGAAGTGAATTTTGCCTTCTTTCGTTTTGGTGAAAAGATCGATTGTTTCAGCAAAACTGCACGATTGGTTCACGTTGTTGAAGAAAACGATAGAAGAAATGGAGAAGGACTCGGACAAGAATGTCGAGTTGATTCAGCAAATAAAGAGGAGAATTGCACAGGTTGCTTTTTCTCATCCAATTTCCTTGCAAAAGTGAACTAGAGAGTTTAGGTCGGGGAAATGTTGGATCTTCGGAATAATTATGCTATTGCTCAGTATCTAGAAAAGGTAGGAATAAGATAATTGCAGAAAATAAACTTTGAAACTCAGGTGAACAGTTTGCTGGACTCCCTGGCTTCCGTATCGATGCTCTCAGAAAGTGCGATTTGCGCAGTGGAAGAATCGTCGAATGCATCCTATATGTGGGGGTTGCTCGGTATGGTTTTTAATTCTTGGATTATCTTCATCCTCAATTCGAGGAAAGGGTTTTGTGAAATGAATCAAGCGGATACTTGTTTTACCATGAAGCGATTTGTTCATTTTAACTCCTTCACTTTCTCGTGCAAAACGATGAAGAGAAGAAAGACAATGCCATAATAGGCTATCGATGATTACCCGATAAAACGATAATAATTCCTTTCAGATTCATGGACGCCCCGAATTCAGAATCGTCTCTTGAAATCATCAACTTCCCAGCCTGTGAGGACGCTCTTCTACAAGCTCTCTCTGGCGATAACCATTGCGGAGAGGAGACTGCAGGACGGGGAAACTGTCAGGTGATTGCTCTTTCATTCATCACGTTCATCGCATTCAATGTCTAACATCCAGATTGATATCACGCGCTTATTCATTCTATTTGGAGCGACGTCTGCGAGCCATTCTCCAATCGATTCCTCAACACCTCTTTCGAATTCTTCACGATACAGTAATCCCTGTTCTACGCAAGAAATGGCCTCAATATTTGGACAAGAAGGAGGCGAGATATTTTTTTTGAAGAAATACATTTTTTTCTTCAAAATTTAGGTGAAAGAATTGGCAAACTTCGAGGAGAATTTCAAATTGTCTGAAGCGGCCTTCACAATTTCAAATATGAGCGTGGGAATCTCGAGAATGACCCTGAAGAAATTGGGAACGATTGAAGTCAACCCTAGGGTTTGTCAAACATTTAAGAAATTTTTGAAACCTTTATTTTTAGGAATTGCTAGAAGCTGGAATTCGCAGAGAATTGGCAGTGGAGCTGCCAAAGACATTAGCAGTCAATCCGAAATGGAATAATTTGTCAGGTAAATTTAATTCTCGAGAAAAAATAGAAGGAGAAATCATCTTTAGTAGCCCTTTCATCCCTGACTGACAATCTGCTTCGTCTTCACGAGGGCTTCATTTACATGTGCGATCACATGGATGTGAATGGACATGAGATTTGGAGGGAAGAAACGCAGAATTTGCTCGAACAATTGGTAGATGAACGATTGGAGAGAGATGTGAGTGATTTGCTTTGGGAATGTGAAATATGTAGAGATACCACTTGATAGCATACGGCTGATATTGGAAAAGATAAATATCCTGAAAAGCCATTGATATACAATATACTTTATTAACACGCCTGAAATCGAATAAATCCTTTTCAGAACAATTCAAAGAAAACGGCGACCAATTTCTTCGATGCGATCGTGGATCTGCTCTACAAAAACACGAATCCTAAGTAAGACATATTTTTGACTTTTCTAAAACTACGACTGAGCATTTAGCACTTGTCGATACATGGCAAATGAGCTGGAGTGGAAGGATGCAAAGACGAAGGCACAGATGCTGACTCCGCTCGAACTGAATGCTATTGAAAATCTCCTTCCTTGCTACTTGATCTCCTCCATCGACAAAATCCTTGCAACTGATCTCGAATCGACGTGTTTTGGTAAGCTAGCTCTCATCGATTATGAACCATGTTGATGTTTTTTACAGCTACTCTTCGGGATTTCCGATCAGTGATGTCGTCGATAGGTCAAGCTTATGTCAATCAAGAGTTATTCAACTCTCCAACTTGGGAAGCCATCAACAAAACTATGCAGGCACAGCAGCAGATATTCACAGCTAGCATTGCAAAGGTTAGAGAGTTCCATTCAAGAAAAGTTAAACTTCTCCGAGAAAAGTAAAATAACTAAAGTCCTTTCTTGAGTATGAACTAGTTTTCTTTCAGATTGGACAGATAACTCTGTTGAGGCGAGAAATGGCGTTTTCAAAGAGGATATCATGCAGAAGAACCTGTGAAACTTTGTTTCTATCGCTGAAGGCATACAACAAGTAGGATATTTATAGATTTAGTTAAATGCATAAGTGAGTGGGGACCAATTCAATTTAGACAGCTGGTATCAAATCCATCCGAACTGCCAGAAGATGCTCCTAATCTGGCAGAATTGTTCAAGCAATGCGGTCTCTTTTCCCCGGAATTACAAATTCTTGATGCACAGACCTCGATCGCATCCGTCAAAATCACTCTGCCTCTGTTTTCGTTGCTTATCACCAACTTATCCAAATTTGAAGGTACAATTCATTTTCTGGCTGAATTATAATCAAAAGCAATGTACAAAAAAGTAATGAAGATCACCATCTTTAGGCACGAAGAAGGACTCTGTCTGTGAAGTGTCCTTTCTGGTTGGAGCCCTGTTCTGCCTGAAACAGACCAACGAAGTGGCTGATTTCTCGATTGCACTCGAACTGCACCAATCGAGTCAGGCAATGTTGCCCAAGAAATATCAAATCGACATGCAGAAGACTCTCCAGAAAATCGACATTATCTTCTCGTGAATCTCCTTATTGTTTTGAAAAAAACGGAGTATGTAAATTTGTGATAACAGAACGATTCGTGTAATTTAAAGGTTTTGACGAGAATAAATTATTTAAGGATTGAAAGAAATAGCAAATGTAATCAAGTGATAACACAAGCAACTCGATGCCACACCTCTCCTTCCCTTCACTCTTTCCTTCTTCCTTTTCTTTGCTATTGCTTTCGTCTCTTCATATGCTTACTATTTTTGGGGGTTGAACCTAAGACAGGAGAGTTGCAAAGAGTGCAGTATCTACTTCCTCAGACCATAATATGTATTGAAAATGCTGTGTTTCCTAACTCTTGTTTTCCATTATATGAGAAGCGAATATTTTTCAGAAATGAATACTCACCAGATTTTTCATCTAATATTGTCATCGTCAAATATCAAATATATGTTACTTGATAATAAGTTTTCAGAAAAAAAACTGAAGATAACAATAACTTTACCCTTTATCAATAAAATTTATAATGAGTGAAAGGTACGATCTGATTTCCAATTAGTATGCAGTTATTTGGTAGCCATTTGAAATATTCACTAAAGAGATCTATCATTTTTATTAAGTTCGGTGTTTTGTGTTTAGATTTACAGACATATTTATTATTTATGAAAAACAACTATTTTTCGCAGCATATCATATGAGCTGATATTTTATATTCTAAATATCATTTATGCAGGTGCAGAGAATTAAAACAAGGAAATTCAAGTTAAAAATAATTTTTACTAGCAAATGAATGAAATTGATATTTTAAATAGACTAATATACGAAAAATGACGAATTTTCAGATACTCACAAAGTGATTTTAATAGGATAATTGGTGTACGTAGACTGTATTCTGACACCAGTAATGTATCAATTTTATCTTACAAGATAAGATGCTAAACTTTGATGTCAGCTATCTTCGAATATAATGAACAAAACCAATGTTTTTATTGAACATTCGACAAATTAGACAATTTAGGAATGCAGTTGAATTGATAAAATAAAATGAATAAATCAATTTAATTAAGAAAAAATTAAGCAATCGTGAGCTGTATAAACTTTGTCTATACATATAGAACGTTTTTCATATTCTACCATTATTTCAGATCAATCTTTTGGCTCATGATGATAAAATACTATTCGCCTGTAGTTGCTCCGGACGATGAGGTGTAACTCCAATAACTTTGACTAATGCTTTTTTAATCGGTGATATAGTGTTGCTCTTCTAAAATTATCCCTTTTTACATGCATATACACATAAACTACCTCGACCAATCCTCTCACTAAGAAAAACAAGGGAATTATTTGGAAGCATGGTCCATATAGGGAAAGAATTTTAGCAATAAGCTGAAAGTTTTTTAAGTGCTTTCTTGGTAGAAAATTTAACTTATTCTAGTGTGGATCCATTTCTTATGCTAGAAAAGTATACTGCTCAAGGTTTATTCAGAAAGCAATTCCTAATTTTACAGTTGCTCTTTCTAAGCACATAGCGCGAAAGGAGTACTTTTGGTTTCTCAAAGCACGATTAGCCGAGTTCTATTCTCAAGAATGCAAAGTAATATTCATGTGCCTTCTATCCGACGCAAAAATTATTATCGTTATGTAAATAATGGTAAGGTCGAAGGATTCACTATTTCGAACGTTCCTTTAGGATTTCTCAGCGCACATTTTCAGGATATATGTTGGTAAAACAGGCCTTTCCATTTCTTTTGTCAGTTAATATGAAAATGTTATTAATAATGCTTACCTGTATATAACCTATCACATCGTTTAACCAAGGTGCATCATCGCTCCAACATATATCTAAAGTATTCTAGTAAGTTCTCTCAAACTTCTAACTTTGAAGCTATGAAACTAGTTAATTTATGCTATTTTTCGTTGAATCGCGAACAATTTTCTCATTGTTTCAAACAAATTCTTTCGATCCTACCGTTCTTTTGGGTAAGAGTGTTTTAAAATATATCGAATCTCTTGACTTTGTTCTGTTTGTAAATAAACAAAGAGACATTATGTAGTGGTTTATACAAGGGGACAAAATAGCTTAGGAATTATAAGTTTCATTTAAATTGTCTTTGAATAAGTCATTTCGTACTCGCTGTAACGAATCTCGGCATTTTAAACCAGAGATTGGTTATAAATATAAACGAATGTGTGATTTGATGTATTAACCAGGTTTGAGAAATCAATTATTTACACAGATTCGTCCTCTTAACAGACTCATTACATATGAAAAAATGAATACAACGAAAACATAATTAATTTTGCACAACATGTTTAAGATATCGAAGTTAAAAGATTGAGAAAACATCTTACTTATAGATTCTTGTTTCTGATTGTCCCAAACAAAGCAAAAAATATATAGGTTAGCAATATTTAAATCATTTGTTATCACTTCGCATACAATCTAAACGTTATACATATTCATTTTCAACATAATATGGTGCAATATTGACCGGGCTAACTTACATACGCTATTAGGTATCGATTTAAGCGTCGTTCAGAATTTCTTGTACTTTGGCTCAGATTGCCATACGAATTAAAACACCGCTTTAGGTGAATAAACGCGGCAACGCTAATTATCGTCTGAGCATAACTTGTTATGACCGGAACTATTGTAGAGTAAAGACTCTAAAAATTATCTACATAATTGACATTAATCATTTTTATTTTGATAATATTCGTTTAGCTTACATTCCATCGATAAAGAGCCATTACATATAATCGTATATCAGCAATATTAACAATTTGATATTCGTTCAGCCAGCCAATTGCAAAAGAAATTAGTCCGCCGATACAGCCAAAAATAATATGAAATCCGGCCAATATCCAAAATATAATGGGAAATAGCTTAGTTATTTTTTCGTCACGGTGACTAAATTAAATCATTTTGTATCAAAACTGGCATATGCACGTGGAAGAATTTCTAACAGTGAAAACTCTCTAGCTCTATATATCGTAACTGCAGCCGAAACGAATCTTATGGCCATCAGTAACCATGTATCTTGAAGAGTAGTAAATAAACCAAGCAATAATTCCTACAATTCCATTTGTCAGCTGTCAATGCAAAATTTTGACTATATTAGATTTAAGTCAACTTTATATGTCAAATAAATTTAAAATAAAGTGGTATTTTAGTTATTTGGAAAAGTTGCGACAGAAAAGTAGAGACATTATGGCGAAATAATGTATGGAAAACTACAATAATACGATCCATACTATTTCACAAAATGTTGACACTTTTCTGTAACAACGTAGATGATATTTTAAACGATTCACTTAAACTGGAGATAAATATTGATTAATACACGTGGCTAAAATTTAAAATTACGTTACATCGAATCTTTTATAGTCTTGGCAGCAAAAGTGCAAAGTTTCACGATAGATAAAAAACGAATTCTAAAGTATTATCATGCTTCAATGCATATATTGGAAATTACATCATAAAAATAATAATAGTATAAAACTTACCATTATCAATGAACAGATAAAAAGGAGAATATATAGAATGAGCAAGATGGCTATTAATTTTTCAAATTGTGAAAAATTTCCACGTTTTCGAAATAACCGATACATCATAAATATGTCGATTAAAATCGGAATTAATGTAATGCTATTAGAAATGGCCATGATTTGAGACGCTATAAATGAAGTTATTTTTTGAAGATAACATCGATATAAAACTATTTAACTAACTTGAACGAAAGTTATCTGGATAAAATATATTTTTCTGCGCAACGATGAATTTGTAAAGTAATGTATCTGATGCTAACAATTCTAAAATAGTAAATCGTTACCGAGGTTTATAAAAAAGCAATGCAGAATAGTATGTAAGAATAGGTAAACTGAAAAATTAATTCACCTTCACAAAAGTCATAATCCTGTGCAAAAGGCGTAGATTCATTGCACCAAGACATTCGATTCTGCGAATTATTTCTCTTAATAATAAATCCGTAGAATAACAATTTGGGAAAAATGATCCCAATACAGTACGATTTAGAAAGGGTAGCGCTTTCGAAACAAAAATGGAAAAATTTGAAATGGGCCTAGTAACAGTGCAAGACGTTGTTTAGGCAATTAGCTCTGTATTTATAGTACTCGCTTAGACGAGACTTTTCAGATAATTAAAAATTGCACCTGCGTTAAGATTTATTTCCCAGTTCAAAAATTAATTAGTTGGAAATTAGATCATGTGCTGAAATCGTGCATAACTCATCATCAGGGTTGTTTACGGTGCAGTTAATTTTTATTGGGATGTGATGCGGGCAGTGTGGGATTTTTGGAAAAACTTGCAGTGCGCCATCTCACTGCACCGCCAACATTCCTGCCCATCATATGAATTTTAAAATAGTAATTCTATGCACAAAATAATTTTATCATTATCTATGAGATGTGTATCAAGATCTCTATGAGTTCCTTACAACTATGAAGAATATCGTGATACGGTATGATATCGGTAATCTGTGAACAGCGAAGTCTCATCATTTCCTGTGTTCATTGTAAACATGCATAATTGTTGCTCTAATGATGGCTTTGGATTTGTCACGATACGATCATTCGAACTTCAATTATACTCTATTATAAATGATAAAACTGTTTCCTGTGCCCTTCGCGAAAAGGAGAAGTGCGAAGCGCATCGCGTTCCCATGCGTGCGGAATACCTTTGAAAACATATCAATTTTAACGCATTCAAATAAACATTTACATTTGAAACATTTATTGAAACACTATATTTCATAGATATAATAATTTTAGCCAATTAACAATTCGAATAATTCTTTGCACATCAAATGAAGCACACCGAATTGCGATGAAATCATTGAAATTTAAAATTCTATGTCATAAATGGAAGTAGCATAATTTTCTATAGGCAAACATGCACATAGTTGTTTAAAATAGCTTTATAAATCGTTTTCATCAATTATCGTACTCAAAAATGAATAGAATTGTGAAAATGATTCACAATCAATAGGAATTATAGCATTTGAATTGAAGTTTTAAAGGCATCAACATCAAATTATTATTGCGGGCAATTGATTAGAGCTGTTAAACCAGGATGAATCACACTGAAAAATCAATGAAAAATGAATACACCAAAATTTGGTAGTGAAGAATAAAATAAAAATGACCAACAAAGACATCACTGATTTATGCACAAATTATTGCTAACGTCGATGATTGTGAAGTGACGTAGAGAGTGGCGACTTTGCAAGGCAATACTGAAGAAAGTGCAAGTACCATTAGATTATTATGACGAGAACATGAGAAATACTGAATACTGAATTGAATGAACTGAATGAAATGAAATGACATGATTATCGAATATGGAGAAGTTATGGACTGTAAAGTCAAGAAATAGAACTCTAAAATTTAATCAATGAATGAGTAAAATTCTAAAATAAATTTTGTAGAATGGTAAAACGATCTGAGATCACGATAAATAGATTATTGACTATTACTGATAAATATTTCCCACAAAAGGAAAACTTCATCATCATAAGAAACATTAAAGCTGCTTGAAGATATTTACGAATAAATAATAAAGTTGAAAATCAACTATGAAATCAAAAATAGTAAAGTCATGGTGAAATGACGAGAGAATGCAATTGACACTGAAACTGAATGTTATGAAAGCATGGGATCAACGAGATAGATTGAAGTCGAGTCTGAAATACTGAAAACGTGGCAACTAAACTAGCATAAAATTCTGGTGTCATCCTTCACGAATTTGAAATTTGTCATTTGAAAGAAACCAATTGTGTTTCCAGATGCGAATACAAATGTATCAGAATCACTCGGAGGAAATGGGTGTATCGATCAGCTCTTGTCTGGGTTGGATGTGGTGTTCAATCGGGTCGTTATTGTTTCCATTCTCTCCTGCTACTTCCCCTTCCTCATCCCTCTCCTCCTTTATTTCTCCGCTGACAGAAGAGCCGGCAGCCAGCAGCTTCGCCTGCAAATGAGTAGCCGTGCAGAGATGATCGACGTAGTCCTTCTGCACTCCAAATGAGGTTTGACACGCTAGGCAATCGTAGTGAGTTTGCACGAGGACGAAGACCTGGAATCGTATTGTCAGTTGAGCGGATAGAAACATGAATTGAAGACATACTTCACTGGCCTGGTGACCGAACAGTCGCTGATGCTCTCTGGCCTTTGCTTCTTCCTGGAAAACATACGAGCAGGCAGTGCAGGCCCAGCCAACTTCCTTGTCCGTCAACGTCACGTCGCTTGCGTCAACTTCATTCAATGACTCCTTTAAGCTATCCACTGTCTCTCCATCTTGTGTGAATCTGAAACGATTCAATTGTTTGTGATCAGATAATGTTTTTCGGTCGAGAAAAAAAATGAATGACTTAAATAAATTGATCATAATAAAATATCCCAACACACATACGTGGCATTTGGAAGTCCTGCTGCAATGTTTGAAGAAATTAGTTGTTTCGTAGCCTCAGGAATCTGCAGAGAGTCGATCGATGTGCCGATTAGACTGAAGTCGGAGAGAAATGGCATATTTGGCATTCCTAAAAAGTCTCGTTACTAATTCAATGTGAAAGATTGATCCGACCGGGAGGCATCATTCCGTTGACGAGGCTGAATGGGAACCCATTGCCCAATGGCATGTTTGGAATTGACGCTGTCTTCAGTGCAGATTTGAGTGCAGCTAGCTTGTTTCCTGCCATTTTGTTGATGTTTTCATCGAGTCCAGTTCCGTTTGCATTTGAATCAGTAGGCAGTTGTGCTCGAACATTCTTCATGTGCTCTTTGCTGAATATGTGATCCTGCAAATTCGTTAGTTCGTTTTTTCAGACATTTTCAGTTTACTTGTAGACTCATTCGACTTCCATAGTCGATTCCACAGAAAGTGCAGTGAGTTCCAAGAATTTGCGCTCTGAACATTGACTCCTCCTCTCCATTGCTCACTCGGACTTTGCGTTCTTTTGCACGTGCATTCTAAAATTCAGAACACTTTCGTTAATTCTTCAATCGTTCATTTACCTGAAACCAAACCTGCACGACTCGCTTGTGCAGTCCGATCTCCTTGCCCAGCACCTCACACTCAGTCATGGATGGTGTTTTGTAGTCAGCGAACACGCACTTCATCATGTGAACTTGCAGTGGAGTTAGATGCGTACGATATCGCTTGTTGCTCGTGGGAGACTTCGACAGTTGTGCTCCCATTTGACTCGGGGTTGGAGATGCAAATGCAAAGAGCAGATCTTCAGGACTTTCAACTGGCATATCGTCTCCACCCTCGCTGGTCATTGGATACGGCGACATTGACAGGGATTCTCTTCTGAAGCAGGGAAATCTATCTTTTTCAATTTCATTTTCTCATACCCGTCGCCATTAGCAGCAGATGCACTGCTCAAATCGAGCGCTCCAAGCAGATCCTTCTGCATTTCGCCGTCAGCACTCAGAAAACCAGGTGGAAATAGCATCTGGACATCATCTGCATTTGGCAGACTGTCCACGTCGAGGCCCATCATGGTCATTTGAGGCGCGTGTTTCGACTGGAGATGCTCTACCATTGTCTGAAAAAGCGTTCAGTCGTAAGAGAGAAGTCTTTGAATTAAAAGTTCCCACCTGCTTAGCTTTGAAGAGAAGTCCACAGAATGGGCATCGCTTGTGAAACCCCGATTTCGATGAGCTTTCTGCTTTATCAGCCGATGGAAGCGACGATCCGCTTACGTTTCCTAACAATCCTTGTGGTAGAAGGGAGGCTAGTGCAGCTGGCAGAGAAGAACCGGGAGCAGAAGCTGACCCTCCTGCTGACTCGCACTAAATTCAGATATTTCGAAAAATAGTTCTGAGAACATGTCTTACCATTTTGAGAAGCACATCAGTGCTCGACTTCGGTGATCCAAGCAATTTTAGTAAATCAGCAGGCTTTCCGGACTCCTGTGTCATTGATGCAAACGTGGCTGCTAGAGAGGATGTCGCTTGTTGGGCAGCCAGTTGTGCCTTTTCATCTGCACTCAAACTTTCTTCAACGCACTGCAAAATGATTACTTGATTTCTGCCATCTCTACGTTCATCCAAACCTTGTTATCATTGGCTTGCGCTATTCCATCATCCTTGTAGCACTTCTTCTGTTGATGTTGGATCAGCTCGTAATAGCGTTGGAAAACTTGACTGCATCTAAAATACAATGTTTTTTACTCATCTGCATCGCTAAATGACTAACCTCCTGCATTGAAAGTTGCATCCTGGAGTTTTGACGAATCGGTCATTTGACTCGTGGTTTGGCTGATTTTCATAGATCTTCCTTGCCTTTTGCCGAGCATTTTGGAACCACACGGTGACGACTCT
Source organism: Diploscapter coronatus (assembly GCA_964036155.1). Lineage (NCBI taxonomy): Eukaryota > Metazoa > Nematoda > Chromadorea > Rhabditida > Rhabditidae > Diploscapter > Diploscapter coronatus. The sequence continues at coordinate 40,796,980 of OZ038423.1, forward strand.
GGGACTGCACCCAGTTTTCTTACTCAGCATTTCCAAGTCATCGTCCTTCGGATAGGCTTGTTTCTCGAAGAATTGTTGGAGAGTTCGTAGCTGGAAATCGGTGAATCGGGTGCGATTTGCACGTCTGCCGGGCTGAGAAGAGGATGGACCGTGCGATGGGGCGAGTTGTGAAAGGCCACCTGGAATTTAGAAAATTTAGATACGCAAACTGGCATACTCATACCAGTCATGAGAGCAGTCGGATCCATGAACTGGAAGGGGTTTGGACTGATTGAAGCAGCAGCGGCTGCGGCTTGCTGCATTTGACTGAGGATGGCTTGGAAGTTGAGTTGTGTGGCTGAAGAGCCGAGTGCTGCTGCTGCAGGTGAAGGAATGGAGGGCATTGCTAGAGTGGAAGTAGAGACAGAAGGAAGGGATGGAGTGGCAGAGGAGGAAACTGCAGAAATATCGTTGTTGCCTGCACCGATTGAAGAGGATTCAGGCTGAATTGGCTGGAGCTTCTTTTCACTAATCACACTTGATGTGGATGAGCCAGGCTCTGATTTAATCTGAAGAAGAGCGTTTATCAGAAAAAATAACATCAACTCCTCATACCGTCTTTCCCTCCACATCTTTATCGAGTTGGAATACTTTCGCTTCTCCTGTCTTTTCGTAAGTCTCCAAGTCGATGCTCACGGATGGTGGATTGTTGAAGTTGTACGGCGAATCCTTATCTCTTTGTCTTTCCTGAAACAAAAGATCTTTTGTTTCTTCAATTGCGTTATTTTTCACCTTGAATAGTGTATTCCTGAACCAATGCTTGATCACTTTCTCAGGCAATTTCGCTTTGATCGACATTTCTTTGACCTGTGCTTCGGTAGGGCTATTGTTGATGTCGAAGTATTGCCTGAATTTGCAGTTTCATACTAGTCTAGGTAGGACCTCGGGAACGAGATATTATTATTGATAATCAAGGAGTTTTGGAATGAGAATTCTCTCGATTCATGTTTCTATCTGCATTTTTATTTAATTTACCTGAGAACTTTCAACTGATCATCTGTGATTCGCGTTCTTGCTCGTTTTTGCGGTGATGATGCGAGGTTAGAGTTGAGAAGTGGATTGAACAGATCAGACATCCCTGGAGGGATTTGACCGGTGAAAGATGGAAGAGAGCCGGAAACTGCGCCGGGAGGAAGGAAAGGAAACCCGGCTGCTTGCATCATCTGTAGCATTGCCAACTGGGAGAAGTCGGGTTTTGAGGAGTCTAAAATTTTATTATTATGATCTTAGTCCAAAATAATTTCAATTACCAGACGAATCGAGTTTAGCCATTTTCTCTGGAGGCTCGGAATTATCTCGACTTGTCCGACTGCTCTGAGGGGAGTTCTGTCCATTGTCGAGTGAATCAAACCCTGTCTGAAATTCAAAAATTCCATTTGATCACTTTTAACGGGGAATAATAGAATTCAATAATTTGGGGAAAAACTAGGAATTTTCTTGTTGCTAATTTGCTAAATTTTTAATATCACTAGCGTTCAACGGTTTCGAATTGGCTATTTCTTATAAAATCTTTAGGAGTATTGTACACTTATACTGGGGGCAAAATTTGATCCCAATTGATTCAACTTATTGCAGATTTTTTATTTTTCGGAATAAATAACTAACCGGCTTGATTTCTTCGATGAGTGCAGCGGTATTCAAAATGATCTGTCCATATTTCTTGACATCTTCGTCCTGTAGCGGCTGTTTGTGCGCCTCTTCGGAATGCTTAGACAATGCTCCAATCGAGTTGCAAATCTCTCCGCATTGACTGCATTCTGGTCGAGGCACTGCAGCTACAGACGATTCGTCCAAATGCCGGATTTTGTCCATTTGATCGGATAGCTCTGGACAAAGTGTAGTAAGTCGATCTGTTCCAAAGCTGCGAATTTGTGCAAGCAACATTTTTCCGCTCGAAGGCATTTCATCATCAATGTTTTCGAGTGGCGTTTCTTCTGAAGTATCAATTTTCAACTTACGGCAACTATAATTTGATGGAATAATTCTTTGCAAAATAATAGTATTTCTTTAAAATATGAGAACACTATATCACAGGCAAAATATCATTTCGCCGAGTGGAAATTGACACAATTTATAGTGAGGAGTAAAAACTACCTCTGCTTTGATTTGTCATGGCTGCTTGAACGGGGAACTGTAATGATTGAAGTCCAACATTCGATGCATTTGGGTTTTGCTGCTGCATGAGCATGTTCATGAAATCCAATATAGACATGGGATTCTTTGCAGGATTGCCGGTCTGAAATGAGCTCTCATAAAATCGATGATAGAATGATGATGATTCGAGTTGTTTCCCCTTGACTTCCATTTTCACAAAATCATCATCGCATCTCAAACTGGCTGGTGTTCTCACGTTTTACATTAGTTTCCCTCATTTGAGTGATTCATGAGTTTCCCTCCTCTGCGAGAATGCAGAATCCTGCCTCTTCTCTTTACTCTCCCCGTAATTATTTGAACGAAACTCGAAAGGCTACGATCCCCATGCGTTCCCCCCGAAAATTTTCCTCTTTCCTTCAATTCTCAAATTGATTTCTGCATTCACGCTTCAGTGCGAGATAAAACGATTAACTTTCCCAATTATATTATGGATGCATTTGAAACAAAAAACCGTAAAAATCCCTCTCTTGAGAGATTTTATCTCTTCTAATTTATTCTATTTCCGACCCTCTGACTCTAATAACCTTGCTTTGCTCTCCTTTGTGTGTAAGTGTGAATGTCTGTTTGCGTATGGTATCCTCGGCTCACAATCAGACGACAAATACGCGATACACACAGACATTCGACCACACGACTTATGCATTGTCTTTGAGGAGAAAGAAGGGAAACGGTAATGGAGACTAATAAAGGATGAATGCTTTTGAGCAAACATAAACTGTCCATACAAATGAATGTGCTAAATATTTAAATTATCCCCACTTCACGCAATTTCTATGATGAGTAATTGTTGAAGATTCGTAATTGCATGATCATGTAACAATAACATAATGATCAGAGTCAAGTGACAAAATAATTCAAATCCCCGAATTTACGATTCAAATGACAACGGAATGAAAACAAAAATTATGATGAAATGATGGAAAGCACCGCAGCGAATAGGTGACAGACCTGGACGCGAAAGGGAAGAGAAGGAAGGGACAAAGACAGCGCACGCTCCACTCATTTACATGAGAATAAATAGAATGAGAATTAGAGAATGAGAATGACAGAAGTAGATTTGAGGGAAATTGAGGAAAATAAACCGAAAGATGCAGACGAGTGAAAAGAAGGAGGTAAATGAAGAGACGCTAGACGGACAGACGCATAGGTATAGGGGTGCAATGAATTGAATAAATGAATGAGAAGTGTCTGTAGAGAAGGAGAGAAAGGACAGACAAACAATTCGCAGGAATGAGTTACAGGCTGAAATAATAGAAATCGACGAAAATTCAAAACCCCATTTACCCCTCCTATTTTTCTTCCCATTCTCCACTTCACACGCTCTATCTCATCACTGAAAATAAATGAGCTGCCTATTTACAGTAATCTATTCACCAATCAGAAATGTGTTGTTCAATTGCGTAATTTGATCGCAAGGTTTCGAAGTTGGTTTTGACGATGAAATTGGTCATTGTTGAAGCTCTTTTGTCAAATGAGCATTCGAATTTACAGCAACAAGAAAAAACACTCCTTTGCATAATTGCAAAAAAAACAAAAACAAGTTTCCCAACCGATAATTCTGTGGATACCTCTTCCTCCTTGTGAATGAGATCCCTGATGAGGTTCTGCCTGGGTCCTCCCGGCTGCTCGATGACTGGTTTCGACGAATCAATTTCCCCCGCAGCCACTAATTCGCTGATTTTCGTCATTCGAGACTGGTGTGCAACCGATCTGCAATATTCAAATGAGTACGCATGAATCGAAGCGGGAAACTCGATATCAATCACCCTAGGGAATGAGCATATAGTGAGTTTTCAATTTAAAAAAATAATAATAATAATAAATAAAAATGATAAATTCAACCTCAAGTGAATATCGAGCGTGGCTCCTTGGCCGTATTGCTGATTGCAAATGTTACAGCGGAATAGTTTCGGTTTGTCTCCAGTCAAAATGCCTGATGGAAGCTGCTTCAAAGCGGAGAGAGCCTGAAATGATCGAACGAATTCTAGACTGAAGCGCGTCTATTCAAGCAACATTTTTGATTATGAAAATCGAATAAATGTGCCAAATTAACTGAACCGATTGCGCGGAATTGAATGGAGGGATGGGTGAGAGAATGAATGGGGAATAGGCGAATGAATATGGAATGTGAATGAGCCCCTTCCCCTCTTCTCTGATTCTCTGAATTGTTGTCATCGTCCCAATTGCTATGATATGCTCTAGAACTTCTATGCAGATCCTGTGTTGCTGCATTCATGCGCAGTAGAGAAAGTCACAAAAATTTGTCAAAGCGGCTGAATTATGGCCATAAGCCGATTACGGTAGCAGAAGTAAGAGAATGAGATGAAAGGGAGCCAAATAGAGTGAGACTGAGACTCAATTGAAATGGGGAGAATTTGTCATTTGCGAACTGCAGGGTTTAGCAGTCAAATGCTACAGTTCAGTTCGTGCGACTTAAAAGTTTAAACAAACGATATCAATATTTTGAGAGTTTCCAGAATTGTGTGATTGATCGACTTTTGTCTAACTTATGAAATGTGTGAAACGCTATACGTTCTCTGAAAACTAATTCTTTCATCGTATAATCCTACGATTTTCAAGTTCAAAATGCTGTCTGGCTTTACGGTTGGAGCCTTTCGAATAAGGAAGGGAATGAATTGTGGAGTATGTTTGCACTGACACAGGCCCATTAGGCTCAAGCAATGATGAAAGAGAATGGAAATGTGAGAGAAGAGAGCGAAGGACAATCCTTCGTACAAACCGACAAACTAGCCATTATGGTATCTGCGCGGAGCGATCCAATGAAAAATCAACAGTTTCGAGTCGAAGTCAAGAAAATTGGTCGAAAATAAATTCGTCATTATCCAAAATGGAAAATTTCAGACACTTCTAAATTTGTGACTGCTCACCTTTCCATCTTCTCCCAACCAAAATTTATTGGAATTTTAGTCAACATAGGAAATGATTAATTTAATAAATGAAAAATTCCTCATTTTCTCCTCCCCTCTTCCCGAATATACTAATAACAGTCGAATAGTGATTTTCCATAATTTCTCCCTTTCTTTTTCTCGGACGATTTTCGCTTTCTCATTGTCTCTATGAATTTCTATGCAGTGCTTCTATCTCTCTGTTCTGCTTTCATGATTGGTGACACTATGGGTCGTTTCTTCAAATGAGAAAAATTTCACATAACTGAAGAACTGCACTAATCAAAATTTTCGAATTTCAAAGTCAATTTGCACTATACTAAAACTCGCTATTTATTTTGAAGAAATGAAGCTCTTAGAATAGATTACAGAAGTGAAACAAATAAAAAATTGAAAGTTGGAATCAGAGTAAGAATTTCCTTCTAAAATACTATAATATGAATTTCGCATCAGGGATGATCGATCGTTAATTTGGCTCATCATTTGATTTGTTGCATTAAGAAGTTACGTGAGAATATTGTCTGACCTGAGAACTGAGATCGACCGCTCCTTGTTTCTCCATGAGTTGTTGCTTGACTCGTTTGAGATGGTTGGGAGAGTTGAAATGCGCGTTTGCTGATTTTGCTGGGAAGGATTCCGAGCAGAGATCGCAGCGAGAAGACTTTTCGAGCGCGTGCTCCTGCTCCATGTGCGTCTAAAACGGAATGGCATTGATAAACAATCGAATTCGAATAAGTTATGAAGTGAAAGGTGGGAAATAATCCTACCTTCAACTCGTCAGCATCCGATGAGACCTTATTGCAGAATGAGCATTTGTGGGTTGTCGCGAATAAGTGGACTATCTGAAGTTCACTCGTTTCAGCTTTCATCCATTTCAAATATTCATTTTTCGTCTTTCATCATCACTTTTTTCATAATTTGGCAATTTTTGCATCCAAGTTAGTTTTATCTGAGTGAACTTTAAAAGGTTATTGACACAGACCTGATGCGATTGCAGTCCTGCTTCATTTCTGAACGCCATTGAGCATTGCGAGCAGCGATACGAAAATCCCCCACTCGAACCGTTGGCAGAGCTGAAAACAGTCTAATCAATGCTGTGTTATGACTCAGGAGGAATTTTCAATTAGCATTCTCCCCTTTGCAACAGCCGACCAATCGACTAATCGGTAATTAGTCGAATCGTAAAATTTCAATTAATGACGCCTTCATTTCACACTTCTTCACAACTGTCACCTTATCAATTTTATGCGCAAACTCACTCCCGATATTAATTACGTAGCAAAGCAAGTCGGGAACATAATTTTAGCCATTGCATCGAAATTTTCATTATAGTCTCATACAGAATGTTTTTTAATCATTTTTCTGTCGTGGCGATTCGACAAATTTAGAAAGGACACAGTGGTGGCTAAGAATCTGAAACAATCGATGCTTATGATTGGAGCTTGGATTGCCCACTTATTTTGCTAATAAGTCTGAATTCAAATCTGCAAAACTTAGTTTAATTCGATGGAATATGCGTACAAATTGCATTCTTATTGGCTCACGGAAATTGAGCGTATCAGACTATTAATAATCATGATTTTTTTCAAAATAATCTCTACGGTGTATAAATTGTTAATTAGAATAGACAAAGTCTGTTTTGCATGATATTGAAATTAGCGTAAAAATATTGTTTAAACTTCGAGATGTGCTCAAACCAGGGGGTAAATAGAATGGCAATTTCTGTGTCAGATTCTGACTTAGTCGGACAAGGGTTATTGTTTTGTTTGATCTTTGTCGCGAAATAATCCACTTCGCTTTTTAGTTTCTATACAATTTCTAAATTTCAAGACCAAATTTATAAGATAATTCATTATGAACAATCTGTCTAACATTTCTTCACTTTATTATTTTAACGTCCATATAAATACTGTTCTCTTTTCCCTTCACAGAGCCCCGTGTGATTCAACTGAATTCACCCTTTCCAAATCAAAACCTATTTTGTAATAAGTTATGCAATCTTCTGAAATAAAGAAATGAGAGAGTATATCCAGTTTTCTTATTTCTTTAGTCTTCATTCTTACCTAGCCAATTCGCTCTTCTGTACAGACAACAGTCTTTCGGCTGCCTGCTCGTTGATCTTGTGCTCCTGAATCGAAATTGAATCGTACTACCATTAAAATGCACAATGTTTGGAGAAATTCCCCTAGAGCAATGAAATAAGATAGAAAAGACATTTGACAAGGATGAATCAGTGAATATTACGAGAGGAGAGAGATGGAAGAAGGAAAATAAGCAGGATTGAAAAGCTGACAAATGAAAATACGAGTGAGATGAATGAGAGAAAAGGGAAGAAAGAAATAACAAAATGGTAACTGTGAATGGGTCTGGGAACGGTGAGATGGAAGGAAGATAAAGGTGTCCATTGAGAGAACAAATGTTTTTTCATTATTATTTGAAGAGTGACCAACTGTTATTCAATTCATTAAAATGGGGAATAACTTGAAGTTAGAGATTTGTAAGTTTCTAGATATGAAAAATCTACCTGTATGAGATGTTCAGCCAACTTGACTGCCTTTGACAGACACAGCGGGCACTGATCACCGTCTTCGTGTGTCTTTCCGTGCTCTTCTAATACTGAGACCTCTTCTGAAATATCGAAAGTTAAGATTTATTATTTAAGAATGAGATGATTATATGATTTTCTCGAAATATTTTATTTATCTAGATGATAGAGGGTCAATAAGTCATGCGTCTATTGAATGAAATATGCTTCCAGGAATAACTAAACTTCTGTCAAATTTATAAATTCGTTTCCCAATATTAATTGCGAAATTTTGCATTCGTTCAGAATGATTTCTTCTTCCCTCTTCTAAATTTCAAATTATTATCACACACTTAGTTGCGCAGCTCATTAAGGCGGTCAACTTCAAAGGCAATAAAATTAATAAGCTGAAGAAGCGCGTCGTGGCAAGTCGATGAGAAGAGAACACTAATGGGGGAGGGGAGGGCTAATGACTTCGAAAATACGGTAGAAATTGCTAAAAATGCCAGGCTTCTAAATGATTCCGCCCATTAGGTGAAATTGAACAAAATGTCTTCAATTCAATCTAAATAAAGCAGCCGATGCAACCAGATTTTGTTGAAATGTAGCAATTATGAACGAGGAAATTAGGCAATGTTTTGGAGGTTGTAATTAAAAAGTACACAGTGAATGCGCACCGAAACTAGTCACTTTTGAGGGAAAGCAAGAGAAACACACAGGGACATTCATTTAACTCTTTGAGACTGTCAGGCGGTGGTCGGCCAGTTACAAAGGACTGTCAATTGCGAGAGAGTATGAGGAATGGCGAGGCAGCAGTGATGCAGACAGTTAATAACTCTTGTTGAGGAGACGAGAAGCAGAGACAATGCAGGTGAGAGTCATTGGCAACAAGTTGCATGTTCCAAGTGGCCAACCAAATGAACGGCTCTTCTAACTTATTTCTATCCGAACGAAACTTGAACTGTATAGTCTAGTTTGGCCTAACCGTAAAATTATCAATTAGTCGGTGATTATTTTACGGTAGTTCGCTAAGTGTCTTCAAAAATCCCTATGATTCACTTGATAATTCATCAAAATCCTTCGAACGCTAGTTGAGTCACAGCCACGCACACATTCCTCCATTCTGATCATCTATTGCGCATAGTTCATTTGGCTCGTTTTATCTGCATTTCTGCACAGCGGTACCTCAAAGCTCTCAATTCTCTGCATTTGATCATTCTATATGCTAATTTGCGAGGCAAAAAATCAGGGGAGAATATGAGAGGAGGAAATAGAAGAGGAAGACAGAATAACGAGGGCAATTCAATGGAAACCAATGCAGCAAGTGATGGAATGAGAAAGGAGCGACTCAGCGACAAAGGAGAAGAAAGCTCGGTGGTGGAATTGATGAAATGAAATGGGGAGAGATGTAGAAACGATACAATTCGAATATTGATCGTCTTTACTATATTTTCTGGCATATCAAATTGTTGTACAATAATTTGTAATGTAGCAGCAGCTCAAGTTTTTTCATAATAAAACTGATCTTCGTCACGTCTAGATAAAATTGAACTCTGAACAGTCGTCCCTTCTAAATTTTTAACTATTTTCTGTCATAAGCGAAAATGTTGTAGTTAAAATTCGAGTGATTACAAAATATATATTAAAGCAGGTGGTGTGAATTTTCCCTTTCTTGCATTATAGTGATCAAGGCAAATATTTTGTTACCAATGAGCAATGTTCGGCGAACAGAATGAGTTTATCATTCTGATTTTCAGCATTTTGAAATTTTCGATTGTTTTCGAGTGAATTACGGTTGCCGAATCTCGTTCATCATTGTATCATTGGGACAATGGCTGATTCTTTGAAGTTGACGATAAAAAGGGCAATTGAGGGAAAGAGAAAGGGAACTTGGCAGGGGAATGAGGGAAATGAAACGAGATGGGAGAAATTAGAGGCAAATTGTGAATTGTAAGGCAGCGAGAAGGGCCGAGGGAACTAATGACTGTCATGGATGCAAAAAGCAGAGTGAATGAGCGAGGAAATTAGACTGGCAAAAGTGGTCAGGTCAATCGAGATTGAAATTTGCCATATTTTAAAATGTTGTGCATTGCTCTATGAAATAAGTTACTGAAATAAATTTCAACTAGAGAAGGTCAAAATTCCTATTCCAATTCTGAAAGAAAATCATTTCAATTGTCGTATGTCTCTAACAAAGTATAAATATTGAATGAACTAAAGTTGAGCCAATTAGAAATCTCATTAACATGTACAATTGGTAAAGGTTTCTCATTAAATAGCATTTTCGATGTAAGCTTGACAACTTGTATATTGTGAGCCACCATCCGAATGCTCGAATGATAAAGAGCGATTTAAACTTCTGATTCACTTTAAAAATACCGATAATAAGAATTTTCACGACAAATTGTTCATTAATGAAGTTGCTAAATTGTATACGCCTTGGCTCAGTTAATTTTATGTCACTTCTTTAGAGACAAAAGATGACTCTCAGAATATCCTTAAAATTTCCCTTCTTATAATCTCTTTGAAATGATTAATATTATTCTTCAATTTGATCTTTTCCTTTCATATTCCTCTCCAGCTTACAAAACATCGTCTCTCATGCAAGCACTGTGCAATAGATTTCGTAATGATTGAAAGAGTAAAACGATGAGAAAATCAGATGAAAAGCCGAGAAGAGAAAGAAAATAAAATGAGATGAGAGCCTGTGATTAGAAGGGTGGAAAGGAAGGAAAACAAAAAGTAACGGGCAAACGAAGTCAATAAATCAAATGGGAAGGAGGGGAAAGATGAGAAGCGAGCGAGCAACCGATCATAGCTAAGGATACGGTAATTCGACAAATAGTTGATTGGAAAGCTTATTTGAGAAAATTAATTAGATGAATAATTGTAGTACAACAACTCTTACTTGTGGTGAATCCGCAGCTTGCACAAGCGTACGCTGCATCTTCTTCCATTGTCATGGCATTCAGATCTGAAAACTGCCAGATAAATTGTTGTTTTATGGAAAATTATAAATTCTCTGCAAGTTTAAATTTCGTTGATAAATGACATGTGAAAAATTTTGGAAACGCAAATTTGTTGGCGATTGTTAATCAGAAATCATATGAAGACCAATACCTTGGGAATTCGAAGGAAACGTATGAGAATTTTGAAGAAAATGAAAATAGAGTCAGAAACATGAGAAAATCATGGAGCAAACAGACAAACAAGCTGAATTCCTGCAGCTCTAACACGTGAATCAATAATTGGAATAAATAGGGATTGAAAAAATCGATCGACGAATCGATCCGAAATGAATTCGATGCAGCAATTCGGCAATTCAACAATGAGCGAATTAACTCCCTTCCCTTGCATCTTTGCATTTCTCCTCTTCTTTTGTCCTCCCTCATTATTACACGACCGCATATACATATATCATACAGTTAAAAAACCAATCAACTCTTCCCAGCAGGAATCTCTGAAATATATTCATGATCCAACAAAATTCATTGGTAATCATATTGCTTCCACTGATAAAACAGTCTTATGTGGTTGATGGAAATTTGCTAAATCAAGAGATGCATGAATCTGGTTGTCGTCGAGTTCGTCGTGAGGACAAACTTTTTCTATTTAAATTAAAATGCATGTTGACGGAAATTGAACTTGTGTTCACAGTCTGCATTTACTTGTTGAATTCCGAATATGCAAATACACTTGATCCGAGCCTTCCTTCTATGAACGTACTCGGTCCGCAATCTGCACAGTGCTCATTCATATTTCGCATTCATTTCCCTTCTCGTTTCTTCATCTTCTCAATTTCGCGTCTTTTCACGGAAATTACAAAAGTCGCTCCTGGCGCACGCCTCTCACGAGAGAGAAAAAGAGAGGGGCCATTATCTAATTGTTATGAGAAGAGGAAATAGCGTAGAAATGAAGTAGAACGAGAGAAACAGACAATTGAAAAGACTGTTCTGAACAAATAGAGAATTCGAAGGCGAAAGATAAAGAGAAGAAAGGGGTAGAGAAATGAACGAAATGAGCAATCAGAAAGGAGATGGAAGAGAAAAAGAAGGGAAACTAAAGAGCCTGAGGCAACAATTACGGTGGAATGGAAGGAGCAGAGCAGAGGCGAAGGGAAAGCAAGGGGCCAATCAGAGGAGCAACCAATTTCCGACGAGTCGCGATTTGGAAAGGACACACTCTGACGACAAATTATGATAATTCGAGCTATTTGAGCTGAGCACAATGGAAATTGCTTACGAGAAATAACCGATATATTGATGAAGACCAACATATCATATCGATTTGATCGGATCGAATTTGGCCATTTCCCAAATTTTAATGCGCCAATGCCTCGAATGCGAATGCGAAAGAGAAGTGAACTGTGTGTGCGCTGCGCAAATTTATGACTAATTTGCATTGACAGAGAGACATGCCGACACTCCAAAGCTGTAATGAGGCGAGGGAGATAGCACAGAAATTGGGGAGGGGAACTGTTATTGCCTCTAATTTTGGTATAAGACCTCATAGCTTATGAGGCAAATGTGAGAGGCAGGAAACAGGTAATGAAAATGAACGATGAAATGAGAAATGAGATGGAGAAATGAGGGAAATTGACAGCGACTCCCCACTCAGCCCTCATTAAACAGTCCTTGTTTGGGGAAAGGGGGAAACAGCCAAACGCAGACTCAGTCGATCAGAAGATTTTCATTTCAATCAATTAGGCGCATGAATTGTGTGATTGTCTGTGAGATGGAGATGCAGAGAGAAAGAGCTATTCACTTTATGAGCAAATGGTTAATAGCAAAATGATCGGAAATAAAATGAAATGAAAACGATGCGGGACGCTAAAAATACAAATGAATAATAAACAAATCTGATTCATTTGGACGAAATCGCAGAAATTATGAGGAAGGGGAAATGATCGTTGAGTCAGCCACAGAAACAAGAAAATTCCGAAAATCGAGAAACTACGATACCGTAATAAATTTTAAATAGGAAAAGGATAAGATAAAATTTTTTAAAATCACAATAGTAATCAAGATGACCTCAATCTTTCGGAATAGGTAAAAATACAGTCGGTTGTTTCGTTAGCTTGAAAGCAAACTCTTATCAAGAAATGGACTGAGAAACTAGTGAAAAAGCAATGGACTGTGACAACGTTGAACTGTAATGTTGATTGTTGAATGTTATTCTTCGGAAGACAGCAGCAGCCATTATCTCGATGCTCCGTTTTCTTCAAATCAGACATCTTTTAATGCAAATTGTGGATGTCATTTGCGCATTCTATGCATTTGCCCTATTGCTCTATCGATCTGTCATTCCATCGTCTTTCACAAAACAATTTCATCTCAATTTCACGAGATCGCAAATTGTGATAAGTCGAGAGACAGAGTCTAACAACAGGCTTCATCATCAGATTCTGGTTATCGCATGATAAAATTTGAAAGCAGGACTGTTTCACAATTGGAAAAGTTATCTGATTTGTAATTCTGAAAATGAAAGTTAGCGATTTTGTTTGATTACTCATTGAAGATTGAAAATATGATTTCATCTAACTGTAAACGTGAAAAGCTATCAGGGTTGTTAAGGTTTTGAATCGAGAATTCTTAGAATTTCAGATTTTGGAAATCGGGTTTTTAAATTCAAATTGATATCCTTCTACAGTGTCGCAAAAGTCCTCACGTCAGATTAAGCTCAAAATGATACGCGTTATGGGAATGTGTACAATTTAAAAAAAAAATCATTTTCTGCCTTTTCAAATCTCAATCCTTGTATATGATAAATTCGATGAAGTTTAGATCAGTGTTTGAGGTTTACAGTCCTTAAATAATTTTTTTTGGTTTAATCAGCGAAATAGCTTTTGTCATACTCTGTAAGCTTGGAATCAGAATAAATATTCAAATATCAGGAAGTATCTTCGAATTTACGATTTTATGAAATTCCGAGCATCCTTATTTTTAAAACTTTTCTGAAGAAAAAATTAAACAAATTCTTACTCTCAGAATTTGAACTATATGAATAAGTTTGGCTTATTTCTAATTTCAACTCAGAATGAGTATTTCCTGTTACATGGCATTGTAATGCATCCGATTGAATGATTGGATGAAAAGATCGAAAAGTTCCCGCAGATTTGGGAGAGGCATAGAGAAGTAGAGATAATAGAGAGCACGAGTGTGGGAAAATGTTTGCGCGAGTAGGTCGCTCAAAGAACCGGTCAAAAGGATGGAATAGGAAGCTAGAGAGTGGGGGAAAACAGGAGGGGAAGAGACAGAGAATGTTAGATAGCACATGGATCGGAGTGGCTTGAGAGATTCCGACAGAGATGATAGGGAATAGGCATGGAGTGACAATGCAGGGACAACCAGAGCGTGCCTAATGCCATATATATTCATTCATCGTTTCTTTCATCCTCCTCTATCTTTCATCACATTTATTCGTTTTATTTCCATCATTCTCTGCCTCTTTCTGCTCTCTCGCTATCACCACTCTCAATTGCACTATCTCACTCTCTTCACATTCGCACCTCTCAAACACAGACTCATGCTGGTATTTAATCGGATCTGTAATAAATCTATTTATCGCCTAGAGCGTATTAGTTAGCATTCGAAGGATGGATAGATGGATAGTGCTAGAAAAGTAAGGCGAATCGGATGTATTTAGTTGCGAAGAGTCAAACATTAAAAATGAATGAAGGGAATTGGAAAATCAGAAATTGTATGTAATGTGCACATTTGCAGAGATCTTTCAGACCCAGACTAACTAGCCAAAATGTCTTTGCTACGATTTGCCAACTTGTCGGAATCGGAATTGCTAAATTCTTTAACTGACTAGTTGGTCTTCCGAATCTTGGAATGAAATCCTAAAGGCCTTAAATTAGGCGGGCAATCGGCCGAGTCGTCTCCTTAATTTCATCAATTCTTGTGCTGATTTGCCGGAAAACACAGACTCGTCTAATTTGGCGCCGTTTAGTCTTCCTCCCCCCGCTCCGCTTTATCTTCTCACATCACATCTCCCCGAGTCTCGAGTCTGACTGCTAAATTTCCTCATCCTGGGCCAAGATTTCTCAATTCCCAATTTTTGGTTGGCCTCTTTGATTGAAGGCGAAAAAGTTCACTCCTCTGTCAATGAGAAGGAAAAGCCGCACAAGGCTAATTGGAGACGGGAGAACAAAGCTGAAAGAGGAGATAAGAAGAGTCGAGGAATCGGGGAGAATTGGTGGACGCTACGTGTCCCTGGAGGCCGCGCTCGATTCGGCAGGACTATAGCTCTGCACAGCTCAGCCAGGGCAAGTTGGGTGATTTTTAAATCCCCAAAATAGGAAATGAGCAAACGAAGCGAGTAAAAGGGTCTGATGGCGAATCGAAAATTGCAATCAGCGAAAATGTGAAGGGATTTTGGAGTCACAAAGTCAAAGTCTGCTGACAGATTTAATGGAGAGCAGGGGAACAGTGCCTCGATTTCCCTCTTTCTCTGACACCGCACTCTCCACACAATCATTATAATCATTATTGTTACGCGGAAAAATCGAGCGATGGAATAGCGGCGAGGGCCTCTCGCATCAATTCTCCCAACCACACTCTCATTTCCAATCGTCAGCATTGCGATCTCCAGGAATTGATTACCGCCATTCACAGAAAAATAGCAGGTTAATTCGAAATGAAATAGTAATCAACCGCTGATAGAAGTGACAAAAATTGTGTCTACCGTATAAAATGAATTAGCAATTTGTGAGTGAACTCAACGATGACGGAAACGTAGATGAGGGCTGGGAAAATCAAAGGAAGTGGAGCTGAGAGGAAGTAGGAGAAGGGGGGATCAATTTCACTTAGCGTGTCTCCCAAAGAAACAGGAAAGAGGCGAGAATGAATGAATGCTAAGAGAGAAGAAGGAAGGGGCACGGTACTTCTCATTCTCATTCTCCTCGTCTTTGTCGCCTGTTTACCGTTTCTTTGTCTATTCGATCGACAAAAACACAAAACGCTGCTTAGCGGAGCTTATCCTAGCAAAATCGAGATTCACTCAATTTTCGAAAAGTTGGATATAAACTGAAAATCGCAAAGTATCGGAAGAGGCAGATCCTGAAAACAAGATACTCTTTCTATGCAATAATTTGGCTCTTCTCATTCATTGACTCTGCCTCTCTAAATTTCAACTCTGCCAGATTGCTCCCTTGATAGACCTCTTCTCGAATTGGACTGGGCCTGCATCCATGTATTCAAGCTCATCAAAATGGACAAATTTCAGTGCAAAATACGAGCAATGCATAGATCATTCGCTGAGTTGCAAACATATCCAAATGCTAAATCGTCATTGAGCTAAACTAAATGATCGAAATTTTTCTAAAACTCGCTAAACGTCGAACTTTTAATGAGCAAATCCTCTACAGTTCGAAGAAGTGTCCTTGCAATTTTCCAATCCGCAAAGATTTTTTCTGAGGATTAAAATGGTCGATGTTAAATTTTCAAGGGCAAATGCAGATCATAATAAGAAGTGAAATGAAGAATGAGAAATTAGGGAGGGGAGCCAAATTGAGGAGGTGGGGCTATTTGAGGCTGAGAAAGATGGGATCAGTCGAATTCGCACTGACAGGTGCGAACTTCGCATGAAACTCGAAGAAATTAGAAGTTTGCTCGAAATTTCAAGTAATTGTTAGTCGAAATGTTGCCGAACGAGAGAGTGAAGGAAGTTGCGAGATTGCAGAAAGATTGAGAGTTGTTAATGGGCAGTTGAGACATTGCTGAAGTCAATGAATCATGCACAAAATGGTGGGATTATTTAACGAAAGGCAATAAACGAGGCAAATTGACTAGAATCGGAGAGCAGAGCAGACAGTTCGGCTGGCAGGGAGTAAGGGGGAGAGAGGAGGACGTAGGTTAATGGGGAATGTCCTTGCACATGCAAATGACAATACACAATGCAGAAAAGCAAAGCAGGACTGCAATCGAATGATCGAATGGGGACAAACGAGAGGGGAAGGGGAAGGAAATGCAGAATGAGATGGGAATGTAAGCAAATACTCGATCAAAATGAATGAATTCAAATGACAAATTGCAAATTGACGCTGATTCAGATCAACAACGTTTAGACAATTTGAGATGGTTGAACAAGTGTGAGAAAGGCTAGGAATTTTGAAAGGTATCCCAACTTGGCGATGTAGCTCTGAGGAATGACGACCGTAATCTGCATCTGCACTGCTCTTCATTTATTCGCCAGTCATCTGTCAGTGTCTGTCTCTCTGCTCATGTTCCTCAAACAATGCGCGATGAGCCTCTCTTCTCTCCCTCTTCCACACTCTCTCGTCCTCATTCATTCCATAACCCTCGATATTCGTGTGCGTGTGTGCTAACAAATAAGTCCGACTAACAAATAACTTGTGACTCTGTCATTTTCCTCTCATTCCCTTATTCCCTTTCCCTTCCCCTCACCTTCTTCTTTTTCTTTCTCTCTAACTCTAAATTTCCCTCAAAGACGTGAATTGTGCGCATTGGGGCATTACAGACAAATCGCGGCCGATGCGTGAAAAGTGACACTGCCTAATAGGATAGTAAAATTGGGAATGAATGATGAATGAATTCAATGAAATAGAGGAGACATGACTGGGAATTCGGAATCGAGTTGCAATGAATGGACTCGGTCGTAGTTAATCTGGAGAATCAAACATAATCATCGCAAATTGAAGTCATACTGTAAATGATGATCATGAAACTTGTTTCGGGAGAATTTGTGTAAGTTCACGCAGCCTGAATAGTAGACCAGCAACATCATAATTGGCTACTCTTCTCGCTTACAAAAATCATTGGATTAGCCATACCGAATTTTTAGCGAAAGTTTGAAATTTTGCAAAATTACGTATTTCTACCAAGTTGTTTTGATAAATGCTCGCATTTTGTTCCTCTTTTAATTCGATCTTTGCGCTGTTAAAGATATCCCAAGTTAGTCAACAAGTTATTAGGAGATAAGCTCCGAAAGTCAGATAAATTTTGGAAGTTCAGAAATTGAGCTTTAGTAGAAATCTTCTAATTCTAATGAGAAATGTTGAAATGTTTTGATTTTACGGGGGGAATGAGAGATCTCGAACAAGTTGTTCTGGTTGATTGTTGAACGACTGAAAGCTGATTTGATGGTTGTGGGATGGAAAGATGAGTGATAAAACTGATAAGAAAGGGGTGATTAGCTCAGAATCGGATGAGGGATCAGGAAATAGCAGGGCAGCGCTTATTAGGCAAATGAAATGAAATGGACGTTCAAACCTCAGCCCCTCTGTCCAGCTTATGCCTGCTTCTAGCAGACAGCGTTGCAAACTGCACAGCCTCGAGCAAGGCTCGAATTAGGCAATAGGCAATGAAGCCGATTCATCATATTGGGCCTCAGAGATTTGACTGCGATGAGAGAAATAGAAGGCAGATTCGAGAAAGACAGGGAAAGGAGAGACAAAGAGTAAAGTCGCCAGCCAAGCAGCATGCTGGAATGAGGCAGATCCAAAGTGCCGAAGTGAAGGCAGAGGCAGAAATGAAGACATTTGAAGAAGCTAATTTGGCAGGGAGGAAGAGTCAGACAATGCAAATGCAGGCTGAGATTGGTCACAAACGAGTTGACGATTGGAATGAAGCGAAAGTGGAGATAGGGAGGGAGAGTGAGTTATTCTGTTGAATTACCTGATTGACTGTTCGGATTGGTGCTCATCGGCCAGGTCGACGGCTCGTGACACGTCATGTGAGCTGAAATTTGATTTTTGTGAAAATGCCAAAGAAAAATTTTCTAAAATTGCCATTAATAAATAAATTACCGCGACAGTATTTCATGAAATCTCGGAAAGACTGCTGATCTTCGATTATACAATGATAATAAAAGCTGAGCCTGATTGCTTTGACAAGAAAAAAGGAATGAGATTCTTGCTCGCTTTGTCGATTGCATTGTGCTGCACGATTCTCTCCTTCATTCCCCGAATTCTCCCACAGTTCTGTTCGATTCGATTCCTTCAAATTCCCTTATTTCCCCGTATTGTCAATTTCTCCTTATTTCTCTTCATTCTTCATTCCTTCCCATTTTCTTTCCAATCGCACTTTGCATCAAAAGCTGAGTCAACATTATTTGAACTGTGAAAGAGAAGGGAGAGGCAAGCAGCTCGCAGCGAATGAGGCGATGAATTTGTTGATGACTCTGTCTATCTGTCGTCTATTTTCTCACCTTCTCACCGTATCCCTCACAATGACTAGATCGAGCGAAATTAAGCCTCAATCAAACACATAAAAGCAGAGCCAGAAATGGAAGAGTTGAGGGAAGACAATTTGGTGTGATCCTTATCAAATAAAGTTGAGGAATCTATACAACGAATGAAGGAAATAATGCATCGCTATCATACACACACAATAATGAATGAATGCAAATAGATTTCACTCATTTCTCATTTCTAGCTACAGTATACTTCGTTAATCAACATTTTGCGAGAGATACGGTAGCTGATGAATGTGAAATTGATCAGGCGTGAAGTAACTGGAATGAATTGGGGATGATATTAGAAGAAATGAACAGGAAGGAGGAGACTCAACTGCAAATAACTATAAAACTAAATGGCTGAAGTGAATGAATATGACAGTGAATGAACGAATGAAGAAATGAGGAGAGTCTGAGGTCGCAATCAGTCGAATACGCAAAACTGCACAAATCACGAAGAAGAACAAGGAAAAAGTGGCGCCTACGGACAAATCAACCAACTTACAACAAAAGGATGGCGCTTTTTATGCATTTTGATAGATTTACGTTTCGCAGATGACCTTCAGTTTATAAAATCTGCAATCAAAACTACATAAAAATTCATTTAGTGAAATAAGCAAGGTTCAAATTGGCTGAGGAAAATGCAAAGGGAGCAAATTAGCGGTCGAAATGCAATGAAATGAAAATGAATCGAATGCGAATGGGCAGCGAATCAACCAGTCATTATTATTTGCCTCTTTAAACCTAAATTTCAAGGACTTTCACCCTCGTAATGACTATTGCCTTTGCTTAATAGCGTCGTCCAAATTAAGCACCAAAAATGAGCACGATCAAATAAGGTCTAATTTATAGATTTCGTTGAGAACTAAAATTAGAGGCAATTTTAAATTTCGTTTAAAATATCGCAGTTTTCTGCAGACTGGATATCGTCTAACCGTCATTTAATGAATTTGGCAATAACAAAGATATTACTTTCAAAATCGGCATATTGAGATAAAGTTAATGGTGCACAGAATCGAATGAAAAATGTGCACGTCGTATTTTCAATTTGTTGTCAAAATCGTTATTTGAAGCATTGAATCTTCGACAATTCTTCTGCCAACAACACGCTAATTTCAGTACTTCAAAAGTGCACGGTATTTGATCGTTTGTTCGCAATAATGCTGTTCTCATTTATTTTCTTGCTAACTCTAACGCGCGAACATTCTAAAAGTCGATTTAAATTATTGGAATTTTTAACAAATCAAGCAAGAAAGGACAAGTTCATAGATGAAGTGGAGGAATGGAGAGAATCCACATAAAGAAGGATTTGTTTGATTGATCGAGAGAAAGTCTTTTATTTACGATTTTATGTTAATGAGAACGAGAGGCTAAGAGTGCAGGGTGCAAAAGGAAGGGCAGACAGTTTGCTGGAGGCTGCGACTAAGGACAGTCTCAATGAGGATGGATATGCAAAGAGGCAACGGGCAAAGAAGCAAAAGACTAAACCGATTGACCTATTCAAGCAATCCAAATTAGGATTTGGGCATGAGAAATTCAGAAAAAAGAAGTTAAAAGGTAAACAGCTCTCATAAACCTTGGGAGCATGAATTTCTACAGTGAAAAAATCACTTATGATTTTACTATCTCGGTAATAACATCAGCAGCAATTGAATGAACTTACTGATGCAATCCGGCTTGTTAGCGGCTTCGTAGTTGCATAAACGACAGACGAACAGGAGAATAGGCTGTCTGAGGGAAGTTCGGTGGCTGACAGAATCGCAGTGCTCTTGCAGAGATGAACCACTGAACATCTTGCATTAGTGACTGACTGACTGACTGATTGAGTGAATAAATGGAATGCAGGCGCAGACTAACTGTTGAATTGCTACTAGCTAAGCCTTATTTACGTCAGTATTTCTGCCAACATAAGCCGATCCGAGTAAGTCCGAACGAGTCAACGATTAACCAGATTATCTCAACCAACCCAGGCGATTCCCCCTTGATACCTTGCCAGATACCGGCTGATGCCGATTACTTGTGCTGTGTACGAAAGTCCAATTCTTGATTCTTCGGAGTTTCAAAATATTTATCCGAAACGTGACGGACGGAATGAAATTTCCTCTAATTTCGTATCTGATTTTACAATTGCAAATCGCATTCCGAAGTCTTATCGCCAGTTATTTGATTCTCGTCTTAGATCAGCAGGTCTCTGGATTTGCGCATTTCTCCCCGAGCCCCTCGAGAAGAGCGCAGACTAAATGAGCATTCCCCTGTTGTTTGGCTTTCGAATCGTAGTATCAACAGAATTAGTTAGATATCGACCAATTTGCGTATTTCTAGGCTCTTTTACAGGCTTATTTGCTAGTAGACAATAACAGTTTTAAATTAAGCACGGTAAGCGAGGGGCTAATTCGGAAAATTCGTCAAAATTTACACATTTCAACATAAATAGTCTCATGGTTTAAGGTTTTGTGCATTCAAAAATAAACAAAATAATTTTAAGCGCTTCATCAGATTGATGTTTTTCTTGGTATAACTTTACATAAGTCGCTTATGAATGTTCAAGCTCATATTCTCTTTGCAGATTTGCAAATACTCTTTGAAAAGTAACTCTAGTTGAAATTTGTGGAGTATTTGATAAATCATCACCATTTTATACTAGATCATATAATTTTAGATAGTTCAAAAATTGATATTATTTCGCGGACTTTCAAAGCCTGATTAGCCTAGCCTGTTGTCGTAAACTGAGCTGATTTTCGGATTATACGTAAAATATTCGACTAGTTTCTGAAATTCGAAAATTAACCGCTCGTATGTATGTAAGCAAACTCCTATAAGAATCTTATCTTCTTAAGTCAGAGTTGAGCAAATGAATGGACATATAAAAATTATTTGTAGTGATTTTTACTCCTAATACAAGTAATAATAAACATTCTAATGCTGGTTTTATATGAAAACGTGAACAATATTTAGGTTGAAATGGTTCATTTTGTTTTAGGTTGGGTTAAGCAATTCTTACGAAATCATTCGATCCTTATTTTTATGCTAATGTGAATATGAAATTATTTTGCACTTTTAAAAGACCTCCTGTATTATATACCGTCAAAAGACCGACACTGCCTGTAAAAGACACCGTCTCTATTGTCTTATTTCTCCCCTTTGCCTATACTCCTTCACCCTAAAATTCCGTGTATAATACAGAAGATTTTTTGGGAGCTCAAAAATTTTATGATAAGTTAAAAATTACATAGAAAATCTCTTCCCCATCTAGACTTGATCTCTATCTATTCAATAACCATTTCTTATAGTAACATTATGGCATGTTGCCAAAAATGTTGTTATTTTCTAAAGAATCTTGTAATATTCGCATGCAAACCACTACAAATGTTTATAAAATTTCCAAAATTCTGTATTAAGGAACGTAGATAAGAGGAGCATAGCTGGTAAATTTTACAAATAGTGGTAGTGGTTTAGTTGCGAGTTTTACAGAAAATCATTTTTGACTTAATCCCAGTTTTAGCTAAATCATTTATGGGTAAAGACTGAAGCATTATTTTCAAAATAGTTCACTAACTCATTATCAACCTTCAAATCTTATAGTTTTTTTTCTTTTAAATGACGAAGTGAATTTTTTACCTAGTGATCACTTCCTGACAGACTCTGCAATAGATTTGGAAGGGGCTTTTCGTATTGCAAAGTCGAAAGAGGGCTGAAGTGCCTGTAGTTCCTTCGCGAATGTGGTTCACCTGAAATTAATTTGCATAATTAACTTAATATAGGAGCTAATTATTATCCCAATTAGCTGATTGAATAATTAATGAGGTATGATGAAGTATCGAAGTGAATTCATCGGTAGCTCCTGCTCGCTCCTTTCTCTTCTCCTCATTGCCTAATGCCTGTTGATTGGCCGACTCCTCCCTCCTTTCTTCCCTTCGTGTCTTTCCTTGCCTCACAAATTCCGTCGTATTCATTCATTTATCGCTCCGCCCATAAATTTCTTTTCTTTTTACTTCCAATAGCAAATGAGACTTCATATTAGCAAGAGGAGTGAAAAAATATGAAAGGTGCTACAGAAATTGATATTTTTAGTCTTTAGCCAGATTCAAATTGAGCTAAATTTGATGGTAATTGTTTTGACTTGAAAAATATAAAATGACCTTAGACTCTACAACTCAACTCATCAATGAATATTAAGAGGCTTTGCCTGAAGGAGAGAAGACGAGTTTTACAGGTGCCGATTGTTCACGAAAATGACCTCGGAGAAAGAGGAGAATACGAGGGAAGTAGAGGGAAACAGAATCCTAATCGCATAATGAATGCGTTAAATAGAAAATGGCAAAGAATGGAGAAGGCAGATTAAATGAAAAGCAACGAGAGAAGAAGAAGGCTCAAGGTAACCAGATCTGAGACTCTAAGACTGAATGACTGACTCTCAGCATCGTAAAGGTGCCACATCAACTAGGAACCCAATAGAATTGGTCTAGAGTAAACAACTTCAAAGGCCTAAAATCTGTAAAATTGCTAAAATCATATGAAGATCGGGATATACAAATGTGTACAACTATCATTTCCTGAATCATTTCCATTTCCTCTCGATTCCTTTGCCTGTCATTCTTCTCTCGTTAATATGCGCGAATCATAACAATGAAAAGGAGATTTGCAGACGCTCAAAGAAGGCGATAAAAGAAGGGAAATAAGGGAAGAAAAGAGATGACCGGACATAAAAAAGAAGGGAGGGACTGTTTGCACAAATAGTAAGGGATGAGCTAAAGCATGGCGGCTAAGCATTGATCTGTCAGATCTGCCTGTAAGGGAAATCAGACAAATCCCGGAAATAAACATGATTGTGACTGACATGCATACGCATGCATGTTTGCATTACTGCTGCTTTTAGAATTCCATCAAAAAGGAATTAGAACTGCAATTGTCGTGCGGCAAATTTATGAATTCCTACATTGGATGACTAATTATAGCAATGGATGGATACAGTATGCCTGTCTGCGAATGCTGACTGGGGAATTCGAGAATTCCAATGAAATGCACAATCAGCAATGTAGTGCGAAGTGTTATGTATTTGAAGGCTATTGTCTGTCTGTTTCCGTCTTTGTGCACAGAGAGAAATCGTATCGCTGAATTATGCATAAAGAGCGAATTTCAATCGCAAACCAACAGCCCATAATATAGGAGAAGCAATTGGCTGTGAGCAAGAATGCGAGAAGAAGTTTTTGGATTGAAGAGAGTCCAGACAGACTGACTTCGCCTCCCCATTCCCTTTTGTCATTTGCAGTTGTCGAGTTGCAGAGTTGTCGTATCTCCTGACTAATCGTCCTTTCCCTTTCCCAAGCAGCCCATTCATTGATGATTGTCAAATGAAAATATCGAGTTTCGAATCGAATCACCAGAAAGCAAAATGTGAATGAATCAGAAATAAAGACATAGACAGTGACATTACTAATCGCAAATATTACTGATTTATCAAATGTGAGCATGACTTTAGAATGGGAAAAGCTTAGGCGCGTAACATTCTTGGAAGATATCGATAAAATCGATTTAAAATCCCCTCAGTGGGTTTATGGTATCGCTAAAACGAAAAAAAAAAAAACGTTGAAGGAATTAGTTTACCGTTTGAACTTTCTGAATATGTTTGTCAGTTCTCATATGCAGTTGGAAATTCGCCTTGAGTCCAGTCGAATAAGGACAGAGGAAGCAACGGAATGAGCCATTTGTCATTGATAGATCACCTTGAGCAGGACGGGATCGATCCTGAAGTTCGAAAATATTGTTATTTTTGAGGTTTAGAAAAGAATTTAGTTTCCGGGCTGATCTTCATCTCGTTTCTATATTTAGATTTCATCATTTTTGACAAGTAGGTGTGCATTATTTCTTCAGAATCTCTAATTTTCTTTGCTCTACTTTCATTTTCTTATTACCTTCTCAGCATGCTCGAGAATTTCTTTAGAATCGTCGGTTGAATATGATCCGCAAACGAGGCAGACAAATGTAGTGTCTCCATCAGGAATCGGCGATCGAGAGGTTGGTGGACATGGAAATGAAGCCGCCGCGGCTAAAATAATAAAATAGTAGTTTTTCGAAAGAAAACTGCACAGTAATTCATACCGATGCTATTAGGCAAGTCCTGAACAGCGTGCAGGTGCTTGTCACTCTGCATGTGAATGCTCAGGTTGCCCTTCGTCGTTGTGCTGTATTTGCAGAGTTCGCATCTGAATATTGTCAGTTTCATCCATTATTATCGATCAGATCTACCTGTACGGTTTATATCCGCAACTATAGCTTTCTCCTCGACTTAATTTCGGATGCACTCGATTTTCAAGACAGTAAATGCATTTGATCTAAAAGAAATAATTGACTTGATCATTCCACAGTTCTTCAATGGGACCTCATTTTCGGCGTGCTTCTCCTTCATGTGAATCTCCAATGTTTCTTGATACTTATAGTGCCAATTGCATTTGGGGCATTTTAGCGTTTTCGAAGTGTTCCTGAATTACTGATTACTGAACTACTCTTCTTCCTTCTGACAATGCAACCTCATAGCACTGAATCCGGTAGCGAGAAAGTCAGGCTGCATGTGAATTGGCTGCTGGCCGATGACTGCCTCGAGTCCGAATCCGGCCATTCCGCTGGAGGCGGCCTCGTCAAACTGACTGATGGAAGGCAGACATCGTTCGAATTGAGCTCGGACTGCTTCGTCTTCTACAAAATTGCCCAGTTTTGACTTGATAAGAGAATATCTTCTCTTCTTACGGCATCCAGCGATGGCACTCTCAGACAGTAATCGGAGTATTTCCGTAGGATCTGTTGGGGCAGGTGACGATGAATCAGAATCTGAACAATGTCATTGTTGTTTATTAGTTTTATTTAGAGGATCAGAACATTTTTCCCACTCCTGATTTCATATTTTTGGTATTTATTTTACAGGTGTCTTTGAAACTTCAATGAAACGCTGTGCAGAGTTCTAACGGCCCGACCCGTATTTTGCGGGCCAGACTGAGAGCATTTGAACTTCGTACGGCTCTGATTTAGTATGGAATTTTTTCTAAAATATCTTTAGCTACTAGACATTTGATGCATCCTGTAATTGCAAACTGCGATTTCTAGACTAATCTATACAAGTTCTCCTATCTTAAACAATTGATTACCGTTTTGCTGTTCCATTTGCTTGGGACTGTCGAAAGGCATGAGAACCAGTCGAGAGCCCGTTTCGATGTCTGACATCAAGCGCTCATTGTCAACACCTGAAATGCAAAATTCGGGTCTTCAATCATCCGAATAAAAATAGATAGGAATTTACGATAAAATTAATATCATGATATTTCGGATTGAAAAATGAATGAATATGAGGCTGGAAGGATATGAATGCTTTCTGGCGATCATAACAATCCGATGACTAATCAATCTGTTGATCGGTACCACGCAAAAGTTATCTTGACTATCGCGCATATTGAAAACGGCTAGGCTTTTATCTTCGTCTGTGATGAGACGAAATGAAAATTCATTATTAATTCTAGTCCACTATAAAAAAAAATTTAATAAAAATCGCTATTAAAATATCGCGACAATCTCGGATTTTCCACACTAATGCCTTATTAATCACGACCCGAATAAATTTCGTACGAAATAGAAAATTGATTGAAATTAAAACAAATTAGTCATTTAGAGATATTTTAAAAATAGTTTTTCGATTTTTTGCTTAAAGCTTTACTAAATCGTAAAAATATTAGTAAAGAGCAGATTATTGATTCCCCCCAAAATATTTGAAATTTATCTGGAACTTTTTGTGTCAATAATAAAGTAGGATTAACGAGATTTTGCAGAGAAAGTTCAAACACGAGATTTCTTCAAATATTCGATCAGTGCCTTATCTATAGGCTTAGTCACTAAACCTACCGCCTTGAAACCCTAAGCGTACCAATTTATAATAAGGTCTGCTGAAGCTTAAGGAATCAAAGGGCTATGGAATTTATAAATAAGCTTTAAAAATTAATAAATTGAAGTACATGATATTTTCGAAGAAAAATCTAAATAATTCGCAATGATAAAGATAGGAAAATGAAATGTCGGAAGTTTTAACTAATGAGATGGAATTTTATTATAGCTCTTAGTTCCAATAAACCATGTGGTATCAATTAATTAACGTTTTCTTGAGAGTCGAGTCAATGTTTATGCAAAGAAAGAGAAGTAAGAGAATTCATCCAACTCAAATGCAATAATTCCAAGTTTTCCAAATCTTCGAGAAATGTAATAATGACGGCGATGCAATTCAGTCAGGAATATGATTGAATTTCCCAATTACCGTATTCATTCCAAGAAGCTCTTTCTCATTTGCCAAACTTCATAGCGGCGGCATCGTTTTTGATTACGCCAACTCTTTGCTTTCAGCCGAATTTTTGCACGTTTCGGTAGAAATTATTCCAGGTGGCACATTATTCTAGTAATGTTTTGAGATTTCATCCAACTTCACAAAAAACGTGGAAGAAAATGGAAAGGGAGACGAAATAGTGACAAGATGGGAAATGCACATTTTACGATGCAAATCAAAAGGACAGTTTATGAGTTGTTAGCTCCCAGAATAGGACCAGAAAAGCACGGGCGAAATGCCGAATTATAGCGACAACTTTGGTTTTATTATGGAAATGTGCGTTTTGCCAATAAAACAATGAAAAACGAGTCAGATTTCGGGCAATTGTTTTAGCTCATTCACTAACAAATTATTCGAGAAGCTTACGATAAGAAATGTGAAAATCGAATGAAGAAGTTGGCAGATTTTATAGAGAAGTGGAGAAAGTAAGGTGCATATCTGATTCCATAGATATGCTACAAGTGATTTGGCTTATTATCGGTGCATATAATTATAGACAATCCGATATCTCGAGATTAAAAGCAGCCAGATCAAAGACATTTCTGCATTTATCCTTAGCATTTCGGTCTTCAGACTTAGAAAAATATGGTCATGTTTCAAATTATTTTAGGTATTAAAATCCTAATTTCACGTGCAAACTGAAAGATGAACGAATCTTGTACAACTTACAAGAGCTTTGCAATCGGATTACGGTAGTATTTCCGAAATTAAGGGATTAAATTTTCAGGATAGGGAAGCTGGAACTCATAAGCAAAACATGATTATTACGCAATAATGGAAAATGGAGGAATTGAAGCAGGAAGGGAGAGAGAAGAGGGGCGGTCGTCAGAATAGACAAACCTTATTTGGTAATAATTCGGCAGAAATGGCTGAAATGGAAGGGAATAGCAGAAATGGCATGGAACCAACTACGACAATCGACAATTCATTATGATTACCCCACTTCGAAGCATGAGCATTCAGGTAAAGCAGCCCAAATTGCAGAGAGAACCAAAAATAAAAGGGCAGTTATTCCGAAACCCCCACCAACGGACAAATTATATTCCCTCGGGCCACTGAAGCTTGAAGCACACCTCAAATTACTCTTGAATTATGATGCAGTCCTTCAATCAAATTCAATCCTAACCTAGAACTCGAGTATTATGTCTACTAACACGATAAATAGCTATGCAGACACAAGAATCAGTTTGAAATATTGAGATATCCAAATGATAACAATTTTCGTAAGTGAATTTAATCACAGAAACCACTGGAAATTCACACGTGCAATAGTAAGATTCTTCTTGCATTTTCTGTTAGAAAAAAATAGAATTAGATGTTAAGACGATTAGCCAACTTTAGCTGATTAATTCACCCGAGTCGTGATTTGTCGAGCTTAACCTTCTGCTTAGATTTTGTAAATTCCACAAAATACAGCACTAAGCCGACTGCAAAA
Source organism: Diploscapter coronatus (assembly GCA_964036155.1). Taxonomy (NCBI): domain Eukaryota; kingdom Metazoa; phylum Nematoda; class Chromadorea; order Rhabditida; family Rhabditidae; genus Diploscapter; species Diploscapter coronatus. Next base: position 40,825,596 of record OZ038423.1, read on the forward strand.
ATTACGTTCTAGGATAAATAGCGCTTTGAAATGCCGACAAATAATAGCCGATTATCGAAAGATTTCTGCACTGTCCATCGAGTAATTTCTTACTTACAAATATTTGCGTATCTTTTCAATTAGTAAAGGTTGTTGTGAACTGTTTGAGGAGTTTCTTTTTTAAATTGATTTGCAATTTAGAATTATCTGTGCCTAAATTTGCATCTAAACATGATGAAAAAGTTCATAATTTCAGTAATTGACATCGAACACACTGAATTTCTATGTCGAACTTAAGATTATCGCTTTTTCTTATCAGAATATATTGATATTAAAATCGTATACTAACTTTGGCACACTCTGTACAGAAGATCATTCAACAACATTGAAAGTCAATTATCAGTAGAAATTAGAGTGATACAATACCGTAAGGAATAGTTACACAGACGAAGTATAGGAGTCGAATAAAATTAATGAAAATATTTAAATAGTCATGAGCCAAAGCGTTGCTATTAGAAATGAAAATATATTTCGCATAAAAATTATTCATCTCTCATTAGAAAAAGAAATGAGAAGGGTATTTAAGAGGGAAGAGGAAGAAAGACAATGAAAATGCAGAAACGAAGAGAAAGGCCGAAATGACAGGATATTAGCTGAATGAATGCAGAATGCTCGAATGAAGCCGCAAAAAGACACGTAGGAAATTATTAGAACGAAATTTGCAAATGAAATTTCTAATTACGAAAGATAACATTTCGAGTGAAAAATTGATGTTTAAAAATAGACACGAGTAAGAAAGTAAAGGGATCTAATTTCCAGACTTTCTAAATTCCCTTCGGTTCTATTGGAAGATTGAAATTTGGAAATTACTCGCGAAAGAAGTGAGTAGGAGAATAAGAAGTAAGGAGGCGGAATTAGAAGGCCCTTGGGTTGTGTGATTTCGTATTTGGTCTCTTTCTCTTCCAACCCCTTACTTCGCCTCTCTCAGGATTTAATGCAATCAAGCTGAGGAAGCCGAATTAGCTAATTGTTGGTAGCTGAGAAGGCAAATTCAGGAGGGAAGATGACAAGCGAGCAGACATGATTGAGAGAGAAAATGGAAGTTCGAGACTGACTAGCAAAGAATAATTAAAATACAGGTACAGGCGGATCGGAAATTTGAAGATCAACCAATAACGTCAGGATTTAGAAAATTTCAAAACATAAATCAAACTCAAAATAAATTACTTTTAGAAATTTTACATTATTTTAGAAAATATTTGAATCTATTATAACAGGCAATTAATCGGAATTACGATATTCAAAATAATGGATATAAATTAGAAAACCATGCAAGCTTCAATCTGTTTCTGTAAAGATTAAATTCGACAAATAATTTAGAGGGCTAAAATTTTTAAAATTCAGTTGCTGTATGTCAAATTTTTGATCATCTATGTATAGTCAGATCTTCGAAATTACTGTTGCATTTCCAAAGTTGGGCGGAGTTTTATGAAGAAGAAGAGGAAGAGAGCTTTATGAAGAGAGAAAAAGAAAGGGAAAACAGGATGGAGTTAGAGGGATTTGCAGGCCGACGACAAATTCACGAAATTATCATAACTCGGCACAAACGAGGGTCGAGTCGAGCCGGCTGCGGGCAAATAATGCGCAAATTTGTCGAGCGGAAGACCGCTAAATTGTATAAGCGAGCTGCGACGCCTCGGCCCTCGGCTCATTCGAATTTGCCCCGCTTATTACATAAGCAGTCAGAAGCTGAGAAGCAGTTAGAAGCAGTACTGCATGAGTTAGTCTAGAAAGGCAGGGAGGCGAGAATCTGACAACGACGAATTTAGCAAATTCGAAATTCGAATTCGAGCATTTGGCAGATAAAAATGTTAGCGAAGACGCGAAATGAGCGATGCAAAATTGCGCGCCCCGACAAATTCGATGAACGGAAAACAGCTAACTGCCACAGGCAATTCTCGGAGAGACTACCGTAATCAACCGAAATGCCAATTCAATTACCCGAGTAAATTCCTCGCCGCTTATCACACGGAGTAAATTTGTGCTACGAATTTCGGCAATTCTCAAATTGTGCAAATTTCTGCATAGTTCTTGCTAGAGAAGGGCTGACGACTATGTCTACGAAGATTAGACAGAACTCTGATGATGTCCATTGTATCACAATATAGATGACAAGTTGTGAAAGTTCACAATATTAGATGAGAAAAAAGACACTTGGTCAATTGCTCCTCATCCCGAAGGGCTGCAGTGGCGGTCAAAAGTTTGTAACAGTCACGATTAGGAATTCAGCCTAGACGTGCCCGAGGTTTGCACATCCTCATCACCGCTCCGAAATGTGCCGGTCTGTTCCAATTTTGAAATTTTAAAACAATTTTTTGTTCAGATATGAAAATATGAAAAGCCGACCCATCCTCGCTCGTTCCCGTCCCACAAAATCGAATTGGGCATGTCTGAGTCAGTTTCTACACTCATATAATGTATGTGAATCAAATTTTAGAAAATTTGACCAGAATTTACGTCTAAGTGGACCAAATACATATTTGTGCAGATTTTCAGCTAAATTGATTCTATTTGAGTATTTAGCAAACAAAATTCATAATCGTAATTGTTTCAAACATTCGCTCGTTACCCTATGTCGGAGAATCTCACACAGCGGATGCCCACTGTTGTATTCTGAGCTCTCAAATTACGAAATTAGCAAGTAGAGTACACAGGAAGTTATACTTGTGTCAAGATTAGTGTCGACTATCTTAGATTAGATAATGAAACTTATATAAGAAATGGAAAGACACAATGATCTTATTATTACTATTGATCTCTTCTTGTCAGCTCGTCTCTACTCCCGAAGCAGATACACCTATTATAATAACATAAGTTAGATGCCACGGCAATCATAGATCCGACCTATGGCTGCATATTTCCCTAGATCTGCTGTTAGCCCTAAAGCAGCGTAGAAACCTCTTACATGACATTCGATAATATATTGTGTTGTGTTAAAACTGCACTTGTCTATTATTGAAAAAAGCCACAATATAAAACTCACAAATAAAGATATTTGGAAAATAAGATATAGGTACGGATTTTGAAAATTGAATAGCAAATTTACAATTGTGGTACCTATGAGAATCCTTGATCTCTCGTTTAGAATAATCACTTATTCAAAGACGATTTTCGATACGAAGAATTTGTGCTAGAGTAGGTAGATCAATAAATTGTCTTGTTGTTAATGATGTCTAATTATTGGTCTCTCTTCTTCATCTAGTCATACTGTAGCTGTTTCTTATGAGCCCCCTCTAATTCTCTGCCAATGCACATTACGTCGCCTATGAATAGGTTTGCCAGTTAGGCAATGTGAGTGTGAAATTATGTGCAGCCGGCCGGTGTCTGTGCAGTGCACGCCTAATTTGCTAGAGCGAGAGAAATGAGCTGCAAACTGACAGACAATGTAGAAATAGTGCAGGAAATGAACGAGAGAGAAGAAACACCAACCTGGGACATAAATTGAGACACGAAAGCTGCGCTTCAAACTCGCATATTACATGGAATGAAGGAAGGGGAGAGAAATGAGAAGAGTTGGAATTGGAATTAGAGGTCCGAGGTGCGGGGAAAGCGATCAGGTGGAAGAACATTCATAACATTTGCTAAAATGGCCCAAATGAAGCTGAAGCAGAGCAGACACAATTGGGGCTGAACCAAACTTGGCCAAAATAGAATTCGCACGCATATAATTTGAGCAAAATTATATGCATTTCAACAAATGGCAAAATTGATGATCTGAGAGGAAAACCTGAAAAAAGGTTGTATGGGCTGACTAAAATCTATGCATATCAAAGATTGAAAAACTGCAGATAATTTAGACATGTTCACTTTTCTGCAAAATAACGTATTACCATGTGTTAAATTTGTGCGGAAAATTTCGATTTATTTCGTAAATATTGTTTTTCGTGAAACAAAAGTGGCTCAGATTTTTGACAATAGAATATTCGTGAAGAAGATTCAGATATCGCAGTTGAGACGAAATAATCTTGAACGTAAAAAAGTTCAAATAACAAATTTGATCTTCGCGAAAAACACCCAAAAAGCGGATGAGAACGAAGAACAAGGGAAACGTTTCTGCTTGCCGTTCTAATAATCCGCTATTTTGGTAAATTATTAGAAAATGCCGATAAAAAGGTAAATTTTTCATGTAAACCGCTTTGTTGATCTATGATTCTCGGTTGCAGAAATGGAGATTACTCATAGTCAAAATTCCGTTCGAATCTAATCTCATTTCACCATGAACTTCCAAAGACTAACACATTCCACTTACAGTGATGTTCAAAGCATGGATCAAATGTGAATATTGATAGTGCTCGGTTCACCAACTTATAGTGATGGGTCCGGCTGAATTTTATACACATTTTGGGCTACATAAACCATGAATGTTTAACAACTTTAGCCCGATTCGATTCAATTTACAGTTTTCAGAATTTTTGAAAATTTTTCATCAAATTGAAAAATAGATGTTTTGTCTTTTTAAAAAATTCTGGAAACTTCATAAATTGAATCGAATCGAGCTAAGAATTGTCAAACGTTCGTGGTTTATGTAGCCCAACATGTATAAAATTTCAGCCGGACCCATCACTATAAGTTGGTGAACCGAGCACTCTATCAATATTAACTTGTAGTTCCATACTTTTAACCGCCACCGTATGTCTATGAGGTAACTCAGCAACTACAACGACTTATGTTACGTAGAATTGCGTATTCTTTGAAGTCTCCTCATAATTCCTGCCGAAAAACCGAGCTAGTCCAATCTTACCGAGTAAGCTGAAGGATGAGGGATACTGTAATTAGGCTGGGGGATAAGCTCGCTTTGCGCCTGGATCACGTCGATAAGTCAAAGTGGCCCGCTTCATTGCACTTTTTGCATTTCCGTAATCGGGGGTTTTTAATGCATTTGGACAAGGAAGATAAAATTAACGCACGGAAAATTTCAACAAGTGCAATAAGTGTAATCTATAAAATCTCTTCGTAATCCCTTATATTTCAACAATTTCAGCCTTCCTGCTTTTCCCATAAAATCTACATTTCTTTCGAATAGAAGTGTCAATGTCGCTTTCAGTTCATTTGGTTTCATTTCCTCTCGTCACCTATCCTCTCTTCTTCCAAAATGTTCCAATGATAATTCCCCGTCTTCTCTGTCCTCTCTTCATTCCCCTTTCTTGCTCTCCTCTCCCAAATCAACAAGTAAGTCAAGCTTCCAGTGAGACGTGAATGTGTCGTAAACCACCAATAAAAATTATCCAATCAATTCACCGAAACTTTGAATAGAAGGTCAGAAATTTAGAAACCGCGAGAATAAAATGACAGTTCATGATATTGACACGATGAAAAACTAATTATTGCGGATGGATGAAACGCAGGATGCGCCAAAAATCTGAGCAGCTAGAAATATGTTAAAATTCACTTCTAAAATAATAAAAAGAATCTGGAAACTCGGATTTTACATTCTCTAGGCTAGAACTTATCAACAGTATAATATCACCACATTGTCTGTCAATGTTAGATTTAACACCTGGTTAACTTTCCCAGTGAAAATGCAATCAATTATGAACTGGATTTTTCACAAATTTAAGTGAGGATCATCTATAATACTAAATAGGAAAAGAAGATATCTGATATTAGAAAATTTAAATACTCTTGCGATTCGTGAAGAACGTTGTTTACAGCTCTATAAAGAAATGGAGAACTGTCGTACTGCACGGCGCAAAGGATTGTCTTGTCTCCTCTCGCGAAATTGGCCGCTGATTAATGCAATTAACGACTCGAGTCTGTCTTCACACAACGAATTCTCTCTTTATATGCAATTTCCTTATTTGGGAAAATAAAAGAACAAGAAGAAAGGAGGAGAAAGAGACTGTGCAAAATGAAGGACTCGATAGAATGAATTCAGCCAATTAGAAGGAATGAAGAGAGAAGGATGGAGACGATTCTGCCACTGCGCAAAGCAGAGAATATTATAAAGTGCAATAGAATAATTGACAGAAAAATGCATATTGATGTAAATATTAGGGAATCTTTTATCGGTTGTCATTTGCTCACAATTTTCAGCAATAGCTTCGAAGAGAATAGATTTTATTTTGATTTCAGATATTCATAATTCAAAGAGCAACGAGTTATGGAATCATTGCGTAATCTGTTATAAAATCGGCAATGTAGTAAAATTTTGTGTCCCCAAAGCTCTGACCTTGCTGAAAAAGAACATGAATAGAATGCCGAAGATAATTCTACATGAAAAATTTAATGAATCGAAAGATGATCGTAAAATAGAAATTGCCTGACTGAAAAACGCAATGACATTATGACATTAGCTGCGAGCAAATTTGCAGATTTGAATGATAGAAAAATGGCATTAGACAGGGAAAATGACTGAGAGACTGTTCTTCATGAGTTCTGCTAGATTCTTTGAAGTTGATGTTGCGCAAAGATACAGACACGAACAGTGATAATCAATAAATCAAACAACAATGTTTGTCATTTTATCGAAATTCTTATGTAAAAGTGCTGCTCGATGATATGAAATGTAACAAATACGTTTTCCAAAGCATGACAGCGATAGGCTATGGCATTCATGAACTGTCTTTGTCGAATTCGCAGAACAAGTGAGGAATTATTTGAGAAGTAGGGGCGATTTTACAGTAGTCTAAAATGGAATTACACGTGCTAATTTGATGATGATCGACTCATCTCTGAGTCTCCGAGGGACTCGGGGAGTTGCCTGTCTGTCTCTCTGCCTGTTTATCTCTTTCTAGTCTTCTCTGCCTAAATTGCACAATTGGACTGATTGCATAAGTGAACAAGTGAAGAAGTCATCTCTCTCCTCTCAACTTCAGCCTTCAGCTCCCCTTCATCTTTCATTTCATTCATCTTCCCCTCACCCCTTTGCCCCTAGCCATTTCCCTTTTAACTGCTCAAATCTCCGATTGCGCAACTTAATAATCAACTCAAATGCTCAAATAGTGCAAGCGAATTCGGGCTGAATCTAGGAAAAAGACGATTGTACAATTCGTAGAAATGAGTGCTTTTCTAGTCTACTTTATATTATGACCTCAGAATTACTATAGGTCTAGCAATAAGAATTGATCCGTTAAGACGAGGTGCATGAAATTTTGGAATAAAATTTACCAAGATCGAACTTTCTATTAAAAAAGTACAATATGGAAATCGATGTAAAAAGTTTACGAAGTGGAGGCTCTTACTCTTCCGATCAACAGCATCGATGTGTAGTGTACAGTGGCGCACAAAAGTTTGGAACATTGCACGACTTTAGACATTCTACGCTTATGTATTTAACGAGCCAATTCTTCCGAAATTGTTCACATCTGGAGATAACATTGGATACAAATAGTCCTACAAGTTCCATTCAGATTGCTTCATGATAACGAACTTTTTAAGGCAGATAAAAATCATGCATTGCTCCGAACTTTCGAGTGCCGCCACTGTATGCTCAATTCGACTAAAAATAAATTAGGCGATATGTGTGGTTGGCTCTGGTCTGGAAGATGGAAGACTTAGATTGGATGTGGGACGTGGAGGGAGATAGGGAAGCTGATTGGATAATGAGATGATGAGTGGATGAGTGGAAAGCAGGTCCAATTGTTTTGATTAGTTAGTTTAGACATGCGCGCAGGGAGGGAATAGAGAAGGCAGATGAAAGAGAAGAGCCACTAGGCTATTCGGCTTGAGATTCGAAGTAGAAATTCATTTGAATTAGGCAATTGGGGAATGAGCTGCTGAGATGCGATGCTTCAAGTTAAGGGAGGACTCTTGTCGAGGAGATGAAGTCTGCCTGCTTTGCTTCTGAGCTGAGCTGAGCTGACTTGATTTGATTAACACTGCAATGACTGCAATGAGCAATGGGTAATCATCATCTGCTTCAGCTTCTTCGATAGGACATGGGATGCAGCTGCACAAATCAACGAGCCCCGTGAAACTAGCCAACTTCTTACATAATTAGGAACATTTTGACTTGGAAGAACAAGAAAGGTCAATTATGGATGAGCAACTCATGATTACAGATAATTAGGTTGAATAATTTCTATGCAGCAGGTTTTTATCATGTTATGCTTAAACTAACATATCATGAAAATCGATGTTTATTGTTAGCAGTGTTAGAAATTAGATAGCGAGTTTTGGAAACGGCCACTTAGGAGGAAACAGACGATAGGATCAGGTAGATTAAAAAATCAAAATACCCTATTCGATGAGCTGGCCAACTTAGAAACAGCATCATTTCTTTCCAACCTATCTCTAACTCTATGCCAAAACCCTTGATGATGTCACTGAGTAAACCTTACAAATTGGTGAACGATGAATTGAATGAAATTTCCAGAAAAAAAGAACCCTTGAAATGACGTTTTGAATACTCTGGCTTGGTAATAAAACTAAAGATGGATATGAAGAGAGTAGGTTTGAGGTAAGTTTAATGCCAAGGTGATCAGAAAGTCGAGCTGCACATTTTGATACAGATTTATCCCTATCTAGCCTAATCTCTATCCTCTTCCTATTCATTTTTCAATGTGTTATTCAACCAGCTTATTCAAATTACCGGCCAGTCCGCATATTGAACAAAAAACCATTAAAATCAATAGCGTATCTTCAGCAATGCATTTTATCTCTTCCCACCCATTCATACTTTCCTGACCAAGATGTTTCTTGATTCGCAATCAGTCTGTCACTTTTTGAACCCAAATCAGAAGCAAACAGCTGTCGCTCATATTCGGCTTATAGCTTATGAAATAGAAAACGACAAATAAAGCGAAATAATGAAGAAATTGGGGAGAATCGAGAGATAAAATCAAATCCGAAATCTACAAAATCACTCAAAACAATGCAACTCTAATGCGGTAGGAGATTATCTCTGTCAGAAAGAATATCACAGGCCACTCCACTTTCCCATTAGCCTTCTTACTTCTTCCTTAAGCTTTCATACTGTTAATCCCTTTTAATTTCACTCATCTAGAAGAAACTGACTATTGCACTAGAAGATTTCAAAACTTTACCCCCAACGAAAGCTTTTCATTTGAATTTGTTTGGAATAATGTATTATATGAACAAACTGCATGATTTGGCATAATTTCTTATGCTAACAATTTTTAATTTCCAATTATGCTTTTTCATTCCTACCTTAGAACTGGTATCGTGTAACTCTACGAATACATGCTGCAAGATATTCTTTGAAAATCGTCTTTAATTAACAGTTAAGTTGAAAAAACCGCGTTTAATGAGATGTCGAAATAATGAATGTCGAATTCCCATTAGTACTTTTAAGTGATCGCTAACTAGAAGAGTCTTTTACCTTAGCCTAGAACTTAAAAATAATTGAATTATGAACCGAAGAGAATATGGGAATGCGAAGCAACTATGCAAAAAATGGCAAGATTGTTCCTTTCTCTTTCTCTCCTCTTATGTCAATGCTTTTGGATTCCTACTTCCTCTATAAAAATCTAGTTCGTAATTTGATTAATTAATTTTCTATCTTTATGCATGCAAATTATCACCAATTCATCAACTAATAATCGACTTAACTATGGATGCTGCAATAAACAACCCTAATTGTATTATAATGAGAGTTAAAGAACGAAAACGCATCTTCACTAATTGTTCTTAAATTCATTGTTACAATTCTGCCTAAAAGTAAGTTCTTCGACATGTCGATAAGGTAAATTAATCAGCGGTAAAACAGATTAGGAATACAAAAATTAAAAGGAAAATTTTGAGTCGAACGTCAAAACTCGAAGGAAGTGAGATAGCAAAGGGAAAAGAAGCAGAGAGTGAGTAAGCGAAGTGAGAGAATAGAAGAAAGATGTAAGGAAAGTTGTCTTCTAATTGAGAACCTAATCGAATTAATGAGCTGATAGATGGAGGGATTGCAAGAGAGCAGAGAGAATCAGAGATGAGATTGGCCAACTCCTTGGAAAGGCACGGCTATGGCAATATGGAAGGGCTGTGGGGGGCATAGAGAGCATATCTCCAAAATTGTGTTGTGTGAGTTTTAGGTTAGAATAATGCATGATCAGAAAATATTGTTGACGAAATCAACTAATTGTTGAAATAGCGCCGCAGTATTACATTCTCACAAAACTTATAAATAATACGGTATTGTTGGTGCCCAAATCTGGGAGGCGCGTGCGTGCAAAGTGGTGCAGTGTATTTTTAGTGGTTAGAAAATGGAGAAGTAACACACGAAAAGGAGAGGCTGACCTAAAATCTATTCTTTCTCACCTCATTTTCGACCTCCCTGATTTCGGTATCAACAATAATGTCTTTGAATTATTGCAACAGAGTGGTGAAGCTTTAAAACAATTAATTCGATTATGCAATTTGTTAAGTTACAGTAAACTGCGTAGTTCCTCTTTCTAAATGAAAGAATTTCATAATAGAGCAAATGATTTTGTATTCTTTACTGATCGGGGACTAGGGAAGAAGCTTGACAAAATGTTAGAAATGTCGCAATGAACTATGAAAGACAATGGGAATTGCTTCAGAAACCAATTATTCGAATATCAAAAAGCTACAAATCGAGAAAGAGAAGGAATTATGCAGGATGCATGCAATAAGGTTTCAACTTCCCTTGTTGGACATGGAATGCGCCACCCATTTTTGGCCAACTTAGTTGATTTACTTTGAGCAGAGAGGGACAAATTAAACAAGGAGCAAATGAATTAACGCGTCCTTCGCTTCTCTCATTTCCTCTGCTTCATACTCTTTCGCTCTTTCACACAGGCAGACAAGCGACAATTTGTTTAGCTAAGAGAAAAGAGCAATTAGAAATCGGTCACAAGCAGGTCCATCTCGGCATTAGGGTATTAGCTGAATAACTAAATGAGGGTTTATTGATAGATCAATAATAAGCACACCTAGGCAGAGTTTAAACCGAATTCTTCTCGCAGACCCCCTTTAGCTAAAGTTCCTCGTAAAATTTTGTTGGTACTCTATTATGTATCAACTTTCTACGAGAAAAAGTATTTTGCGTACACTTCCCTATAATTTTCATTCTGGCCGAAAGCTTGCCCAGGTCTGATAATAATTATGCAACTATGATGATCAGTTTTATAAAAAAAAATTCCGATAAAAGAATACCATGGGTTAATTAATAAGAATATAGCCAAATATCAATGCATTGAGGATTCTTCTACATAGTAATTTTAATCAAAACCATCATCACCTTTATTTTATCATAATAGGTTAACTATTTATGAAGGAAAAAATCACAATTTAGCTCTTTGATACGCTACAGAAGCGTATATTTAGAAATCCCAATAATTTATAATTTCCCATTATGAGAAGTAAGGAGATAGGCGTAATTTCTTCATCAGATTGTAGCTAAATAAAATTCTCGCTGTTAATTATTGCCTAGCAAATAAACGACTTGACTTGTGACATAACGATTTGAAGAATAGGAAAATTAGTAATCTTACATTTGTTTAATTATTACGTTTGTTGAAACTGAAAAGAGCTGATGAGAAGATCAACTTTGTCAAACGCATAAAAAATTAGCGAATTGAATTTACGTGCAAGATACAAATATAGAGGAGCATGGTTTGTCAGAAATGTTATCAAAATTATTAAATTTGGTCTCATTAATGACTGCATTTATTGATAACTGAATTTTAAACGAACTAAAATTATTATAATGCAAATTTTCTCTATCATCAAAGGAACTATGCCTGATATAGTGTGAACTATTTTTTAAATCTTAAAGGTTTTTTTTTCTAACATAAACTAGAATTTATAAGTGTATTACGCAATTATAATTGATTCATGCAAATCGAGTGATAAAATTTCACCAAGAAAGAAATCAGAAAATCAAGTGGATGCACTTCGGTCTGCTAATTAGAAAAATTGCGCTGGACGCCTCGGACGAAATTTAAAAAAAAGAAAAAAAGAGCTCGTTTCATTGATTCAACACTCGCAGGTGCTGTCGCACAGCAGGCTACTACTCGAATTTGCAAATTATTTAATTCAAATTTCTATATACTGCACAAAAATTCAGTGATTATTAAAAGGTCAACATATTCTTTCATGAATTCAATCGTTTTACTGTGGCCTATAACATTCAAAAATATCAATTGATCAACTTATGATGAAATGAATAGTTAGATTTCTTGAAAAGTTTTCACAATTCGAAGCAGAGTATTGCTAATTAGGAAAAAATGAACAAATCGTTCAAACGAGTAATGACTGTATTATGAATTTTCCAAGAAATTGAAAAACGAGGTAAAATAAAGTTGCAATAGCAAATGAATTATGGCATAAAATATTTTTGCATAATTTGCTTTTTTATGGGCGAATTAAGAATTTGACAAGATAGATGATTTCATACAAAATGCATGAGTTAGTGAATTTCGGGGAAATTCTTAGAGCCAATTAATTAATCAGCGGCGAAAATGAGTTGATTGGCCTTCTGTCTGCTTGTGAGCCGAGCTGCCCCTGCCTTCTCGCAGCTATTCTTGCCTTCCCTTCCCATTCCTGCCTCTGATATTTTTATTCGTTCTCATTCTCTCGTTCGTCTCATTTTATATCCTCTTTGTTATGTGCGCTCATTAACTGGCCAGGACTAATTAGCTGAAAGCTAAGGAATGAGTCCCCCTTGCTCCTTGTGCTAGAAGAAGGGGAGAGAAGCAGAACAAACTCACCCATATTTGAGCTCAATGAGCAGAACGTCTCACTGCTATGCTCCCCCTGAATGCCACCTGTAACTGTTCATAATCTCCTTCATCAAAGACTTCGGGATTAAAAGATTAATGCATAAAGGCAAGCAACAACAACCAAATCACATTCGCGAGTAATTAATAAAGAGAAATAATCTTGATAATGAAATATATCGCCTCGGAAAGAAATGGGATTAAGAACATGTGATGGACTCAGAACTCAAACTCGAAATTGGGAATGAATTAATTTAGATAAGACGGCAATTAAACTGTTACATAAAGCAATAGGAAGTGCAATATTTTCATTAGAGATTTACATTTAAACTTTAGCGATTTCAGCAAAATACTGTAACGTAACTAAAGGAATTCGCACTGCAATAGTGAAGAGCTAGATGTTTAATGCAAAAATTGAATATATTCTCTAAAAATTTTGATGATATTCGCTAGGATTTAATTTAGCCTCAACGATATCAACAAAAAATTCTGGCTGCATTACTTAACTAGTCAACGTCTTAAAATAAAGCTTGAAAGCAGGAAAATTGATAGAAATTAACGCTTAAGGGGGACATTATGACTTGCCTTATGTTCATTTGTGTCTGTTTTTGTCTACTTCTCTTGACCTCTTTCATTAACATGCATTTTCGTGCTCTCTTCCAAGTCGAGTCATTATTTCCTCACTTCACTTTCTCCTTATCCCTATCTCTATCCTTATAATGTAATGAGCGGCTAATGTTAAGAAATGAGTCCCCGAGATTGCAAGTAGTAGGAATAATAAGTGAAATTATGATAGTAGAATTGTTCAGTTGGAAAGAATACGAAGATAGGTTACTGTGATAGGAAACAGATATTAGTCGCTAATTAGTACGAAAAATATTGCACTTCGTGGAGAATCTTTATTGCAGCACCGTATAACTTCATGATTAGCGGCGCTTAAATTGATAAAATGTGATAAATGTATAGAAGTAGTCGCCAAAACTCAATAAAATGGCATTTTAATTAAAAGCTACAACAATTTGTTCATTAACTGAAGTCTAAAATGATTTTTCTGAATTAGAAGCATCATACATAAGCTTATTAACGCTTAGTCTCCACATAAAACCGATTTGAATGTAAACTAATAATGCGACCTGAATCACTTGCAAGATATTTACTGCTTATCTTAAAATCGAAAATGGAAGTTCATGGACTTTGATTTTTCGATCCCCAAATTTTTGAAAGAAAATCCGAATGATTCAAACTGCCATAATTCCCCATCTAATGATCATAATCATTTCAAGTCTAGACTAAATCCATTCTAAACACTCTAAAGAACATTATAAAAGATTTCCGGCGATAATTTTAGCTGGATAATGGAAAGCTCTGGCATTTTGGAGGGTAAACTTTTATTATAGGAAGACCTATAGCTTAAGGAGACTTATATTTTAGATTATACTGTAGCTGTCACTACAGGATGTACAGTATAATTAGCAGCAAGATATTTTCGAATTAAAAATATAACAAATGCAAAATTTTATGAATGATGAATGAATGAAATAGTTCTCATGCTCAACTTTTTACTCAGATCGTTGATGAAAAAGGAGAGAAAGTCTCAAATGAACGCTAATTAGACGATTAGCGGCTATCTAAAAGAATACAAAATCTATTCATTTTGAGAATAGAAAAAGGTAAGACGTGAGAAGTCAAATTGCGTGATTAATGTCAAGCGTGTTTCGCGTTTGTATACAAATATTGCATTGCAAAATTACGTTTGATTAAAATTGGCATATTTCTAAAATCTAAAATAAAATGATATTTCTAAAGCTAAAGTTAGAGTCCCCAAGTTCCACTCTTTGCAAAAATGCATCTGTAGTAGAAGTGTGAGAGTTCGAAATCATAAATTTTGGAAGGAAATACCCTTCAAACCCAAAATATCACAAAAGATCTAGTCTAGATTGTCGATAAACTTGATAAAGTGATCAGGTGCCAAAAATCAGCCCAAAAAGCACAAGCGATATTTCGTTTCTGAAAATGTGTTTATTTTGAGCGACGGATTTTTCGGTCAGAAGATTTGTATTTTTTTCATAGAAGTCTTATTTATAACCCGCATCATCTTTCTGTTCAAAAATGTATCCCGAAATGCGATTTTGAATATCTGCTTGGGGACCCTAGCTAAAAGAGAAGAGCTTAATTCATTCGGAAATTTATACGTGATAAAGATGAAGTGAATGAGGAGGATAATATTTTCCTACGGTAATTTGAAAGAAGAGAATTTTCACGTATCATTCAATTATAACTAATCCGTAATTTAATTAATTCCCATGTTTTACCTGGGCAAAGTAATAAGGTAAATATACCGCGACAATGAAAAACCGAGTTGAAATAAATCGAGGGTAAGAGTAAGGGAAAAGGGACGAAAAGGTGGAGAACAGACTGAGAGAGTAGAGAAGAATGAGAGTGCGAAGGAGAATGCTTTAATTAAAAGTAAACAAAACTACGGAATAAATGAGACTAATTGGGAGAATGAAGAATTGGAAAATGAGGAATGAGAGCAGAGCGCAGAGAGACTGAGATGGAATGTGTTCGAATGCATATCCGATCACTGCAGACTTGCAATATTTGGAAGGGCTTTATTATTTTAATGCCGTACAAAGACGAAATCGGATTAAATTACTTAGATACCCAAAGGAATAATGAATTACTGTTATCTCTAGTTTTTAAATGAATTCCCAAAAACTATCTTGATCCAAATTCTATCTAAGTAAACATTTCATTGTATCGCAGTTTGAGATTTCTCTGGATGCATCCAACAGTCTCCGTATTATACTATATCTACAGATTATGTTGAAACGGACTTGAATTAGAATATAGGAAACCAATCTGAATTGTCACCCAAAAATTTCCGAACTTTGAGCGAAATTTGTCCAAGATGTTTGAAGTCAGAATTTTAATTTTCTTGCAAGCCTTCTGGAGACGAATGAAAACAGGAATCTTAGATTTTTAAGTGTAGTTTAAATTTCATAAGATGAAGCTTCACCGAAATTTCAGGCATCCATACTTTTTCATTACAATTTCTTTTATAAAACTCTTAAATGATGTAATAATAATCACATGGCTGTATAGCATTCCACTCCCTCCAGATGGAGGAAGTATCTATTATTAGGCAGTAATTCAGCCCTCTTCTCAGGTGTATCCATAACTTTCCTCTCCAAGATTTTCTTCATCCCATTTCGTTCCTCTACAAATCTTTCCCTGCTAGCCCCAGAGCCCTCACAAGGTCTGCCTAAATGCTTCCTGAACTTACTTTAATTATCTGCCCCATTGTGCTTACATTATGAGCAAAGAGAGGAGAGAGCCGCGTAATTGTCTAATCTGTTTTTCTCTCTTCCCTCTCCTCTGCTCTCTGCATTCTTCAGTATCTCTCGCTCTGTTTGCTTCCCTCTCGTCTCTCATTTCTTTATACTCCTACACACAACTTCTCTGAATCGGTATTTTGTGTGCCAGCCTAACGAACTGCAAAGTATTGGTGTGGGACCTGACTGGGTATGTGAATAATTGGCCATCTAAAAAGGACCGCAGACCGCGACCCAACTCGGCAAATCCTAACTCAAGTGGATTTAACGGGGATTTGTCCGGATTTATAAACTACGAAATTCGAAAATTCATGATACGTCCTAATCAAACGGATAATTTTGTATCACAAGATTATGATAGCTAGATTTCATTATTTCCATACAATAATGTTTTCACCAGCTAATATGAAATCTAGACTTCATTATTGGAAAAGTCAATTACTGAAAGTATACTGTAAATGATGAGCCTCCTAATCGAATCGATATGATAAATTATCTAAAGAATTATTTATAAAAAAGAAATCAAGCCGAACATATTTGTAGTAATTTCATGAATGGCTGATTTCCTGAATCCACGACTCCGCTTCTCCCTAAATTCATTCATTTTCACCTTCGTAATGAGCAATTGAGCAATTGTCGAGCTTATCAAAAATGCATCTAATTTTCGTTTGTCGTTGAAATGAAATCAGACATTCAATTTGCTTCATAAATTCGACTTTTTCCTAAAACTAAACATGGAAAAATTATTCGAGTAAGACAGTAAAATTATTTGTAATGTTATTTGAAATTATATTAACAGTAATGAAGTTTCCCCAATATTTTACGAATATTCAATTTACAAGAAGAGTTGACCTAATCCGGTATCTCTCTTTTGCTAATTTCTTCATCAATAGGAGTTTTCATATATTCTGATCATGAACCTGAAGTTAAAAAGTACAGTCGTGACTTTCTTGGCCTTGGAAATCTGTAAAACTCTCATAGTAAAGATGGTTGAAAAATTATGCTAATTTCTACTTTCATTTTTGCATACTATTTTTTCACATTGTAAAAGTTTTCTGGATATATTAGGATAGGAAGGCCGCGGCTGCACTTTTTGACATCATATTCGTGATTAGAACACCTAAAAAAAACCTTCCATTAATGAAATGATTAGCCAAAAGCGATACATGACATTAAGTGAGCACTCCTTGTTGGCCTAAATATTCAATCAGTTTCATAGTTTTATATTTGTCAGTATTTTTATTATATCTTGAAATGCATTCAATTACTGGATCAAAATAAATTCACTTCTTGCTTAACGATAATATCCACGAGTAACCAGTTTCGCAATAATTGACAAATAATCTGTGTCGAGCTGGAACGCCTCGTGGAAAACTGGAATCATTTTGTCGAATTCGGGTATTGTCATATCAAAACCGTTACACATCAATCCGGAACTAAAGTTGCGCAAGTGTTTTCTTCGGTTAATCGTTGCACTCTCAAGTATTCATTAAATTAAGAAAAAACGATAAGTAATACGTAAATTTCATCCTAAATATTCAAATATATCTATGCAAGTTATATAAGCTATCAAACTAGAAATTCAAATTACATTCATTTTGAATATGAAGGAAAACTAAATTAAATTTTGACACAATTTTCTGAAGTAACCATCACGGACAGAGAAATAGGCCAATTGATAACCGGCAGAACCGCTTTTTTGAAGTAGGCATTTTAATTGCCTCGTGAGAGCGTTTTCTCAGTTACACTTTTCACATTTCGAACTTCGGCAATTCGGAAAAGAATCAGAGGAATTGCAAAATTTTGGAAATAAAAGGTTCTCTGGACACTTCGTTTCATTCTCGCCAGTTCATCTCGCAATTATTGGCAATTTCAGCTGTCTTTTCGACTTGTTTGCATTTGTTTAACTTTGTCTACATATTATTCGTCTAGCTCTCATACAAGATGTATCTCCAGACTGTAAGACATGTTTACTATTCTTCTTTGAATTTTATGATTAAGATTTTCTGCGTTATTTCATTGATCGTTATTGTTGAAGCCGGAGTCAAAGTTGACGGTAATTTTTATTGGGTATAGGTCGTTATCCACTAGAAATTTTGGTGGTAAAGACCGCCTCTCTTTTGATTATTCTGATGTAACTCAAATTGGCTTTCATAGAGAAGAAATGCACGATGGGCAGGTGTCCAGAGCCGATGGTATGCATGAGAGAAGACGATGGTTCGCATGTTTGTCGTAAGGGTTTAGATAAAATCCTTTATGAAAGTTTATCATGTAGGATTTGAAACGTGTAATGAAAAGAAATGCGGCCCTAAGGAGGAATGCATGCCGAGCCTTGTAGGATTCGTATATTGCAGAACGAAAGGTAATGATTTAT
Organism: Diploscapter coronatus; assembly: GCA_964036155.1. Lineage (NCBI taxonomy): Eukaryota > Metazoa > Nematoda > Chromadorea > Rhabditida > Rhabditidae > Diploscapter > Diploscapter coronatus. The sequence continues at coordinate 40,843,973 of OZ038423.1, forward strand.
AAATTCAAAGAATGGTTTTCATGTCAATGACATTGTCTAGTCACATGTGATGGAGTGAAGTGCAAAGCAGGAGAGAAATGTGAAGTCCGTCCTCTGGAGCGCTGTGTAAGTATTTAGAATGATTTTTATAAGAATTTAAGGTGCACTATTACTGCAATTTAGGCAGATGATTGCCCTATGAAAGCTGCTTGCGTTAAGAAATAAGCATGTGATGAACGAATTCAATTGTACCTCATATCTTGCAGAATTATTTGATTAGACTTCGAGTAATTGTTATTTTGAGTGAATATAATTAGCTACAAATCACATCATATCTAGTCAATATTATTTGTCGCTTCATTTTTGTGGAATATAAACTCTTCTTCGAATCATTGATTTTATTGCAACAAAATTAAATTACTATTTCACAAGATTATTTTAATTAAAGATGAAGAAACTGGCTTGTGTATTATATACAAAAATTATAAAATTTGCATTTTATCAGCAAAATATGTCAACTGATTCAATTTATAGTAACTAATAAGTTAAAGATGATATGATATGAATATTGAAGAGATACATTACTTACCCGTCTAATATCATTCTTCTTTTATTAATGAATGAAATATCATCCTGAATTAGTACAGTATGACAAAAATTCGACTGCCAGTGGGAGGGCGTTGTCGAAAATGGTTGGATCCGCGACGAGAGGACGGAGTAGAGCAATGAAGTCCGGCGAGTAGGGAGGGGTGATTATTTCCAGAACCTGAACATACTTATTCTAGACTTTAGCAAGATATCAGTTTTTGAAAAAAGCGATTTTTTTCCTTCAATAGCCATGAAATAGTGAGTGGAGAGTAAAAGCGTAAAATGGACGAACATTGTTAGGCCAGTCTACGGTTTTTGTCTCTCAATTTTGCGTTTTATTTCTTCGCTTCTCCTCGCTTTTTTCGTTATGCGTCAATTTCGGAAGAAAAGTTTGTTTACGATTTATAATAATATAAATTTCATTACTTCGATAGCGAAATATCTGACGAGCGAAGCGTCGATGGAGCCGTCAGAGAACATGGCAGTGACTTTCTCAAGTATGGGCACGGCAAAGCCCACTGATAGCAGGTGCACGAAGCGGTCAACTACTATTCGTTGGCGCTCCATTATCACCTGATCACAACAAGATTAATTCATTTTAAAAGAAAAAGTAAAGAACAAATATAACTTGATTATCATCAGGTCTGTTCAGAAACGAAAACTTTCGGAAAATCAGCAGGAAAAAAGAGTGAAGAAATTAGTTTAGAAAATACGCATCCCGAAAACTTTTCGAGTTAAGATTAAAATCGAATTGAGATAGTTTTTTGCAGAAATCAATTTCTCAAGGATTTATGATAATCATTCAAACGATCAAACTCAATCCCACCTCTGCAGCCTCCGACTCTTCAGAGATCCTGTCGTACAATTGGCAGCAGATGTCGAACGCCTGAGTGTGGAGATTGGGGTGCAGAGAGACGATATGGTCCAGCAGAACTAGGGCGACTGGGGGAGGGTCGCCTAGAAAAGCGTTATGAAAAAGAAAGTAATGTGAAAAGATGATTACCTAGACGAGATTCTGATAGCAGGAGTGTCTGAACATAATAGAGAATTCCTGCAGCTGCCACAGCTGTTCGGGAATAATACATCAAGTCCTAGAAGTATAAAGTGAGATTTGAAAAGGGAAAATCTAACCTTCAACTCGCAAAGAATGTCGTCAGTTGCTTCCAAAGTGCCGGCTGCTTTTTCAATCGACGATCTGCATGGATCTAATTCGAATCGAAGTTGCTAAACAAATAATATATTTGCCATTGAATAAAATATTCGAAAGACCTGTCTGGTGCCATTTTTAGTCGTAGTTTCGCTGACAGAAGCTGAATAGGCAAGCAGATAGACGTATTTGTCGCGATGTTCAGGCGCTACCTAAAATGCAAATTATTTCGAAGAAACTACGACAAGTAGTTTTACAAACCCTCGGTCCGTCACAGTGAAAGAGCGAGTCGATGAGCATATTCTCGAAAACCGCGTCTCGGATGATTTCGATTGGGGGAGGCCGGGGCAGAATGTAGGCCTGAAAATCGACTAAAAATTGAAAACTAAAAGACAGATAAGACCTCAAAAACGATGTTGACGTCTGCAGGATTCAACTCGCCTTTCGTAATCATTGCTAGAATAGCTTGATAGACCTGAGTCGACATCTGAAAAATAAGGAATCTGTCACTCAAAATGCGATGAGTATCTTCATCTTGTAAATGGAACCAATTTTCCTCATACATTATTCTGTCCTCTTATGTATGAAAGTGGAACTCGAAGAATGTCAAATGTTGAAATAGACGTAGCGAAATAATGCAAAACACATTTTTGAATAACTAAATCTAACCTGATCTTGTGCAGTGCAGGCGATTGCTGTTCTCAATGAAGTTGTGTCATATATCCTCTCAGGAATGTATTTCCTCAGCTGATCACTGATCGCCTCACAAGTACCTTTGATCCATCCCTTTTCGGTTCGGGAGAGCTCCTTCAGAATTGAAATGGCATAGGTGTAGGTGTGCTCGGAAAGGCAAATAACTCGAGCCTGAATATTCGATGCCATTTTAGAATAAATGATATAATTTGAATCAGAAATGGAAGAAAGCTCATTCCGTTACCATGAGACATCTAATTGCATTTTTATCACCAAATCGAAATTTCATCTTCAATTGTGTACGAAAACTCGGAGCTCGAGATTTAGTTTCATTTTTACTGTGAAAATTTTTTAAAAATCTAACGAAGTTTCATTTTCTTTCCGAAAATTATTGAAATTTCACTTGTTCATTCCAAATTTGAATAGAAAACCAACCACTTCTTCGAAGGCCTGATTGTAAGATGCCGAATCGACTCCTTTCTTCACTTGCTTCAGTAATTCGGACATCGTTGTCAGGAATACCCGAGAATAAATATCCAGCTGAAATAGCAATGAATTTGAAAATAAACAAAATGTATACCTGTTGAGCAGCAGTGGAAACATTGCTGATTTCGTTCTGAAATCCAGCATCGCTGATCAGTTTGACTGCGAAGGTCAGCATCAGGCAGTCTCTGTGCTCTTCTATCAAAGAGTACAGAATACTGCGCCATCGTCTGAAATATTTTTTTTTTAATGAAGAAATTTATGGTATAAGGAATTCAGAAGTAAAAAAATGAATGACATAACATATTCAGACCAAGGGGGGATGATCGTAAGAAAGCCTTTTCGGCTTACTCCCAGTATATTTTCTTAGCAAACTTCTATATCTGGGCTTTTATAAGCCAAAATGTTCACGAGTGCTATCCGGTATCATAGCTATAAATCAGCTCGTGCGATCTACCCTCTATAGTTTATTTGGCCTGATGAAAGTGCTCCCTAGGGCTGAAGACATTTCAAAATTATCCGAAATTATAGCTAATTTTTAAAAGCTACACTTTCCTTCTGAAAGAATAAAACTCCTACCGATGCGAGATGAGTGCAGGCAGCCAATCTATTCCAATTCCTCCATCCTCGAAGATCCTGTCCGCCATGTCAGCGTTGAAGTATTTCTTGATCATCGTTGCGAGCGAATTTTCTACACAACGAATTGCTTCTTAAGAGTAACTATAAATATTAAATTACAAAGAGAAATGTCTAACCTTCCTTTCCGTTGTAGATTTCGAGACTCAGTTCCTGCTGCTCCCCCTTTCCATCTTCCTGTTTCTCCCTCTTTTTCTCCTTCCTCTTTCGCCGTGCTCCTGCAGGTTTCGGGTCATCCCCGAGTGTCTTCAGCCAATCACACATCACATTGGCTACCTGAAAATGTCTTGCCATCAGGGGTGATCCGGGATTCCGGTTCCGCAAAGTTTTAAATCTCATTCCGACCCACCCGTTTGCCATTTTAACCTTGTTTGAGAAATAGATTTGCTGTTAGAAGAGTTAGCGTATCGGATAATTTTCGCATCTTTCTTATCGCCAACACTGGTTCGTTTTTTTTTGACTTGAGAAATATTTCAGGGACTAGCAAAAGTGCATTCGCCATAATGTTTAAAGCTGGAATTTTACAATTTGAGAACAATTCTGCCAACCTGTGCAGTAGCGACGTATCCATTCGCGATTAGTTCAATTGCGTCCTCTGTGTTTCCGCCCTTCTCCAAATACGCTTCCAACATTTCATTCACGTTGTATTCCATTATTGCATCTTTTCCTACAACATCAGTGTCCGTCCTTTTATTTTTCTTTAAAATCTCATACCTCTCAAGAATTTCTGCGCCTCTTCGAGAGAAATAGACGTTTCGATTTGACCTTCTTCTACTTCCATATCTGCGAAATCTAAGATAATTTCAAATTGGATTGTTGAATATAAAAATACAAATATATCAAATACCTATGGCATTGAACCATAAAGTTTCAATAAATTTTAACAATGGAATAATTTTGACATTTATTTTATGTGATCATAAAATAAAAAAAAAAAACAATTCAGCAGTAACAAGAGGAATAAATATTGACGAAAAAGTGATAAAAATAGCTTATCAAGGAAATGGGAAAAATTAATTGAATTTCGGCCTAAACCAAATAAATTCCTATTGTAAAAATTGATTTTGAAAATAATATGACAGTTCACTTTTAATTTGTAAGTTTTGAGTTGAAATGAAAGTCTCTTAAAAATCTTCAGAGGGAAGAAAGTTGTTGAACCGTACTTGGAATTTATGAATTGTTCCTTGAAGAAATAAATATCAGTTCTCGAATTTAAAAGAAAGATCAAATGTTTGAGGAAAATAATTTTATAAATCAAAACATCATATAAAATTGCAAAATGAACCTACCTTGATCAGTCCCTTTTCAACATTCGAATGAGATGACAGCTCACAAAAAACCCGTTCCTGGTTTCCGTCCAGGCCAAGACTCCTTGACATATTTCTTCTTGTGGACTGTCTCGTCTTCTTCTTGAGCTGCTTGGTAGTGAGCAGTTGCTGAAAGTTCTTAATTAATTTCACCAAGATCACTCTTCATTTCTTGAAAATAGAAGACTCCAAAAGAATGAAATTCGACAGAAGTTTCTTACCAACCTATTATTTATTAATTTTTACCTAATTTTATCTCGATCTGTTTACGATAAGTGAGCAAACAAGCTTTCAGCAAGAGGAACTATTGTTTCAAACTTATTGATCAATATTGCAAAGTATTATAAGTAAAAGTAACGATAGCTGACCATGAATAGTGTGATGTTGTCCAGGTTCGGGCAGAGTCCTGCCATACAAGTCAAGATCTGGGGCTGCATTGAGGGCGACTCCCCCCAAAGTGGAAGACATCGGGGCGATAAAGTTGTCTCTGCCAGGGCGGATGATCTGGAACGAGCGAATATTGCAATGAAGCAAACACCTCCACTCACCTTCTTAGGCGGTTCCTTTCCTGCCGAAATCGTGTTCCGCTTCTTCGAATTCGACGAAATGACTGCAGTCGTCACGAGGTTCCTGAATCGACCGATGCTCGGATCAACGTCTTCTAAAATCAAACAGATCTGTAAATTCATAACTCGCATTACTAATAGCGAATAGCATCTCTTCTAGTGTTCACCCGGTTCGTTGAATAGGCATTAGAATCGCGGGCTTGAATAGGCCGCGCAGGGTTTTGCTAAGACGATAGCATTTAACAGTATCGTCATCCCTAGGGCCTATTCAACAAGCCCTTCATCAAAAGTCTACCTAGCCCCATTCAACTTCAATTCCATTATTGAAAGATAAACATGAAGGGAAAAGAGGTCGAAGGGTAGAATATGATAGTGGTGAAACTAGAGCGAATAGTACGCCAAGTAAAAAAGCTTATATGCAAGTCAATTATAAAATTTGAAATTTCATACCCGGATTGATGATTTCCTCCTCTTCGATGAAGGCCACATTTCCTCTCGGTCGCTTCTTTCTCCTAGCCTCTTCCAACGAAATTGGCAGTGCAGGAATTCGTCGATTGTAAGCCGTGTTCAGCTCGGTTTTGTTCTGGAAAAAGGAATAATTGTGCGAGCGAATTTAATAAACGAGTAACCTCCAACTCGATTTCATCAGGCATTCTGTCGCTGCTGTCCTCCATGTCTGCACTGCTAGACAATTTTATACGCAGAGTATATCTGCAAAAATATTGCGTACAATCGACCGAATGATTCTGGAGCTCTCGACCTGTTGGAGAATGAATTGCGAAATCTCAGAAAGAATTAGGCAAAATAATAAACAAATTGTCCAAGTTCTCAAGAAAGTTCTTTTACGGATTCATTCAAAGAAAAAAGCAAACTGCGCGAAAAGCTTACTTTCGACTAGAAGCACCGAATCGGAACACGGACCCATCGTCGATGAACACCACCTTGAGAGGCTCGATCCGAACATCGCCGATGAATGTACCGTGGCCTGAAATGAAATGGATCTATCATTGATTCGAGTAAACCTCATAAAAACGTTATACAAGACATATTTCGAAGAAGATAGGTAAACGCTTTAAAATAACCTATTTTTCTCGAAAGGAAGCTTTTCCATCTTTCAAAAAGGAAAACGACTAACTGCTTTCCATATCGACGAGAGCGAATCTGCTGAGAATCCCATGATAGACGAGGACAGCGTGCACTCGGCTGCAACTCGCGTGCTCGCACACGAAATCCACCTGCTGAGGATTGCGACCGAAATAGTACGCCTTCTTCTCGTCGATTAGCAACTTCTGAAAATAAAGTTGGTATTTCATTTCGTTGAGAGTAATATGTAGGTGTTTCTTTCTGCGTAAAATTTTCTGAATGAAATCGACTGGTTCATCGATTGATAAAGACAAAATTACTGACGGAATAAGACAACACCGATCTATCATGGTCAATGACAATGCGAGAACATGCTTTTTGTGCATCTGATTTTGTCATCAGAAAATTACTAATTAACCGATCGTCAATCGAAGAGTTTCACGCAGAGCGCAAAATCGAATCGAGCTTGTGCTGGATTTGCTAATTGCGTATTCCTCGAAAGTGCATACCCGAATGAGCTGATCGCCCTTGGAAACGTCGAGATGGCCTCCAGAAGGGGGTCGACTGGCCCAATTCGGAATGGGGAATTTCGCCTTTTCATCGATGACTTCGCCCGAGATGGAAGGCATTGTCCTGTTCGGCCCTGCATCTGCCCGCTTCCCTCCCTGCTCTGCCGCATTCTCCTGCTGCTGCTTGTCACTCGACTCCTCCGTCATCGACACAACGTTGTCGCCTGCCATCTGAATTGACGAAAGTTTAGCAAGAAATTCAAGAAGAAAATCCGAAGAAAAAATCTAGCAGAAATGAAAAAACAAAAAAGATTCACGGCCTTATGAACAACTCTATGTGCTTTCGTGCGTCCTGTGATTACGCTTGAAGAAAAACAAAGTCTGCGAAAATGGAAAGAAGCTGAATGAATGACCGTTCAAAATGAACGCATGAAAACGGAAAATTATTTCGTTCAATTTAGAGACCGCCAGCCATTTTGCCAAATTCATTCTGGTACCATGTTTTCTACATTTTTCAGGGTCTGAGGTGCCCCTCTAAACATCCCCACCGAAAAAACCGCGAAAAAATACGTCACTGATGAAAAAATTGATAAAATTTAACGCGAAAAAACGGAAAAATCGCTCCTTTTCGTGGACAAGGGAAAGGGGCGTGGTTTATCTGCAAAAGACACTATGCCGCTCGCTTCCCCCTTTCTTTCTCTGCCTTTAGGGATCTTTTTCTCTGCACTCTTTCATTTCAGCATTGGCTTCTTTTATATTTTCGTGAATTATCAGGATCTCAGTTGCTCTACGCAGGATTTTTCTGATTTTTTCACCGAAGACGGACAATTGACCAACTAATCAAAATATCAAATAAAAACATATGTGCCTTTCAAAATATGCCTACAGTGGTCAAATTTAGTAAAGACAAAAAAATGCTCATTTTGAAATTAATTTTAAAAATATTTTTTGATAAAATTTCGATTTTCTCTTTTGAATAGCATAATTAGGGAGTATCAAATTTTATTTTAGTCAAGTTTCCAGATGATTTCAACGATCCTCTGTCGAGATACAGTACTGCAAAGGCGAGCATCTATTATTGCCTCGAAAAAATTTGCTCTACGCAGGATTTTTCTAATTTTTAAATATGTTGTACATTTCAACTAGATGTACCGATTCATCAAAAAAAATTAAATGTGCCTTTTTTATAACTCGAAATATTAGCATTGCTATAATTTGACGCGCAATTGCGGACTTTTTTCGCACCCCGATCAATAAATCGATATCACCACGTGAAAGAGCGGTATCGAATTGTATAGTAGGTACCGATAAATTATTAAAAACAAAAATAAAACAAAAAAAATCGGCGATAATCGAAAGGGCTATCAACTATGGACACTTTTGAATCAAGTGAAAGGGGCGGGGCTTGGCGGTCCCTAGTTCAATTGCAAAAATCTGCGCGATCGCACGGAAATGCAATGGCGCAGCAAGACTGCAGATGGGCGGGGCTAGATCCTAACCATACATAAGGCCGTGGGCAAAGTCGCTTTCTTCATTTTCGTTATTTGTATGCATCTCCTATATGAATATTATTCTTCCATACTTCTAAAATACTTTATTCAAATGCATCTAGCCAAAATAAATATTTTTGTATGTAGAACTAAGCCAAAATAATACTTTTAGGACGATTATTGTGAGATCGAATATATTTCACACGGGAAAAAGTAGCATAAATGTTCACAGGATTTTTAATTAGAAAAGTTCTAAAATAAAAACTCGAATAAATTATGCAAACATTTGTGCACTAAAGATCAAATATAAATTTGGCGGAAGTGAACGAATACAGAGGAAATCCTTACGAATACAACCGAGTTTGGACCTATTTGATTGAGAGAATTCAGACAACAATTATCACTAGAAAACATTCAAGTGAATGATCTATTCGTTACTCAAAATGCAAAAATAAGTAGGACTAAAATGGGCAAAGCAGATTAGAACACTGACACGCAGTAATTCAATTGCACATGGCTAAAATTGGTTCGAATATTCAAGAGATTATTTGTTTACTCTAAATGACTTTGAAATCTCTTCACAACACCGGGATAATCGAGTTATCACTAGAGATCAATCGAGTAGAAATTTGAATAAATAGGTGTATCTGCTAAAATAAATTACGTTTTGTGACCAAGTACGATCAAAAAGAAGTATTGTTGAACGATCTGAAAATATGGAGGCTCTTCAGGCTTATTCAATTGAAAATGCCATCAGTTTTGCATTTATTTGCCGAAAGGAAGGAACCCTTTGATGCTCTCGAAGGCTCCAGTGGCCATGGCCTTTGCCTTGTCCACCTGCTCAGTCAACCCCAACTGCCCAATGATAGAATCATCCTCTTGATTCATCGCTGCTGCCAGCTCCTAAAGCAATAATAATTTTGCTAAAGTAGAAACTTTTATTATTGTGCACATCTTCTTGCAAATGTTAAGATATGAAAAAAGTCTATTTTGAAAATTTCGATTCAGCTAGTTTCCTTGTCAATTAATTCTCTGATATATATATAATGACGATTATCTTCGTTTAACATCAACAGGCACTGATGCTGATGAAATAATATGTGAAGTAAAATGACTTCTTAAGAAGATGCTTCATGAAGTTTCTCATTAGGGCGAAGTGATTTTAACTATTGACTGGTATTATTTTGGAATAGCAGACCGTGCAAATTTTCCGAATTTTAGTTTTCATTCAAGTTTAGAGCGCTAATACAATAATTAATCTGTTAAGATCAGCTTCAAAACCAATAATTTTGCATCCCAATAATGATAGGATTCAATTCTCTGAAAATTATTCTAAACTTTCAATGTAACACCAAAATTATAGAAAGAAAGTTCGCCTTCGCATTTAAATTTAGAGCTCTTTGCATATCTGATGGTTTGCAAGAGAGACCAAAATGTTCGTGAGTTCCCCCACTACTTCATTCCTCCTTATCTCTTGCATCTTTCAACGAGTTTCATTCATTATCTAATTAGTACGTCATAAATTCCATAAATTATTTCCCTGTTGAAAAAATCAGGAATCTGTGCTCTCTCTCTCTTTCTCGATTTCTGCCGAGTTCATGATGTTTCTCTTCGTCACTGCCTCATTCTCTGTTAGACACCCATTTCTTTTTTCCCTTTCTCCTATTTTTCCTGCCCTTTACTTTCTCCTTTCCATTCCTTCCTTTCACTCTTTTCTCCTTCTCCAGAATCCCAAAGTCATTGTTGCATTTTTGAGTGCAAAAATTATAGTTGCTGTTACCAACAATGGACGGGCAGTCGTTGGAAATCGAAAGGTTAACGTTCAACTTGACAAGATTCTTGTTTGAATGAAGATGAACGAATTTTTCACTCAAAGAAACGTGAGTGATAAGATAAGGATTATGATTATACTCTCTCAAAGGTGAGTACAATCGTATGAAAAGAGAAGGATAAATTTTGGAAGAAATATGCGTAGCCATTACACTCACACGCTCGCGGGTGAAAAAGATTGAAATCCTAAAATAAGCGCTGAATCGAAATTTCCCTAGACATTTTAGTGAATATGCGAAACATTGAATAATTCATGAGTACAAATGAGCAGATGAGATTGTAACATCTCTATACTCCTCTTCATGATCAATTCAGATGCTTTATTTATTTCTATAAGATTTGCCGTATCATAATTTGTAAATGGTATTCATTTTTATAGGGAGGAACAGCGTAAAATTATGATTTTAGCAATTACGACTGCAAGGAAAAATACAAATTTCAGTCAAACCAACCTCAGGGGTCTTTCTGGAAGAGCCGATTCTGCCTTCTGTGAATTCGATGCCTTGGTCTTCCTTCTTCTTGATGTTATACTTGTCTCGAACATTCTGTCTCATTTTCTCTCTTTCCACCTCCATCTTTCTGTGCTTCTCCTTTCTTCGTTCTTCCTGCTCAAGACGCGCAGCGATAACCTGCAAAGGTAATCTCTCAATGAACCTGATAACAGAGAGGTTCTTCGTCAAATATAATCTTCTTCAGTGTTATCTACCGGATTTCTCGGAGATTATGTCACATGATCAGCCGGTATTTTTAGAAGGGGAATTAGTTTTTAACAGTTTCAAATGAGATGCTCTAAATTTCGCTAACCTCCGGATCCTCTCCTCCCTCCGTCTTCTCGCCGTTGTTGTCTCCACCCATTCCAAGACTCCCAGTCACTTCGTTCAGCTGATTCCCCACCATCTGCTTCATCAGAAAGCCCGCCATCTTGTCGCTTCTCGAGAACGCCTCGCTTCAAATCTGAAAGCTGCAGTTTTGTATGGGAGGAATGGAATTATCCGGCTGAGCAGACAGAATTCAGAACTGCGGAATGCAGAGCAGAGAGGTGGGAATTCACGAGGTTTGCGTGGAAAGATCGAGGAATTGAATGAGAGTGGAATGGGAATGGGAATGAGAATGGGAATGGAAGGGAAGGAAGGGGCTGAATCGACTGAAGGGGAGGGAGAAATTGAAAACGACTGAAATGTGCAGAAGAAGCTGCTTGGAGAGGAAAGGGGAGGAGAACTAGGGGCTGAATCGATGGTTGAATGCGGCAGATGAAGGAGAAAGGGGAGACGAGCAGAGGCAAAACAGAAGAAGAAGAAGAAGAGAACTCTCGGGGGATGCAGAAATGTGCAAGGAAACGAGACACCCCACTGCGGGTAATTAGCCGAAAGACAAGAATGAGACGATATTTTCGAAGAAAACATAAATTTGTTGAATAACATTTTCTCTAGTGACCGTAGAGAATTTATAAGAACACCCAATAATCTCCCAATTTACAAACTACAGACACAAAAATAATGACTCAAATCGAAATAAAATTTAGCGTGACAAATCTGGTGCGATAGTAAATGGGTCCATTTCGGGTAGGAGAGTGGTGATTTGCACCTCATAATAAGAGAGACATGACCTGTCAGTGATAAGCAGGGCTTTTCGAGTATTTGATCACTCGTCATTAGAATGCCTTCTTCAAAAATAGATAATACGCTCATTTTAGGGGTCATAAAAGTGAAACAAGACGCCACTTTTCAATCCATCCACAACTCAAGAAATCAAATTCGATGACTTGCTGACAGTTAGAAATTTGTAACTCATTCAACAAAGCAGGTTAAAAAGCAACATCACTTGCTACAATTATTCTGCTTAGGTTGTATCACACGTGAGGTGCCTAAATGCACCTAAACTAAATTGTGCATTTAAAGTGTCTAATTCAACAGTAGCGATCATAAGTTTTGCATTGTCACTTTATCGTGCTGGAAATTAATTTTTTAAAAGAGATACATAAAGATGAAGTTTGTACAAATGTTGAGAATGCTTAGTCATGAATGTCTTCCTAGTTTCGGTCGAATCAACTCACAATAGTTCATTTACAATAGAAACTTCAACAGAATAAAAACTATATCGTAAAGCTAACTTAGATCGCTGCTGTTTATTTGCAAAAATTATCTAAGATGGTGTCCCAACAAAATCCAATAATCTTCAAATCTATTTTGTAAATTTAAAAGAATTTATTTTTAAATAAATAAACTTTGATGAATAATTAATGCATATCGCATGATCAAGAAATCAAACCCGTTGTATTTGGCGAAGGCGAAGTTGAGGAGTGCCTTGGTGGCTCGTTCGATGCATCGTTCCATTTCTCCCGAGTTGCTGTGTCGATTGCAGATGTCACCCGAGCAGAAGTTTGAACACGATCACCAGAATGTTTATCGGAATTAGAGGCACTGAAAGTTGATTTTGGAACATTGGAAGTTGAAATCGTGAAGAAAGAAATAGTAGTTGTAATTAAAAACTAAAAAGTAGATCATTCACAGACCTGCATTGAACATCGATCTTTTTTATGAAAAAATAAAAATTTTCTGATCGAAAAATCGCAAAAATCCGTCGCTCAAAACACATTTTCAGAAACGAAATAGCGTTTGTGTTCTTTGAGCTTGAATATTTTGAGCTGATCTTTTGGCTGAGAAGCACTTTATCAGATGTATCGTCGATCTAGACTAGGCCCTCTGTGACATTTTGGGTTTGGGGGGTACTCCCTTCCAAAATGTTTGGTTTCAAACTATATACCACGTTTTTGCAAGAGAGGCGGAGCTTGGAGATCTAGTTTCAGTCATGGAGAAATTTTCAATCGCATTACAAGTTTGGTACGATTTTTTTGCTTCTTCAAAGTTGAATTTTCTTTTTCAAAATGATCGGTTACGCGGTATGTGAATCGTAATAAAAATCGAATAAATCCTGATCAGAGCTGAGACGAAGTTTCGACTTCGACTTCGAAAGTCGAAACTTCGAGGGTTTTTGAGCCAACTTCGACTTCGAATTTGAAAATTTCAACTTCGTCTCAGCTCTGATCCTGATCGTGCGGAAGCATTTTCAACTTTGCGAGCATATAAGAAGTATAAAAATATCTCTATCGCAGTTTCTTTCGTAGTTAAACATGAAAAACTATCCTCACTTCTCATGACAGTCTGAACTGCGAGAATGAGACCGACGACCTGGTTCTTGACAGAGCTCTGAGACTCGAAGGAGTGGGGCGATACGGTCAGGCCGTACTGAAACAAGGATGCATTTTTGAACCAAAAAATAAAAATCTGATTTGAAATACCTTTTTGAGGAATCGATCCTTATGGAGCACGGCGATTCCATTCAAAACGAGCAGTGCAGCCTCGAGAAGTCCGTAGAACGAAAGAGCCATTTTCGGACAAGTTGCTGAAACTGAACAAATCCAGAAAATTCAAGAAAATGAATGAAAATGGAGAAAATCGGTCCAACGCAACGGAATTGGCGAAGGAGCACATCGAAAGTTCCTTCATTTCTTTTTGCACTCGATTGATTGTGAATCATTTGACTGCATTTTATTTTAACGCTATTTTTCATTCTGTTCTTTGATTTTATATCTTGTTTTTGTAGCAATGTTTGGAAGTATGCGTCGGAACGACAGCGGCAGCGCCCTGCCAAATGATGACTTGCAGGCTCAGTCAAGTAGCATCACAAATCCACTGCCTGCGCAGGTATAGTTTTTGAGAGGTGGCTCGAACAGTGCTTTAGCTTGTCCAGTGTCTTTTTCTTCAGGAAAAATTAATTAAATTTTATCCTTTTATTATTTTAAAATTATTTCTTACTGAAAAAATCGGAAAAGAAAAAAATTCTGACAATCCTATCAGATAATAGTTTTGAAGAATTTATTGTGAAGTTTTGAAGAATGACTTTTGAATCAAATTATAGGAGAATTGACAGAACAAGACACCGCGACACAAGAAGCAAAACACTGTTGAAATTTTGGTTTACATTGGGAATCAGATTCGGCGTAATAACTAATTTTCCGAAACTTTTCAAAATCACAACTAAGCTGGGATGACATTTTTCAATAAATATGGAACAGTTTTAATATGGGTTGTTCCTACAAAAATTATTTCAACCGATATTGGCACATAATTTCCTGAATCAATATTCCACCTCTTACTTGATTATCAACTACTTCATAAAAGAAATTCACATATCATTTTCCAGACAACGAGCTTGTCATGGGAAACGCGAATTCAGTGGTTCGTCTCCTTCATGTCCCTGTCCATTATTTCTTCTTTCTGTGTAAGTACTTGATACATTGCTGAATCAGAAATATAGAAACTAGCTTGATACCGATAAAATATGAAAATACTAAATAATCGCCCTTTCTTTATTAAAAATGTTCACCAAGTATCAGAAATATATTTCACATATCACTTGAATGATCAAGAAGTTTATTTACCATTAGCTTGGAAGTTATGCTAGAAATAGAAATGAACTGAATTTTCAAAGTTCAGGCGAGTTATCTACTGGTACTGACAAAAGTAACGGGTTTTTGTATTATGACCAGCATTAGTGCCGTTCTATCACTAGCGAGCACTTTGTTTCTAATGGGCCCGGTTGAGCAGGTCAAGAAAATGTTCCACAAAACGCGGTGGTTGGCTTCTACAGCCTATTTGGTCTGTATCGTGATGGCTATTATATCAGGTATCGAAAATAGTTTGAACAAAACCCTTAACTCATTCACATAACTATAGGACTTGTTCTGAAAAACACGGCACTTGCAATCATTTTCACCGTCGGTCAATATGCGGCTATGCTCTATTATTCTCTATCCTACATTCCTTACGCACGGTACGCAAAATCTTATAGTAATTTATTTTATTAGAAATTTGTAGAGAAATGCTGAATAAGCTCCTCTGTTGTTGGTGATTCGTCCGATTCAATTACATGCTCAATTTGTGACAATTTCTCCGACAGCATTGCATATGTTCAATTGGTGCCAAATATTCCTACTTACATTGCAGAATCTACACTATTTATTTGAGAAAAATTAGGCTTCTTGGAAATTCTATCAATGGCAATTCATACACCATTCATTTGGAAGTTCATGCAGATTTCCCCTTTATCAGAAAAAAATTGTTCTAAAAAATGCATTGAATGTTCATTTGTATTGTATGAAACTTTCCAAGAACCTGAAAAATTAACTTTGAAAAATTCCAGATCTCAAAATGTAAATATGTATTCGTAACTTTATTATTTGAGATTATTTTATTTTAACTCGCATAAAAGTTATTTGGAAAAGCCATACAGGAGCAGATTCACGCAAATAAATTATAAAAACATGCACATTATAAAGAAAAAAGATATCGAAAATTTAAATTCCACCATAAACTTCGACGGCATAATTGACCCTGTCTCTGAGCTGAGCCTGTAACAAGCTCTGCTCCATGACTCCAATCTGCACATTCATTCGTTCGATTTCCTCTTCCAATTTTGCAACTGCTTGCTTGATTTTCACCATTGGTGCTGAAATTTCTCGGAAATTATTTACGTTGTTTTTCTGAATATTTTGACCTCCATCGCTTGTCTTTGCTCCTTGTTCTTCGATTTGCTGCTTTAGTTGATCGATGTCTTCAGATATTCTCTGCAGAGTTTCCGTTCTCTCACTGACTCCTCCAGAGGCGGCTCTGCGAATTGTCATACATCAATTGTTTATTTGTCTGCCAAACAGACTTGTATCTTTCCCTCATTTCTGCTCGTTTGTCCTGCACCTGCTTGAATTTCGACAGCAGTCCTCCCATTTGCATATTCAGACTCTTCTCTCGTGTTTCAATTCTTTCCAGTGTTTTCTGTAGTTCGCCTGCCATCTGAAATATAGATAGTATCAATTAGATCTCAATCAGATCTGGGTGAAAATTCTGAATTCGGACAAAAGTGGGAATGTTCACGCTTCCATTCTCTTTCCAAAAATGCCACTTTGCAATGCGAGAAAAGGGGTTTTCGTAGGCTTGAATGTAGCTTAGTTCGGTCCTTTATAATTTGGAACGATCTCACATTTTCCAGCTCGGGGTTCAGTTTTTCGACGAGAGATGCCAACGTCTTGCTCATCTGATTCATTTGTTCCAAGTGAAGTCGCCAGTCCTATTATTTAGTTTAGGACTTTTATTTTATCATCTTATCAGACCTTTGCATCCTGTCGTAGAGTAATCTTCAGCAGTGGAGTAACTCTTTCGACTTCTTGTTTCCAGGTGAATGCATCTGTGTCGCTCTTCAGAATGGCCTGCATAGGATTCTCTTGCTAAACAGTAATAATCTTTGTTAGCACGAATTGTGAATCAGGAATGGGTCGGAATTAACATTCTGAAAAGCTGAAATCAAAATGGCCTCGAAAAATTTTCGGAATGTAAAACCGAAATTCCAACCCATCATCTACTGATGCATTGTGTTTTATTACTGTATTCTGGGTTGGAACCGCCAAATCGACCAGTAGCGCATCCTCGTCATCATCGACCACGTAGTCAGGCTCGTCTTCTTCGATCTAAAATCGTAGATTTCATGAAAAATAAGTGATTTATGTGTATTAGTCTTGCATCATTGTTGCTATGTTTATCCTCATCTTCATCTACATGAACGTCATCGTCTTCGACTGGAGGTGGAACCATTCTGAAAAAGAGATGGATAAATATCAACATATTGAAATTCTTACTTTTCCCAATGGAAGCTCTCATGTTGTAATGCCAGGTCAGCTAGATGGTCCAGTACGAAAAGTGCATGTTCTCCAGCGCCAGGCTTCAGTTTATTGGCTGGGAAGTCAGGTGTAATTCCCTGAAATTGAATTGAAATTATGTCATTTTTGCGCAATTCGGGACTAAATTTTTGATGCAATATTTTGGACTAATTTTTGGCGGAAAATTGCATAAGAGTTAACCAAATTTCACGGTTGATGACGTTCTCGCCAGTCTTGTGTCGATGGCTAGCGATTTCTCGTCCACTAACTCACTCATCCAGCTTCATGTCAGAGTGTTTCGCTTTATTCGAACCGCCTCTCGACTGCCTCGGTCATTCAGTCCTGCATCCCTGCCGAGATTTTATCTGTTTGCTGTATTTCATCCTTTCCCTCGTAAGCTGCTAGCCAAAAATGTTTCCTTTGCTTATGTCGTTTTTCTTTCACAAGATGAGGAACCCCTTCCTTCTCGTTTTCAGCTTAGCCCGAATCCTCGAATTGAGTGATTCAGTCAGTCTGGAGGAAGAGGGGCGAGGAGCGGGTTTGCATCTTTCGCAGATCGACATCGGGGAGGCTAGGCGACGTAAAGCTGCCCTCCAACAGTTGGCTAATTCCACATTTCTTGTTTCACTTCATCATTATTGCTAATTTATTTCAACCTACAAAATAACACTTTTCCATTCTTCAGCAGTAATTTGTTTACGTTATTACTTCAAGCAGACGCAGATATTTATCACTGAATGGCTTTTATGTTATAGTTTCTGTATGAAAGAGTGAAAATTGCTAACAAATTCTTGTCTGCAATCAAGGATGTACGGATGGCTTTCTGAGATTTTCGGAATGAAACAGAATATTCCGTACACCCCTGTCTACAGTGACGAGCAAAAGCCTGGAATCAAACATGGCTTTTAAAAGGCAGTGTAAAATCATTTATCAAGAACGAATCTTTGTAAAATTGAATTATTTGTAAGCCTATAGAGTTCCTTACATGTATGCAAAGTTTCATAATGATTCGTTCATGAAAATTGGCTTCATGCACCATGCTAAAATTTAAGTCTGGTTCCAAACTTTTGCTCGCCAATGTATCTAAAATCTGAAATTTATGAAGAAGAAGTTTAATCTTTACTCCCACTCATAGAGAACTTTGATTCTTCCATCGTGTTTTTACACTATATGCATGAAGAATTCCTCGTGTCATTTCTTTAGTTTAAATATATTTAATGTGTATCTGAGGATAAATTGTATAGTTTTATACGCTAAACTAGGAAACACCTATGTATACGTTATAAAAATTCGTTTTTAGCGTATTCGATCTGATCTTGATAGGACTTATGAAGGACAAGGATAGATTGCTGTTGATGGCCGTACAGTAGTTGGCATTTCGTTGAATCGACTGAATTCCTCAATCTAGTCGTTGGTGCATAGATGCGAATTGGTTTGCTTTGATTGTAGGAATTTCAACGCGATCCCCGACGTTTAGGTAAAAAATACAAAAGACTATGCGGCTTACTAATTGGATTTTTATTCGTCACGGCAATGCTATCAGCTCTAGCAGGTTGTTAAGGTCAATTTGATCATCAATGCTCCTGAATTTAGGCATAACGATATTTGACAGACAGCATAATCACATTCTGCACGATTACGTGGCAACACAGGATGACATCGTCATTTTTTCGGCTACATTTTATGAAACTTCGAAGAGGTTCTGCACGATCAGTTTTCTGTCAATATTCGTTTGTTCATCTTCAGTTTTCCGAACAATTCAATCGTGATTCTGTTCAATGCAGTGCAAGTGTTCCATTTCAAACACATCGAACTGTTGGGAGTCTCATACAACGCATCTGGGGCATTCAACACTTCCCTCAAAGTGCAGCCTGTCATTGCATCGCTGCCTTTCTACTGCAAATGGACGCCATTTCTGGCTGTTGGTGAAGTCGCAGAGCATTTGACTTCTTTCGAATTGACTACTGGGCTATCTGGATTGGAGGTCTGAGTCATCAGAAATTCGAATATTTATTCCCGATTCAGCTGGAAACTCGACTGCCTTATTCTGACTATCGACCTGTCGTCGCTTGTTTTTCGCCTCTGTTTCTAAACGAGCGATGGCAATTGCTCATCTTGACAGCGGAGGTGACTCTTTTCCGAATATTTGTTGAAGCAATTCATGATTCAATCAGGTATATTCACATTATGGAGCATTCATGCACTTCTACATTCGATCGATGCTAACTGACTTGTACAGCATTCTAAAGAAGTACAGGAAGACGAGAATACAGCCTTGGCCTGCCATCAAAATGGGTTCAACTATTTTCTAGTGAAAATTCACTAATTAGTGAAATTAATAGGAATCCATCGAGCTAGCCCACTAAACTTCGATCCGAATTATGAACTCGAGTTCAGAAATCAGGCAGGCGCAATGACTGATTGTCTGTTGCAATACAAGGCAAGATTAATTGGTCAGAGAAAATTCACTAATATTAATTTTGCAGGAATCAGCTGACTACATAATTTTCCCTGACACAGGTATGAAGATAAAAATTCTGAAATTATAACGACATTATCGGAAATTTCTCTAGAGACAATCTTTAAAATCCTTTTTGGAGAGAAGCGAGGGAGAACTTTTATCGATTTTGACATCTTTTCAAGGTTGATCACGATTTCTTTCGCTTCCAACAATTTCGTGAATAAATTAGCTTCAATTCCGATTCTGAAGTTCCATTCATTCTCGTCTCAAATTAGTCTTTTTCAAGCACGTGTTAGTTCAATTTCAATTATGCATCCTTCTAATAGAATATTTTTAAATCTTGTTTATGAAATAAGAGATTAGGATTTTGGGATTTCGAATTGAAAATTATGAAAGATTCCCTTTCCTAATAAAATATGAAGTTTCATTTAGACGATATAATTATTCCACGACTTGGAGACACTTACTACATGGAATTTGAGAAAGTGTTCGCTTTGTATCCACAAGCTGCTGCAGTCGCCTACAATATGAGTCAAGCCAGCATTGCTTCTTGTATGCAAGCTATTCAAATGTTTGAGAACATCACAGATAAATTGTAGCAACATCTCCAAGCACTTACTCTCCTGTTTCTGTGCTGAAATCATTGCGATTCAAAGGCGAAACTCGTTGGGGCAAATTAGTGGTGAAACCAGACAGGGCCGACAGCGTGTGGATTCATGAGAGCTTTGGAATTCGATCTGGACACTATCAGGTCTTTTGAGATATCTTTTCTGAGTCTTTAATTCTTCAAATCTAGGTCCCTCTGCCTGTCCATCTGAACTCTGCCTTGCATTTTCGTTTCTGGGATTTCCCTCGAAATCAGCCAATTGAGATCGAAGACACGAATCAGCTGCTAAACAAATCTCAATCAGACATTCCTCTCTACGATCCACTGCTTTCGTTCTCGGAGAATCAGACTGAACCACTCTACAGGGATATTGATTTGGAGTCGATTGAGAAAAGCTTCAGGAAAATGACTCGAAGGAGAGCTACTGGATCGGTAATTGACTTCCTCTTGTTAGAGAAGTAGTCTTTCAAAATTCACAGATCTTCTCTCGTCTTCCGGAGGTCTCTCTTTACTATCCTCTGATCGAACAGTGTTACAATAGGATATTTTATACCGGCGAACAGCACGGAACTTGCAAAGGTTGATTGTGAAACATGTTAAATTGATGAATTCGGATCCTTCAGGCCCCGAATTATGCGATTTGCCCAAGTTCCCAGGACTCCGTTGCACGAATGTGAAGAGTGAATTCCAATCATTTGCCTATTATTCGAAGATTTTCATTCATAAGCTAGTCAAGGCCGAATTCGAAAATACCGACAGCGGATGCTCGTTGTGATAATATCTATCAATTTTTGCCAAATTACTTTTCATTTCGACATTTCGTTTGCTCACGATTCTTTTATGATGTTCATATCAAATTACTGTAGTTGTCAGAGTCAAAATTCGGGTAGTCTTTCCAAATGATCGGGTTTGAGCAGGGGCATCGTATTTTACTCACGATTTTCAACAAAATTTATCGTACCTTTGCTCGTAGCTCCGCTAGAATCGATGCAATTGTCGAGTTCGGGTCGTCAAACTAAATAAACGACTTGTTTGAATATTTATGAGAACAAATAACTTACTTCTTGAGGCATTTCGAATTTGTCATTGCCTCCTTTTCTGATCAGCCATGCTGCGACAGCTGTGAACAGGAAGAATTGTTCTCCCGCATTCGCCTGTCGAACGAAATAGTGCCTGAAGAGTGAAATTTAGAATTGATTTAACGAATTTTAAAGAAATTTCTTATGACAATTATCAAAATGTATATGGAGAACGATCAAGTATTAAGTCAGTTAAGAGTTAATTAACGCATTTCATTATTTAATTTCGGTATAATCATTCGAAAATTTTCTCATAGGCAAATGGCATCTATAGATTAGTTTCAGTTTCAGGCGAAGTATGTTTGCAAGAATATTATTAAATTATGCATGTAAATTCGTGTAAACGAATAGCATCTTTCAAATTTATAGCCGTTTATTATGATTATCTTATTACGACGTAAAACTAAAAAAAAATACTTGTGCATATGTCGATAGCTCTTGTTCAACTTGAGAAATTCCTTTTCATAGCCAAGCAGCTTCAGTTTTGCCAAAAGTTCTTCATTCTAAAACTTTCCTTGCATATGAATAATTATCATTAAAATAAATATGATTACCTTTGTAAAAAATTCGTAGCTCTTGCCCGGCCCTTCTTCGAGTTCATCCACATTCACTTCTTTGTCTTCGTCCGTCATTTTAGGTTGGGCTAATTAGAGTTAGTTCAATGAAAAGTCGACAGAGAAGCACAATTGATTCGACTACTGCGCTTGCGTTGCCATGACAACATTGAATCATTCCCATATTTTTGAGGGAATATTTGCTAAAATATGATTTTTTACAATTATTTTTTTCTTTTCTAAATTTAGGGACAATTTATGCGCGAATATATTTTGACATTGGAAGAAAACACATTATGCAACAGTTCTTGTTCGAAATATTGCCCGCTTCATTTCACAATTTCGATCCATCTCATTCAGACTCTAGATATCTAATTCGAGAGTTGTTTTTTTCCTTTCTCGATCTCACAATGTTGTTGCATTTTGAACCTGAAAATCGAAAAGTCAGTATAATTCAAAAATATTTTGGAAAACATAATACATCTCGGTTACAGAAAAAAAAATAATCTTCTAACTTTGTCAGGAAAAACTATCCCAAGAAAGAGACGTAAATTACACTTTATTACAAAATCGAAGTTTAAACTTTAAAAATAAAAACTATTCTCAATTTTCGAAAGCTCTCATTTCAAAGTTGGAGTCAACAATGTCATTTGTCAAAAGATACGGTAATGAGCAAAGGCTTGTAGCCAAACGCTAGTTTTAACATGATGTATGGACCGACTTCATAAATGGATATTTTTCAAAGTTGATATACACGCAAAGGCTCTAGTTTTTGCAAATCTGTTAAATTTCGGGGATATTCGCATATAGGAAATAATTTACACCAGGGGTGTACAAAGGTTGAATTTTGAATTGCGTTAGAATTATTCACTACCGCGTCTTCTTTGTACATCCTTGATTTACGCATCATTTTAAAAATAAGTTTTGTTCAAAATTTGTGCTCACCTCTGCACGTTCGAAATTCGAATTATACGAAACTGAAAACAGACTTCATGAAAACTCTGATCAGTCCTTTCACACAACGAATTCGATATCAACCACACGCAAATCTAGGGAGGACGATCGTCAGAAAGCCCTTGCGACCTACCCCCGTATATTTTCTTCGCCTGACGAAGGTGCCCCTAGGCCTGGCCACATGTCACACAGGTGTGTCATGACAATTGTTTCGTTTTGTTAAAATCAATTCGATATTACAAAAAATTGTCTAGACGATATCATCACAGTAAATTGTGTGTAATGCTTTCTAGTTTTAACTTTCAACTGTCAATAACAATCATTTAGAAAATCCAAAATTTTATTCATTTGGATGTAAGAAAACGTAAAGACGGGATGCAGTAATGAGTCCTTCACATGAAGACGGAAGGTCTGCTTTGACCCGCATCGCGAAAATAGGATAAGCATAAAATATTGTCATATAAAGTAACTAACAGACCAATTAAGAACGATTGAAACCCGCGGATTTAAGTCTAAAATAGAATAATTAATGATAGAAATTGGTTAGACATAAGTTTGGCGAGGAACATCAACGTAACAGGAAAAGTCGCAATTTCTCTAACAATGTCATAGATAGGCTAAGATGCGTGATAATGAGAAGTGAGTTTGTACGATTCGACAGGAATTTACTCGCCCAAAATTTAACCGAAAGTAATTTCAAAGAAAATATTCTACTTCGAGATAGTTATTGATTTCGGACTAATAATTATGAACATTAATCGCTTAGATTTGGTGTGGAGATTTGCGTTCCATGAAAATCGACAAATGCGTTGCTATTTATGAATTGAAATGGGGGGAAAATTCACTTAATTGCAGGCCCGAATTAACTAACAGAAACATGAAAATGATAAAGCTGACACCCGAATTTGAAGAAAGGAAATAATGTTGTGATAAACATAAACAATTCAGTCATAAAATTAAATAGATTGGCTAAATGAGTGATCAAAGGCAATGCGATAGAGAATATGCGCAGTTGAATGATCGAAACATGAAGGAACAGGCTTGAATTTACAGCTACAAAAGCAGAACTCAGGAGCAGATAGGTTACAATGCAGGTAATGGTACCATAGAAAGATGATTAGATTTCTACACGTTGACAATTTAACAAGTCATCGAGACTTCAAAATTGTCATCTATTGACATTTTGAGAAGCATTAAGTTAACCGTAGATAATAAATATACCTGGCCAATATTTGTACTAAACGGAGACTTACAGTCCACCTTATGCTTCCGACCGTGATTTCTTGAAATTTGGAATAGACTTGAGAGAAATTATTACCAACTATGTACAACAGAAAATTGCAACTAGATTGCAGTTAATTATGACTGGCTGCGGCCTCAACAAACAGCCTCTCCCAATTCTGCAACAGGCTCCAAAACTGGCTGGAATTTCTGACGGAAGCCCGAATTTCGGCGCTGTCGAGGCTCGTCCGCCGAGTGCTCGTTTTCTGGGCTCTAAAAGTTCATCGTAAATTTTATGTTCCATAGGATTAAAATTCTTTACTTTTAGATTACTTCCCATCTAATTTCTCGTTTTGTTATCAGCGAATTCTTTTTGATCGTTTTTCGGCCACGACAAATGTCAGTTCGAAAACGATTCTGATTGATAAGCGACATTGGGAACGATTCAAAGAATCAGAGACAAAATTGGTTCGTCACGAGATGAAACTAGAGTTTGCGAGAGAAGGAGGGCATAAGAGATCGAGAGCATTGATTTTCAGTGATTATCTGATAAGAAAAGTCAATATGCCTGCTTTTTCTCTTCCATTCGATTTTTTGGACTTTGCTCATTTCATACTCTTTCTGCATTCATTTCTAATGATAAATGTTCTCCGTACTGTCGCACTTTACACATGAAGACGAAGAGGTTGCAACATTTGAAGAAAGAACAAAACATTGTCTAGATTTGGTAATGCCAAACGAAAGATGAGAAAAATCGAATAGACCTTCAATCAGAAACATACTTATTTCACCATTCATCTAAAAACTACCAATCTTTAGAATTACTACGTTTTAGAATCAAATTTCTCTGCTTACCTCAGGTCGTTGCGGGATAGCGATAGGCAAGTAGACGTCAGGCAAAAGCGATTCTGGCTGATTCTCGTCTCTAACCAATCTTACAGAGCCAGAGTTTTCCTTCACATTCTGAAATATTTACCAGTCATTCTGTGTTTTCGATCTATTTCATTTCACTATCTTATCATTCCGACTGATAGAAAATTTAAAATTTTACTGTCGAATCAAAGGAATCAATGCCCCGATTAGCGTACAGATTCAGGCGGTCTTTTGATTTTCGCGTGCTTCGAGTTGACAGAGCAGAAAAATGTCGGCAAAAGAAGGGAAAGAGCGATTTTGACTCTGAACAGACACGCAGTAGGGTTTCCCTTCAAAAATCGACAGATCGACAGAGTTGCAGTCAACAACCAAAGGAGTATCCTCTTTCCTCGTCTCTTTTCTTGCCCCTTCCCTTCCCTTCCCCTTTTTTACTCCCACTCTCCCCTTTCCTCTACTTCGTCTCACCCCACTTTGTCATTTTTTCCATTATTTTGCTTGAACTTCAAAGAAGTACCACAGTTATCCTTCTCAATGAATAAACGCAGCAAACAGACAACAATTGTCTATGTTGACTTTCTTTGAAATATGTCAAATCACCCCATACTCTTCGTAGAAAATAGATCAAGAAATTGCCGGAACTGTGGCGGGCATTTATTTTGATTTTGAAAGGTTACGTGATTTCCCCCAATAAATACGTTGAAAAGGTACAAACCTGTTCGAAGGCGATCAGCTGTCTCCAGAAGCCGATGTTGGGTCGAACCATGGGTCGTTTCGACTTCATCAGGTGGTAGGCATCTCGAAGGGAACGGCATCTGTACTTCATGAGATATGCCAGCACGATCGATGCGGACCGAGACACTCCAGCCACACAATGAACCAACACTTTGCCTCCGTCAGCAATCAGAGCTTGGATCTGAAACTTTGAAATATAGCCATTTTATCAGTCACTTTAGTTTTCTCATCTATCGTACGTAATCGCACTCTTTTCTGATTCGAACAAAAAATCGTCTTCGCTTCACTTTTTCTTCCCTTTTGTCTATTTGAACACTCACAACTACGAAAGCCAAAATCTCAAAAATCGGTTGCCGAAAAGAATGAGATGAGGAGTAAATAAAAATGAAAATGAATGTCTTCTCGAAAATCGAGTGGAGTGATTTTCGAAAATTCTCGTCCTCATAATTTTATACCTGATCAGATTGGAGTTCGAGGTGAGGATAGATGTAAGTCTGCGGGGTATCTTCCAGCCACAACTTGGTGCGTTGAATGTCGCCCAATGAACGAAGATTGGGAACCTGCAAATTGCATGTTGAGAACTGTAGAAATTTCATAGAATTTGATCGTTGATTTATTTCATTCTTTGTGCTTATTCATGAAAATTGAAATAGAATTGAATTGAATTTGAAGAATAGAATCTATAATAATTTGCACCTCGTGAGTGGCGTTGATGATGTGAGTGATCTTGTTCTTCTTCATCTCGTCAGGAGTCAGAGCAGAAACTCCACAGATGAACAGACCGGGCACGATTTCAGAAATCGAGGCATATTCCGGATTGACGTGGAATGAAAGGGACATGGTTTAGCTGAAACTTGAAAGGATAATTTTGAGAATTAATGCAAGCTAAAATTCACTACGAAACGCGAATATGCCGAAGGAAGAGTGATGGAAAACCAATTTCTTCGAACATTGAAGGAAAAGGAAATTAATCGATGTGCAAGGTCACATGTGATTGAAAATGAAATGAAATTGGAGAGGATTGGAAGAAAGGACAACGATTAGAGAGCAATTTATACGGGAAAACATAAGGGCAGTGCTGATATTCACCGGAAACGCCTACATAATTCTGGTTGTGGATGGGAAGAGAGAAAAATAACGAATGACTTTGAATGATAAGAGGGTATTAGTTATAATCGATAGATCAAAATTCATTCATCAAAGCAAGGTTAATTGTAAATGGCCATGTGTTTCGGCAGAGAAGCTGCTTTTATAGCTAATGGCTGATAGGCGTCGGTTTATCTCGATTGGCCTGGAAGGAGGGAGGACAGAGCGTTCGACGACATGACTTTGGACACATGATAGAGAATGGAAGAGAAGAAGGAGAGCAGAGAGGAAAGGGGAGGAGAGGGAAGGGAAGGGGAATGGGTGCACTGAAATTGCACCCGAAGAAAAAGATCACATGGTTGTGACAGACTGAATGACAGAGATACGGACAGAGAGAATACCGTTCGAATTGTGTTTGATGAGACAAAGCCATGTGCTGTGTGCTATTACGCGCCGAGAAATTCTTTGATCAGAAGAAAAGGGCAAAACAATCGAAGCGACTCGATTACCAACTGATTGCCAGTCAAACAGCCATTAACACAATTGACAATCTCATCTCACATCTTTCATACAGCATTAGTTCGAATACATTCAGCATTATTACTGAAAACTGAGACTGAAACTATGAATTCGACAATTCAACAAGCTTGTCCCCGATCGGTTCACTCTTTCTTCAATTCACCTATCCCAGGGCTATTTCAAATGCCGAGGCAACTGCTACTGCTGAGAGCTCGTTGAAAGGGGGAAGCTAATTAAAATAAGTCAGGAGAAAAATGTGATGAAGATCAAAAGAGAGCAGGTCTGATAGCAGTGGATGGAGGATCATTTATTCTCAATTCACGAGACAAAAACTGGTGGCTATAAATTTTGAATGCAAGAAACGAGGGAATTGAAGAGAGAGAAGAGACATGAATGCCCTTGGCCTTGGGGAATCTTTACATTTGGACGTCAGAGCAGCCAGAAGTTGGAACAGGCAGAGCAATGGAGCCAAAGTATGGTTGATCTGTTAACCAGGAGAGCATCATCAATTCTCGAGCTATTCTGGTGATAAGCGATCATTGTTTCTCCTTTTTGAATCAATCACAATCAAGATCTTTCGATTCTTTGAGATTTCTAATTGTCTAGTCCGAAATACAAAAGACTAATCAATATTTTGGAACAGCATATTAGAGAAGATCAACTATGTATCTAGAATATGGTAATTGTTATTAATGGATTTGGAAAAATTCAGCTATATAAAGAAGAAGGTACTCCTGATGACATGCTTCAAAGATGGGATAGGTAAACATGAAGTTATTATCGGAAAATAATTAATCATTATTCAGCATAAAGAAAAATATTAGAAAGGTAAAAGCGATACAATAGAAGGCTAGCCAGACCTAAATTAAACTGCATATTATCTAAAATCAGTTACACTTCCCACAGAGTGAATTTCAGTTTGAACCTAAAGAACTCAATGGTTCACACTATTTCGTAAAACTGAAAACTACAGTAGCCTTATGTCAAAGTTAGTGATACTTCGGCTTATCATCACGTGAACAATTCATTTCCTTTACGAAACATTACGAAGCATTAGGAAGGTGGTAAACTGTCGAGGTTCGAGAAGCTAATTACCAGAGTCAGGTTGAGCAATTCGTGATAGCTGAGTCATTTAGAAAACAGTTCGAAGGACAAAGTCCGCGGGGCAAAAGCCATTTCAAAGTCATATGAAGCAGAATGAAAAAGCGAATGTGCACGGACTTTGGAGGGTTGAAAAGCACGCAAATGGGGGCTGAAAGCAGAAAGGAAAGGGAGGGAAAGCTGATAGCTAAAAAAATGGAAGAAGAAAAAGCGAGGAAAAAAGTCGATCGGAAAAAAGGAAAACGGAAAATACAACTCTAACGCAGTCAATTCGCAAACAGCTACGACAGACTAAAGCCGATTTACACAAAGTAGAAATATGGTTGAAACAAGGAACGGATTAGGAAGATTACGCAGATAGTAGCAGAACAGCAGAATGAACTCGCAGATTATAAATTAGAAGAGAACAACATAATCATTATTAAAAGTGATTGATTGCAACATAAGTAAATCGAACTTTCTATGTGAATCTTTCTAATAACAGTATTCGTCACTTTCATCTTCATCAAATCTCATAATTCCCCAGTTAATGCGGTCAAAATTCAAAATTCATCTGTTCATTTTTGCGCAAGTGGAATGGATAATTGGGCATTGATGGCTGCAACAATGAGAAAATTGCTGAAACGTAAGTGGGAAGGTCTGTGAAAAGAGGAGGACAGAAAGGGGAGGGTATCGATTCAAGCTGGAGGAAAATGAGGAGAAGGAGCAAACAGCAGCGAGCAAAGACACGGCAAAGTATCGAGACGCATTAGAATTGAAATACAGGCAATATTACCTTGAATGAAGCTAGTTCAGGAAGGAGTTCAATTTAGAAACAACCGAAAATTGTACGATGTTTCACCTACTAAAATAGAATGCCCATTTTAGGGTAAAGAGGAGGAACTGCAAGTTTGCAATTTACATGAAAAGCTAAAATAATATCAGATGAGAATCGTTAGCACCTGTTTTCGG
Source organism: Diploscapter coronatus (assembly GCA_964036155.1). Taxonomy (NCBI): domain Eukaryota; kingdom Metazoa; phylum Nematoda; class Chromadorea; order Rhabditida; family Rhabditidae; genus Diploscapter; species Diploscapter coronatus. Next base: position 40,873,131 of record OZ038423.1, read on the forward strand.
GGTTGTATGAACTGAATGATGAAAGAATGTTTCATAGTAAGCATCAACACGCGAACTGCGAATGTATTGCATGTGGCTGATGCAAGAATTACGATACATTGAATGTCTGAACGCAGCAATATGAATGAGGAGGGATTCTGAAGAATCAAAGAAAGGCAACAGAAGAGACGGAAAAAGCAAACCTATCATCAAATTTTGGTCGTTTCCATTTTTGATTTGTCAAGGAAATTCTACAGAAAATGAGTGATCGTGATGAATGACCTGATAGACAGATTCGACTATAGAAAATCGATGGGGAGCTCGAGAAACTCAGGTCAAGTGAATAGTGGAAATGAAATGAAAGAAGGCAACCTGGGGGTTTTGAAAGGGGCAGGGGAATATAAGCTGCTGGAAGAAGAAGGGGCGGGGCAGACACGCAGAGGATCGACTGAAATGCACGTGAATCTAATGTGGAGAAGACTATGTTAGAGAATAGAGAATTGCCTTCACAAACAACTGCAGCAGTTTTAATAATGCTCGCTTGTTCTCTTTCACTCAAACATTCACTATTTCGCTACTTTCTGCCTCTTTTCCTCTCTCAAAATGCCCAATCATTCGCCAAAAAGTAAGAGAAAAACACGGAAACCCCGCAAAGTAATTTGTCTGAGTTTCTCTTCAAAAATCAAAAACTAAAACGGAATTCAGACAGACTGACAGATAAGTTTGCAGAGGTTAAAAATAACAGACAAATGATTGATGCGCGAATGATATGACGGAAGACGATTCTAAACAACTACAGTCAAATAAATACAGGCTTAGTATAGCGACGGAATCCTGATCAAATCACTGTCTATCATTTGTTAGTTAAGTTGGCTCCATATTATGACTTTTTCACGAAATGAGTATCGATCTCTAAGATAACGATAACAGATCAATGAGTTCCCGTTTCCTTTCCTTGTTCTATCCCTTAGCTATCAACAATCAACAAGAGAACTCGACCGGGGAAATGGAGGAAGCAGAAAATATTTACGTTGAAAGTAGTACAAATGATCTCTGATTCATTATCCTCGCAAGTTTTCACAACTTGTTGATTTTCCCGATCCTTCTACCTTTAAATATTATTAGCCGTTTGAAACGTGATTTCAACATTATGAGTAGTTTTTTTTTTCTTTTTTTAATAATATTCAGAGAGAAATTATATCAGCGCTTAACATTTGCTCTCCTGAAGTACATGTGAATTATAAAAATGTTTCGAATGGTGATTCACAGTTTTTGAATGATGAAACTACTTTCACAACTCATTTTTATGCTTTGTTTTATTTTTTTGTTTTATAAAAGCGCGCCTGGGTGGTTCGATTTATTGTATGCTGTTTCACATTTAGATTCTTGTTGATTAAATTTCGTAATATCTCGTTGAATGCCTGTGTATTTACATGTCCGATCAGAATAAACATAGCACATTCATTCATTCGTGGATATTTTTGTCATCTTCCAGGAATTCGAATAATCTGTTTAGTAGAATCGAGTGAGCGAAGAAATATTGATCTCAAATCGTTTCGAGCCAAAGTCCATGTGCTCCCTTTTAATCTCCAATGCGTCTGATCAGCCTTCCGCGTGTTGATTGCCTTATCATAAACAGGCGAAGCACAGCCATTCAGGGCTCTAGAAGGGAAGGCAATGCATCGATTAATAGTGATAAGCAGACACATTCGGAAATTGCACAATGCAAACTGGCACGAGGGCTGTGTTTGAGACAATAAATGGCTTTGTTGTGAGAACAACAATGCATCATTTATGAAACTAATGACATGATGAATGAAGTTTGTTGAAACAAGTAATCATTTGTTTTTTCATTTGATCCTTTTGAACTTTCTGAACACTTCATTCATAAGTAAAGATAAATCACTTGAGCTTAGGTTATTGTCGAGTTAAACATATTTTTTATCTTTGATATGTATCCAGTATTGCAATAAATCTTTTAAATCAGCTAGATATACAGCGACAGACGAAATGTTAGAAGTTGTGATTATGGCACACAGCTTGGTAGACTAAATGATCGTGGACCAAATTGAATGAAAATTTGTGCACATGTTTTCTCACTGAATTGCGAATTCTTGGCATGTGTCAATTCAAATTGTTAAGCGATAATGTCGACCTACCAGACTATTCAACATAATAACTGTTTCAACCCTTTGATCGCCTATGTAGCAAAAGGGTGAATTATTGGGCAATGAACGAACTTGTTGAAGTGAGAGAATATTCAGTTGCTTTTAAAAACGCATTTGAATGAATCTCACAGAAATTTTATAATTAAATTTTTTTCTAACAGGTATCAAAGTATCGTTTTTTCTCCACCAGCATTCTTCTTTCTGATTCAAAATGGAAATTTACGGCAGCTGTGAGATTCCATTTCAATTTTCACTATAGTTTGCTCAAGACAGTACGATTTTATGTGAAATGCATCGGTTAGAGCGCGCGTGTGTCGTTGTTTGTTGTGTTCCCAAATGACAAACTCAATGAGGAAATGGAATGGCAAAGAGCGGACAAATGGCAGAGGACAGGGCACAAGGGACACAACAAACAGGCACGCGCTCGCAAAATATGAAAACAAACAGACGTTCTATTGGAAGACGAAAGTGCCTGTGCTGTGAATCACATATGCATGCAGCTCGTGATGCGACGATGCGCTGCTTCGATCGATGATTCGAGCGAACAGAGCATGTGGCACAGGAAATAAAGGGGAGCCTGGTTTATGCTCGGCAGGCAAGGGCCGATTAAATGCAAATGGAAATATAGAGGGCAAAGCGCAGCTGGCAATGCATCTAGACGATATCGAATCGAATCGATGTTTTTATGATCGAATCCCGTGGACAAAATAAACACAGCTCGTCAGATGGCTGTTGGCTGTGAGAAGAGAAGGATGGACTTTGGCCACAGGCTAGATTGTTTCCGGTTCATAGTTTTCAGTGTTTCATTCCATTTCAATGTTTTTGAGTGTCGATCTTTTTCTCTTGATATAAAGACACCATATTATATGGAAAACGGGTAAACGTATCAAGATGAGATGCCCATTAGACATGGATTAGATGAAGAAAAATTCTTGCTGATCTCAAATTCCTTAAAATCTAGTCTAGATCAACGGAAACAAGCGAGAATTTCTTCTTCCGGTATTTCTGTTACGCATAATCCTGTTGATAAATACTTGCTAAAGGAATTTCAGAATAATTTTCGGTCAATCTTGCTGGCAAATTATATGCAAAAGTAGCTGAAATCGAACGATGTCTTTACAATGCAATATTTGAAAGCTGATAACTTTGTGCGACGATGAATAGTCTTGTTACGCAATAGCCAACCGGCCACTCAATATCCGGTGAAAAATATCTCCTTTTCACTTCATTGCTAGACTCGGTCGACTGTGAAATGCATGAAATACACGTGAAGACGGAGCGGAAGAGCGGAGAGAACAGCGAAAAGCTGATGGAAAAACCGAGGAAGGGAGAAGAGGGAAAAGGGAACGGGGGCGAAATAGAGCGGAGCAGAGCAGAGAGGAGAAATCCCAAAATGTCTCATCACAAAGCACATTCAGCTGAATCAGAGATGAATACGCCGACAGCCAGACAGGAGAAGGGGAATCACCCGAGGGATGGATGGGGACTTTGGACTCGAAGGGTCGGCGAGTTGCTGAATTACTGCAGGAGAAGAATAAAGTAGCCTTCCCAGAAGAAACGAGATAAATTGCGCCAACAAAAAATAAACAAAAATATATTGAGATCAAAAAGAACATGAAAAATGTGAATAGTTACGAAATTAAAAACGAAATAAACTGCAGAAAAATTGTCTTCTTCTAGAATAGCTCGAAAATTTGGTTTTGAAGAGAAAAGTGTTTCTCGAAGGAAAAAATTAACGAATCATTCTACGCTGAATAAGTTTCAACAGAGATGAGTTTTTGCAATTCAATCGAGGCATACGATCCACAAACGAATGAATGGCGTGAAGTCGGAAAATTAACATAAAATAAAGCTTGATTATAATAATCTCAGATTTCATATACAAAGTTTATTCAATAAATGTGAAATAATAATTTAATTTCAATGCACATGATACAGACAACTCTCGAAGATATCCAAAAGTGATGAGGGAAAATTGTAACTGAAATAAATATTATCTAAAATATTTTATTTCAAAAATTCTGTAACCAAACCCAGTATTTATTTTGCAGTAATCTCAATCCATTAATGATTTCAAAGTTAAACGGGCTTGGTGTTTTGGCGTGTAGGTCTCGTGGATGGCTTATTGATTGAACGGCGGTAGTGCTTTTAAGCTTTATCTCGAACTTGGATAATTCAACTTTTTATTAATAAAAAAGAAAAATACAAAATATATACAAAAATTATAATAAATTGATGTGGCTGTCTACTGAGGCGACTATGTCATCAGAAAAGGCAGCCCTTCCAAAGCGAATAGGCAGAGAAGTATACGCTTTTATTTTCGAAAAGAAGCGGAAATATACAGAGCCTATCTGCTGATGATTTGAGACGCAGAACAAAAAGAAAGAAAAGCTTTCTATGAATAATATGAAATAATTAAAATTTTAGGACTACCTTTCTTTCTTTATAAAAAAAAAAAGTCGTGAAGATCGATTTATTGACATTCAGTAATCGTTTTGAGATAAGAATAATTAAGTGCAGATTTAGATAGACGAATTGTTTTACAGATGCCTAATCCATACGATAGAGGTCATATCCTTGATTATGACGGAGTTTAATTTATTGTCTGCACAGATCCGCTGTTTCTAACAGATTATTTTTTCATTGTGTTTCGTTTTCCAACTTCTACGTGTAGTAGTGTACGTTGACGAGATTTCTGCTTACGCCTAAAATGGAAAGTTTCGACATTTCATAATTGAAATTTAAACAAACAGATGCAAGTAGAAAACAACGCTGACTAGAATAGAGGCAAGGAAGAGAAAAGTGAAAATCATAGCGGTTGTCGTCAATGTGGGGTGTTCGTCTGAAACTCGAGGGTAGATTGATATTTCTTTGAATTTATCTAATTACCATCGTAAGTTGATTCAGGATCAGGCAACGGTTCTGATGTATGAGGAGATGGTGGTTTGCAATACGTGATATTTTTGTCCGTAATATTTCCTCTGCCAGCCTCGATGTGAGCTTCTGGATGCAGATACCTGTAGTCATCCACGCAATTCAGTCTCGCTGCATCATATTCGTCCAATCTCTGAGAATTAAATTTTCATCATTGGGTTAGTTATTTTTGGGAAAGAAACAAATAACTCAAGATGGTGCAGGAAAAAGTGGACGTTCGTTTTCTAGCCGCTAACATCCATTATCGGAAAGAAAAAGTTGCTTGTTGCTTTTCTTTTCTATTAAAGATATATGCGAATGAAGAAAGCTCCTCTCACTCCCACTTCCCATACTTATATTGCTGATTCCGAGCTCTGGAAGGTCGAAAATGAGTTGATAAAGAATAGATTTTAAGCCAGTCTCTTTTTTGTGTTATTCCTCGATTTTCTAACCATTAAAAGTAGCTGTGCTCCACTTTGCATCTTCTAGATTTCGACATCAGCAATACCATATTGAATAACATTTTCGGCATTTTAACGATGCAAAATATCAACTCACAGATTCATTAACAAGATTCCCACAAACACTCTGATTCTCTATCAGCCCTCCATGATTAGTTAGTCTATCATCTCGTATATATTCAGACGTGTGAACATATACTATGTTGGGAAAGTAATCGAAAATATTCTTGTCCCCTGCTACTTCTGGATCGACATCCAGTGTAAGAATGCATTCTGTAAATCATTTAAAATTTTTGACACATAAAATTCGTGAATAAATCTAGATTACCTACGGTAATGGTCTGCCTATAATCCAGATATTTCTCGAATCGAATGTGATCGACACTTTTGAAGAAGTTGGGCCAGTTCTCGCAAGACGAGTTGATTGTCAAAGTCGAGTTCACGTAGATCAGCTTTAGTTCGTCGTCGAAAAACTCATTCCAATCATCGAGTTTTCTGCAGTTTTTCGGAATTGTGTAAGTCACTGGGTCGTTGATGTCCAAACATTGTCTAAATTACTTTTTCAGAACCCAGATGAAGAATTGTAATTTTGTTAATGTTATGCGTGTGCTCGTCAATTTCGTATGAAAGATAGGTTAAATAGATATTTTAAAAGGTTCGAATAGAAATCGATATTCCTGCCAGAAGTGTACAAAGGGTAACGCAAATCAAGAATTTGACTTTTGTGCATCCCTGATTCCTACTTATTTATGTTCTCATAGGTTTCATATTGGTAGCATGGAGGTAGAATTCTATCAATAAATAACTTAATGATTACTTTTTATATTGACTGATGTTATCATAATTGTTGGGAGATTTTAGTTCAAACGAATCCCAGCTCATGAACCACTTTCCCGGAATACAGTCTAAATAGCCAAGCGACAGTTCTTTATGGCTCCTAGAAAAAGACACCGGCTTTTTCTTTTCCTATCTTGCCTCCCCATACTATTTCTTAGAAAACCCGGTGTCTTTTTCTAATTGGCGCCCCGGCTTCTTTTTCTAATTGGCGCCCCGGCTTCTTTTTCTAATTGGCGCCCCGGCTTCTTTTTCTATTAGCCGTTCTTTATCTGTTGTAAAAAATGTATGCATGCGAATTTTAAATACCTGCTTCAACTCGAAATATTCCATCTGAAATTTCGTCATAGTTGTGTTCTTTATGAAATTTCTAGATTCTTACCAAAATTGAAATATGCAAAGATCATAAATGCATGAATTAGACGACGAATCAATCGATCCCAGACAATAGGGATCATTATCATACAATATATAAGCGGAATTGGACGTAACTAGTGAAAATCTTTTATTTCAGTCGATAAATAAGAAATTTCGGTGAACCTTTCATTTCTTGCTTTAGTTGCACTTGAATTATTCTAGATAGAAAACAGGTGATAATGAAAAAAACTCGATATTTACAACTTCGTGATTAGTTAGACTTTTTAAAAGGCGTAGGATTGAGAAGGCATTATTCATTTCATAAACAAACCCAAATATCAGGATTTCTATTCGGCATAGATTTGTTGAAGTGCGATTCGAAGATCATCGACTTGCTATCAGTCAGTCACATAACGGCTTCATTTGTTTTTCTTCGATTCAATGCACCTTTTAATTTTTGAACTATTCATTTATTAGCTAAAAATGATTTATTGTCATTTCAAATTTAAAATAAAATGAGATTTTCAGATTAATTGTTGTTCGTCGTTCAGTTATCCCTTGCAGGATATCCAGGAAGCACCACGAGGAGGTAGACGAACATCACTTCCCGCCACACAATCACACACCTGAAATGTAAAAAATGAAGAGATAGTTGATCAGGCTAACTCTCGTGCGGTGCAATTAGTAGGTGTTTAGGGGTGTGGAAGGTGAAGTTAGCAGCCGAGTTGATAGTACCTCAAACTTGGGTAATTAAACCTTTTATTCAAACTAAAAGAAAATTCAAATATAAAAAGAAATCGATATAAAGTAAATGGTTAATCGTGTGAGGAATCTTAATGCTCCAAATGCTCGCTTGTATTTTGAGAGAGAGAATGGAATGGTGAGAGAAAGGAAAACATCTCGAAGCCCAGCTATGCTGAGCAATCTATCTACTAGAGTCGATAAAATTATCGACATGAAAGCTCAAATATTTAGATAATATTAAATTGTATGAAAAGATCTTAGTTTCCTGATCAAATCACAAAACTTCTTGCGAGACTCAGAGAGAACTCAGAATGACGTTTGATTTATCGATCTTGGAATTTTTTCAAAAGATGAGGAAAGTGAATTTCAATATTACAATTTCGGATTTTTTTTATACAAAATGATTACTTATCCTTCGAAAACCAGCTTCGCGATTTGAGCGTCTTCGGTGGGCGTGGCTCCGATTTCGTATTCATTCTAAAGTAGATATTTTATCAAATCTAAAATAATCTTATTCCAAACCTTCTGGTTGACGTGCGAGCTCTTCATTTCGCTGCAATGGCGAATGCAGGCGCTTTCGGCAATCCTCATTGCCTCACGCGGGAGGAAGATCCATGTGGCGCAGCCTCTTCACATCCCGTATCTTTCTTCCATTGGCATTCATGTTCCAGCTTCGTTAACGACGCAACGGATGAGGGACGAGAGAGATCGACCGTAGCTGAAGCTGCCGAATTGGGACGAGAGTCAGTTTTGTTATCCTTAAATTCATTTTTGTATGCAGTGCAAGTGGATTTTCAATATTTTAAATTGATTTACCAAAATTTTCATATCTTTCTGCCCCCGTCACATCGTATTTGTTAATTCGTGGGCGCAAAATCAAAGATATAATTCCTTATTTGCATTGTTGCGGCACCATTTGAAATGCATCAATCGGATTTCCAAAAATGTTCATATTTCTATTCGAATATTAAAATTCAAAGATTTAGACATCGAATAATGTTCGATTTAGGCGAACAATAGAGTCGAGATACGGTATCTGAAATTCAAATTTTTAGGTTGGAAATCGATTTGAGGGTAAAAAAAAATAGGTGAAATGGTTTTGCTCTGAGCGATGTTTAGAGGAAATGGTTATAAAATGGAAGGGTCAGAGAAAGAGTGATCGTTCACAAGATAGGGAAAAACGAAAACATTCAAATGGCAGAAAGCAACGCAGCTAGACGATTTCTGAAAGAGCAATAGTTTGAGATAGAAATGAGGCCAATATTTTAGAAAAAAATATATATACAAGAGCTAAATCTTAAATTCAAATCGAATTTCGCATTTTCGAAAACTGGAGAAGAATAAATGAAGGAGCAACGCTGTTTTATATCGAGTCTGTTGTAAGAAAGTGGATGCTTCATCGATCGAATGTAATGAACAGATGCAGGGTGTTGCGAAAAACAATGTGTTTCTGGTGCATATATCACAGTTTTGCTAAAAGATTTGCAAGTCAGCAAAAGGGATTGAGAAAGGAGAAAGAAAACTGAATATTTACCAAAAATTGGTGCTATCAGCACAAAATTTCCATTCATTTTGAAGCATAATTTCTCAAACTCGAGTTGAGTACTTTTAAAATTACGATACTTTATCATAAGTTGAAGAAAACAGCTCAAATATGACTCTAATTTATCAGAAATCAACTCAAAAACGCGTCATTTATTTTATCTCTAGTTGTCGGTCTTTGACTCGATGTAATGTATGAAAATTTTCGTATTTTTTTTTGTAATTCTATTATTTTAGTTATATAAAATATAAAAATTTGAAGATCACTAGTCTCCATTAAAAGAAAGTTAACTCGATTTTAACTCTGTCATATTTGTTTCACCAAAAATACCAAACGAATAGAATTTTACATCTTCAAACTTGTATGACCTCAATTTCAGCATCTCCACCCCCGACAATGTCTATATCTTCAAAGTAAATTTGTAACAAAACAACTTCCGCTCGTCGCCCGCAGAGCGACGAGCTGATCATACTTTCAATAATTTCTTCGAATTGGAATTCAATCTTTATTGATATCGCCGTCAGATAGATTATCTTGTGAGTTTTTGAGGGGCGTATTGTGCATATCTTCTGCGGTGCACGTTTAGAGTCTTCTTCTCTTTCTTCTGGCAGCGCTTCGGTTCGGGCACGTGCCTAGAAGTTATTTGTGTTGCAACTCTTTGTCTCGCTTCATATTTTTAAATAAAATTACAGTATTCGGCATCGGGTCCGTTAGCTCCTAAAATAAATGTTGCCATCATTAATTCTTCAGTTAATAATTTTTGCATACCTTGTGGGCCTGCTTCGCCAACTGGGCCGTCGAAGCCATCGTGTCCCTATGATTTACCATATCTAGTTAATAACTCAATTTGGTGTCAAATTTACGGGATTTCCATCGCTGCCTGGTGCTCCCTAAGAATTACAGAGTTAACAGAATTTGAAGTATTTCCAAGCCTTACAATTTCTCCATCTGGTCCTTTCTCTCCAGGAGTTCCATCATTTCCAGCTGAAAATCATCGGTTAATTATTTTCTATGCAATCTATTTGTCATACGTGCTCCTGGCTCTCCTCTGGCGCCACACATAAAATTGCATCGATTAAACCAGGTACAGAATCTGAAAATTTACCTTCCTGGTCCTCCTGGGATTCCTTTGCCAGTCTCGCAATTCTTTCCAGGTCCACTTAAAAATGCACAAATAAAGATGTTTTATTCAAGATAATACGTCAGCATAAATTGATAAAATTCTGACATGATTGTAAGAGTGGCGTTTTCTATAGGTGAAAGCAGGAAATTTAAAGATTTTTTGGGTGATTTAGATTTTATCGTAACTTCCCGATTTGATTTTCGTAATATAATTCTAAAGAACTAGGATAGAATATTTTGCGTTACTCTTTCTGATTTCCCAAACTAATTATTGATCGAGCATTTGCAATCTAGATAAATGCCGAGTCGTCTTTCATAATTTAACAGCTATTTTATTTTATTTTAACAAATAATAAAATTCTTCCCAGTAAATATTTCTGAAAGTGGTAGGATGGTTGAAAAATGGACTTATCTGGCATTCCATCTGAAAATAAAAATCTCATTTTAAAATTTCGACGAATTGCCCTTACCGAGTCCACGTACGCCGGGGAGGCCTTGAGCGCCCACTTCTCCTAAAATGTTAATGATTAGTGCTTTTTATATCGAGAGATATGCCTCGGGGTCCTTCCTTAGCGTCTCTACCGGGCAATCCACCCTTTCCTTTCTCTCCTGGGGATCCAGGCTGAATTACGATATTAGTTCAGGAAACTAATGATTACTCTCACCAGGCCGGCTTCACCGGGTCTTCCCTTTTCTCCCTGAAATTTTTTAAATATGTGTGAAACACTACTGATAATGTGAAAAATACCACAGGGCCTGGAGGACACTTGATACCTATAATATTTTGATATGCTCAAATTTTATGAAAAACAGTCATACATCCTTTGGGGAAGTCCTCTTCGATCGGGATGTCTTCTCCTGGCAGTCCAGGTTTCTGGAAAAAAACAATCCATATTACGATCATCGCACGATGAAATAGAAGAATTGTCCAAATCGTCATTGCGATGATTTTACGAGTTTCTTATCAAAAATTGATAGGGTGGCGTTCTTCGGACAAGTCATCTACAGAGTTGCATAAAAACTTACTCCAGGCGTTCCGTCGATGCCGTTATCACATAAAATGGACAAGATTAATATTTCGAGTTGATAACGATATTGTTTGAGCAGTCTGCACTTCTAACTATGAGAAATTCGAGATTTCTAGAGCTATTTCTCTTCGAAATGCAAACCGCTCAGAAAACTAGGAAAATGCAAGTGAAAAGTCTTCTTAACTGGCGATCCGATAGGTCTATAATTTAAATTTTATAAATAGAAAGAGATTCGATAAATCACAAACCCAAGCGGCCCTTGTGGTCTTCAAATATACATTTTATTATGATAAAATCAGTGTAATATCCTACCCTTGGGGACAATTGCCTCTTGGAGGTCCGCACGTGCACTCGGCGTTGCTTCTCTTCTGTCTGCCGAATATGCTTCGTGCATAGTTGTAGTTCTCCCCGTTGTCGCGCAGCGTCTTGATCGCCATCATAGATCCCCATGTTTCGTCGGAAACGGTCTAAACTTATGTCGATCGAATTTTACGTTGGAAAATGAAATCCACAGGAGCACTCAAATTTTACATCAGCCGCAGATTTGTGTTTCGAAAATGCATTCACTTGAAATGTAGCGTTCAGATAAATTTAGCACACATATTGTGAAAACCTGTTCATGAAAAGTTTATCAAATTTCAGCTTGGTCAATGCACTATGATAAGTAAGTATAAAAAATATAAAGATAGCGCAAAATTTTACACGAAAATCCAACGTTTTATATAGCATGATAGTAAATAGTTCTACTTTTGCTGGTTATCAATGTTTTTTTAATAGAATTTTGTTAACTATACATTTCGGGAACGTTAAATTAAACAATTTGCTAAGATTTTATTTGATGGAAAGTGACCAATTTTCCAAGTTCTCAGATTTGAAATGATATTGATTAATTAAGAGGGAAGGAATGGTTAAAGTTTAGCACTGTTAAATTCTTACGAAATCAAAAACTTTCAAAATAAATAGGACTAAAACATTTGCATGTTTTTTCTCATTTTTAAAATCAAAGTTTGAATGGATGACCCAATTGAAAAATCTAATTTAGCTTTGAAATCGAATCTTTAATTTCTACAAATTTAGTAAGGCAAATAAGAGTGGAAATCTCAAGAAAGTAATACATACACGAAAGTTATTGCCCAGTTCCTCCATGATGTCGTCGTACATCTGCAATGAACATTCATAAACGCATCGGGAGGCTCCCGGACACCCCCGGTCACTTTTTACTGTGAAAAAAGCGATCGGGAGTCTTCCGATGCGTTTGTGAATACGGCACCTCGTTGATGTCATTGAGAATGACGAGACCTGCCCAGAGACAGGCCAACACGCTGCACAGACCGCATGCCGCACCGAAACACACCACTGCCTTCATCTTCAGCAGCAACAGCAACTACCCTTCTGCTGAGTGTCACCCGCCCTCCCTCAGTCAATCTCTCCTTTTATAGGAAGGCCCGAGTTTTTGCTTGACAACATGATCTGCCTCCTGTCTTCCATTTCTTCTAGAAACGATAAGGCTGCAGCTGGCCGAGTTTTTGCAGCCGCAGCAGTTTCCTTTTCACCGCTTTCCACGGCAATTTTCCCCCATCTTCGTCTCCTTCCGTTCCTCCCATTTCCCTTGTCATTTTCTATTTTTTGCACAGGCAGTCAGCCAAATCTACTAGGCCTTTCGCGTTTTACACGAAACTTTCATCATTTCGTCTTCGAGGTGCGAGAAAAACTGCTGAAAAAGTTGCAATGGAGTGGATATGAGACGAGAGAAATTCGAGTGCGGCGATTGCAAAAACGAACACGCAGATAAAAGCGGCAAACAGAAGAAGAGGACTTTGGATTGTTTTCGCAGATCCCATATCGACGAATGAATGGATTGGCAAAAAGTCGAATTCGGAACATCCGCAATGGGTATTAACTTCGAGAATTCAGGAGATCTCAATATTCGATAGGAATAGAAAATATACGTGGCAAGAAGGCGTCGAGAATGGATAGGGGTTAGCTTTCGAAATCAATCGATAGCTTGGACGATAAAAGAATAAAATATTTGCAATGAAAACCAGCAAACAGCCAGCTAATTAGGTAGTTTGACCATTTTATTGTCTCTGGAAGCAATCAGTCTCATGTCTGCTTTATGCTTTATAATTCGATTATCGATGAATTGGCTTGTAAAAACATGTCGTCATTTTGGATGTACAGATCTGTCTATCATTCACTTGCAATTATAATCTATTGGGATGAATTTCATTCTCTCTTTTAAATGCCTCAAACTTTCATCATAGAAAAACTTTATGAGTAAGCAAATTCGAACAACCCGTACAATATATGCAGTTCAATTACGATAAATAGAACGTAGGATGAGGTCATGGCATAGAGAAATTGCAAATAACGTTTCCATAAATAGATGATAACTTACAATTGATACTGACAAGGGAAATGAATAGGTAAGATCTCAGTTTTTGAGAAAATCTCAAAACAAGGTAACTTCCGAAGAAGATCACGGTTGTCAAATCAAAAATTGTACTTGGGACAGAAACAATGTTTGCAGCTATTCTTCATTCTTATTTTGTGTGAAGATGAGCAAATTCGTAATTAGAATCGACAATCTAGATAGGATTATCACTAATTGTCTAATTCCTATCCCATTATGCTATTTTTATTTGAAAATCGTAGTCTACGGTGTAAATTACGCCTTCTCATTTCGCGATTTTGTCAAGATAGGTGACACCCGACCTATGTACTTCCCTCGTGCACAATAATTTTTAAAGCTTTGAGAGAAAGAATGCACTTTTCATGAATTTGAGGACAGGAAACCTAATAGTAAAAAAATAATTGAAAATGTAAATTTCGTTGTACAGACGAGAATGACTATATTGTTTACCTGATAATTTCATTTCGATCGATTCACTAGGATAGTAGAAAGTGAAAGTATATTTTAGGAGTTTTTTAACCTGTATCGAAAGCAGACAGAATACTGAATCTTTGCGACGATTTCATAAATTAGTCATTGTTGAAAAAGCGATGGTACCTTGTTATGATCAAGCTATTGTAATGCATTCGATATGAAAGAATACTTACAGCATAAATTGTGTCTTCAGATGACACACAACTATATTTTAAGCTTATTTTATGATTCTGGCGATGTTGCATTGATTTGAATCTGTTTGAAATCATCTAACCAATCAAAATGCTTCTAAATAATTCGGTGAGGATGACTAGAAAATGGGTGTTAGCAGTTAGGATTCTCAAGTAGATGTTCCGATCTTATGTTCGTGATAGAGTCGTTTCACAAAAAGTTTATCACCGCTGCAAATAAGGCTTTTGCTGATAAAAATTTATCACTCGCGAATTTTTGTGCACGAACATATTTAGCACTTATTTTTGGCACTGAACAATCTTATTAGGTTTATCGTCGATCTAGGGGGTGAACTTAGACGATATTTTGGGATTGAATGGTACTTCCTTCAACAAATTTGGTTTCAAACGACCACGTTTCTACCACACACCAATTACTGCAAAAGTGCGGGACTTGAGGATTCGATGAAATAATTTGTTCCTTAACTTTCACAAAGGTTACTTGCTCAAAGCTGTAAATATTCCTTCTTAACATTACATTACATGATGCGATATAATTCATAATTTAAATCCTAGCAGTTCAGACGACCTTGCTCGGTCTCCAGGCATTATGTGAGTGTGTTGACATAGGAACGTAATGAGGCTGGCTGGCAGAAGTTCCAGCAGGTGGTTGAGGCAGAGGTGCGGATGGGGGCTCGAGAAGAGGTCGGGCTGAGGGACCGAGAGGCTTTGTGGGAGCGGAAGAGCATAGGCCGCAACATAAGAATCTGAATTTGTTCGTTAGTTTGTTATGCTAGTTATTGATGACTCTTGGATGGTAGCTCTTTGACAGCTAGATGGGAAAAATATGGTAGGCCAAGAGTTTACAAACATTTCGAGATTTTTGAAGACTTCCTCCTAATGTGGTTTTCATACTTTTTTTTTTGATAATTTTTGATCGAAGTTATCAGTTAGGTTCAAGACATCGTATGCGTATAAAATTTCTCAAAATTTTTGTTTTATGATCGATTCATTAAGTGGGAAATGCAATACGCTGATGTTTTCAAGCTTTTGGTCCAAACTATATGAGAAAAAGAATGGATATTCGAAATAGCAAACTTGACGAGGTTAAGAAACTTGCTAACTGATCAGAAAGTCTTTTTTGCTTGATTAATTTTCAAATTTTTCCTTACCTCTGCCAAGCATTGAATGTTTTCGGAGAGAAGATCCACATGAGGCATGATATGCCGACTGCCAGAGGCATTATTACACCAAGAAGATAAAGTTCGGGCTAAAAATGGTTAATTTCCACCTTTGTGCACTAATTCTGAACGTACCTGTGGTTGCTTGGGCCTCTTGCACAGCCCAGCCTCAACACCCCCAGTCTGTTTGCAGCCCCACACATTCGGGTAGAACTGTGTCAGAATGAGGTAGTGGTACGATTCACAGACGATGTAGATCACGTTTGGCAGAATGTAGAGGATGCAGAACAGGCCCATTTTGACCATCAACTTTTCCAGCTTCGATGTATCGGTTCCCTGAAATCAACTATCTAAGAATTAGTTTAAATTTCTTTCGAGTTCATTTCTAAAAGAGCATAAAATTACTCTTGCCTAATCTTTGGATATTTTTGATTCAGGAATTTGTAACTTCGGCTATTACGATTCTGTATTTTCTCGCCGTTCAATATTGATAGCGAATTGAAAATCTACCATGAAGATCAAACTTTGATAATTCAAACTCATCTCGCATAGTATGATATCTAATAATAAACAAATTAGAAGTTTGCGCTATTAGAAACTTTTCCCATTTGATTTGTTGTTGATAACAAATATAGAACCATTGGAACCATAAATCTGGACTTCTATCATTATTTATTTCATCATAATTCGTATGATTTCTTAACTTCTATTTTTCATACACATTTTTAAGACCTTCCCCTTCAATCTAAAGAAATCAATTCATCAGTGTAACTTCTTCCTCGTCTTGTCTTGGTCATACAAATGAAATCATCAAAGACAACGATTTGCAAGTCAACGCATGAATGTGGGAGGATGGGAAGGTGAGAATGTGATGCGCAACGCCTCATTGACAGCTTGCAAAAAGATGTCAAACCCGATTTCTTTGAACAATTCAAATGGGTCGTTAAGCTAAACGCGAAACAATCAGTTCAATTCTTTAACTTTTCGAACCAATTGAACGTGTCAGGTAGATTTATTCCATTTTAGCTATACGCCGACATGATACGATTGGAGATCTCAATAAGAAAATTCTGCAAGATAAAATGAACTAACCCTTCCACGAAAAGCGACTCGTTCACTGCACATTGAACTGAATCCGGCCAGAATGAAGCAGGCACCGATCAGAATGACCGCTGTCCGAGGCAGAAGTGAGAAGGCCAGTAGCGTGCGAGGATCTTGGTTGCCAACCGAGCAGATACCCGTTAATTCGGAAGCATCCACCTGAAATCATGTAACCGTGAAATGGTTTTTGAAAATTAAACTTTACACTTGAAAATTCCTAGATTTTGATCGAATTTCAATATTTTCTTTCATTACAACTCAAAAGAAACTCTCAGAATATTATTTTGCAGTAATTGGTCGAAAGATATTTCTAGAGTTGTGATAAAATCTCAAAAAGTATTGTTTGGTAATTCGGGTTGCTATTTACAGTAGCCCTCAAACGCTTTTCATCACTCTAATTTTGCGATACGATTTAGTTATATGGAATCAAAGGCCCAGATAAAATTGGGTATACGAAATTGCGCACCAAAATTTTGGTGCGCAATGACCGTCCTCCAAAGCATATTTGTTCTGGTCTAATATTACAAAAATTATCTTATAGCATTTTTGTCGCTGATACGTTTACCTTGTGAGTGATTAGAACAGCGATAGTCATGAGTGCTGACGAGCCCCACGCGACTAGATGCACGTAGTTCCCACAGGCCTCGATTCCTTCAGGCACCCATTTTCGACCTGCCGATAAATACCTGAAAAGCGCATTTTCGTATTTTAGTATTCAATAGAAATTTCACATTTTCATTTTCTCGATCTAATTTTGGGCCTACAAAGCAAATGAGAATGAAAATAATTTTCTGTGTGGATCCCAATCGAATTCCCTTTCATTCTCTTTTTCCTAGCCTTGTAAAGGCATTTCCTTTGGAAGGATAAGTTGATTAGGAATGACCCTTTTGGGCGCTTTTTCTTGCAGCTTTCAAGAGAATTTGGAGGAATTTGCTGGATGCCATTCTTGTTAGTGAAAGTGGAAGGAGTACGAAACGAGAGGAAAGAAGGAAGGAAGGAAGACCACACATTATCAACTAGGGCACTTCGTTGTATACAACAAGTATTTTTCTTACACGAAATAGGAAGCTAAAACACATTGAAAAGCTTATTGAGAGAGAAAATAACCCCGTTAAAAATAACTTGCCATGTGAAGGCGAACATGAGCCACCAGAAATTTGCGGCCATTCCGAAGTAGTAGGTGAGTGTGAACGACAACAGGCAATTGGTGTTCTCCCAACCAGAATATGCCAAAAATTGCTGAACGAAGGTTGTTGAAGCTTTCATTAGTGTTTATGATCGTGAGTTACCTCTCCATTCACCAGCTTGTCGCAAGCCATCGTTGAGTAAGTAAGGAAAAATGGGAAGAGATACGGTATCGAGAAGAGCATCAGACACAGTGAGAGATAAAATACGCATCTGAAATTTCGATTATCGATCTTCTACGATATTTTATTTCCGAGATCCAATGCAAATCTTTGCATATGGCAACGATAAACTGTAAGGGAGCGATAAGAGAATAGAAACAACAGCAGAACTCCCGTGGTGTATGCCTCTGATTTTTACGAGTCTGCGTTGGTGAGAAATACGCAAACAGCGATATTATTGCAAATTGCGATATTTATTTGACGCCTAACGAGCTCAGTTTTCCAGTCTTATAGTAATTGACTCACTTTTCCGGGAAGTGGAATCGATGTCTGTCGATGAGATAGGTCAGGTAGATGAACAGAGAGATTATGCCATTTACGCTGCCCCACAACTGCATCCAGCCTCGGGCTGATTTCTGGAAATTTTCAGAGTGACATCAAAAATGATCTAACTCCAAAATCGACCTTGTCTTCACTGCTGAACATCACATCCCCACCGCAATTTGTCGCACAGACTCCGTGCGGATCGACCGGATCCACGTCGATCAGATCCGAAGGGCAGGAAGAAGCAGGACTTACTTGGGGTCGGGAATGAATTCTACAATGGACGATTCTTACGATACACAACCCTATCTTCTTTGTATTACTTGTCAGCAGTCAGCGGATTCATACACAGTTCGGGTTCTTCCGGAAATTTACTGCAGTTTAGTAGCTCTGGCCACTGAATCTCAAACTCTTTGTACAGCCCGTAGCAGTCCTTTTTGACCTGAAAACGTATAGCAATCTAGCCTCGGAATTTAGATAATTTTGTTTTGTAATGAAAAGCGCAAATGGATGGGATTTAGTAGTCTGGTATTACATCACTTTCTGATTGTTCGAATTTAACTACTTTTCCTTTCCGATCAAAACGCCTTGTCATTGAAGATATTGAAAGTTCAAATATTCTAAATTTGATCATAACGTATTTTAAACGTGATCAATAAGCAAGTAAACGAGGAAGATTTTTTTTGATCATTTGTCAATGCCCGAAAAGTCAGCAAATCACAACTCAGTTTGGAATTAATTGCAACTTTTCCATTTCATCTATTTTGGCTCCTTGCTTTCTACTATATTTTCGCTTTTGTTATTCAATTGTGCCTAAATTATACTTTCTAATCAGCCATTTTTATCGAATTGGGCTTGCTACTCTAATTCCTGTCTTCTGGCTCTGCCTATTAGCCGCTGGTCGATTTTCCTTCTACTTCTTCTTATCCCTATCTCACTACTTACATCTGGCATATTGGAGTTTAGCAAAATGAACCAGGAGAAATACAGAAGGATAGGGAAGAAGAGAGATTTATGAGCGAAAATGAGGGAGGAGGCTAATCAGAGAGGGCACAGAGATGTTGAATTATCTCACAGCGACGATTCTTTTGTGGTCAGGACAATGCATATTCTCTGGCAAAAATTAGCTGCAACCAAAAGGAATCTTTGTGCAAAAATGGAGCGAGTCTCTCTTCTGGCAGAGATTGAAAATGAGCCAATTTCCTGCCAAAAATGAGTCTCCCTGCACCAATTCCCCTTTCTCCTCAATTTCTTCCATTCTTTTTTCGTCTCTAAATTGTCATAATCTGTCATCATTTCCTTTCCCTACTGACGGCCAATTCTTTTTTCTTGGTTTCCATGCAGGAATATATTCGAGCTGTCTTTGTGCAGAAAAATTACACCATTTGAATTGGCTAAACAATTGCCCAAATGAGTGGATTTTTGTCCAACAATAAACTAAAATTGAGTAGAATTTACCTCTCCCAAATCGGCGATTTTCTCGATTAATTTCTGACTTATCGGTAAAAGCGAGGGAAAACCTTCGAAAACCTACAGCTGAGCATTCATAATATACTGTTTCTAGCAGCCTGATTAGTTCTTCTGTAAATTCATAACTGCAGCAATAATTCCTGCCATAAATACGCTGATATCGTAAAATTTGATTGCTACATTAATTTTACGCAATGCAAGATTTTAGCGTTCTTCTAATTATTTTCCCATTCATTAGTGTTGTGACAGTCTGTAAGTGCACCTGTGCTTGCAATGCTTCTTCCTCTGCGTATCTGCAAGCAGACAATCAGACAGACAGACAGCCACCTGCTCTGATCTCCCTTCCCTTATTCGTTAGCCAATGTACCTGTAACCCACTGGACTCTATCCAAAAGCGGCTAAATAAACAAAGACTGAAGAAGTTGGCTGATGAACTGTGAAAGAAGGTAATTGGAGGGCAGAGGGAGTGACAGGGCAATTACCTAACCGAGAAGAGGGCGGATTAGAGGGAAATGGGGGACAGGCTGATCGACCGGAAACGGAAACAGGTGCAATAAGCTGACAGTGATTTGTTAGGACCAGAAAGATTTGAAAAGGGTATAATCAAACTTTAGCTGGGCTTCTTTCGTATGCAAATTGTAAGACATTTCGTAGGAAAGGAACGAACCTGTTCACAAACACTTCGGCAGCTCGTCACTGCTTGAGGCATTGAAGGGGGACACATCGGAGCGAACACAGAACAAATGAAGAACTAAATAATTCCGATTAGATGAAAAGATAGTTTGTAGATGGCGTAACGACAGAATGACATACACACGAAATGACGGAACACAAAAATAACGAAATAATTCCCTTTTCTGCAATTTCTATTGCGCTCCATCATTTTTTTGCATTTTTCAAATGCTAAAAACAAACTTGGGACGTTTTCCACCGCAAATATCCCTTATACAGTGAACTATTTCAGCCAGCCTTGAATTACTATCCTTAATAATGGGACGAGAGATGATGATGATGAATTTTTGCGGCGGAAAAGTTCCAAGTCTGCTAAAAGACGTCTCGTCATTTCGCGTTACCTCATTCGGTCATTGTGCTATTTACAGGTTGCCGATGAAAATCATTTTCTTACTTGAATATTCGCATTGCATTTCGTCTTGATCACGGGCTTGAAATGTTCCACGCTCGAAACCAACTAAAAGTTTCATTATTAAAGCCAAATTCGTCCATTTGATCATTCAATGTTTATCACTAATGTTTCAGCATAAAGTTCAATCTCAAATTTTGTTCACTCCATTTAATTTACACGGTAAGTCCTAATTATTGTTCCATCAATTAGAATTTTCAATTTTTGCACTAGTCTTCGTACTATTTTCATAGAAATGTAAACTTTGAGACCAACTTTCTTTGGTTCGAGAAGAAATTCCTATGAAACATCTATTATTCGATGCAATCCAACCTAGTTTTGATGGATATGTGGAATTCTAACTTATGGCTATCTTTCGAATGGCATGTAAATGGGTTTGAATAGCTTTTAAATTCGATCCGAAGCAAAGCAACGAAGAAATCGCGATTTTAGTCAATCCGAGTATCTTTGGCATTTTCTCGAGGTTTTTGAAATTGTTATTTTAAAGGTTTCAAAATTTGGTTATCACTCGTTTGTACATGAGAATACTAACACTTTGATTCCAATTTGAGGACCTGGGCTTCTTAATTTTATTTCTTTTTCACCCTCTTCAAATTTCATGGTCTATCATCCAAACAGAGGTCGTTAAAAATCTAATGATAAGGATTAATAACACAGAAAATAGAGATAGAAAAGAAAACAAAGCGAGATCAAAGGAGTCCGTTTATGAATGTGAAAAGAGTGAGAAAATCCCCACGATTTGTTATGATCGACAAAAACAAATAAAAACATCTTTCATTTTAGGGATAGTGCAGTAGAATATCGCGGCCGCGCGGCATCAACTAGCATCCAAAATATCACATTTTTTCGTCAATCGAACCATTAACGGTCATTAAATTTTATATGTCGAAGGAAAAAAGTTGTGAAACTCATTTGATGACTGTTCTTCTATCGAGTAATATGAGCATTTTAATGAGCCAGAGTTAATTTCTTCATGATAACATACATTTTTGGAAGAATGCAATTATCGAATTGTCAGATAGTGGTTTTATCCTGTCACGGATATGAGAATAAGTGACAAAGTATGCAAAGCGAGCAGAGATTAGATGGGAAGAAAGACGGGAAAGTTGCGCAACGCCAGATGGAAAGAGATTGAGCTGCGAGCCGAGGACGCAATCAGGGAAATATTAGGGCGCAAGAATAGAATAAAAAACTGAGATATTGATAGGAGGTGTCTGTTGGTACAAGAATATCAAATTACAGTATTATCTAGTTAAGTGAACTTCTTGAATTCTCGAATCTTACACTTGTTTGGTCCTGTGGCATTGTGGATGATGAGTAAGTCAGATTATAGGGAAGAGCATCTTTGCAGTACGGAATGTCGATCGGTTGGCATTTGCCTTTTGTCGCCTAAAATCGGAAAAAAAATATTATTCATCCACATTCTTCCTTCAGAATTCTTGAAGATTTTTTACGGGAACTATTTTATGAACAGTATTTTATATCGTTACTTACTCAGAATGAGAAATCAATATGGACTTGTTGCGAGTTAACGATACTCGTTAGAAAGAATTGCACTGAAGATGTTGATAAAGTTCAGGCAGATTAAATTTGAATTTTTAAAAATGCACTATTGAAGTTTAAAAATTATTAATCAGCACTTTAAGCAAAATTTTTAGAGATACAAACCCTTAGAAAAAAGATAAATTATTGTTGTTCTAAAATGCGCAGATGATTTGACCTAGATAACGATCAATATCAAAGCTCACCGTTTTGAATATCGATCCGACACTCTCATTGATCAACAGTAATGATAAGCTGATCTGCAGGAAAGTCCGCATCTGAATTGAGAGTGATTGACTGGAATCGGTGATAACTATATCAGCATCATTCATTCGGATTCAGAGATATGATATTCGAAGTGAGAATGGATAGTGAAATTTGTATACGACTCAGAAGGGTCTTCTATCTTTCTGTCTCTCATTTCCCACATTCTCTGATCGCTTTGCTTTTCCATTGGCCTTTGAATGGTTATGGGAAATCGATAGGACCAAGAAATACAAAGGGATGGGAGGAAGTATGTCGATTCTGCACTCAGGCAGAGGATTCGAGTTGTACGAGCAGAAAATGTGAGTCAGATCGGTGAAGCAGTGCTGGAAACGAATGACAAAACATGAATAAATCGATTGGAATTGGATAGGAAATAAGTGAATATCGATAGTTTTGCGGCGAATTCCCACGACACTCATTCACTCCCTGATTTACAATCTCATAGAGGGAATATCGCAAAAAGTGCTAGATAGATTCATTCGGAAAGTGAGATCAACACATAATGTACAAACATTATTATCTGCCAGGAAACAGCTACAGTCAAATAATGAACTTCGATATGCAAATATGTTGGAAGAGAGCTAGAACCATTCGAAAGAACGAGAGAAAAACTGCCTTAGCCTAGCTTGGCGCGCAATCGCCTCTACACAGAGGAGAGAGGGACATAGAGAGAAAATAGGCCACGCCCCTCTGGGTTGGAGGAGGAAAGGGGGATGGGAAGAGGAGGCAGAAGGAAAGCAGCTCTGCCTCTCTCCTCTCTCTACGACGATATTTTATCGCGTCTACAGAATTTATTACCTTTTCTCTCCGACTCTCTCCACTCTTTCCACTCTCCCTTTGTTGGGTTTTTGAAGAGAAAATCGAAAATGAGAAGGAGATTGAAGAGAAACAAAGCTAGGTCCTAGTCTGGATAACTGCAAGATGCAGGATTCGGGATGCAAGGATGCACGATGAATTGTGAATATCTGCAGCATCTGGGTCTGTCTGTGTGATCACAACTCTATCGAATCAGAAATCACAGTACTGGAATAACCCGATCTTCCTCTTCTGGCAATGGATATTAGATGTGGACAGATTTCACTGTTTAATTTGCTTCATCAAGGTTGTTCTGGAATCATGTCATCGATTTCCTGAAATCTCAATTTTCCAAGGTATTCTTCGTCAAGTTTAGATCGTTCTCTTCATCGTGATATTGCGAAATACAGCTTCATGAAAGTTTAGTGACGAAATGAAATGCCATTGCAAAAAGTCGCACCTAATAAGAATTTGCAATTTTACCGATCTACTATTTATTATGAAAACGTTCCTTTTTAGCTCTTCCGCTTTTATTCGGAAGCTTCTAAAAATACAAATTTACGATTCAATGAGATTCGAGAAAATATTGGAGTTGAAGACCGAAATTGGCCATTCTGGGGAAAATGATGGTCATCCTTGGCAGAGGGCAGAGGAAATGGAAGAGAGGAGAGGAGACGAGATATGATGATCCTTAGCTGCTCGGTCTGTGTTGCCTTGGCTTTTAACGACTTCAGCGACACAGATGAAGA
The DNA here is from genome assembly GCA_964036155.1 of Diploscapter coronatus. Classification (NCBI taxonomy): domain Eukaryota; kingdom Metazoa; phylum Nematoda; class Chromadorea; order Rhabditida; family Rhabditidae; genus Diploscapter; species Diploscapter coronatus. Next base: position 40,897,253 of record OZ038423.1, read on the forward strand.
CATGAGAAAGAGAATTCAGATTGGAGAGGGGAAAGATGGAGGAGCCGAGAGGGACTCGCAATTTTATGAGGGTCGCGAGGTGAGAGACCGAGGGGAAGAGATGCAGAATGTGAACGAGAAAGATCATGCTAATGAAGATATCTAGAGAAAGTGAGGAAGGAAAAGTCAAACGGATTTTTCCTCATTTCAATTCGTCCAATTCGATCGGTTTACACGCCGCAACACATGCAGCAGGCTTCATCAAGACAATCAGATGCAATCAAAACTCCAAAAATATCTGCACCGAAACAAATGATAATAAGTCTCATTCTGGAAATGTAAATTTGTGATAAAAAGTATGCGCATAGACAAAACTATCTATCATCAAACATAGACAATATTGTTCTAAACAAACTCAAATGAAATTTGGCATAGTGATAGTAGATATCAAGCAAAAAGATTTCAAATTTCAACTGAATCGATTTACGATACTCAAATGAATTCTATTCTAGTCATTTTCGTCTTTAAACTTTCGGTCGTCATTGTAAGTAGAAGAGAAGAATCATTGATTAAGGTAGTGCTCGAAATGGATGTAATTTCGCAAAATATTTTTTGTAAACAAAGCTGATAAGTTATCTTCGCGATCGCTATTTTACACTTTAGATTACAATCGGTACATTAATTTCATACTCGAAGATCGGCTTTTTCATTAACTGTCTATAGCAGACAATTTTTTCAAGCATTTTTCTCCTCCAAAATCTTAGTTCAAATCTAAAAAAACGATCCTTTGAGAGAGAAATTCGATCAAAATAACTAAAGGACAAGTAAAAAATAAAGAAGTGGAGTTGTTATGAGAATATAAAAAACAGTCAGTTCTTCCTCTGTTCTCCCTTCCTTGCTTTGGAAATGATTAATGAAGGCGACTATGAAAAACACATAAATTCCACGTCAATGTCGGGAACTATGGGAACACTTCAGTTGAGCGTTATGAATTTTCATCGATTGATTTTTCCAATTTGTTTCATTTAGATTTTCATTTGTGCTAGATTACAACATTAGATATTCTCAACTCAAATCTTCAGATTAGACTCTAGGGCTTGGGATAGCGTAATACCTTCAAAATAGGGATTTTCCATTTTCAAAGGAGTCGCATTCTTAAAAGCGAGCAAAACCTCCGCTGTTCACCGCTGAGTTGATGGACAGGAACTCTGTATCAACTCATTGTTCTTCAATGTGTCGATAAATGTCTTGCTGCACTCTTCAACTATCGGTTTAGCAGGTGTCGATCGAATTAAGGCGAATTACGAATTGCGGATGGTTTGGATGCGTTGGTTGATTTTGCATGTTTGGGTTGCATTGTCGGCAGACATCAAAGCGTAAGGCCGAAAGCAGTTGGGTGGGAAGAATGAAGGGGAAGGGAGGCAGAGACAGAGGCCTCTCCTCCATGTTTCAGCCCGCTCTATGAGAGTTCACCTCGGTTCCTCCCTCATAAATCGTCACTTCTCCTTTCCCCTCCTTCTGCTGTCTCATATCTGCCTTCATCTGCTACTCTTCTCACTACATTACGATGCTAACGTTCCTTTTGTCGAAACAGCAAAAACTATTTCCAGTCTTCAAAAACAATAAAAAAAACTTCGTTTATTTGAACTAATTATTGAGGCAATTAATAAGACGAATTGTAGTGTCGAATCAGTGCAATCATGTGAAAGGCCAGATCGAGAATCAACAATGTGGATAGTAAGAAGTGTCATAACGGCAACAACAATACTACGGCACAACTTTCTACAATATTACTGCACGCTTTCTGCAAAATCGAGTGAATATTCTTACTGAAAAGCGTGCCGTAATACTATATAGGGTGCGCCAAAAGTCGGGACCGCTTTTATATTTTAAATTTAAGCTGTGGAAAATGAAATATTCACGCCCAAACCTAAATGAAATAAATTTATGGGCTGAGCACTGTTATTCCTGGAGATTGCGAAATAAAAGTATTTGCAAAATTATTAGTTTTACTGTCTCACTTAATTCTTTAGGAATATCTTTAACAGCCCAGACTTTTGGCGCAGCATGTAGAATTATTTTGCTGTAATGTGCCGCCGAGTCATATTATTGCAATTGCCTATCATAACATAAATAAAATAACTGTAAGAAGTGAACAAGTGAAAATGAATGACATTTGCAACGAATTAGAGCTTTTCGATCCGAAAAGACGTTCAGAGGGGGGCGGAATCAACAATTTGTCGAATGGACAGAGAGTGTCGTCGGCAACAAGGCGGCAGATTCGATGCTTGATTTGAAGATCGCCGGGAGACGTCATCTGAATTAGAAGATTTTTCAGTTAGGTATCCACGCATTGTTTAGTGACAAAAAGATAGTTTCAATTAATTACCCAAAATAGGATTATCAGATTTGAACAAATTTGATCAGACTACAAATTTCTGATTCGCCAAAACTTCGAACAAAAAGAAATTTAAACTAATTTTCAGCTAGTGAAAACATGACTAATTTTATGACTATCTTATCACTTTTAGACTAGATTGCGTAGTTTTATGAACGCCAGAACACAGAAGTTGCTTTGATCAGCAATCCCTTTAATGGATTGATAACGTTTAAAAGGATCTGTCAGAGTGTTCGGCTCAGCTTTCATAAGATTTCATGTAACCAACAGCATTAATTCCATGCTAGGCCAGCAGATCCCATTTCGATATGGTAAATATGTGCTCGTAATAAAGCGTTCCCACAATATTCATCCTCGCATGATGTTAAATGGGCAATTTCGGTGGACTCTTTGGGATTTGCCTCTTTTGAAATCGAATCGCATTATTTTCCCGCAATTCAACCCATTCATAGAAATATGCACAAATTTATAGTCCAAACAAAATTGGCGCGATCCTTTGATGTTCGGTCAGAATAATATTTCGTAGTAATCAAATGTGAACACTAGCATATACAGTGGCGAGCAAAAGTTTGGAATATTTTGAAAAATGTTTGCCATTTTGTTCAACATGGACCAAATCGGATGCTATTTGGCTGGAATGTGTATTAGGTGACCACCCATGAGTACAGAAAATATTAACCGGAAATACCGTAGCCTTGCTAAAACCGAGCATATTTATTAAATTCATATGTGCAAAAGTTTGGAATATTTTGCATAGTGGTTTTAAAAGATTTTCTATGTGGGTGATACCCGAAGGTATCGGGTCCAAAAATTTATCACGAGTTTCCATGGATATGTACTTGATATCTGCCAAGTTTCATCATTATTTGATTCATGATTATGGAATTATGCATTTTTTTCGAAGAACGTTCTTAACTATAGGAAATAGCAGTAATTGACGTGTTTTCATCTAAAGACGTGGCGCCATGAGATATCAGATGAAGTAACCGAGAAAAAGGTTAAAGGAATGAATTCCCTGATATTTTCTTCTTATTTAGCTTGGAGATTTATAAGGCTATAAAAATAACCTGAAAAGTGTCAGAAGGATGAAATGTTTTTCCATTGAAATTAGCCCTTTTCCTATATAAATTTGAGATATTTTCCGAAAATATTATTCAACCATCCATAACTTTTGATGAGAGCCAATCAAGAAGTGAATATTAAAGTAAAATAAGCAGAAAATATCAGGGAATTCATTCCTTTAACCTTTTTCTCGGTTACTTCATCTGATATCTCATGGCGCCACGTCTTTAGATGAAAACACGTCAATTACTGCTATTTCCTATAGTTAAGAACGTTCTTCGAAAAAAATGCATAATTCCATAATCATGAATCAAATAATGATGAAACTTGGCAGATATCAAGTACATATCCATGGAAACTCGTGATAAATTTTTGGACCCGATACCTTCGGGTATCACCCACATAGAAAATCTTTTAAAACCACTATGCAAAATATTCCAAACTTTTGCACATATGAATTTAATAAATATGCTCGGTTTTAGCAAGGCTACGGTATTTCCGGTTAATATTTTCTGTACTCATGGGTGGTCACCTAATACACATTCCAGCCAAATAGCATCCGATTTGGTCCATGTTGAACAAAATGGCAAACATTTTTCAAAATATTCCAAACTTTTGCTCGCCACTGTATCTATTAAATCTTGAGAGTTCTGCAAAAGTCAGCTAGAAAGCTCTTAACTAAAATTCGTTCTAAAATGTAACATTTTTCGACCTAAAATGCAAATAATTTGGTTTATTTATCATAATGGCGCAAGTAAATATTTAAGTAACTAAACGTTGTTTTGCCTTTGCTTAACATAAAATTGGAAACATGTACTTCGTCACATCAGTATCTAAGGCATACAGGTTTGATATGGTGAAAAATTCGAAAATAGATACGTTAAATTAGTGTCTATCTTCATCTAAGTAACGACATTTTCATGATTCAAAGAATGATTTTTGCATTATTAATTCTAAATTACGCAATGCGCATGTTGCATCTTCAAATTTGTCAATCCTTTATCTTGTCGTAATTCATCGGCATTCACAAATTTTGCATTTTGGCGTCTTATTTTTTGTTTTCGGGAAATTTCAAAAATTCCTAAATATCTTCCAATTTCTATTTTTCTGACAGAAAATATCTCGTCATTGTACCAATCATAATTCACGTATCAATTGACCGAATGTAACATGCGCGCAGCTCTGCAGCCGCCAGCAGAGCAGCTCATTCATTTTGCCCTTTGATTGCTTTTTGTCTTCCCTCTTCCCCCTTCCCTCAATGAGTCCTGAAGCGGCACCTCAAAGGGCGAAATGGAGAAAGCTTGCCGCCGTTGAAAAATCCAAACTGAAGACAAAATACGCGGTTTTTGCAGAAAAAATCGGATGGGTTGGGCAATTGAGAGTGATTAGTGATTGCGGCTGATAAGCAATTAGACAAGCAGATCTTTGATTAGGTATAAATTAGACAATTCTCCTTTGATGAAAATAATATCGTTCTTACATGTAAACAAATTTCATGTCTCCCCATCTGTTGCTCCAGTTTGAAATTGAATGTTAGCCATTTTTCGATTGGTTGCGTTAGCAAATGAGACTGATGAATCTGTAAAGTTGCATAATTTTATCCAGTGTAAAGGCAAATAGGAAATGAGTAGAAGAGAATAAATCAAAGTTTATTTCTTATGATAAATAAAGAATGAAATTTTGGTGTTAAATTCTACCATTTACGAATATTAATACAAGGTAAATAATATCTAAACATTTGAAAGCATCATTTTGTAGACTCACTTTAATGCCACCGGAAATTATTCGATACGTCAAAGTGATTGTCGAAACAATGGGCCAATGCTTTTCGAATCTAACCATAGTTTGTGCAGTATCACATTCGTGAACTCTAAATGTTTTTATTTTTTTAAATTTTTTAATGAAATATCAATTTGACTTTTCTGTACTAAAATTTGGCTTCCGACATCGCATTTTACTCAAAAAGTAGAGGAAAAAGAAGTAAGAAGAGAAAGAACGATGATTCAGACAAAGGTTGCTTGAAAAAATGCAAAATGGAAAAAAGCGAAGAAAAGTTAGGCATGAGAATGCAAAAGTAAAGAAATGCCTTGGAAGTTAGGGGAAGCTGAGAAAAAGAAAAGCTTGTAGAATTTTGATTTATCCTAATCTGGCAAGATTTGCTTCAGTCATAGTTTTATGGCGTCTAGTAAATGAGAAGAATAGAACGAGCGTGCGAGAATACCTGGAATAGCATATTGGGAATGTTTTATGTCTTTGGAATAAAAGTTGAAACATCACCTTGGTGGCAGTCAATAAAAGTAGTATCACAAAATTTAACGAATATGCATATTTTGGACCAATTAAAAAAGTAATAACTTGCCCATAAGGCATAGAGTAGGGATTTAGTAACAGAATTCTGGATATCAAACTTTTCAGTTCAGAAAATTCATTCATATGATGATAATTTAATAGATGTTTTTTGATACTACTTTTACTAATTGCCCCTTTGATGATCATATTTTGATAAGATAGCTGTCGGAGTGATTTTTTTCGAATAAATTACTAACTTGGTATCGAGATCTACCAGCCTTCCCAGCCAGTCAGACTCAGACCCATTTCTTTGTAATTCATCTGTGACTTGGAAAATATATGAAGCAGAATGATTAGCATAATAAGTTCCTAAATTTCAATAAATTAAAAGATCTAACTCGCATGAGAAGATTTCTATTATCCTCGGGAATTGTTGAAAACTCTCTTCGTCAGTATCAAAATTTTTCACTTCTGAAATTTTTGTCTGGCTTCTTCTTTAGAAATAAAAGTTGAAAGTTATTGTTCAGCCATGATTCATTATAATTTGCAGAAATACCATATGCTCCGTCGTTGTAAGTTTCATATCGGATTGAGGCATGGTAGTCGAGAGCGTACCACTCATTCTGAGATAAGGTACATGATATGTAATCCTGAAAATAAGTTGATTGAAAAATGGCTGAAACCCAGAACAAACTGCATAAGTAGATGGCAGTGACAATATTGGACATTCCGAATTCGTTGTGTTGAATTCCAGCACTCGACCGTGTGGACCATTTTGTTGCAATTCCTAAATGAAATGAATTCAGGGTAGGATTGGAACTGAACTAAAAGCACGAAAAAATCGAATTCAAAGAGATTGATAAAGATGTCGCTATTTATCAGATTCGTGCCTATCCCAATTAAGAGAGCAAAAATGATTTGTAATACCTCAGATAAACCATAAACATGTCGTGACAGTGCATATTGACAATCTTCATACGCCCCAAAGTCAGGAGTCAACCGATATTCGTGTTGATAGCCCTAGAATTGCATGAAGACGTTCATGAATCATTGATAAATATTCAGACCGCAAAAGTGACTCGACAAGTTCTGGCAGCAGCTAACTGTCTCCAAGCAAATGAAACTGTTGACTGCAGTGAAGTTGTTCCTTGCAAATCCTTCATCAAATCTTTCCTAAAAACTGCTTCAATCAAGGCTTAGAATCGCGACTAACTTTCTCTTTACTGTCCGTATGCTACTGCAGAATCGAACTGGCTTTGGAAAATACTGAATTGTAAATTTCATTTCAATTGGCTTTCAGAAATTGTAAAACCTGCATGTGGCCGTGCATATGTCTTCTCTGATGTGTGCATAATTGTAATGAAAAGTCTGTAGGAACTTCTGGAGATATTCGAAGAGACCAACTTGTTACAATTTGGAGGAGCAGATAAATGACGACATTTACCAGTCCTGAATATGAAGTTAATTGATGGGCTGGTATTGCTGAAGAACGTTCAGTTGAAACGTAATAAATTATATAAGAAAATTTGAAATTCAAAGTGCTATTGGGTCTTTTTGAATTTATCGTTAAACAACCTATTCTTCGGATCAATAAAATATAGTAAAGTCTGTTATACCCTGTATTTCCCACGCTATTTATCTTCTATAAACGAAAATGACGAGACAAATAAGAAATGGAAAAAATTAGGGGAGCTGAAATTTTGTAGGAAATAGAGGACAAATATAACGCTAATTCCAAGACGTCGAAATTGTGCAACATTTCGATTTTTATTTCAAATAATCGTTTTTTCGCAAATATCAATATGCTTGATTGTGTTAATTGGAAAATCTCTTCACAATCGAACTAACGGATGGACATCATTAATTAATTACAACTAAAAGCTGGACGACAAATTTTACAGTGGGTATAAAGTTACTTTCTTGGATAGTTCTCATTTTCATCGATTATTAATAAGTTTATGTTTTTTTCATTGAAGTTTCGGCATTTTCACATTACCAGTGAGACTATGAACATTCATGTGTCAATGCAAATTGGATAAAAACTTGTCACTAGTATAGTTTGCTCGCGTCACGCAATCTCACACAGCTAATTGACTTTGAATTCGTCCTAAAATTTGATAGAGAATCAACTTGCCTTGTGGTTGCATCATGGAAATTCGACGCTGAATTTGAATCTGTCTTTATGTGACGAAGAATATGAAGTTCAATAGTTCACATGTTGCTAAAATTAGCTGGCCAAATGGGGTGATTTGAACGATTTTGTGCTATCTGAAAATATTCATGAATAACGAAAATTCAGCATATCGATGAAACATTTTTTCGAAATAAATTATTTAGAACCAATAGTGATTTTTTGTTTATTTTAATGTACTTATGTTACACGCGCCCCACAAATCTTGCTCTTCTAAAATTCTGCAAGCGATTTCAACTCTAAATGTTAGTAGTTCTTCCTCTTCTCTATCATCTTCTCGTAGTGAGAGAAAGGAAAAAAAACTAACACTTAGTAATAGAGCATGTGTTTTAGAAAGACAAGATTTGTGGAGCGCATGCGATAACAAATATGTTTTCACAGGACAAAATTATTGGCATCTCAATTTAAAACATAAACTTAGAATCAATGAAATTAACAGATGGGATGAGGTTGGGAGGTTGGAATGCGGAGTGGGGCGAGGGAAAGGAAGAAGGGAATGGAGAGAGTGCCAAATGAAGGGAGATTTGGATAATTAGATTTGCATTTGGAGAGCTGCTTGGAGTCTCTACAAACAAGTGATAATTGACTGAACTGGCTGAAACTGAAATGACAAGAATAACAATGGTCCCTGAATGCATACATTATCTGCATGAACATGGTGATTTGCAAGGTGGAAATACGGAGATACGCCGGACGAGGTTGCACTTCCTTTTCTGACGGATTGCACATTTTGGAAAGGAATAAGGAGAAGAAGCAAAGAGATGAAAGAGATGCAAAGTGGTAATTGAGTTATTGTCTAGAGAAAGGAAACGAGAGGAAGGAATGACACAATCAAAGCTGCCGCTGAACTGCTGAGTTGAGGAAGCGACACCACTAATGCAGAAAGTCGGAATGGAAGAGAAGACCAACTTGGGAACTTGTACTTTTCGGATAATTTGTCTCGTATTATTGGCGCAGGAGAAAAACTCGAAATTAGCTTCGTTTCCTAGATTTTCGCCAAACTCCCTAGGAATAGAAAATGCCTGAATCGAGATCGACTAAAATGGATTGTAGCTGAGCAGCGTTCGAATTTTTTTTTGCGAGTTTCCAAGCCATTCGACAAAAACTGGGACGGGAATGGCAATTTGAGGATCGAAATGGCTCTTGGATGGCCTCTCGGGGGATCCCTCTAGCTGCCCCTAGTCCTCTGACTCTGTCCTCTGTCAGGCAGGTGCCACTAACTTCCTCTTGACATTTTACTCGATTGCTGGCAGATTTCGGAAAAGATTTCCCACTAAAAATATGACAGTGGGAAACTGGTGAAATGTTGCAAGCAGCAGCAGAAGAAGAATACTATGAATCATTAATTGTCGAGCTGAAGAGTGATGCTCCAAATAAAGAGCCCGCAGATCGCATAACATGCATTCCTAAACATCCACATCCATGCTTATATTAACCAAATACATCTCTAATCTACTCCAATATGCAGCTAACTTCATTTCGATCTTCACTGCTGCGTGAGAATCCGAAGCTAACACATAAAACGAGAGTACATGTTTATTTGAGTAAATGTATATTGTAGCAGGATAAATGCATATGTGGGATATGGAATAACATCACAGTTATATATAAATAACTCACAGGTCAGAGTACGCTATTATGAAACAGAAACATACAATATGCAGCTGTAGTCCAAATATGTGATGAATTGATTACAAAGAGATGAAGATGAAATGTTGAGAGCTTGGCTCAAATCTACAGTTGGATAAAAATCGCAAATAATAAACGTCATTGCTAAATTGGGAGGCAGAAAGAAAATCATACAAATACAGTACAGAGGAAAAAACAAATTCGAAGATATATCTGATTAGCGTTCTGCCATTGTAGGGAAGCGGTTCTAATGCACTCAAAAATGTTGCAACTCCTTTGAACGATTAAATATGCACTAATTATTAAATAAATAATGGGAAATAAATAAAAATAATATGAAATTAAAAAAGATAAGTATGATTACATAAAAATCGGCTAATTGAAAGACAGAATATTATAGAGAAAAGTTCAGAGGGTTTTGAAGGTGAATTTGTAAAAGATTGAAATTAGAAAGACAGGCAACATGAAAGTGGATTGGATTCGCTTATGAGTGAAGAAATGAAGGAAATCACAGATTCTAATGAACTTGAATGAAATCAAAGGAAATCAAAAGAAATAGAAAGAGAAAAAGTATACACACCCGAACTATAATATGTTTGTGAACTCTGAAACAACTCAAAATCGAACTACGCAGGAAAAAACATAAATCAAACATTGTGATTCTCTTGTCTAACCATTATATGGAGAATATGAAGATTGTAACAGGAAGGTGGGGAATAACGATGTGATTCTGCTAAATTACTCAATTTTGGAATTAGTCAAAGAAAAACTCTGTAATTTTGCAGAAGATAAATACGCCAGCGCTATGGGCATAATCAGGCTGAAATCGATAGGAAACTGTTGGAATCATTGTGACTAAAATACAGTAATGATTATGAATAGATAATTACGAGAATATATGATGACGTAATGGTTAAAATTAACGCAAAAATGCCCAAATAGACGACGATGACAATTCGAAGTTGGGAATGGCCATGAAGCAATTTTATAATTGTCGCATTTTGATTTCAATATGATATCATCGGAATATTCTTACGACAATTACTGATATTACAAACTATTATGATGTTAAATTAATTGATAGTCCTCAAGCCAGCTCTCGCGCAATACATAATCACATTCCAATTGCTCAAACAGACTAGATCCGCCTTTTCGATGGAGCCAGCTCGATCGCCCGAATTCGCGATGTTGCACATTCGAAGGCATCTGAATCGTTCGCTTGTCAAACTCATACTTTAAGGTATGAAATTTACTGACCGATTGCCAACTCCCAAATCGTTGCTCGACAGTCCCAGATATTCACAGCATTTGCGATTGTTACGATTTTGGTTGGCACAGTACAGAATGTTGGAGATGTGCTGAAAGTTATTTATTCACTGTTCTGTAATTAAAAATGGAATCTGGTTAGTCGTTTCGAGACAAATTAGATTGATTCAGATCTTGATTGAAAAAATTATAAAGGTCAATTTCGATTTCCCAAATTGCTTTTCCAAATATAAATTATGTCATCTGTGATCGCTGTATAAATTCCATCAATGGTCTAAAGATGATTACCTTGAGATCGCAGTTGCTGTTTTGGACGACAGAAATTAGTGTTTGAGCGGCGACTTGTTCTCGATGCTCATATGTGCAGAGGGAGTGACAATTAGATGGCACCTTGAATCGATTCATCAGTTTAGAAATGATTAGTCAATTTACGTGTTGTTGACAGCACGAAACAAACAGATCATCGACGGTTTTCCTGCTGAGACAGGGCGAATAGGGAGGCTGACTCTTCTCTGTTCCACATTCTGCAGTCAGATCTGCATCCGACACTTCTGTCACGGGATAGTCTGGGTTCAGAAGTTTGTAGTCGCCTCCTGAAACATCTCCCATGAATAGGAATTATCGTAAATGAATACCTTTAGGTGATCGTCTGATGCCGGGTGGTTTAGGGTAGTTGGATTCACCATCCTTCATTGGGTAGTCAGAGAGGGAAACCTTCTTGGAAGGTTTGCGAGCAGAGAATTTGGAATGGGAACTGTATCGTGGAGATTTCTGAAATAATTCGATGAATTAGAAATAGGTATGTTTAACTGTACCAATTTAGGCTTGACTTCATTACGGATGGGAGGTCGCTCATCTTCATTTGCATCCTCCCCATTCGCTTCATCGCTGCTCTCGTTCGGTCTTGCAGGCCTTTCACTTTGAATCGTCTCGAAACTCGCCAATTTATGTGGGCACTTTTGCGTTACGTAATCAATACAACCAGATAAACATTTTTCTAAAAATTTCTTTGTTTAGATACCATGCTTATTTGTTCTTACCTAACACTCGTTCAGTACAGCACAACACTTTAGGAATTTCACCACATTCAGGCAATCGGGAGTCGGCAGCAATTAGGGGAATTAAAGGCAGAAGAATAGAACAAATTAGGAAGTGAACACTCCGATTGCTAGATTGATTTCTGAAACTATTTAGTCAGTCCTCTAACTCATCTTTGACAGGTTTATCTAATCTTAAAATCCAAGTTGCAAGTCTTCTGATATGAAAATTTAAGATGGCCAATTTGATACATAATTTGGCTCAAACTGTTGCTAGTCATTTTCTTTACTTCTTGTACACATTTCAATGTTTCAGTTTCTCTGCGAATTCATTTGCGCGTTTCTCATTTGCAGGTTCTGATTGTGAAGCAATGGATAAATATATGGTTAGAGATAATTGATATGAGATAGGATGGCAGAAAGGGGGAATAGAAAAGAACTTTGATATGATCAGATTAGAGGGAAATGGGGATGCCATTGAAGATGATCTGTCAGCAAATGACGATGGGGCGATGGCAAAGCATGCAGAAGAGAGGACTTGTTGGGGATGGTTGATGGCAGATGAATGAAGAAGCGAAGGGAAGAAGGAAAAAACTCGAGATCTTTGCAGATTCGGATTGAATGAATGAACGAATGGAACAGATAATGGCAAATCGGCAAAAGCACAAGCAAATTAGTGGAATCAAAACAGCGCGACCGATGGATTGGAAATTATCCAATCCGTCAAGCACATACAAGCTCGCCGAAAACACCTTTCTTTATGTGCTATTTACACGCGAATAGAATTTATAATTGATTATGTCGATTTTCTTTATGAACAAACTTACTTTGTGATGAAATTCATTTTTTCGAGAAAAGCCCTCCGCTGCTGGAAGGACCGCCACCAAAGAAGTTGTTCGAGCCAGAAGAAGAGGAGGAACCGCCGAAATTGAATGAGGCACGATCCTAAAATGTTGCTTAAGATAGATTATTAAATTTAGGGAAAATGTATTGTTGATGCCAAAATCTGGAAGGCTAAAAATGAGAGGGGAAAGAAGCGATTTTATTACTTACTAAATCAATCCAGACAGAATTTAGAGATTATCGTCATTAGCTGTTACTTACGAAAGCTCTAATTTATGAACGAGCAACTCACTAACATCGACTAATGCTGTTTTAGAAATGTATGAGCGCTATTTTTGAAAAAAGAACGAAAATTGAGACTACTATAAATTAATCGATAGTTCGAAGAATAGCAAAGATCTGATAAAATCTGCAGAAATTATGCTTGGTTATTGTTTCTGGACTGGCTTATATCGATATCCGAAAATGGGGTCATTGATACTCACTCGCGCATTTTGTAACACCCACAATAACGAACAGCGGGGATTTTTAAGGATTTTCGTGATTGATTATTTTTGCGTCTCCTTATCAAAATTATCGATGATATTTTCTCACTTTCTCTTTCTTACCCAATCTTTCTTAGTCTCGAACTTTCACTTCCATCACTTTCACCTGAGTTGAGGAGTGGTTCTCGAAAATTGGATGCTTTTACTAATCTTTACAATTTTGATAAATATTTTTTGATTGATTGATTGTGATATCTAGTGGCGACAAAATTGGATTCAAATTAATTTGAAATGCATTGAAAAATCACTTTTCAAGATCAAGTTTAGGCTGTTCCTATGGTTAGAGGCTGTAAAAAGTAGTTGGGATTTCAGCTAAGTGAATAAATAGAAAGAAAATAAATAAAAACATAATTTAAACTCATTATTGGTTCAACATTTTTGCTCGTCGTTATAGATCAAAAAATCATAAATCGAATAAAACTAACATTCTGTCGGTTTTCGAAGAGACCTCCTCCATTTTTATCAAGGGAATCTCCTCCGACTCCACCGACTCCATGAGTTGACCTGAAATTAACTCTCTCGATGTTTGAATCGTTTTTGTATTGTAAAATTGTCCACATTCACAGTGTCTCTGACTAGACTAATCAATTTCTTGTTGCACTTTTAGCCGATCGGCAGATTCACACGCTGTCTTGACTGTCTTTGTCCCGTCTCGCCCCATCCCTGCCTGTCTCGCCTCCCCTCTTTCTGTCTTTTGCCTTGATTTTTTCACTATGTCGGAGAATCTCGTTGTAGCCACAGGAGTCGCGTAGAAAATGTCAGACAAAAAAGGCAGAGGGGAAGAGAAGGGAAGAAGGAGAATCGAGATGAAAGAATCGAAGAAGAGATATGGAAAGGACGGATTTGGCAGAATGCAAAAACGAGTCGGCAGGCAGACTATCAGGATGAAGGGATGAGTGGATGAGATGAATTACGTAATGAATTAATTGAGATACGCTTGAAAAAAGCTGAGATGACAGAAGAGGAAGGCAAGAAGACGAGACATGAAGACAAGACAAGAAGAGGGATTCGTGGATGGTCATGGATGAGAGTGATTGGGGGAATTAATCCCGACTGGAAGAGATTCGATTGCACAAGTTGGATGGCGAAATGGCAAGAATCGCCTACCAATTTCCTGATCCAGTTCCGACAGTGTATGTGAATGCACCGGTCTTCAGCTGCAGATCGGACAATGCCAGAGCGGCACGAGGAGATGGGTTTTCAGGAAGCATTTTGCGGCGTCGAGTCTGAAATTTAGATATTCAAAAATATCACAGTGGAAAAAAGCAGAAAGTATACGAAATGTGCGTGATAATAATAATAATAATAAAGTGACAACTTTATGCAATATTGTTTGGCAAAATGTAGGTATTATTGCTCAATTTTGATTACAGATGACAATTTTTGTACAAAGGCAAGATGGCAATATGTCTGGCACGAATTGTAACAACAATAGCCACATTGATGATTGAGAATTGTACAATTTTCCAACAATTGCAGAAAGTGAAGAAGTAATCCTACAGGAATTGCGCAAATTGGGTTGAAGTAGAAGTATGGGAGTAGAGATAAACAGAAAGAGGCTATCGGTAACTGACTAACTGGGGAATAGCTGTCTGACTGTTCGACTGTCAGGTGAAATGAACGAGAAGAAAGGACAATAACAGTGCGGGCAGTGGACTGTACGCAGTTCGAGCCAACCCACCTCTTCTCTCCTCCCTTCTTTTCTTCCACCCTTTCATCCTTCCATTCTTCAATCTCACCTGCTTATGGCAAGACACGCCCACTTTTCGGAAGCGGGAAAAACGACATGAGGAATAATGAGATTATATAATAAAGATCCTGAATACGTTGAAAGATGATGTGAATCGAAAGAAGAATATGTTTTAAAAAATTAAAAGATCGAATAGCAAAAGATATGTATTGCGATATTGCTACAAAATTAATGAAGATCGCTGTTTCCAAGCTACTGTTTTTCATCCAACTCTGACCCTGACTCTCATTTTTCTCATTTCTTTTCATTCTCTCACTTTCAGACGCGCTCTCTAGCTTTGAACCAAATTATGCCAACATTCCCCTAATAATAAGAGTTGAAACCGCCGTCGTTTGATCTGCTCGTCCCTAAACGCACTATCACTGCGCTATAATCACGTTACTTTGGTCGTCATCTAATTCTAGATGCCTTAGGAAAAGGAGGAACGAGAGGACGTTTAGGAGTAAGAGAGTGAATAAGAGGCTAGAAAAATGAGTCCGGACCAAATTTAGATGAAAACGGTATAACTAAGGTGGTGAGCAAAGTTCGCAACAAACATGACCTTTAAAAGAGTAAAATCATTTATCGAGAGTGATTTTTTTTGTAAAACGACATATTTGTAAGCAACAGAGTCCTTACGTTTATACGAAATTTCATTATGGTTCGTTGAAAAATGAGTTTGTACATCATGCTAAAATTTGAGTTTAATTTCAAATTTTAGCTTGCCACAGTATAAAAATTTGTTTTGTATTCTAAGTTAGATAATATCAGAGTTTCTAGAAATGAGAATTTGATTTTCTGGGAGACAATATACACCAATGCTCATTTATTTTGAAAACGCGAGTATTTACGAATCATGCGGCCATTACGAAGATAAGCTGCATAAAGCTGATATGCAGAGATTTAGATGAGATTATCAAATGCTGTGATAATGCACAAAATTGTCGACTTAATTAAGGTATTTGGGCGCTCAATGCTATTGAAAGGAACTGCGTAACAGGTAGTGCGCAAAAATATATCCATGGAAACTGTATAAAGAATCATCTAGATTGTATGATGCAAATATTTTCTGCTGTCCAATTTCCTGACGAAATCGCATTGCTCATTCCCAAATGGGAAATTCTAGAATGTTGTTTTCGTAGTTCGTTTTGTGCATTTTCTGTTCCCTGCCTATATTGTAGGCGATTGGAATGGATTATGCATCCGAAATGCCTTGCCTTGCCCGTGCTCCGCTTCATTCTCCGCGATTCGTCACTCATTGCTTCGCTTCGAGTTCCGATCGGCCGACTGCCGATCTGCAGTTGGCCGGTCCACTCTTTAGGGAACCTTTTGCCTCACAAACTGACCATTTCTTGCACAAATAAGGAAACTATTTTTATAGAAAAAAATCGGAGATCGAGTGAAATGAAACATTAGCATCAATGGAAACGAGTCTGAAGAGAGGAGATGTTGACATTGACATTGAATGGAGAAAGGGAAAAGCTCCTGCAGAAAGAAGACAGGGGAGGGCAGAACAATTTCATACGCACACAATCCTTGAATGGAGCTGAAGAAAAAGAGGGGGAGGGTGGTCAAAAATGCAGCAGCAGAGCTATTGAATCTGTACAGATGCACTTGACTCGGTCAGTTCGACATGTGACAGTGCAAATGATTGGACAATTCGAACTACCCAACTAGGATCCAGTCCCTGTGTGTACTTTTTGAAATGCACACAGCATAAACATGGACATGGCATCATATAAATGGCAAAAAGATCTATGATTCACTGGAAGCTTCTTGACGTAAGAATTGAGAAATTTCGAAATAATATCTGCACAGACATCTATCTCTCACCACAATTATATATCCAAATGCATATGCCCTCGGGCCAAGGCTAAACTTCTTGTCCAAATTGGTGCCTGTCTTTGCTAGAAGTGAATCGGATGGATTTCTGGCTTTTTGATCGCAAGCTATCGGATGCCTCAAGGCCACTTTCTAGGTCAAGTTTGACCTTTTTTCTAAATTTCGCAATTTTTGAATGATGGATTTATCTGGTAAATCGTGCTTTTTTCCACATACATTAATATCAAGATATTACGTTACTCTAAACTATATAGAGGTAATAGAAGAACATCTTCAAATAAAAGACACGCCTAAAATGTATGCAACTACCTATAACCTAACTCACAATCGGATCACCTCGAGAGGCGTATTAGAATGTTATTTAAAGTCTGTAGAGCGGATTTAGTCGTGTTTTGAAATACTTACGCTCATTAGCTTAAGACGTCTTGAAGCTTTAAAAAGATTTTCCCCAAAAATCGAACCCCTGAAGATAGACGGGCATGCCTTCTATTATAATAAATACGATAAAAATATCAACTTTCCAACCTCAAGATAGTTTCTCTTTCTAAAGACGGCAACCTTCTTCTCGACAAACTGTCGCCTTTCGCCTCTTTGAATCTTAGAAAGGGAGAAAGGTATCTTCGACTAAATAACCAGGGAGGATTGAGAGAGAAAGGCAAAGATACGACGAAAATGGTAATGACCCACATTCTTTGAATTTTGCTGTGCGTTTGCCACATCTCGCAATCTCGCAGATATCCCCTTCCCAATTTCAAGTCCGAATTTGTGAGTAAGTAAAAGTTGATGAATGATACGACATTTCAATGAAATTTGCGATAAAAAGTCACAAGCACAACTATTTCTACTTTGAAATAAAATCCAAAGATTGTTATTCAACGTTGGCTAATGACGCTTACATTATCGCCGCTAGAACAGCGTATTGCGTATGAACTAGCTGAAAACGTACACACATAGCAGGTACAAGTTTAGGCTGTCATGGATAATGATGCAAGCGTTACAGTTATGCTGTCGATTACATAAGTCTGATAAGAGTAAACCAGGATTGGGGGATAACTATATTGCGAATCAGAAACGAAATGTAATTGCGATTTTGGAAAATTTCGAAGCCCAACATTACTTACGTAAATACTAAGGTATCAATAATTCTGAGTATATATTTTTTCAAATCTCAATTAGTCACGCCTGTGCCGAATTCGGCATTATCCTAGATTTTCTGAACAAAATATTTCACGTGAAGAATTAATAATGCAATTGGAAGAAAAAATGGTTAGAAAGAAGGACAGATTTGGGGATCTAGCGCCCTGCGGCACAATCGCAATTCGATTCGCGAAATGATGCGGGCTGCAGGAGGAGAGGATGAACGGTAACTGCCGCGGATGGGGACGAAGGACGAACGACGCAGCGCTGAATGTCCCGAGGAAGGAAGGGGATTGGGAAAGACTGAGAGATGTTGGGTGGGAGAGACCACATATGCATACATGTAAACAACGATTCGGCGATAGTCGGGAGAGCTGGCGAACTTTGCCTAAAACTCGATAGCATAATTGCAAGCGGGTAAGGCTGAATTAGAATAATTGTGACATCATGATTATGCAATTATCTCCTCTATGATCTAAAGTTAACGGAGACAGTGGACAAGCTGTGCACGTATTTCGCACTATCTCATGTTTATTAACAATCAGTACAGACAAATTCAGGCCATATGAAAGGGTGAGAAAGAGGCAAAAATCGAGAACCGTAATCCTGAACAAAGACTTTTTTAGTTTTAATTTCTCAGAATTTAATTATCATTTCTATCATCATAAAATTACGGTATTGATGCCATTTAAATTTTGTGCAAATGAGGTTCACAGGATAATTACGTTTTTTTTCGATTGTTAATAACATGATATTGTGATTTCGTACAATGCTTTTTAACGAATGAGAATGTGATTGTCTCGCATCATTATGCAAATGACGATCTACATACTCAAGGATTCAACTAGATTTATGAAATCCAATGCAATTTTTTTCCCTTCTCGACTACAGACATTGTCTGATGGGATGTAGACAAGTAGTCGATTGAATGGTCGTTGAGATGCCAAGGACGAGAGAGAAAAGCGAACGCAAAAACATGTTGTAGCAGATGAAGCTGGGAGACTGAATGACAGAAATACTGGAGGAGGGCAGAGAATATGAACGCAAATAGAGACGATCTTCGGACAATCTTGATGCAATATCCATTGTTCACAATAGTCTGGGATTCAACGCATCAAGTGCAAATCGAGAAGCTGCCAAATAAGCATAGATTTAATTCGGTGAATGATAGTTATTTTAGTTCCTAAGACTGGTTTTCGATATTCAAAATGAGACATCAGTAGGATACAGCAATCTCCTCTCATTAGCAGCATTCTTACTCATTCATACACGGACAATGAAAGCGCATAAGTAAAAACTCACAGATCTTGAAGAAACCTTCCAAATTCTCAATAGGGATTTTGATGACGCTGATCAAAATGATAAAACCAAAACTGAAAATGGAAACCTGGAACCAGAAAATCGAAGGTAATCCTATTTTCTTCTCTTTATGTTTGACATGAAAAAACTAGCTTACATTGTTGGCAAGCGAATTTGCCAATTTTTCCAACAAGATACGAATGAAAAACGATTTTAAATTCCCTTTCTCCAGGTCGCTATTTTTCACCCTACGAGTTGATGATCACAATTAGCGTCATCCAAAATCCCTAATTGAAAAGTTTCATCAAAATCTGAGTTGCGAGTTCCAACCTCTACACTTCTCTTGTGCACTATGTTAGCAAACAGATTGCTACTAAAATTGGCTGATGACTTAGCACATTATGCACGAATCAAATTTTTGAGCTTATTGATGAAAATTTTGTAATCACAACAACTAATTGTGAGCATTTCATGAGATCTAATAAGGTAAAAATACTATTGTCTATACAAGATCATGGATTTAAAGCGAAAAAATGATTAAAATTAGGATATCTACGGCTACAAACCAATTCATACGAAAACTTACTACCGTAAAATTGGTCAAGGTTATTTTTAGTTGAAAGATTTTGTTATCATTTAGCAAAGGAAACTATCAATGTGTTACTTACAGAATCGGTTCATATTTGCAGGGTAAGTCAGGTCGAACCTGTTGATAACGGATATCAGGTTAAAAAGTGCTCTCCATTCATCCTAATCCCAAGATTTGGCTTTAGAGCTTTCCTTTACTTTGCAAACATTAACAATGAAAATTAGCGTACGTTATTGTGAGCGTTGACAATGTCATTACACTCTGCGGAAGCAAAATTTTTAAAGGGAAAACTTTGAAGCCAACTCTTGGGACTAGAATGAACGAAGAGCACTTTTAACCTGATATCCGTTATCAACAGGTTCGAATTGACTTACCCTGCAAATATGAACCGATTCTGTAAGTAACACACTGATAGTCTCCCTTGTAAGACGACATCATTATACTTGAGATTTACGGAAAATCATTTAAAGACTATCACCGGAAATCAACAGTATTATGAAAGGTTGGGAAAATAGAATTTCGCGAAGTTTGAAGATGTGAGATAAAGTAAAACTGTTGGGTAGAAGGGGATAAGTGAGATTGTCGGGAGAAGGGAGGGAGGACGAGAGAAGCAGAGATGAAGGAGGCGATTTGAAAAGCGCCTGCGGCATTAGATACCTAGACAGAGGGGACTGGGGAGGAGAAATAAGCCGAGATGGAGATGGGTCAAGGGCATTTCGAAAGTTTCGGGAAGCACAAGGAGATCTGAGTGGAAAACATCCGAAAATAGGAAGGAGGAGTGGGAGGAAATAGGCTACGGAAGGAAGAGAGATCGAGAAATTGCCGGAGGGCACGACAGTTCGGAGATACTTCGGATGACTGGCCTAAAGCATTGTGAAATAACACGTCAATTATTCCAAATCCCAAATAAACAACACATTACATCATCGAACAGTGGACAGGCTAACTGGAATTAGGAACTAGGAAAGGAAGGCGGTGAAACGCGCTCGAAAGCGGAAGGGGGAAGAGACGACGGACAGAGAGATACGATAGATGATTGCACAATGGCAAACAAGTGGACGACAGGGCATGGGAGATGAAGACAGAAGGCATCTGCCATGGATTGACGGATCGAAAATAGAAAAATGGGATGATGGAATGAGAGTGGAAGGAGATCTAGGCTTGTCCACCTCCCTCTTGCCCCTGTATCTCTGTGTCTGATAGCTGCGAATTGTCCATCCACCCTCCCGCTACCTGCCAAACAAGACAATGCCTTTCTTCCCTTCCACCTTCTCTTCATTTCCCCTTCCCCACAATCTCTATCCCCATCCCTGATTCTTCTCGTTTCGCATCTTTAGCCATCGGCATCTCTGTCAGCCCATTCACATTATGCATTGCGATTGCATATTCACAATGAAGATCGTCGAAGGGAAAAAGTTGAGTGATTACATTTTTACAAAGAAAAATAATGACGTCAACAATTCAATTTCATTATTGTTGACACATGAAGCAAATCGTAACGATAAACTGTTTACAAATTATTACTATTGATTGCATTGCTACATTATCATCAAACAGCATGCATGGATCTTCTCTTGTAAAAATGCTGTGAAATGTATTTATTTATTCCATAAGTTTCGAGTTATTTTACTAGGAGTTATATTATTCATAAATCCTCAACATATGTAGAATAAACGGTCAAATATTAGCTTTAAATTTTTCTTTAGTTAGACGTAATTAATTTAAATTCATTCGTTAAGATTCTCGGATTGTATTAACTAGGCATACAAAGAGTCATTTTTCAGCTAATGATTAGGGTCCCCAAATGAATGTGCCAAGTCTTATTTTTAATACATTTTTGCACATAAAGATGATCAAGGTTGTAAATAAGAATTCTGTGAAGAAAAAATTAAAAAAAGACAAATCCCTGACCGAAAAAATCATTTTAAAAAATCCGCCACCCAAAATGAAAATTTTCGCAAACGAAATATTGCTTGTGCGTGGTTGTGTGCGGCTGTTTTGTCTTGATTTTTTTTGCACAGAATCATTTTACCAAGTTTATCGTCGATCTAAATAGGGTTTTTGAGACATTCGAGGTTCGAAGTGTACTTCCTTCCTAAATTTTCTGTTTCAAATTATCACGTTTCTACTACAAACGCATTTCTGCAAGGGGGCGGAGCTTGGGGACTCTAGGTTTAGCAATCGATTTTTAGTTTGACAAAAATTGCGAGGCAACAATTTAGTAGTTCCATTCTCTTTTCTTCAATGATCAATTTCAAACTCAGTAATTGCAGACTTTCTCATTCAATCAATACTCTTTTACTATTTCGCTTTCGAAATAATACTATGCTGATTGTTTAGGTCTCTTAACAAAGATGTTAGCCAATTTACCAGTCGAAATTATATTGCTGATCTGCCAATATCCCGAATTTAAAGACTTGGGACAATTGGCCTGGACTGATAAGCGAATGATGCAAATAATCAAGAAATATCTGCCGAAAGCGCTTGAGAGGAAAATTTTACTCTACAGTAGGGAAATATTTCTTGTATGAGCGAAAAATAATTTTAGTATTTAGTGCCTTATAAAAATGCTAATATTTGGGAAAGAAAAATTTGTCTATTCGATTCGCATACTATTTATGTTAGGCAGGTTGCGAAATTTACTAATTATTATGAGCCATATGAAGTAGCAACTACAAAGGATAAAGTAGATTATTTTATTTGCCATTGTCAATTTTGTAAATTTTAGATTTTTGCATTGCACCATTGGGATATGGAAAACTGGTTTGAAATTTTTGACCTGAACACTCGACAAATCACTAGAGGTAAAATTACAAAAACCAATAGATTGGTTTAATTTTATTGCATTCTTTTCAGGACCAGATCCTCCTGAATGGCGTAAAGGTGCATCTGTGGCTTATTTCAAAAACAAATTGTATTATTTGGGTGGACATACAGATCGAGTTGATGTAAGAAAATCGAATGAAAGTCCATTAAATAATTTATTCAGGTTTTAATAGATGGAAAATGGCAAACAGGACCTACATTTCCTATTTCGATTCGTTATGTTCAAACAATAGCATGTGATGGAATTTTATACGGTCACATTATAGCATATTCATTATTGTAATTATGGATATTCAGTTATTGATGGATATACTAATAGAAAGATATATAGATTATCAGACGATGAACGGGAATGGATTGAAACCGGAGAGATTCCAGAAAGACTCGATTCTTTTGGAGTTGCATCGCTAAATGGAAAAATTTACATAATTGGAGGATGGAAGTCGTTAATTTTGTATGATAAACAATGTACCATTATATATTTAGTTATCCTAGTATATTAAACTCCTGTCTGTGTTTCGATCCCTTAGCTCCAGTTGACAATCGACTTTCTAAAATCGCATATATGAAGTATGCTAGATGTTTTCATTCTCTTGCTTCTGCGAATGGAAACTTGTATGCAATCGGAGGGTGAGTCGAGATTTTGCATATCTTTATACGAAATATTTGTTAACTTAGATTTCAAGAAGATCTATGGAAAAAATTTTGCAATTCAATCGAGAAATACGATCCACAAACGAATAAATGGCGTAAAGTGAGAAAATTAACATAAAATAAAACTTGATTATAATAATCTCGGATTTTATATAGAAATTTGATTCAATAAAATGTGAAGTAATAATTTAATTTCAACGAATATGATACAGACAACTCTCGAAGACATCCAGTAGTGATGAGGGAAAAATGAAATAACATAAAACTAAAATTTTGCATGTAATTATGTCATAGTTATCTGTTAAATTATCGACAATTACCATAATTTGGCAAATGAAAATCATAAATCTATTCAAACGGCATCATTTTCACTAAATTACATCAAGCTGTGTAAAAATAAGGGAAAGAGATTGTCCAATGAATAACTTACCCGCAATTATCACCAATTACCGCATTCTCGTTCTATTCTCAGTTCTTTCCAGCAAAGTTATTCACTATGCTTTCCAAACGAGCCGAAATCCATGCAGTTTTGTCTAAAAATATGTCCAAAATAAGCGAATTTTAGAAGTTTTCATTCATCGAAGACTTTTTTGACGAAACTTTAAACTTTTCGAATGGGATTTTCGCAAACACAAATATCCACGATATAAATTTCCAAATACAAAATGTTTATTTTTACTTGGAAATTAAAAAAATGCAATTTTACGCATCGCAATTGTACACACTTCATGCATTACGGTGATCAACACAATCACACATCAATTTCTTTGATGCTTTTCAGCACATCTTAGCAGAAGTCGATATTCAAAGTCTTATTTTATTGTCTAATAACCTATTGACTAAATGCTGTTCAATAAAAAAAGAATGATCGAATTTGGCTTAGAAATAAGAACGTTGTTTTTTCCCGAGGTCGGATCTGAAAACATTCGATCTACCGTAATCCGCTACAGTAGTCGATCTTCAAAAAAAGTTATCACCATGAAAATCAGCCCGATTTGCGGACCTCTGTTTATACCCACTTTGCTTAGACTTTGGTTTTTGCCGACATCCACTCTTAATTATAGACGTTTCAATTATATATAAATAAACAGGTGAATTTATTTACCATTTCAGGTCAAGCGAATTATGACTCGAACTATTTGGCTTACATTATCCATGTGTGCAGCTTTGTTTATCAGCCAAAATCACTCTCATAGGAAGTAGATTATTATGGGATTGAATGTTGTTGATCAAGTGCAATCCCTTCGCATTTCATTCAGCCAGCAACCAGTTGTTGTCCACTAGCATCTCCCTCCATTTCCATTCGATTCCATCTCTATCCACTCCCTTTTCCCTTAACTTCCCATCTCTCTGCCAGCCTCTCTGCAACTCACCGGTTATTGTTCAGTCCATACTCGTGCTACCTGCTACCTGTCCACTGCAATAGTAGCAGCTAGATCATCCGCTTAGCTCGAAGGTTTTCATTTATTTCTAACAATTTGATATTTCCCTTTCATCAGTCATTTACTACGGCTATTTTTATTCAAATAGCTTCCTTCATTTTCTTTCATTGACCCTGACATTGTGTGACAGATTCTATTCATTTCGCCAGAATTTTTATGGTAATTTAGCAATTTGATGTACTCCATGAACTTTTTGTTCATTCCAAATTACGAAAATAGCAGGTGAGGATTTGTGAAGAAATTGAGGTTGGAACGGAGAAAAATAGTGCGCTCAAGTAAAGAAAAGGGGAGAAGGTCGAACTTGAATTGAGCAGTGAACAGTACACAATCTTGGATGCATTGTGTGGATGAAGGGAGGGAGGGGAGGACAGTTTTGCGAGTGCAGGAGATTGAAGGACACAGCGAATTGAGAACGCGTAAGTCCTACAGATGCTTGCTGTCGTGTTGCACTTCGCCAGTCGATGCTCTCTCGAGATGGAAGAATGTCCGCCTGATGGAAGTGGTAGTGCAGTGCGTAGATCGAGATGCAGAGGCAGAGGCAGCAGAGAGCAGACCGGCTACCGCTCGGGCTGCGCGTCCGTTGCCGCGATCGTCCTTGCCACGCGCTGACCTATTTCTCTTCCTCCCCATCCACTCTTCACTCCTTTCTCGTGTTCAATAGCCTCAAGGCCTAACTCTCCCTCTCTCTGCATGATGTATCTCTCCCCATCTAACTAGCCATCGACTGTATTGCAATGCATCAATGTAGTTCTATGTTCCTCTCCATCCCTATGCCTGTCCAGGCAGAGCCAGTCCCCGTCTCCATCTTCTTCTTCTTCCACTCACCAGTCCATTGCAGTCGTCGTCGATGGCTGGGCTGTGAAGAATCGCCCGATCTTGCCACGTACCTTCGCAATTCACTTTTTATTGACCTTTTTGCATTCCAAATCTTTAGCCTTTTCTCTCAATTCCTGGCTACATTTGCCTATACCCACTGACGAACTAGGCACAAGAAGGAAATTATTTGATTCTTGAAAAGACAAAAAATAATCTTTTTATTAGTGAAGTTAGTGATGTAACTAGGGATGTTAGGAGTTAAGATGTTTTCAACTCGGGCTCATAGATTTTATTCCAAGAACTAGAACTCGCCATCAAATACGAACCCGAACAATCGAGTCTCTATCTATAAATATTCATGAATGCAAACGTTGAAGATAAAGGGCCTTTGAAGGAGTTCGCAAATCATGCATTAGTTGAAATCTCATTTCAGGTTTATTATGGGTGATACCATTCAAATTTCATAAATTTTTAAAGCTAGTTCTGAGCGAATATCGATTTCATTCTATTCCTAGCTGAAATGAATCGCAAAGTACCTAACAAATCATAGTCAACTTTTTCTACACCCCCTAAGCGATCTATTCTATCACAAATAAAATGTGCAAATTTCATTCATTGTGAACTGCTTAAGAAATTATTCAGTGACCCATCTTGTTAGTTGGGTGCTGTTTAGTGCAGAACTGTTCAGAGCTGAGGTTTCCGGGAGTCAACTTATATTCGAATTTTTCTTCAGACTGGAAGGATTTGATTGATTTTATCTACTTGGTATATGTTCATGAAATCATTACATGCCCTTTGTCTGCTCAAGTCAGCATCGCTAAATTTATGACCATCCATCCTGTTCAATATTTCGCTTAGGGGATCACCAATACGATCATTTCGAACACGTTCATTCCTGTCCTGTGTGGAAGAAATGGGAGTGGAGCAGAAATTGGATGCATTTCGACAGAAAAGGAAGGCATCTGGCTGTCTTGTAATGTTAGTTTTTCATTCGCTTGGATTTGCTTTATTCTGATGCGGTTTTGGCAATCTCGAAATGCTTGAGACGCATTGAATGGGAGAAGGAATGGTCGGAGAGATAGAAGGAGACAGGAGACAAGGAGATCGCTGCTGTTGGCTGCTAGCAGGAGGTCTGAAGAGGACGAGATGTTGTCGATGGGCGAGGGGATTGGGGGATTGGATGCATGTTGTGGACAGCGCCAAAGCATCTCTGCGCAGCGCCAGCGCAACGAAGAAAGGGAGCGAGGCCGCTCTCTGCTTCCCTCCTCCACAGTATCTCCCTCCATCCCTTCTCTCACTCGCAGCACGATCTCTCCTTCCTTCCCTTCCCTTTCTACCGTCTTCACTTATTCTCTATTTTCCCCGTATTTTCCAGTAAATAAATTTTCATTATGCAAGAATCCAAGGTACAATAGTCACATTTCTAGACTCTTTATCCCCGTCAAAATTCGTCCCTCCATGAGATCACTTTCATTAAAGGAAGCTTATGAAGTACGACTTTCTTGACGAGTTCATCTTAATGTCGACTTATCGATTGTTTGTTTAATTCACATTCGATATCGGTCCTTGATTCGTCACAGCTACATCATCCGTTTGAAAGCTATCCGGCCTCGATCCCATATGAAATCTCCTTTCGCTTATCGATCCGATCTCTCCTCTAGCTATCGCAAAGTACTGTAGCTTTAGCGGAAATTTTTGCGTAGGAGAACAACTCTTTAATTTCTGTTACGATTTCTCAATATGCACTCATCTAGCTAGTTGACTCTGACGACAAAATGTGATCTTCAATTGTGAAAATTTGCAATTTACCATATGGTTTTTTCGATTTATATTATGTATTCCCATTTCTTTTCTGACATTCAACTATTCCTATACATTATCTATATTTCAACTTTAAATTCTACCAACAATTTTTTCGTTTCATTCATTTGCGATTCCGTGGATGTCTTCATCCCTCGTGGCCGACTTCTTCATTGTTCATTGATTTACAGTAATTTGTTGTCGCGTTCATTCTCATTTCGAGCTTATTTTGTCTTGCCCTGTTTCTTTCCTCGTCATTTTCTTGTTCATGTTGGGATGTATTTTGCTGAATTTGGGCTGATTTAGTTGTTCGTCCCGCCGGTTGCGCCCTGCAACTCTGACCTTGCACTCTCTATGTACCAGTCGGTGCCCTGAGCGAAATAGAGAAACACCAAAAGAATCGAGGAGAAATGCGAATGCGAAAGGACGAAAAGAAAAGGGAAACCGGGACGAAGGAAGGGGGGAGAGACGGTCGCGAATGAGAATGAGAAAAAATAGAAAAGAGGGGAAGATTTTCCCTAAACACAGCATCAGGGCCAGGCCAGACCAGCCCAGGTATATGGGCTAGGCAAGGGGTTGCATGAGATGAGATTGAAAGCAAAGGGGTGGAATGGGAGACAGGACTATCGGGGAAATCAGGGAGAAAGGAGAGAAATGATGCAAGGACTGGTAGACGGTACATGGAAGCTGATGGATGTTGATGATTCGAGAAATAAAAGAAAGGAAAAGGATAGAAGAGGCGGGGGCGCGTTGCATCTGACATGAAATGCAATTCATGTACAAAAACAAATTTCGATGAAGTCACTGCGTTCCTTGCAGACAGAACGTCTACTCAAACACATAATAAGAAAGGAAGAACTTGGATATCGCGTTCTATCGATACCGAAGAGAAATGTATTGCCACTTTTCCAGTAGCTCAGTGGTGAACTTCGCGTAATCCTTCAGGAGGAAAAGTTATCGTTTTTCTTGCTTCTAAAGAAGTGCTACGAAGGATGACCGTTCTTTCATTTTTTGTTGACCCGTTTGAATTTTGCGTGCTCAAATTTCTTTCCTCTTGTCTCGCTACAGTATCCTTTTCATGCCAGCCACTCTCGTGTCCTCCCCCCTTTGCAATGGCCATATCTTTTCCCTCTCATCTTTCTCTAGTCCTGCGACAACCGTAGCGTTCACTTCAGCTATCCAGTGCCTGTTCCTTCCTTCCCTGTCCACTTTCGCTCTACAAACCCGTCTTCTCGCGTGCCTTTTCTTTCCTCCGTCCGTTGGCATGTCCAACCGTCCCTCTCCCTGTTCATAACATCTCCATCATCTTCCTCTCCAGCCATTCACGTCATCCTCCCTTCCCTTCACCATTTCCCTGTTGCCAGTTGCATCTACTTCATCCACCCACTTGTATTCCATTCCCTCATTCCTCCATTCCCCTGCATCAAGACCAATTAGCCCTCTTCCCTCACCAGTCCCACAATTCCCCACTCTCTCAGCAGTTGTCCACTCAACGTCTCTCCAAATGGGCGGAGTCGGCGCTCTGCTTCTTCTTATTTTATCTAGCTGAGGGGAATTCTGGATTTCAGCAGAAAACCAGCTTGGCAGAGGGCTTTCAGCTTGCAGCCGATTTCTTAGCGAATGAATGGGTCTGCATTGGATGGGGAATGGGCGAGGACTAGGGAGATTCAGAGAGATGGAGGAATGCATCTTCGTCCTCTGCCAGAATGCAGTTGGAGACTGGCGACTAGCCGATTTCTCCATTCTTCAGCCGAAGAAGACGAAAGTTGTTTCAATTACGTGAAATCTGGCTGCCTGCTGAGAATTCGAGTGAAATGGATGTACAATGGAAGGAGAAGGCAGAAATGAATTTAATGAACGATTAGATGAAGCTGGACAATGAACGGAGTAATTTCGATGCTTGGAAATTTTTTTTACGAAAATTGAAAATCGAACGAAATATTGAAAATAAACTGAAATTCGAGCGGACAATAATGAAGAAATGGAACTGCTATTGTAAAAACAACGAAAATGTCGACCGGAAGGAAATTCTTGGACCATTTTTGGCAACTACTCACGACCTTATGTTCTTTATGGTTGGACCTTGGCCCACCCATCTGCAACCTTGCTGCGCCATTGTACACCGTTCTCCATCGGACAAATATTGGTCGTTGTTGGCAATTGAGCGCACTCATTGCTCATTCCTTTTGCACACTCGTTTGTTCTTAGATTTTTACTTCGATTTCCTTTCTTCAGGAACAAAAGTAGGACGTTTAGAAAGAATAAAGTTCACAAGACCGTGGTGTGTCTCAAATTATCTATTCATTTTTCAATCATCGATTTTTCAACTCAGTTCCAGTTATTTTCTAATCTTTTTTTTTTCTAAAAACTCGCATATCAAGACAATACTTTTCTGGTTATGATCAGTTTGATATGAGAAATTCCTTCATTCGATAAGTTAGAGAAATCCATGCAATTTTCAAATGAATCAAAATACAACTTTCTGAAAATTACAAGCTGTAAGACTATAGAATGTGCAAAAATTTTGGAAGAAAATATCTAGTAAAACAAATCAATGTGCCAATTGAACAGCCTGCGTAAAACGTGTAGAAAAGCAAGCCTTATCGGCCAGAAAAAGATGCGAATCAACGAGTGGGGAGATTGAAGACAAGAGGGCAGCTCCAGAGCAGGACATAAGGGCACAGGCCAGTTCACCACTCAATAAGCAATCAGCATTTCTCCACTCTGGTTACATCTTTCTTATTTCCTCTCTTCTCTAAACAGCGATTTCTTTCTCACTTTTTAAATCATTTTTATCGCTTTGAGCTTATGGTTTACTCGTCGAAATTTTGATGTGTGTGTTTTCCGTTATTTGCAGTGATAATCAGTAATATTAAGGTAGCTGTTTGACAATGGGCGAGGATCGAGGCGACGGGTCTCGAGCTGGCGGCACTCCCCCGCCCCCGTTTGGTCACTCCATGCCTAGCTCTGCTTCACCTGCTGGCTCATCTCCAACTTCACGCTTTCCACCCCCATCTACAGGTTGGCAATTCATACCCGTTTTAAGAGTTTGGCACAATTACTCGCATCTTTTTTCCGTTTTCATTAAGGCGTAAATTTTCCTTTCTTCCCAATCTTCTAATGGACGGTCTGACAAGCCTTAGCTTCAGGAAAATGTAAAAGAAATTCGTGGTGTGCGAAAACGGGGAAATAAAACATTTTTTCTATGCGCATAGTAACACAGGACGCTTACAATGGATAAAGCTTGTCATACCGTGAATTGGAAGGGAACGTTTTTAGTGAAGTTCACATCTTTTAGCCTTCGTCATATCAGTCCTCATTTTGACTTACAAGGGAAGTGCACAGTACGAACTCACATATCTTGATGATAATATCAAGATCGGCAAAATAGGAATCTGGAGCGAAAAAATTTATAGCCATATTTCACTCGTAGTTTGTGCAAAAAATGAGCCAATCCGCTGGTCAAACATGTAAGCAAACTTTGTAAATACGTTAGTGTAAGTGAAGAGTTGGAGATTTTCACCGATTTCTCGGCTCCGGATTCCTATTTTTTTTTCGATTTTGATGTCATCAACGTGATTTCCATTATAAGAAATCCCTATTTGGAAAGTTTCATCAAGATCTATGGGTTCTTATCTGTACACTTCCCTTGGTAGCCTAGAATATCGCAAAATTCTGTTCGGAATAATTTTTATTATTTATTTGCGCGAATGATTGAATGGTTATATGACATTTAAAAAGAGAAAGAATATCTTACAATCAAGATAGATCATTTCATTCAATGTCTTTTTTCAGCCAATAGTTGGAAAGAACAAAAATGTTCTCATTCCGATTCCTTGCTCATTTTTGAGTATTTTGCTTTTGACGAACTGTACTTGTTTTGTATTTTGAGGCTTATCAAGTGCATTTTTGTGTATTCCTTTGAAAATCACAGAGAGGACAGAGGACATTGCTTGTTTATAGTCGACGTTTTTGGAAGGAAATTTTGAAAGCAGGGCAGAAAGGATGCAAAAGCTGCCCTGTTGAAGGTTGAAGAATGGAGAGAGCTTATCATACATTCTGCACCTCTGCTCCCTCCCCAATCTGCTTGCTCTCTTCCACTCCCTCGTATCTCTGCTCGCCTGTCGTTTCGTCGAAACTCTCACTTTCCATTGCTTGTGTATCTGGCTGTTTCTCTTTCAACGATGTCTTTCTGCTGCTCCTTCAAAACTCTGAATCAATGAAATGGAGGGAAAAATAACGTGTAAATACTGAAAAAGAAATTTTCTATTAGAGATGATGAAGCTAAAATTTCGAACCATTTTTGTAGACTTTTCTTTCAAATCAAATTATCCTTAATTCTTTCGCGATTTGAACACAAACAATATACCAATAGTACAATGATTATAAGCATTTTTCAGGCCTTTCAGACATTTCCTCTTCCCTCTTCATCTGATTATCACTTTCTTCCTATCTTTCAATGATAACTCCATCCCAATTGACAGTTGCCGTTGCACTTTAGTTGCTCCTTTGTTTTGTAGCAGAAAACTGCTTGATTGCCATGGAAAACCCGTATAGATAACTATGCTCAAAACACTGAAAGAAATGACTGCAAACGAGTGAAATACTCACTTTCACTAAAAGGAGAGTGCAACTAAAATCTCAAACTGATAGCTGATTTCTTTCGAGAAGAAAGTATTTCAAGCAGAGCAGTCCTTGTACAGTCCACTATGCATGAGTATAGCATTTATTTTCGCATATTTTTTCTTTGATAGTCAGAATCGCCTGAAAAGCAAGCTGTACTTCGTCTAATGGATTTGTATCGCTAAAATTTTCCACGGATCTTAAAAATCTTTAAAGCTAGTCTTTATATAGCAAACTATCCATGAATGAAATTTATAAATATTTCTCATCGTCTAGATTTAATGCTTTTCATTGTTCTTCTGTGACGATTTGGTGTTTTGAAAGGATTGTGGTAAAAGACGCCCACTTTTTTAGAGAGCGCTCGACTTTGAAAAGTGGGCCTCTTTTACCGTAAGCCTTTTGAAACTTTCTGAAAAAATATCGGTGCATTGAAAAATCATGTTTTTTATTTGAATTTTTGAGTGATTGGTTTTCCTTATCTCCTCCCCCTCAGCGAGCTGCTTCTTTGATGCGCCCATGGCACGATAAATAAACACAACACAACTTTTAATTTCCAACGTCCTCATTTATTGTCTTCTTGGATACTGTAATGCTCTCCTCGGTTCCGCTCTGTCTGTACTTATCATCTCCCTTCTATAGGCATAAACAGTGCATCTCGGACTCCTCCCCTTCTACTCTTCACTCAGCTGATTTTCACAAGCATTTCCATTGAGCTGCCTTTCAGCAGTTAAATTTCAATTTCACGTCTGAGTCTCTGTGAATGATAGTAGCAGTGCATTTGTGGGGTCAAAAACTGCAGGGAAGGGGTTGTTTACGAGGTTTCCTTGCAAAGCATATATTTAACGAGCTCAGAGTATATTTGTCTGAATGATGGGATGATTGCAGGCTCTTCGTCAGAAGCCGATTGGCGCGAGATGTCAGACGAGGTTCTTTCTCAGCTCTCTGCGTTCCAGGTCGCTGATCGACCTCTCAGCCAACAGGTACATCTTTTGAGTCGTTTGACTTTGGATGCATTCTTGTAAAAATGAATGAAATGGGTTCTGATTTCTGATTCTTCATTTTTACAAACGAATGAATCTATGATACTCTTTATTCGAAATATTGAACTACAGTAGCGGACAAGAGTATTTGGTCACTCTTATTCCACGCTTGATTTTCAACCAGCTATTTCGAGGGAACAAATTCAAATGAAAGTTTCAAATATATTCGTTCATGCTAGACATAAGTGTCTTGAAAGTTTTAGTCCGATTCGATTTCATATAAAGGGTATTTTGAATGTTTAAAACTCTGACATCATATAGAGATGATCAACACCTCTGTCAGCTTGCGTTTCTGATGAAATATAGCTGCTTTTCAGAGTCCCGAGAATCGTGCCTTTACATCGCTGCCAATCAATCTAACTCTTCGTCCTTCGAGTCAGAACCCTATGGTAAGTATTTCCAAAATGATTACTTGCTTAACATATCATGCAAGTTTGAGAGTACTGATAATTCTTGCATTTTTCCAAATCTTGTTCATGCATATTTCGATTAGTAGTGATTTGCTACCGAGTTTTTTGAAAATCAATTATATACTCAACACAATTCACTATAAAGTTAGAGTTTACGAAATGTTTGCTATTTATAAAATAGTGTTTCCAAAACTGCGTTTACCCTGAAATATCTCACACATTAAAAATAGACAAGCTCTCAATCGATTTATAATGCTGATGCAAGCTCCTAAACTTTACCCTCATAATAGAGAGTTGTGAGATGATTTTAGCGAAGCGAAAGTGAAATGGCATTAAAACTAACATGAAAATTTAGTTGTAAACAGGCTGAGTTTTGAATTCGAGAGGCAATGAAAAACTGGGGAATTGCAGAAGTGAAAGTGCAACTGCGATGTAAGGCAAACGGGGAGGGAAAGAGTGTTGAAATGATAAGAGGAAGAAGCAAGGGGAATGGGAATAGGGTAGAGATGCAGAGATAGGTCAGTGATAAAGAATTAAGGAGGGTTTCGAAACATAAATATTCAAAAAAGCGAAAGTACTGAGAGTGCAGAATTTATTCAAGGATGTTTATCATCTTTACAGCCACTTCTTCAATATGATATCAAGAAAGGGACGTGTAAAAATTAGGTGACATCTCAATATCTCTATCGTTAGCTTTATGCAAAAAGACGATTTCTTTGGATTGAAGATCAATCTTTCATTTTCAGAAAGTGAGTGTCTGGTCAGTGGGCGAGATTCCGCAAGGCTCTCGCTTCGGCCCGCTTGTGGGAGAGAATCGTCTGGCCGATGCCGACTCCGCACTGCTCTGTCCCATCGAGGCCTCCAGTGCTGGAGGACATAAGCCCACCACTTTCACAAGGGAACAAATGCAGAAAGCAATCACTAAGGAATGGAAGGTTAGGGTTCTATGAGAATTTGAAATAGTAAAGTAGGCAACTTGAAAAGGTAGTTACATCGTAGCATCGTTACAGACAAACTATAATAGGATTCGATAGGAAAGTCTTATTTTTCCATGTTATTTCGAATCCAACAATTGCAACGCAACTACTTTTCCAAGTTGCTTTTGAAATATTGCGATATCAATTAGGGAAGATATAGTTCATGAATAATTTCAGGTTGTTTCTTCTTCTGGAGGTCGAATTCTGAAGACCATTATTGTGGAAGACGATTCCAGAACTAATTGGATGAAATATGTGGCTGTCGCTATCAAAAATGAATCACAGAATTTGGTCGCTTGTCAGGTGAATTTTTAATACCTCACTAGAAGTGTCAAACTTGAAGCGATTATCATAAATTCTTGATATTTAGGTCGACAATGATATATACTTTTATTCGATAAAGCCAATCAAATCGAACTGTGAACTGTCGATGTGGTTCAGCAGAGACTACGCCAACAAGTTGAACTATCCATTGTCCTGCGAATTGCTCAGTGCTACAGGTTGGAATTGCTCTATTGAATGACAAAATCCGAATGTTACAGAACCGACTCGTCCTTTGAGCAGCAGCCTGGACAAGGCTTGGAGTGGGGGAATTCCTCGAGAAGAACAAGCTGAGAGGGCTGCCTCCCCACAAGAGGCAATCGACTACAGTATAAAGAAGACAGAACTGCCTGCAGAGGTCGTGGAGAGCAGTCGCAGCGACAAGGCAGAGAGCGACACCGAGAACACTCCTCTGGGGGATGACTATGCCAGTGATAAATCCACCAATTCTACAAGGTACCTCTTAGTTACTTTCACTTGAATAGCGAAAAAGAAGATAATATCTGCAATCTTGCAGTTTTCTTATCAAACAGTAAACCTTGACGAGCAAAATTCACTCCTTCTTTTATCTCATAAACACAACACAGAAAAAGTAGGTATGAATTTCAGTTGCTCTCCGCCTTCGCTGTCCTCCGAGTCACAGTCCCGACCTAACGTGATCCAGAACCCCGTGGTGCGTCCCGTTCCCACTCGAGGTCTGCCGGCCCTGTCGTTTGCCTCGTCGCCTCTGCGTCCTGCCCCTCTCAACCCGCTCACCCTCTTCACGGACTACATCCGTCGCACGCAGCAGCTAACCAAATGCGGGGGCGGACTGTGGGTGCCCCCTTCCACTCCCGCACCGGCCATCGTCGCATCGGGCATTTCTCGCGCCGTCGCCACAGGGCAGCCAAACGATCTGCAACCAGTACTCGGAGCAACTGCCGGCTCTCCTTTTGGAAACTACGCTGGAATCTACGGTTCACAGCATCATGAGGTAACTTATTTATCATTAATTGGTTTGATTTGTTTCTCGAAATATTGAATTGCTCAAAAATTAACAAAAACCAAATCTTAGCATGCTCATTTCTATGATCTTCCTAGCATAGGTAGAATGGAAATATAAATTAGCCTAGGAAAGTCTAAACTTTTGACATCCAAAGAGCTTGTTGGACTTACTAATATTTCCATAAAATATTCGCATTAGTTCTAAAAGATTTCATCTAAACTCTTACCATCTCAAATCGATTGCTTTCAGATGAAGCCGTTGTT
Source organism: Diploscapter coronatus (assembly GCA_964036155.1). Lineage (NCBI taxonomy): Eukaryota > Metazoa > Nematoda > Chromadorea > Rhabditida > Rhabditidae > Diploscapter > Diploscapter coronatus. Next base: position 40,933,245 of record OZ038423.1, read on the forward strand.
CACGTCAGCCACTCCGACATTCGGCCACCAGGGCGGTCCAATTGGAGGCCATGCCTTCGATGGAGGCGGTCACGGTGCCGGCCATGCAGCCCCTCACCAATTCGCCGCTCCTTCCACTCCTGCTTCTCACAACAATAACGACCATAGTGGCTTTGGATCGAAGGTAACTTTGTTAAATTTGAAAGTTCAAACAGATTTGAGAATTTAGTACATTCAACAACAAGAGAATGGCAAGACTCGTTATGCCTGCAAAGAATGCCACAAAACATTCGGACAATTGTCTAATTTGAAGGTTCATGTTAGAACACATACTGGTGAGTTTTTTTTTTAAAATAAATTATCTTCAAATGAGTGTTGTCTTCATCTGATTCAAAGATGATGAGGAATAATTTTTAGGCGAACGACCATTCAAATGTGGTATTTGTGCGAAAGAGTTCACCCAGTTGGCACATCTTCAGAAGCATAATTTAGTTCATACTGGTTAGTTACTCATTCAAATCGGCAACTATTTTATCATTCCTCTATTCTAGGAGAGCGTCCTCATCGGTGCGAGATCTGCGACAAGCGATTCTCCTCGACCTCGAACTTGAAGACCCACCTGCGTCTGCACAACGGATCCAAGCCCTATAACTGCGAAGTCTGCCAGGCCAAATTCACTCAGTACGTTCATTTGCGACTCCACAAGCGGCTGCACGCCAATGATAGGCCTTTTTCTTGCAGCACTTGCGGCAAAAAGTACATAAGGTATGGCCCTGGATGCCCGATAAAAGTCCTCAAGTTTAAATTTAGCTTCTCAAAATATCCAAATTCAAATTACTGAGAAAAAAATGTGAATTTATTGAAACTATAACTGTAAATGACCGATTGCTTGAGACGAAATATATTAAACACAATTTTTATGCACAGGAGCTCGCACATTTACAGCACGCGTTACGCTATTACATCATATTCAGAAACAAAACGCTCGACGACCATATTTGTACATGCGCAATGCACACTTTGCATATTCGAGTTTGTGCACTATTTATTCTCAAGTTATCGGTCATTGGCAATAAAAAGTTTGAAAATTTAAGTCTGACTTTCAAAAATGAATTCGGATATTTGATCATTTCTTATGAAGGGCAGAGGGCCACTGCGTAGAGGACAACTGACAGCGAATCGGCAATTCACTCATTTAGTTGATGCAATCTCCCAAATCCGTGCGAATAGGACAACTGCGCGATATTTGTTTCATTTTTCTGTTACTACCAAAGCTGTCGATTCTTGCAGTTGTCCTTTTCGTGAAGATGGTGCACTGTCTTTTGACAATGTTAGAATCTGCTTTTACTAAAGTTCATCTTATTCATCGTCTATCTATTTCTAGAATTCGTCAAGACACTTTATTTAGGGTTAGGCAAGAGGGTTAAATAGAGTAGTGCCAGTAAAAATGATCTGCTCGATATGCCGATTGCTTTGATATCAAAGATTCTGCTGAGCATCCTATACTAACTCCTAAACCTAAGTAGAGGAGATCTTCGATGAACTTTAGTAGAAGTCTTTAAGATTTTTTAAAATAAATTTCTAAACCGAATTAAGTTTTTGAAATTTAGCCCATCTGGCCTTCGTACTCACTGGAAGACGACGAGCTGCAAGCCAGTCGATCAGAAAGAAATCAAGATCGAACGTGAGGAGGACGGAGACGTGAGCTCGACAAGCCAAGAGAATGGAATGGCTGCAGGCCCCTCGAACTGTATGAGCGATGTCTCTTTGCTCTCGCCTCCCCACTCCCATTCTTCCTCTCCCTCGCTCCACCATTCCGCCTATGTCCCTCAACAACTCCAGCCCTCCCACCCTCCGTCGTCTAGCAGCGTTCCTGTGCCTTCCTATCTTCACAATGCTCCAGTCGGGTCCCTGGGAGGTCATTTCTCCTCCCTGTCCTCGCCCGTTCAAATCGGCCCCGCTCCTCCACACCCTTCCCACTCACAACATCCCTCATCCTCAGGCATCCATCTGCCTCCCCCCACTTTCGGTCTGCACGACCCGACCAACCCTCTGCACATGCCCCTGAGACTGCCAGATCTGAAGAACGACAACAACATTCTGTCTGGACTCCATTCGGGTTATCATTGACGTGATAATAGGAAGTTGCGTAATATCTTTTCTGGGGATGTGCAATCAATTTGAGTAGTTTCGCACAAAAAGTGCGTAAACACAAAATTTCGGTAGTTCGGAGGTTTAATTTATTTTGATGAGGAGATATCATTACCATCTATTTTATGCATGATCCTCATTTTCTAATAGAATGATAATGATGTCGATTTTTACTAAATTTCTTATCACTTCACTTATTTATTCTTTTCATACGAGTTTTCTTCTATAATTCAATCATTTTGCATCCCAATCCTAGTGATATGAAATTTCGTGACCTTTCATAGGCAAACTCTCGGCTTTAGTTCAATTTTTGCTTGATATTTGTTCTTTTTTTTATTATTTTGGTATTTATTCTAATTTATTCGGTACTGTATAATTGCAATAGAACTAGCGTAATGCAATAACATGAATAATGAAACGGACGGTGTGAATTGGAGATAACTTTGAATCTTCGATTTTCTACCCTTTTCGAGGTCTTTAGAATGGAATTTCACTTGAATCCCTCGCATATTTGCATCATACTTACTTCTTTACTTACACTATTTGTGATCGATTTCTGTATTACTGTACTATCTCTCCTCTTCTTTTCTGTGATTTGTAGATGTCTTTTCCTCTTGCCTTTTCATTATTATTACTCAGTTTTATCGTAACAAATGATTTTCTGTATACTTTTCTCCAGAAATAATATTCGAAAGATCATTAACTTTTAGCGAATATCTTGTAATGAAAATTAGCTGTGAATTGCAATAAAATGTTTATGTTTAGCAGTTGAAAGAACATTTTCGTTGAATAAAATGTGGACAGTTTGAGAATCAATGAGACAATGAGTGAAATTTCAAAGATCAAGTTGCGTTTGAACCGTAAAATACTGACAGTGGATAATGAGAAGGGGAAGGCAGCTTCAGACGAAGGAATAGCCGGAAATTAACCAGTGGGGGGAATGGAACCAACTTACATGGAATTCGAGCAGCGAAATAAAGAATACTCCTTCCTCTCCGATAAAACCAGACGATGTAACCTCGTTAAAAATAAACCAGTAAATGAATAAACTTGTGATTCAAATTGTAAATAAATAGGATAGGATGAAGATGAGTTAAAACGATCCTAGATTAGACGAATATTTTACATAAAAATCAGTCAACAACAACAATTTACCGTTAAGATAAACTGTTTATAAATAGCATTGCCAATCGACAAACAGATAGAATATTTGACCTAAGCCGACTTACATTCGAATTCACCAAAAGAGGGAAGAAATGGAGCTGAGCCATCCGCTATTGGCCTTTTGCTGCTGACTCATCTCATTCGTGATTATGCACGAATTCGGGTCTGTCACTTCCAGCATATCGTCCAGGTACTCGGGCAGTGGCAAGTGTGTCTGTAAAATTTGTCGATACAGAGTCAATTATCGTAAGTTTTTTTTTTTAATATAGGTTGTGAGAAAATCATTAGCCGCTGTTACAATTTCGACGTTGTAGAGAATAGCATATTTACGAACGAATGTGTTTCAGCCTTTATCATTGAATGGTAAAGTTGAATTTTTAGAAATTCCGGTATTTTACTAATTTGGTAGTTTTTTGAAACAATATCTAAATCGGTTCAGAATTTTCTGAGCAACTAGAAAGGTAAAACTTAGCTTTGCCAAAATAAATATTCCTATTTCGTTTTCCGATGTTCTTGTGATATTTCTCCAAAAATTGTCAGAAAACGCATAATTATCATCGACTTTATCCCATTTCGATTCATTTTACAAAAGAAATATTATAATTCAATTTAATAAGCAAGTGTATTTCAACATTCTTACCTTATCCTTCTTCTCGCTTTCGTAGAGAGTGAAATGCTCCTCCACTCCATCGATCTTCGCGACCTGGGAGACTGTAGAACAGCCAGAGGCGAACAGAATGTCTGCGATGTCCTGCAATTTTAACGATTTTTAGTTTAAATTGCAAAGCGAATCTATGCTAACATTCCATCAAGCTATAGACGATGTTGATAAAGAAAAAAGATGACTTCTGAATAATAGGAAAAATTAAAAGACGAGTGTAGGAAGAAAGCATTCTTGAATAAAGTTATGTTTTTTAACTGCCACAAATATTACCTGTCCCTGAATCTTGATGATGGTTCTGACGACGGCCCTCCTCATCTCGTTGACAGTCGAGAAGTAGACAGAAATTACTCCCCTCGTTTTCAGCAGGCGCGACTCAATCTCGTATTGCAGGGACTAAATTCAAAATTTACTTGATTTTTTCAAAGGAAAGTCGAATGGAAAAGAAATAGAAGACAAAAATCGCGAAATTAAAATCTAAAGCGATTTCTGAAATTTAAAATCTTATAAAAATCGAAAGAGAATTGAACATGAGAAATATTTTCCGAGAATAAAAAATATATCTAGCTTATTAAAAAAATTATAATCAAATGCCCGTGCCTCAGTGAGTTCTTCGAATTCGAAAACGAGCTGTTTGGAGTTTTTGCTGACGAACTTCCTGCGGAAAGTGCCGCCTCCCTCGAGATTGCCGAATGCAGCCAACAGGGCTGCATCGCCCCCAGTCGCTGCAGAGGAATTGTCTGTTGCTGTGTCACTGCAAATTGATATTTCGTAAAGAATTATACAATTCGATGATTGTTTCAGTGCAGAATTACCATTTTCATTAGAAACTACTATTTGAAGGCGGTGGGAGTTTCACTAAATGACGGAGGAGGGATTTTACTAATAGGTACTTCGTTATCTATTGAAATTGACCACCATCGAATAGAACCTGTTCTTGAGAACGTGTTCAAGCAATATAAACAATACTACTACATCTGATGAGAATATATCCAATGAATGGGTGGTTGTTTCAACTGCGAATAAACTCGTACCCCTGCACTTCTCTCCTTGTTCCGATCGTCTTGAAGCGACTGGAGATTTTGAGGAGATTGTGGAGGATTATGGGGGAGAAGGGCTTGTCCGAAGCAGCCCCGATGGCCGCTTCCAGTCCCTCGACGGCCTTCAGCACAATCAGGTCGTCGTCCTGTTCGGTCAGCAGAAGCAGCAGCTGCAAGGAGATGCACAGAGTGAATCATAAACAGAACGACATACTCGGATGAGGTAGGTGATGATTTTGGGACGGTCGTCTGCAAGCAGAGTCACCAAATTCATCAGGAAAGCCGTGTCCTGAATAGTTCAGCTAAACTAGAAGATAAAGGCATGGAATTTGAAAAGAAGCATCAATTATGACACAGCTTCTTTTCGAAACAAAGAGACAAGTGTCATTGGCCGAGCAATGAAGTATGAAATGGTAGAACGATTTTGAATAAATGACGAAGTGAGTTTTATTAAGAAAACAGCCTTTCTGGGCGAAAATAAGATACTATTATTTAGAAAATCAATGAGTCGTTCATTGAAAACAACTCCATCATTGCACTGTCGTTCAGTCAAATGAAAACCGCTACTAAAATCAGACGTTCATTTCAGAAGCGTGATAAACATTAAAAATGCTTCTTAGTGGTACAATATGCTTCAAACTATTATTTTCTTGTTAAATCAAATGCACCAAATAATAAAATGCCAACCTTGAGAACGACGCTGCGCGATTGTGGCTGAGTGCAGAGCTTGACATAGGACTTGATGGTCTTGGCCAGCAGCGCTGTCTGTTCGTCCATTGGCTTCTTCTCAGCTTCACCCATTTTCCTCTTCAAAGATGATGAATACTCTGAAGTAAGTTTGAATTAATCACATCAAAATCAAATGTCAGGTAAGCAAATGGTTAATAAACCAAATGAAAAGCTGCTTCAGGTATAAACCTCAAATTTTCTTTTAAAAATTTATTAAAAAATCCCATATCCGACGACAATTGGAAAGAATTATAACAGTCCATAAAAAGAATAGAAAAGCAACAAACAAAACAACGGATAATCTTAACTTAACCCCTTTTCTCTTCGCTTCAAATGATTTACAAGGGAAGTTACCCAAGTGTCTGACGAAAAATCGCTTGAATTTTCGTATTCGGAGGTTTCCAAATATCATCGTTTCGAATATGAAGTTAGTTTTTTCATAACGATGAGCTAGGACCAAGCTTTGGGAATCCGATTTACCTTCGTTCGTTGATAGTGACAATGAGAAATGAATTACTTTTCAATCGGTTCATTCAGATTTTAAAAATCTGCGCAAAGTTGCAAATCGAGGTGAAATCGAGGATTTCACTCATTTCTCGAATTTTGTCAACCTACGCTGCTCATCTTCTCATCCTCTTACAAGATTCATAACTAGGAAAAGAAAACGCGCAGCATGAGGGAATACAATTCGAGAAATCCTCGATTTTAACTCGGTTTGCAGCATCAAGCAGGTTTTTAAATTCAAATGGTTGATTGAAATGTAGCTCGTTTCTCACCTTCGCTATCAACAAACAAAAGACAAAATCAGGTCTCCGGATCTTGCTTCTAACGCTCCAACGTACCGTTAGGAAAAACGGACTTTCAGATTCGGAACGTCGATGTTTGAAAACCTTCGAATACGAAAATTCAGACGATTTGGCGTCAGACACTTGGGTAGCTTCTTGTAAATCATTCAGTCACTGTCCTCTTCATCATCCTCATCACTTTCACCCTTCTTCTTTTTGTCTCCTTTCTTCTTTTTTCTCTCCTTGTCGGCTGCATCCGCTTCTTCATTCAATCCAGCAGGGGCAACCAAGCCATCCTGAAACCAGGAATTATTTATCTTTGAAAAATCCAATTCTGAAATTGTAAGTGAATTTGATACCGATTTTTAAAAAAGTTGAAACTATTTTCGCGATGCCCGGCTGAACATCATCTTCTATGTTGGAAAAAAAACTAATAAAGAAAATTTCGGAAGTGTTCGCCTCCGATCTGGATTTAATCTTTGCACCACCCCGGTATCTTATGACACTGATCACGGTTCTCAGGTCAGAAAATGTTGACGTGAAAGCAGTCGGACGCGAAATTCGGAAACTCGTTTTACGCAAGAAAGAAATAGCATACGAAAGTCATCAAATTACAAATAAGCATACATTATTCCTTTTTACAAAATACGGTTCTGATTTTTTGCCTAAACGTTTACACATCAGCGCATTTTTAACCTTAAATCCTTGATCAGCGTCATGAAATATTCCTATGATACATAAATCCGCAAATTAATCAAATCGAAGACGGGCACTTAAGAAAATTTCCTTGTAAGAATCACCATTTTCTGAACTGTTTTTGAGCAGGACTGAACAAAAATTTCAAAAATATTTGGACGCTAAATGAGAAGTAGATGCATAACTACATGACTCACTTCATCTTCATCCTCAGTGGAGCTCTCATCTCCCTCAGATTCTTCCTCATCCAAGTCCTCTTCGTCTCCAAATCCAAGCTTCTTCTTTTCATCTTCAACATCCGTGACCACTCTCGGCTGAAATTGCTCAATTTATGATTCAAATGAGCAATTTCTCCTACCTCCTCCTTGATGTTCATTTTGCCCCCGACCTTCTCGATGTGTTCCTTGACCACTTCAAGTGCCTTCTTCACGGCCTCCAGCCCTCCCTCTCTGTCCATTGTCTGGGTTGTCACCACGAAATGAGGGGCTGCGATCAGGTTGATCTGAAAAATAAAATGGAAAAATTTCTTCCTTCGATTTATTAGAAACGACAACAGACGCTAAAATGGGTCGGATATCGTAAAGCAATATTCTTTTTCATCTCGTCCAAGATCCTAAACTTCTCAAAATTTGATCCATAGGAAAAAATACTATGTCATGTCGGGAGGGGAGAAAAGAATGCCTTCTTTCTCTTTCTCTCGAAAAATACTCTTACTGCTGAAATAGCTCGTGCTGTTTTCCATCAAATAAGTTATTCAGCGGAGAGTTCGGACTCGTAATTTTGCTATCAATGCGCAATGCGCATGTATAATGAAAACTTGTCAATTCAAGCACACTTTTCAATCTCTTTAAAAGAAAAATATACCTTGATAGGCATTGCATCAGTGGAGCACTGCTTTCCAGCGACGAGGGCAGCTTTGATGGCATCGATTCCTTCGTAGCCGAAACACGTCACTTCGATGTCTGCTCGGATCTGAACACGCAAAGGATGGAAGTGTGTGGAAACCCGCATCCTTTTTCTGCATTTTGGATTATCTCGTAAGTTTTGACATATTTTGATATGTCTACTTCTCTAGATAAATGTTAATGTTTCTCTTCTTCTCGGCCAGCTAGGCATTCCGTTGATTTTGCTCGCTTTCCAACTCATTAAACTTTGATTTGTGTCGAGCTGACGGAGATTCAAGTGTGAGCTTGCAAATACCAGATTGGTGGCAAGGATAAGCTAGACACAGAAAAGAAAACTGTTCGCTCAGTAAGAGAATGAAGAAGAAGATAACCTTGACAGCCTGAGGAGTGAGTTTCTTGTGAATGTCTTCCAGCAACTTTGTCCTCTCTTCCTGAGTGATCTGACAGTCGTCCAGTACAGATGGATCACTGAAAAATGATAGAAAAGAATGAATATGAATGAACTCTAATCCACATTTACTTGTCGAATAATTGTAGCTCATCTGTAAAGTTTACTCATAAAAAACACCAACTATAATGGATCCAGCTCAAAATGGGTAGGAAAGCTAGCTCGAACATGTTGATAGCGCGACAATAAAATCGAAGAAAACGCTAAAGATCCTGAATAGCTTCACAATTTGGAGCGGAATTTAAATATTCACTTCTCCATACTTCGAAAAAGCTTATATTGTAAGTGATAATAATTGGAAGTATCGTTATTCAGTTCAGTAGCGAAGAAAAATTCGAGATCAAACTAGTTATTCGGGACTTTAACATTTTCAACATGATAATCGTTTTCAGTATGTCCGAATTGACTTCCTCAACAATTTTGAGATGAATCCATTATATGCTCGGCTTATTGTTCTTGTCAATTCGAAAGAGATTTTTTTTGTAAGTTCCAGATAATTTTCACAAATGAGTGAAATTTACAGTTAGCCTCACTTTTGGTTAAATTTCAGATAACTCACATAATAGCCCGTTTGAATGCATCGTAGGCAGCAGCCTTCTTGCCCTCCTTCCTGTCGAAGAACCAGGCCGTCTTGTTGTAGAGCTGCTCGAGCTGTTCGTCCCTCTCATAGCCCAGCTGCTCTGCCACGTGCCTCAGGATGCTGTTGATCATCTTGGCTTTGGCGAATCGCTCGATGGCAAGCCGCTGGTCGCGCAGAATCACGCGACGCTTCGACAGGTCGATGTAGCCTGGAAAGGAACGATTGTTAACCCTTTCAAGATAAATAAATCAGACGGAGTGGCTTCTTTCGATTACTTAGCACATTCCTCCCATAAGCTTGCTCATTAATCAGATATAAACTAAAGAGCAAGAAATTATAAATTTCCAGAAACTGAAACCAATTGTAATTTTTAAAATACATGTCTAAGAAAATTTGAAAGAGCCTAGTCGATATCACAAAAATGATAACAAAATATACTACCTTTGTCCTTGTCGACCCTCATGACGACCACGCATTCCGATCTGCCGATGCGAATCAGCTTGTTCACAGACCGAATGCGACGACGCGACAATTCAGACAACAGGATCATTCCCTCTGAAAATAAGGCTAATTGAAAATTTACAACAGGCTTGCTCAAAATTGGCCTGAAGCGGATTAATTTCACTCACAGCATGAACAAAACGTTTTAAGCAAACAAATAACTCATAAAGGCCATTTAAAACAAATGAATCTGATTAGGCCTTAGGACAATTTTGGCAATTCTGATTTACAGAAGACAATTGAGAAAGGACGCATTTGTACTTGTTGTAAACAATTATGCCTACCCTTGTTGTTGTACTCGGACAGGTTGACATAAGCACCCATTTCAGCGATGGACAGCACATTGGCCACGACCGTGTCTTCCACATCAGGAAATTCATTCTCGTAGAATCGACACTTTAAAGTCGAGGACATTCTGAAAAGTTGAATGCGATGAACAATAGAGGAAAACATTGAAGATATCAAACGGTCTATCTCTAACCGTATCTTTTGAAGAAAAATCAAAACCTCATCAAAATTTCATAAAACTTCAACGAATAACAATTATGAATGAACGAATTAAAAGAATTCAATCCAACTACGGTCTAAATTCAACATGAAAATGATCTGAAATGATGTCTCTAAAAAATTGCCTAACAACCAAAGAAATGAACGGCAGTTACTATATGACGAGACCTATAGTTAAAGGAGAGGGAGGGTCGAGTAGAACGAAATACTGTGGGAAAAGAGAGGGGTCATCAGGTCGTCATATAGCTGTTGCCGAAATGAACTACTTCCTACTGTCAAATGTATCTAAATTATACAAACTTAGCTAGAAAAGGGACAACAATAACAATGAAAAATGAATAAGGATGAATTGGAGACAATTGTAAGAAAAAATGAGAGGAAATGAAAGAAGAGACTCGTCAATTCTATCAGATATCAGGAGGAAGGAAAAATTCTGAGGAAAAGGGAAAAATTCAAATTTTTGAGAAAAATGATTGAATGAATGAAGAGAATTGGATGATTTGTCTGTTTCCTCGTCATTCAGCTTCAGCTTCAGATTCACTGCTGATTGGGCAGATTAAGGAGCGTGTTCTGGTTCCCGGGCAGGTAAGTCACATTGCGAGCTTTAGCAAGTCGCTCTGCAATCTCCTCTGCAGCCTCGATCTTACGCAGCTCCACCAGACCGTCTCCCGCATGAGCGAACGCCTCAAAATGTTTACATTTTTTAATAGGGAAAATAAACAAGAGGCAATTCTACAACTAATGTTGCTTTTGAACACGATATCCTACATCATTTGAAGTAAAAATTATCCGAACGATTGGTAAATTCTTCATTTTTGTAAAACGGATTGCCAACCTTAGCAAGAAGTTTGGCAGCTTGAGCATCTCCCTCAGCCGTGGTGACTGCAGCGATCTTCATCTGCTCGGCCTTCTCGACCAAATACCTTGCCTTCTCTGCCTCCTGCTGGGCCACTTGTTTCGCCTCGACTGCAGCTGTGAACTCGCTTCCAAACGCCAAGTGGGTCTGAAGACCACAATTTACAAGTAGTTTTAATTTCTAGGCATCAATAACGATAAGAGACTTGCAAAATGTTTGTCTACTTACCCTAACGAAATGAAAATAGCCACTTAGGAAAAAGAATAATATATTTTGGCGAGTTGAATATTGCGGAAGACCTTTCAAAGTCTGCTGGCATAAATTTCAAAATATGAAGAAGGATAAACAGTTCCAAATTGATGGAATTTATATCGCCTTATTTTGAAAAGAGTTTCGTATTTTGAATGCTGCTATTTTCGTCTCAAAAATATACGTTATCTAATTCATATGGATAATGACGCTTCAACCAGTAAGATTTAGACGATAAGTTCAAATAAAAGAAAAGGACTAACAATGGAGATGTCATCGAGGAGGATGCCGAAGTTGGCGGCCCTTTGAGCGAGCGCCAGGGAGATACGCTGACCCACCACTTCTCTCTGCGTGATCATCTCGTGTGCGTCGAATTGGGCCTAAATTATTTTTAATTGAATGATGCTATAAATTGCAAAAAAGACAACCATTCCAAATATAACCCGACTTCTTAAAACTCGACCCACAGAAGAAAGTATGCAGTATTCAGAGTGAAAGTAAGTGTCTTCTTTCTTTCTCAAAGTGATACTTTTCGTGGGCCGAGTTTTTAGACGTCTGAATTAAATACGAGCGAAAGTGGAAAATTGAATTTGAGAAACACGTTTACGAATACAACTGAGATAGACATAATTTTCGCCCTGGAATGCTTAACGTATTCACAACAACTGAGAAAATATATGAACATATCGAATGCGTGTTTTTTTTTCATTTGAATAGAGCAACTCACAACGATAGCCTTGAGAACTTCATTGACGATGGAAGGGAGCACCCTCTCTGCATAGTCTGTGCCGATGTTCAGATAGATGTTGGGCAGCTTGCCCGGCTCCGGTCTGTGCAGAATACGCAACGAAATGTTCACGTTTTGCAAATCTAAAAAGCGATGAAATTATCAAATTTTTGAAGGTGCAATTTAAGAAGAGAAGATGGAGCTTCAAACTTACTGCAGCAGGGGAATAATTAGGATTCCTGCGCCTGTATTTCACGCTCAATGATTTATAATCCACACCAATTTTTTCTCTACTCTCCTAAGAAATGGGTGTGGGTGTGGAATACAGAAGGTTAAAGTATTCATCTTCTCTTCGTAAATTTCTTCAACAGAAAAATGATCGAACCTTTGCTTCCAGTGACAGCAGTGACGACTCTGGGGGTGGAGCGAATGTCGAAGATGATGGGCTTCTGAACCCAGGGGATGAGGAAGTGCGTGCCCTCGCCGACCACGTCCTCCTTCACGCCGCTGAATCTGTCGAATATGACTGCTCGCTGGCCACCGTCCACTGAAATCAGCCATCCTTGAGCTTTGGTTGAAGAGAAATTGGACATTTTTTAAAGAGGGGGAATTTTTTGAGTGATAAAACCTGAGAATGCTCCTCTTCAAAGACTGTTCAAATATCACGTTTTGGACAGTCTCTTGAGAAGCAGTCAGACCTCTCCAAATGCAAAGATTTCTGAACTCGCATTTCAGACCCAAAACCAGCATCCGGCCCAGTGGTGATCGCTATTTGACGAAATGACGAGACCTACTTTTCCCACACTATTTCGCCCTACTTTCCTTCCCTCCCCTATCTCTAACTATAGGTCTCGTCACCTTGTCGTATAGTAATTGCCCTCCGCAGCTTATTCTAAATTTCTCAACCTACACCCGCCCCATCTCGCAAAACCCTTGAAATAATTTTCTTCGAGAGAAGTCTGGAAGCAGTTTCACGTTGTGCAAAATTCTGCTCCAACTTTTCTAGAATTATTCGATCAAAGTGTCATTACAGCTCCTTGGCTTAGAAGAAAACCGCATTCTGCTGAACACGTTTCAAAGAGATTCTTGCTGAGTTATGAAATTGTCTGACCGTTGTAGAGAGCGGTCTGGGCGACGCCTCCAGCCACGGCCAGTCCCACTCCGATTGTGCCCAGTCGACCCAGCAGTCTCTGCGCTGCCTGTTGTGCCATGTTACCAGCTCCTCAAAATAAAGAAATGGAGAAAATTTAAAAACCGACGATTGCATCACATTTTTAAAACAAGAAAATTCACGATAATGTGATGAGGAGAAGCGAAATTTTTCGAACCAGAAGAATGAACCGGTTAATTGCCAATTTTTGAACCTAATTGCAGGTAACTAAATCGGATAATTAGCATAAAATCGGGAAGAAAGAGCGGGACAAATTTGAAGCAGTGGAGAGTAAAAAACGACGCGATTTACTTTCTCCGTACGCAGCCACTATGTGCCTAAACGCAGGACGAATGCGACTATCGTACTCAATTTTTGGGATCGAGTCGATCCATTTTCTTCATTTCGATTGAATTTGTGCCAATTTTCGATAACTACCTTCGTTAATTGTCCCCTAATTATCTATACTAATAACCCTATTAATTATCTAGGTCCGTCTCTTACGAATCTCCCACTTCTCATCACGTTTGAAAGCTTGAAGATTCAACAATTGCTTTCCCAAAATTTCAAAATTATTTCGACTGATCTTCGCTAATTACTTGAGTTAATTTCCCGCTGATTAGCTCAAGTAATTATTGAATAATTTCTCGGATTCACATTTCGTCGAATTTGGCCTATTTGAATCCCAGATTGTGCGCTGCAAATTTTGAATTTAACAACCCAAAATTCCCGTCGAAATTTCTTGAATCTCTACCAACTATTTTGACCAATTGGCTGATGATTAGCGTCTCTAATTACTCCATGAATTACCTCCACTATACTTTCTTCCAAATAATAACCTTCCTAGATGTTTCGATCGATCACGATTTTGACCACCTCCCACTCGTTTCAACTCGTGAATCGTTTAATCTCTTGCATTTCAGCGGGTAATGGCTCACTCGAAGAGAAAGACTAGAAAGCTGCGCGGACACGTGTCGCACGGCCACGGCCGAGTGGGCAAGCACAGAAAGCATCCAGGAGGCAGAGGAAAGTGCGGAGGACAGCACCACCAGCGTATCAACAGGGACAAGTACCATCCTGGATACTTCGGAAAGGTTAGAAACAATTGCCCTACAACAAGATCAAATTATGATTCCTCTCTTCTTGGCGCTGCCATGGCCTCCAAAAAATGATTGTATGTTGTGAGAGGAAAAGCAAGTTCCCTCGGCGAGGGATGGTCGGGCTTTCTTCGGAGTTCGTCTTATTTCTATTGCGACAAATTTCTTCCTCTGGACTCGAGACATTTTCTCGATAATGTTGAGAGAAAATGATTGAGAAATATTCTTGCAATTTTCTTCAACAACTATTTGGTTTCCAGGTCGGTATGAGAGTATTCCACCTGAACAAGAACCTCTACTACTGCCCGACTGTGAACGTGGATCGACTGTGGTCCCTCGTGCCGAGCGAAGCGCGCGACAAGGCCACTGATGGCAAGGCTCTCGTCGTCGATGCCGTCAAGGCCGGATACTTCAAGGTGAGGGAATATTCTAGCAGAGCAGCCTGGGAAACTTGAATATTGTCGCGGGCAAATAAACGGAGATTTCTGACAAACGTTAAAACGCGACCCGCGTAAAAAATAGCACATCGTTTCGAGAAAGGAAAATGACATACTCCTCTCGATATGGTATACGATTTTCTGCGGTTGAGTTTTGAGAAGTTGGCCGCTGGAAATGCATTTTGAAAAGTCGAAAACGAAATTAAGAACCATCTCTGGATCACAAAGAGTAAAGGATATTTCACATTTTATGCTTCAAGGCTTTTTGTTGTAATCTTTTCCCCACTTTTTACGAGTAGAACGAGAGGATAGCGAAAATAGAAAAGCGGAATAAGTTGACTGAAGCCTCTTCCATGAGGCATTGAAAAAAGTTCCGTTGTTCATTTATAATTCGTTTGATTTGCAGGTGCTGGGCAAAGGACTCGTGCCGAAGACGCCTATGATCGTGAAGGCCAAATATTTCTCGCACGAAGCTGAAAAGAAGATCAAAGATGCGGGAGGCGCCTGCGTTCTGGTCGCATAAATCGCCCTTCTGTCCCTCATTTCCCCCTTTCGTTTTTGAATTGTTTTGTTGTTTTTCTTCTAATTACAAAAAAAATTGTTTATAATTTTAGTCTTACAATTTTCTGACCATTTACCGGTTTAGAAACCGTGTACCATATCTGAATTCGCGATTTTGTCGTGACTTGATCCTTCGGATTTTTTCCCAAACATACCTTCAACTAATATACTCGAATTTCAGCACTTGCTTTCAAGCGCTTGTTCTCACTGAGCTAAGGCTTTCCCTGGAAGCGACTTGTGACTGAAAGCAATCCGCAATGGCAACCAACGAAGAATTGGCCTGTGTCTACGCAGCTCTCTGTCTGCAGGTATCAATTTGAAATCGGAATAGGAAGATAGTCGAAGTGAATCGATTAGAGAATTTCGACTTGAATATTAGAATTCTCAAAGCACGACGAGCAAATTAAAACAAACGCATGCGCGGGGATGGGTGGGTGTTGATTGAAAATTCGAAGTTGGTAAATCGCAATTTCTCCATACCTATGGTTTTATTTTGGCGAGAATGGGTCTAAAAATTTGAGAAACCGGAATACGAAATGAAAAATCAGTTAATATTTTCACGAGAAAGAAAAATCATCTTCTCAAATTCAAGCTGTTCTAGATAAGTTATTCCACCTATTCTTCCAATGCCTGATCTAATGTCACTGATTTGCAGGACGATGGAGTGGCAATCACGGGCGACAAGATCGCTGCCCTGCTCAAGGCTGCCAACGTCGATGTCGAGCCTTTCTGGCCTGGACTCTTCGCCAAGGCACTCGAGGGAGTCAACGTCAAGGTAGGCAAATCAGACCGATTGTCAATCATGTTGATCGACTATTTCAGGATCTGATCACTTCCGTGTCCTCTGGTGGTGGAGGCGGTGCCGCTGCTCCCGCAGGTAAATAAGTCAACAATATCTGCTCACGATATTTTGAACTTCTTGGAAATTTCATCCATCTTTTTCTTCTTAAAACTCGCAAAAATGGAGAAAAACTTTCTAAGAAGTCGAAATTTTATTTAAAAAAGCAAATAAGTATAAATAAAGTTCTTATTTTCCAATTTCAGCTGCCGCGCCCGCTGCTGCGGCCGAAGCCCCGAAGGGTAAGCACTCGGAATTATGCGCAGATTTTACTTAAATCTTTCAAAAATTGCTCAGTTTTAGTTTTCTTCACAACAGAACTAGACGAAATTTCGTCCCAGCCCTGCTTTAAAATATAATTTTTCCTATTTCAAATGAGAGTTGACAACCAAACTTGCCACATCAAATTTCTGCTATCTCGTATCAAAAAATTGCAAAATGCTGATAACTTGTCAAAATCTCATTTTCAGACGAGGGTAAGAAGAAGAAGGAGGAAGTCAAAGAAGAGAGTGACGACGACATGGGCTTCGGTCTGTTCGACTAAGAGATGCAGACAGGGAGATTGGGACAGACATTCTGCAAGACCTCCATCCACGCAGACCAGAAGTGTTTCTTCGCTTCTTTCCATGCTATCTCCACTTACCTGCCCCTTTCCTCGTTTTCCCTCAACTTTCGTCTCATTTCTTCAAGTTTTTTTGTTGTTGGTTTTCTTTTTTATTCACAATAAATTTGTTATCCACTATCGAACTTTTTCTGAACAATAATTTTGTACCTCGGAAATTTCATGATCGCATGTAAGCATTCTTGATTCAACTGGACTATATTGTGCAGATTTTTAAAAACGGGACTTGTCTACCTACAAGATGGACACGTGCACCGTGCAGTTGAACGGGCAATTAAATGAAGATGAACTGCGCATGAATGCAGGGCTGAGGCTATGAGGTTCAAAGAGAAACGGGGCGAAAGGAAGACAGGAGAATAGTTGAATGAAGGAGTCAAAGTCAGGGAATGGCCTGGTCAGGATGAAGTGGCAGTGCTCATCAGGGTCAGGCATTGCTCTGCCAGGAAGTCCAAATTGCGACTCGCGTTCGCGCACAGCACCTGCAATATGCGAATATTCGAAAGAAATTTTTTGAGAATTTTGATAATTCTTTTATTCCATTATAGAAAAACTTCACTTTCAATTCTGTGTGAATGAACCCTTGTGAAGACTGATTCAGATTTTAGACTTAATTGCAACGCAACTTGCAACTCGGTTGAAATAGCATGGGAAATGAACGCACTCTTGCCGATTACAATATCCTGAAAGAGTCGACAATTCAAATGGTGCTCCGTCTCTGTGCCTTCTAGCTGTCCACCGCTCACTGCCTTCTGCCTTCATTCTCCCTACACATTTCAAAACTGCACGGAAGTTCCTTTTGATGTAAATACGCTCCGTCAATTGCTTTGCCAAATATTTGACTATTTTCATCTTGTTCCCTGCTTATTTCACGTGATTACTCGAATTGTGTTTGACTTTTTGTTTTTCGTCGAATAGTGAGTTTTTTCTCGATATTTTCGTTGAAGTTGCTTTTTCTAAAGACTGATTATTAAATTGCAACACTTCAAAACGTGTTACAACGAGAAATTTTCACTCATCCTAATATTCCTTATTTCTGATCGTCGTAATGCTCACGCACAATTTGTTTAACTTTTCACTCACTAGTAGATGATTGTATAATCTACCTGAGTAACGATGTGATGTGGGAAGATGGCCCTGAGCAGCTGAAACATGCGAGTGTCTATGTGTCTGTCTGCCTCTGCCTCGGTCTCCACTTTGTCCCCTTCGCCCATCGTCTTTGTCTCTGTCTCGGTTTCCACGTTCTCCACGAATTTCAACATCAAACCGCTCGGAAGCGAAGTGCTACTGCACGCTAAAGTACAAATATGCATTCATTTGGCTTCAGCTTTCAAATCTTTTCTTTGCTCTATTTGAATTCATAGGATGATGAATGGTGATACTTTACAAATATTGCTGGAAATTTCAAGCAAATATCAAAATACAGATTGCGCCAAAAGTGAACCTCAAATCTTGTCCTTGCAAAAATTTTAAGCGAGAAAAGTAAAGACGATTCTGCGAAAGCTTTGATTTTTCTATCGTCTAGAATAAAATTGTTCAACTTCGTAATTCCATTTCATTTCATAGCCTTAATTTCAAATATAAAAGAAAAAAACAGATCAGAGTTTTGACGCGCTTTGTAATGATAGGTCGAAGTTGGACTCCACTTTTCAGCATTTGAATCGAATTGCGAACTATAAACAAAGGCTTACGACTGTGTCCGATTTGATTGACGAGCAAGGAATGAGGAATGTAGATGGAGCTGGTGGTAACAGAAGGTACAGAAGGGGAGGAAGGAGAGAATGAACAGTGGCTCAGGGACAGGGAGGAGGGCGGGGGGTCGTCCAAATCAACCAACTGACCAACCGGCACGTCGCTCTGAATGAAGGAATGAAGATGGCTGACTAGATGATGGAGAAGACAGACCTGTGTAGTGGTGCGATTCTCGTACGAAATCGACATGTGAATAGGGAAATGGTAGGATGGTAACTCTGGAATAAAGCTTTTGATCAAAAGTGGTTTATCATTATCATTAATAATTCCGAACTCTTTTATTGAATTGAAATGGCAAGAAAAAGCTAGCCTTCAACAGACACAACAGCTTCCTCCCCCTTTTCGAGCTTATTCATCTCCATCAAATCCATCTCATTGTGAATGTCTGTGTCTGCAGGGATGATCTTCGTTTGAAATGATAGGAATAGTCAGGAGAATAGGTAATTTGAAAATTCGCATGACTCGTTGTCATGTGAAAAAGTTGTTGAGATTAGGGATGTATGAGATTTGAACATGAAAATTTTCACGACTCCGGAATCGGAATCGTTGTTCCGAGAGCCAAAGCCACCGGAATATAAATTTTCGTAACTAAAGTATTGGTTTCCTAGCCTATCATGCAATTGTGTAATCTATCTTCATGACGTATGCTTTCCAAATAGCAGAAAGAATGAAGATACCGAATTGAGATTGCTCCTGGAGAATGTTGAACGACTGTTGGACGATAGGAGGATGGAAGATATCGCCGAAGGGCAGGAAGAGGACCCGCTCGAGGCGGAGTGCGGTTGAGTTGCACAGGTCGAAGAAGAGCTCATCAAGACAACGCAGCTGAGCAGATTGACGCTCTGCAAACGAGGCACGACGGGCTGCTACCTGCAAGAACAAGCAAGGATGATAATTGCATGGGTGAGCGAAGCAGAATCAAAACCTTGATAAAATCTGGGTCATCAGGGCTCGCGAACAGCTTGAACGAGATCAGTTTGGCACGAAAATCGATGTTTTCGTCTGAAAGAAGAGCGTGATTTTATCATTGATTCATTAACTGTCAAATTGAGAGTTTCGTCATCTCATGCAATAGTTTTGCAACTCCCTCACGATTTTTTTCTAGTGATTAATTGGAAGATTCATGTTGTCGCGATTCGATACTGCATATTTTTGTGTTATTTGATGGTCTTACAAATGAAAAGCTCAGGAGCGGCCCGATAGAATATGTCTTTGCCAAACTCGACCAGTTCCATTGTGAGCGGGCGGAATTTGACATCCAGGGTCCTGTGACGAATCACCTCGAGAAATTCCCTGCAATTCGTATGGATTGTCGCTACTTTCATTTATCGTTGAGAGTATATTTTTCGACAAGATACCAAACTTAGAATGTTGCTTGGTTCATTTGGATAGAGAATATGACATTCAAGGCTTTGTTATTTAGAAATTCTCGAAAAACAGTCTAATTCGCTCTTCCCAACTCACTCGTATGCTTTTTGCGACGCGATATCCTTAAATTTGTCACCGGAAAGCACGCAGCCAGCGTGCCGAGATGCCAGAGTCGTGAGGTAGAGGTCGTCGTAGTTGGTGAATGCTCTGGAAGATATATTCTTTATCTCTCAGATCAATAAGAAAACGTGATTCTATTGCTGTCATCATTTATCACAGCCCTTTGTGGCTATTCTTCCAAATTTTAGGGTTTACGAGCAGTAGAAAATAGAAAAGTTGATGATAACTACGAGCTGTCCTTATGGTTTGATGGTAACGGCAACTGGAGTTCAAACGATATTCTTACTTGCGTTCGCCCCGACTCGATCGTGCAGGTGTGAAGGTGACTAGGCCAGCTTTTTCCAATTTCTAGAGTCGAGTTATTGTTCTCGTTTGAGTTCTTCTAATTTTACCCGGAGCAGAAACGCATGGAGCACATTTTGGTTGTTGGGATTGTTATAGACGATGGGGAGGAACGCAACTGCCTGCAAACAAGATCATACTGGAGATTTGACGCGGTGACATCTACTAAATGATGGAGGACTGAGGGGTGGATTCTATAGTTAGAGATAGACAAAAAAAAGAGGTGAAATGTAGGAGAGCGTGTAGGAAAACGCTATGTCACTCCATCTATTTCGTCATATAGGTGATCCTTGATTTGATGCTTTCCTGACCTCAAAATCTCTCAACATCAGCCAGCGAATGGCGGAGAGCAGTCCGGCACAATCCACGTGACTGAAACATGACTTGTTATTAGGAGTGATCTTCACCTTTTCACCGATTCCCCTCAGTCTTGGATTTTTCTAAAATGAAATTTTTACGCGAGCTCTTCTGCCTTCATTCATTGATCAGTTGTGTTTTGCCAGACGTTTCTACTCACGTTCTCATAGGTCCACTCGAACTTCTCCCGATGTTGCATCCATCCACTACCAGCAGCCGTCTCACCCAGTTCGCGTCGGGCGGCACAAAGCACGATTCTGCATCTGTCTGCAACTCTTCTCGCCATTGTCCTATCCTTTTGATAAGCGGTAACAATTTTCGACTATATCATTTAGGAACGTTAACAGTGACAGCGCAGTGTAAAAATGTGTACTATCATCGTTCTTGATCAGGTCGTTGAAAATTCCAACAATCTCATCATATTCTCCCCATATTGGTTTCTCATCCACTGTTCACTCACCGAGACTCCTTCCATTCAACGTGCAATTGTCAGTTGCGCAGTTTTATCCAGTTTCCACACAGCTTCTGCTGCTTGCGGCTTGTCGAAATGCTTGAAATATTGGTAATGAGTATGCTTCTATTGGAAAAATCGAATACATTTTTCTTCTTCGTAATATATTTTAATTTTGTAATTTTCAATCTGTATGAGATGAATGTGAAATGATGATATTCTTTCATTTCGTAAAAGGCAAGTTACGGATGAGTTCCAGAAATTTCGGAATCGAAGTTTTGATTGTTTGGAACATAATGCTGTCAATTGTCAGGGAAAAATCTTGTCTTGCGGATAGGGTAAAGACTTGCGAACCGAGAGTAAAATAGTATGAAGGATAGAAGGCAAAGAGGGTAAAAACGCAGGGTCAACGGGAAGGTTTCGCAATATCCTTTTCCCCTAGACAGTGGCAAGGGTTTTTTTTTTTATAGATAATGAACACTAACTTTTCAGTTAGTAGAGCAGGAGGAATTCTTGAAACAAGGTTGTCACGAAGCTTCGGCTTCGATGTTGAAGATGGCCATTTCACATACTTAGGCTTCAATTTCGAATTTAAAATCTTTTTTTTAAATGTAAATTCCGGTCTCGACTTTGACATTTTGAATGTCGACTTCGTAACAACAATGGTATGAGAAGAAGATCAGACTTATCAGTTTCTAGCTATGAGTAAGATAGAAAAAACATTTTGCATTTCATCTTTCATCATATCAGTCTTTCATTTCCGAGCTACATTTTGATTTCAATGCAGTTCAGTCCTACTCGATTTCGGTATCATCTCCAATGACACCAGTCTGTCAGTCTGTCCATTCACTCTCTTTCTCTGCACTCTATCCATTCCCTCTGCTATCTCATTTCTTCTCCTTTCATCGACTAGTTCGGTTTATCATCTCATTCAATTCCACCTCTTCTTTTTCGACCATTGGCCTTCAAGAATTACCGAATTAGGCAGGTAGCTCTTCGTAATTGTCAATGACTATGGCAATGGCATTATCGCGATCATGAATTTCGGCATTCGTGTGCTTTATTGCAGAATTTCAAATGATCATTGTTCTCTCTTAATTTCGCGCACTTTTCTGATTTCGTTCTCTTGACAAATGGTCTTAAAATTTCCTCTCTAAATTTTTGCATAACGCTCTAAATCTCCTGAATAACGCTATCTTCTAAATTGTTCGACCAACGTCAATTTCCTATTCAGCAAATGCAAATTTAGTATTTCAAAATTCAAAATTACAAATTCCAAATGTCATTTTCCAACACATATCTACCCACGAATATATTGTTTCTATGAACGTATTTCTCCTAGTCTGAAGGAAATTATTTCAAATTTCAAAAGACATGTGAATGAGACAGGGAGACTTGCAGTAATTGATAAAATTGAATCGAATGCTCTACTCTCAGGCGCAGGACGTATCGATAACCTGTCAGTTGATGGAAAGAACAGGGAAATAAGAGAATGAAAATCAGGTAGAGAAGGAGTCGTGTTCAACGTATCGATGACAGACAGGGAAATTTCATTGCAATTTATAAACTTACCTAATTCACCCACTTTGTATCGATACTTTTCAATTTCACATGGCCGCCCAGAGTGATGTTCATCTGAACAAATCCCCAAAATACTCCCTTCTCTCTCTTCATTTATGCAGTTCCTCTCATCTCTTGCATTTCAATTTATTCGTTTCACTGCTCACGTATCCCTGTCGCTATTTTGAAATTTGTGATTCTGAACTTTTATACGAAGGTTCAGAATACGTTTTCTCAGGAGTTTCCATTTCATTTGTCTTCATTTTCAATTCCTATCTTCCGTCTTCAGTGTCTGCGTGATTTTTCCATTTTTGACCAATTGCCCGTGTTTCTTGCTTCCAGATAACGATCTTCCTCCTCTTTTCTTCCCTTGCCTCATTTCCATTTATTCTTCCCTGCTCTCGCGTCAGTTACCTTTCAATTCGATATTGTTCCTCTTCTCTCCTCTCAATTTCGTTTTCATTCTCATTTTCTAATTTCCATTTTCAGATTCTCCCAATCGGACTATCTGATATAGACTCAATTAGATTAGTAGGTGAAAGGTTAATTCGACCCCATTCCCACTGGTTCTTGGTTCTGCATTCT
The DNA here is from genome assembly GCA_964036155.1 of Diploscapter coronatus. NCBI lineage: Eukaryota > Metazoa > Nematoda > Chromadorea > Rhabditida > Rhabditidae > Diploscapter > Diploscapter coronatus. The sequence goes on from OZ038423.1 coordinate 40,956,460, forward strand.
GGCTGATTCGTGAGCACATTGAGTCCATTCTAAACTGATCGCAGTTCAAAATGTGCGAGGCTCCGTCCACAGGTTGGCTAACATTTATTATTGGTTATTAATTGTTTATTCTAATTTATTATTATTATGATTTTTATCGATACTCAATATTTATCCAGCAATACATATTACGTGAGACTGAAATTGTACATCGATAAAAAATAATTGAACAGACAATGTTTATGACGTTCTTTCTAAAACATCTATTTTCTGCTATTGCTCTTATTTTTCTGAAAGTTTCTTTATTTGTTCTACTCTATAGTTTCATGACAGACGCTTTTCCATCATCACTTTATCGATTTTCATTTGCGTCAAATTGATTTTTTCGCTTTACGATTGTTAGTGATGTAATGCAGTGCGCAAAATGGTAAATTTAGAATTTTCGCAATAGATTGACCAATTGATATCCGCTTTGCGCATACGACTCGAATAGCTTACTTTCTGCGAATTTATGAAGTTGCTCTACTCTTTATTTCTGAGAAATATACTTATTACCACATGTCTGCATTAAGCAAAGTCACAAATAAATCTAATAAAACTTGCACATCAACAGACTTCATACCTAGTTGAGTCAGCCATCATACATTATGTGCTAGTTCATTGAATTATCGCGCGATTTTTGACTTTCCGAAAGTTCATATTGCAAAGTATCAATTCTCTTGCAAAAAATCTAGATCATGAATTATCACAATAACATCGCATACTATTTTTAATTCGGACATGATTGTCCTGCAAATTATTCTTCATGCGGAAAGATTTTCCAAGATACAGTAGCGAACAAGTTTGGAGCCAAGCATCAAATTTTAATATCATGCGTTAGCTCACTTTCCATGAACGAATCATTTTGAAATTTCGAACACATGTAAAGGCCTAGAATGTCTAAAAGCCTGCCAAGTCTCTTCAAGATTCGCTAGTGATTAATAATTTTGAATCACTTCTTAGAAATAACGCTTGGCTCCAAACTTTTGTTCGCCACTCTGGTTGTTGCGAATCTGAAATTCTTATGTTACTCGTAGTTTCGTCCTGTAGAAAATTAATTGTTTTTCCTTATAAGGTTAAAAGTCTATTGCTACAAAACAAAAGATTTTGCGTCGCTTTTACGGCGCTTCTGGAGTACTTTTGCGACAGTTTGGAAGCGCTTTCAATCTGTCGCAAAAGCGTTACAAAAGCGCCGTAAAAGTGACGCAAAAATTTTCAGAGTATTTCTTGATGTTCGACTTTTTTAATCCAACCAGATCAAAGGGCAATTTCTCATTTGTATAATCGATTGATTTTCTCCATAGTTTGTGCTGATCGTCCCACAGTGCATTCAATCCCTCTGTCATATGGAAATTTCATCGACTTTCTCTTCGTCCTTTCGCATTTACAATTTAGTCTCTTATAGCAGTTTATTTTTGAATCAAAGCTTTACAGAGTTATTAGCTTCTTTTAAAAGCCGCATGTCTCATGCCTCAAAAATTCGAATAGGATAGTGTCCAGTGAGAGAATATTTATCCAGAAAAGATCTTCAAAGTGCACTCAACATTTGGCGTAGAATATTCTCTACATTCCCTACCATTACGACTAATAATCTTTTATAGATGCATAAATAAAATTTCACCAATATGCGGCTTTTACAAGAAGCCGAATTACTGTATCGAGCTAAAACAACCTTTTTCCGATGCTACTCAATTATCGTCTGGCACGATAACCCGTCGCGCTATTTCCATCGCCATGCAAATCATTATCTTCCCTTCTTTTGATTCATTTGCATCATCCACTCCTTGTTTAGCTATTGCTGACAGCTAATTTCTCATGTACGTCTCCTTCTGTTTATCATCTTTATCTTATCCCTTTTGTGTCTATTTCTCTATCAGATTACCGTCCATCTCCTGCATCTTCATTGCTAATCTTTCTGTTTCTGATTATATCATCCTTTGTCATCTCTTTTCTTTCGTTTGCCATTTCACTTTCCACTAAAAGTCGGTTTCATTTCTGTTTTCCTCGACTAATTTTTCGATCATTTACTACTCTTTTACTATTTTAACTGATATGAAAAGCGTAGTTCAAAAAGTCGTCATATCATCTTCCCTAAAAATCTTGACCGTATTTAATCGCGAATTTTTGAAGAATCATTTATTTCGGAACACATTCCATTGTCACTTTTCTCTTCTTGAACAGTTCTCGATTTTGGGAGGAGAATTACTTTTTGCGATATTTTCTCGCAAAATTAATCCAATCTCGCGCGAATTCTTCGACGTTTTAATCACCGAAGTTAGTCGAATCAGGACGAAAAATGTTTAAAACGATTTTGCATTTTGACGTTTTGAATGCGAATGAAAATGAAAATGTTGGAAAATTTTGCAATTAGGAAAAAATTCACTTTTACTTCACTCACTCCATTTTGCTCATGCCCTAAACGAACGCATCGAAAATTTGCTAATGGTCTTTCAAGATTATTTCATTCTTACAAAATTTTCTTAAAGCGTATAAAAATCACGTAATGCAAATCATTGTTTGAAGAATTTGCTTACCTAGACTATTGCTCTGTCTCTTGAACCTGCACTTACCGTTCATGTTTCTAAACTCGGACTAGACATGTCGAAGATTAGCCCGTCCTTGTTATATAAGAAAAATTTACAACGAATCCCAGCCCGAGATTTTAAATTACATCCGTTCCCCACCCTTCCCGTCCGTACTAATTTAAAAATTTTTAACAATTTCTCTAAGCAAATATGGCAAGAATGTGAAATGTTTATTTCTCCCTGATTTACTCGTCCCAATTTTGAAAAATTAAACCCGTTCCCATCCTACTTTTAAAAATTGGCTTTTCTCTATTCCTTCTCGTCCCACAAAAATCGAATTTTGAGCATGTCTGATCAAGACAGGAGAAAAATAACCTCCAAATTTCATTATTTCTTCTCCTCCAGAGGAATTATATTTGTCGGCTCTTATAATGGGCTAGAAGTTTGAATAAGTTAGAAGGGTAAGCGTAATTTTTCGACATTTTACAATTGCATCTAGACGTCTACCCCTCTGGCCTATTGAACCTCTGTCCCTGTGGCTTATCTTAAGAGCATATTTTTTATTCATCATTTTCAGTCGTGCTTTGGATAGAATAGAAATTTTGGATGCCGGAATCGGCTTATTCGATATTTTCTTAGATCTAACAAACTTGCATCGTTATACGTTGCAATATTCTTCCCTGTGGGAATAATGGTTTGCTTGAATTTCTGTGATTCTATAATTGCTACGAAGCAGAATGCCTGTGCCATCTTCTTCAGCTGATAATCCCCTCTTCATCTTTTTCTCCTCGCTTTAATTCGATGTTTCGATGTTTGCTAACATCCCAAATGATGCGCTGCTTCTATCTTTCGCTTCTGCCTTTCTTTTATGTCGCAGAGATATTTTTGTCTTAAGAGATTTTTTTTATCTCGCTTCTATCCGGATAAGAGGTGCGCGAAATTTTTCTTTTCCTTTTCCGTTTCCGCTTTTGAAGAAGAAAATCACTTCGATTTACCGGATGATGATTTTTATCATCGAAAATTCGGCAATTTTCATTATCTTGTGCCTACTACAACTGCGCACTCGAGTTTTGAACAATGTGTGATATTTCAACTCTCCGGTACCTGAGTTTTCATGATCGGCCTGGATGACAATTTGAGAATCCTACCATTCGATATCATTTCTAAATATACCACATCTCCATCTTCCTAACAAATATGATTTGGGTTTCGTTACGATTTATGTGAAAAGTGACTTCCTGCTTTAGAATTAAACTTTCCTTCTCAAGTTGCCGCGAAATATTATATTCGTGTTAAAACAGCCAAAATAGTTAAACTCTGAAATTTCTAGAACAAATTCCTTAAATTTCAGCGAAAATCTCAAGAAGAAAACTTTAAGGATAAATAAAATATAAATAATTGAGCAGGAAGGAGGTTAGCATTGGGTCGATTGGGCTGAATGCAATAGGACCGTATGATTTAGAGCTAATTTGGGTGCAATTGACAAGATAATTAGGCAATTAAAACGAAAATTTCAAGAAAACGCGAGAAAATTAAAAGGAGAAATTGGTCGATTGAACCGCAATGCGATCGCATTGCGTTCGAGCCCAAAAAGATGGTCCATGCCGCGTACATGGACACGCTTTTATCGTCTTTTTTTTAACGGTTTTTCGTTAGAAGAATGGAAATGTGATATACAAACTTGAGAAAAAAATTTAATAAAATCACGAATGAAGCATTACAAAAATCATGCGTTGTTCCAAACTTGTGCGCTATTATATTCTGTTCACCTGAAAATCGTATGCGCGCGGTAATTTATCCTTATCGCATTTATTCCTTCTTCTGTTCGTTTTTCTTCTAGGCGCCTTTGCGGCACCTACTTCGAGGGGAACGCAAATTGATTTGACTCTCTCTTGAGTTGATTTGACGACGAATTCGATGAAAATTCAAAGAATTACCCGTTGTTTTCAATCGGGCTACAAATTTTGTCAAAGGTTAGAGATGTTCGTGCAGATTCTACAATTCAGTCCTTTCGCTTTCCTTGTGCTGCGAAATGCCTAACCAACTTACTTCTCCATTATTTGAGAGATGATCTTCTGTCCTATCATCGAAATGTGCCTGATTTACAACCTATTTGATCTGATTGCTTCGTTCTCCTTCTTTGCTCGACCAAGTGACCGTTTGCCTCTGCCTTTCCTAGTCATTGCGTCGTATTCGCTCGATGTGTTCGTTAAAATGATTTGTGAAATGAGGCGAGATGCAATTGAGTTGGATGGATTCGAAGATTGCAGTATGTAGTGAGAATTGTGGCAAGTTGAGGAATGATTGCGAGTGGCAGACCGGTTGCAATGCATATGTGCAGGGCGAAATGGAGCCATTCTTGTCACTCTTCATTTCTTATATTGCATTGCATTCTTGTTTGAAGTGTTCCCTTCGTTGCATCATCGATTCTTCTGTCCATTTTCTTTAGATTTTCTTCTTCGCGTTCCTCTTTTGTATATATTGTTCTGCTAGTTTGTCTGTGTGAGCTTATTCAACAAAATTGGAAATGTTACTGATAGAACAGAAGAGAATGGAAAGGAGGTGCAAAGATGAAGAGAGACGTGTGTGGATGGGAAAGAGTGGGAGAGATATTTGGAAGCGAGAGGGCGTGACTGCTGCAGACTGTGGTGCAGAAGTCCGAAGGCATAGCGCCTGGATGTCGGTTGTTCTCTCGTTCGGTCAGTTCGTCTAGTCATCCAATCAGTCAGTCCCACTGTTCCTCGAACGAGGCCGAACATTTGTTTGCCTGTGTTTTCTTCGCACATCGGTTATTATTTTAGGCCGAATAGGGAGTGTCGAGTGTCATCAGCGATTAGATTCCTTCTGTCCAATCACTCTGCAATCAGGCAATCAGTCAGTCGATGATTTGTTGTTGTTTCAGCGGTCAGACGACTCGATTTCTTCTGCGTTCTCACTTCTAACTGATTGACTTGTCATTTCATCGTTAGCAGCAACTTACATTCGCTTTACTTTTCTTTCAAAAACCCTCTAGTCGAATTGTTCAAATTCAAGTGTAATTGCATCAGTCTGCTCTCAGCCGAAAAATTGCATAATCCTTTTATGTTTTACCCTTTCAGTTGTTGCCATCATAGACGAAGGAATGCCGTTTGTCATTCAAATATCAGTCTCATCTGCCTCTGCCTTCCTTCCTTTCCATCCCCTCTTTCTGTTCATTTTCGAATACGTAATCCTCCACAGGAACTTGTCTCAAAACGAATATTTTCCGCGAAAAAATAGATGCGAAAATGACGTGAAAGGTGTCTTTCCTCCCTCTTCTCTACTATACACTGCATTTGGATGTTCAATGCATACAGTGTCTCCCTTTCCATTCCCTTTCTCCTCAGGTTTTGGCTATTCACTATCGCAATGCGTCTCTGCATCGTCGCTTCCCCCATTGTGTTAGCAAAAGCCTGCACCGTTCGCGCATTTCGACCATTATATTTTCGTGTAAACCATCCATCACATAGTTGATCACGTTTCTGACTTCTGATAGATTAAAAAATTTCCAAAGACTAACGCAAACACTAAATCATAATCATAACGCGTTCTAAATAATTATGATAGTCGAATGAATAATTTCGAATCGGAATATCGCGAATCTCGATATGAAGTTTCGACTCCTTCAATTGTTCATAAATCATTACCCTAATTGTTATAGTTTCAGCAGGAGATCCACTTTTGCCACAAAACAGTCGATCGAATCGAAAGGGCAAAGCATCGAGGACAGCGGCCGAAATGCCCGAGAAGAATCTCTGCCAGAAGCTCAGGGAGTGAGTCCATTCATTTACTTCATTGAAGGGTTTTTGACAGCAGATGACTGGATAAGCATAGTTATGTGACAAGCAGTCGAATTCTCCTAAATTAGGTCAGAAAATTGCAAATGTTCTCTTTTCGACAAGGAATTTTGACGAAAATCCCTATTGTTATCAATTTGTCGATTTGATTGATTGATTCACGCGATAAGTCAACACGCAAAACGATCGAAAACGATAAATGAAGTAGTTATCATTTGCGCGTGATTGTGTTATTTTTATCGCAGTTTGGAACTAGTCATGGAAAATAGATCTAGATTAATTTATATCTCTGATTTACCATCAAATTTCGACAAACCATGTCGAAAATTGTTCGTTTCTGGCGAATTAACCGTAGTTCAGAAACTGATGAAGGAAATAAATTTTTCGTAATTGGAGTGGCACTATGAAAACGTATGAAAAATAGAGGGTGATAAAAATTTTGCCGTCTTTACATGGGAACTAAAATATTCTTAATCCAAACCATTGAATAATTATCGCACTATTCTGATACTCAGATATTGGCGCTATATTCATTAGAAAATTTCGTCATAAATTGCGATTTTTCGCAGATATTTGTTGGTGAATAATGGTGCTCTGATTAAATAAATCCAAAATGAATGAGCCAGAATTTTCCGATCACCTATAAGATATTCGAGGTTTAATCAACTTTCGAAAGAGTTTTGAATTTGTTATTAGCTCTAACAGTAATGAACGGTGACTTATTCGAAAAAAAAATGATGCGCTACTAATCATCGAAATGGTCAAGAATGATCGGAATGACAACAAAAAGCAAAAATCGCATAGGAAAATAGGATTACTGTATTTCTTTTCTTTTTTCGTTTCAACTTTCTTAGCGATAAAATTAATCATGTTCTAAACTCGTTAATGTGGCCTTGCAATGAAGTGAACAGAGCGAATTGAACAATTCGATAGGCATAGTTTTCTGCGGGGTCAAATGAAAATTCACTAATAGAAACGAAATGAATAGGGAATTGCAGAGGGGTTAATCGGTTGATTGGTTCATTCTTCGTGCAGGGAAATTGAGAAGGATGGCACAGACGTTCTGTGATCCCTTGACACGTCAATTTGATGCAACAAACGAGTTGAAATATCTCTTTTTGTGGCGCAATGCATCAGAGTGCATCAGATTTGTATTACGTTCTTGCCGCAATGCCCACTTCATTGTCGGACGATTCCTCAGATTCCCCATTTGCAATTCAGCCAGCTGTCAGAAATCCTTACCTTTTTCTATTCTTCCGATGGAAGATTATTCAGCACAGATTTGTGTATGTTAAAAGTCTATTTTTATGAGATTTCGATGAGTTTTATAAGTTTTGCGCCAAATATCATCATCAAATTTACAATTAATTTGGAGCAATCAAGTTTATTCTGATGAAAATTGAAGGAAAAAGTTCGAGTATTGTGTCATAGTCGCAACATATGAAATGAAATGGAACTTTGTAAGGAAGTTGTCAATATTATTAAGTATATATTACGATGTGTCAGTGTAATTAGCCTTGCAGGTTTTCATTCTTAGAATTACTCGAAATTGTTTCAGATACCCCCCTGCGGTGTTCTTCATGCTCGGCAATGAGTTGTGCGAGCGTTTCTCGTTCTATGGAATGCGTGCCATTCTCACTCTCTATCTCAAATTCGAGCATCATTTCAGTAACAGGTATGAGATGCATTTGCCACCATTTATTATCGCGTCATTCATCTGGTCGATTTCAGCACAGCAACTCTGATTTATCATTTATTTTCATGCATCGCATATTTTACACCTTTGATTGGATCACTATTAGCCGATTGTTGGCTTGGACGGTTTAAGGTAAGAGAACAGTTTTATGAGCTTAAAATTTCTTTAAATGAATTCAACTATTTTTCATTTGAAATTAAATCATTCTTATTTGTAAACTGCAAAAATACGATTTTAGGTGATCTTATTTGGTTCAATAATTTATGTCTTCGGTCATGCTCTTTTGAGCGGAGGCGCTGTTCCGTTCCTTTCTACAGGTATATCAATTCATTCAGTTGATTTCTGATTTTGTTTATTTTCAGGTGTTCGTTCGATGTTCGATTTCTCTGGGCTGCTTGTGATAGCCTTGGCGACAGGAGCTATCAAACCGTGTGTTTCTGCGTTCGCCGCTGATCAGGTATTTACTTTTTCATATAAAGACTTGCAATTTCAAATAATATGATTATGCCTAAAGTTTCATAAAAAAACATTTTCGTATTAAATTTCTCAGTTAATGAGTTTTGATTAGAAAACGAAGATTGAGATTTTCTGTTAACAATACATCTTGTTCAAATTGATAAATTCCATCCAAAATCATTCGAATAATACAATGTAGATAAGGCGTAATAATGGGTCAGCTAAAATTTCAAAATAACAACTTCTGACGCGCCATATAGGGTTTTTTCGTTTCAGTTCCGTGAAGATCAAGCAGATCTTCGTGCGCAGTTCTTCTCGTTCTTCTACTTCGCCATCAACACAGGCAGTTTGTTCGCCATCTTTCTCACCCCTATTCTTCGCGGTCGAGTTCAGTGCATGGGCAGCAAGTACTGCTTCCCTCTTGCATTTGGTAGGAATTCAGCTATCTTTGAATTTCAATGATGCTCAAAGTTTTGATCAATCAAGAAATGGAATTTGATTTTGTTCACCTGCTTATTAGGAAACAACTCGTTTAAAACTCATCAGAAATTCGTAATTAAATGATCGACACATGTTGATAGATTTTCTTTCCAAGTAGATCAACACTATGTAACCTATCAAGCAGATTACATAGTCAAGACGGTCACCACCATTCTTTTATATTTTTTATCATTAATTTCTAAGGTGTTCCCGGAGTTCTGATGCTGATCGCCCTGTTGATCTTCCTCGCTGCAGTCAAGTTGTACAAGAAACCCCCTCCCAGCAAGGATAACATCGGCAGACAGGTTGCTAGCTGCGTCTACACTGGAGCCAGCAGATCTATTTGCGGGTAAGTATTCTTTTCAGAATGTTATTTTATAAGAAACTTGGGAATATTACATTGTTGAAGCACTTAGACATGATAGAATTGTATAGGACGGTAAAAAGTAGCCAGATTTCTTATTCTGCCATGCGTTATTTCATATTTCCTGATATCTCGCTGTTATTTTATCTTCATAATGACTGTAAATTAGAATGTTTAAATAAAAAAATTCAGAAAAAACAAGAAACCGGTCGATCACTGGCTGGACAGAGCAGCTCCTGAGCACAGTTCCCAGTTGATAGAGGAGTGCAAACGATTCCTGGCTGTAGTGCTTATTTTCTCCCCTCTTCCTTTCTTCTGGGCTCTCTATGATCAGCAAGTAATAACACATTTTCTTGATTTTTAAAAATATCTTACTTATAATTTCAGGGTTCAACTTGGATTCTTCAAGCACAACGTCTGAATGGCCGTCTTGGATTCTTCACGATGCTTCCCGACCAGGTCAATGCGTTGAATCCTCTGCTCATTCTCATCTTCGTGCCAATCTTCGAAGGACTCATTTACCCGGCTGCAAGAAAGGTTAGGCAGTCTATTCTGACCAGCAGCATTTTTCTCTTCTTCCAGGTCGTCAAAGTAACTCCTCTTCGTAAAATCTCAGTTGGCCTTCTGTTGGCTGCCTTTTCCTTTGCAATGGCTGGCATTCTCCAGGTATTTTCGCATTTCACTTTATTGAACGCACAAACTGAACTCAACGAATTTCAGTTAGAGGTAAACAAGACTATGGAACCGTCCCCTGCCGAAGGCCGAGTTTTCATCCAAAAAGTTGGCAATGCACCTGTTTCTGGGTTCAGCAGCGACACATTTGGACAGATCAATGGGGGTTGGAGCTCATTTTAGATGATTTACACTTTTCTAACGCTTAGAAAATAGTTCCATATCTATTCATTGTTTTCAGGTGCGCTTTCAAGTGAAAAGACCGAATTGGATGCAGGAATGTACAGTGCCGATGTAAATGGAAACAAAGTGCCAATCAACCTAACAGATCCCAATGCTGGATATGTCGTTGGATTCTTCGAAAATGCTAACGGGTGAGTGATTATGCTTTCATCATTTCTGAGTAGCCTTTAAGTTTAAATAATTTCTCAAATGATCTGAAACTTAGTTAACTTGGTTCATCTAACCATCATCTGTAATATAAATCCTAGCCATTTATAAAATTGAGTGATATGAAAAATGTATTTTCTCAAATGAATTTGATAATTTTACACTCTTTTTTCGTAATAAAACAACTATCCGAAGATACAAGTTTATTTTCAGATCTGGAGACGTGAAGCAATTCAAATATCGAAACGAGAAGACTGAAAACGGAGCAACTCGAATTCATGTGCTGGTCCCTGAGGAGGACGGGGGCAGAATATTCGCGTGCAACAATGACGGGGAACTCGATGACCATAACAGCGATGCCGTGGCAGATCTTAAGACTGGAAATTATATCGACATTTTGCCAGGTCTATTTTGCTTAAATGATTTTAGCATAAAATTTTACAAGTTTAGGGATGTTCAGTAATCCAAATTTCAAGTTGTATTGGGGAAACAATTGCACTGGAAGTGGTTGCCCTAATCATGTCGATATTCAGGTATTCGTCCCCCTTTTATTCCGAAATGAATTTTTAATTTTAGTCTCAAATGGGAGCCATCTTCTCTCTGTATGTTCACAACAAAACAACGGCTGATGATCTGACAATGCTTGTAAGCTTCATGTCTTCACTTTTCCAGCTTTCTAATTTTTCTTTGCAATTTCAGGTCCGACCGAACACAGTCTCGATCGCCTGGGTGTTCCCCCAACTGATCGTCATCACTGCAGCTGAAATCCTCTTCTCCATCACTGGACTGGAATTCGCTTACTCGCAATCTGGACCTGAGATGAAGAGTATTCTTCAGGCAAGATTTATTTAATCTCTATGAAACGGTTTTCATCTTTTGCATTGGATTTTATTTGACTGATTGGTACATATCTCGATTTCCAAATGAGGTTTATATAACGAAAAATGATCAAATGGACTGAAAAATTGTATGCCATGCTCATTTGATCACGTTTTTTATGTAAAATTTTATTCGAATTTTCTATTTACCATTATAATCACAGTAAATTTCAGGCCACATGGTTGATGACAGTGTTCTTCGGAAATGTTATTGATATTCTCATTTCTGGAACTCACATTATTCCTGAACCTGCACTCGAGTTCTTCACTTATGCATTCCTTATGCTTGTTATTACTGGAGTATTCATTTTCCTTGGTAAGCATTTCATAAAATTATCATCGATCTGGCTGATTCCTTGACTACCCTTTCTTCTAATATCGTTATAATTTAGCATGGCGATATGTTTATGTGGAGGACCGACATAGAACAGATGATTTAACACCCGATATGCCAGAAAAGGATCCATCCTCGAAACTATCACCTCTAAATCAGCCACTGTCTTTGTCGGAGTATGAAAAGGTAAATTATTTCTGATTGAAAATCAGCTTAGGAGTTTTTAAATATAAACGTAATTTTCTTATTTTTATCAATTAAACTGACAACTAAAATTTGACGGAGCGACAGAATGTGCAATGACGGGGTAGCTTTCTTCAAATGACGTTGTATCTTTCTAAAAATGAGGTACATATATTCCCATTTGGTAGATGCCGCTATATTATTGCACAAACTGTCGCTTAGTAAGATTTTCGTTGTCCGCTAAACTTGAGGAACGAATACTTTTAGCTATCAATTATCTGGAAAGATTCTTTTACAAAGTTCATTTTATAATTGGCGCATGCTATTCTAGGGACAAACATCGCCTTCTGACACAGCGGAAACGAATACATTATCGAACAGAAACAGTGGAAGATCCAAAAATCACAATGTCGATGCATAAATTCGCCCTTCGTTACTTCAATCAACTTTGCCTGCAGTCAGCATTCCTCCTTAATTACGCATACACCATTTCGATTCGTCTATTCTATCAAATCACAGCAATTCACTCAAGTAAGTATTTTTGTTCCTTTGCTTTGTATAAAATCATGATTTGAATATTTCGTGTTTTTCTTCGAAAGATATGTTGATGTTAACTTTGGAACATCGAAAAATATATCCTATTTGCACACTACAATACTTCTCGACGTTTCTAAAACAATCATTATTTTTTATCTAAACTTTAACTTGAATTCTGATTTTCAAATTTTCAAATTAATCAAAATATTTCTAATCACCATTCAACTCCTATCCGATTCGATCTTATTAAATGCCATTATGAACAATAATCGCAACATGTGTGTAAAGTATGATCATTTTCAGCTGAAAATTCCCTCTTCACACATTCGTTTTGTATCTGTATTTTGTGTACTCTTGGTGCTTTCTGTGATACGAACTCACTTATCGCGCAAGTGCCTCTTGTTACTATCTTCTTCATATTTAATCGATTTTCTGTTAATATTTATGCAGTTTTCCAATTTACTAACACATTATCGAATTGAATTATTAGCTAGATCATTTTCATATTGATTCTAGATTTTAAATTTACTTCGTCATTGATCTCAGAAAGTAGAAATTTATTCGATTTATCAATATCGTCACTTGCATATTTTCGACTTTAAAATTACAAGAATGCATAATATATTTTCGATGGAATCCTAAAATATTTAGATAATTGCATCATCACAAATGAATAAAAAGAACTATAAACATGGTCTGTACAAACAATCACATCACCTAACCAATCTTTAATAGAAAATAAGCGTAAAATATCTGATTGAATGCGTATTTCCGGTGAAATTAAGATGAAATTCGATTGGAATGTCACATTATTATCTGAGCGCCAAAGATAGTAACTTTCGACGCAATATTTTAAACTGAATATGTATGCACACGAGGTTTTGAAGACACCTTGAATATTTATGAAAATTATTGTCATAAACTAAAAATGAAGTCATGCTTTCATCCCACGTCAAATATATTTCTTATCTTTGACCTCGGATTAATCATAACAACAAATTGAGCAATACGAATTGAAATAATTGAAATATTTTTGATTACGAGCAGAAACATAAAACTAATGAAGACAGATTGGAGCAGAACAACACAATTTAGATGCTAGGCGACTCGAAAGAAGCTAAATCTGTAATGATGTAATTTCAGACAACATAAGGTTTTACTCGAATTTGCGTATGCAAGTAGAACGATGAAGCCTGCAAAACAAGATAATAACAAAGAAAACTACGAATATGTCGTCGGAAAGTCGAATGTTTCGAAGCATTTCCAAGCGAAACGTCGATTAGCCGCTACCTCTTCGAACCCAGAAGAAGCTAGTTAATCGTCCTCATGAATTCGCAAATTACGTTGGCAAAAAGAAAGAGAAACACACATTCGGAATGGAATGGAAGACAAAATTGTGAAGCTTTTCATCGAAGAAAAAGGCAGAGGAAGAGGGAATGGGTGAGAGAGTGAAGTGAGCAAGAGAGAGTGGAGAGAAGCAAAAAGGGAAAAGGGGAGGGATCAATAATTGCAATGCAGCTCATGCTGTTTCTCTGTCGGTCTGTCGCTGTCGGTCTATGTCTGTGTCTCTCTGTCTGCGTGTCTGTCGTCCCTCTTGCCTTTTCCCTCTTCTCGTCTTTTTGCCAGAGGCTTGGGCTGTTTGAGAGCAGAGCATTGCAGTGCAGTCAGTTCTGTGTAGAGCAGTCGCAGTCGAGCATTCGAGCAGTGGAGCAGGGGCGATGCGATGGGCTTGTTGTGGAGCCACACTGCCTGGGGTGAACGAGCCACTTCTGGATGCAGGCACGGAGCCGACCACTGCGGCACAGGCCGATCAGACGGATACCTTCGGGCCAATGGCCATTCGCATCCACAAGACGGTCAGTCAGTCAGTCAGTCAATCAATTGCCATTAGTTCGTAATTCCTGATTCCCCTTTGAGCAGTTGCGGCGATAACATATTGTTTGCCTATTCGAGCACGCACCTGTCACGATTTCCTCATGCGATTCTCTTCAATTCAAAATTCACTATGATTCTTTCCCTTTTACCTGCCTGCTTACTTGTTGCTCTGCTCTGCTTTACCTGCGAAGAAGAGGCGAAATTCAAGAATCTGCATCTCCATTTCAACAATTCCTTCTCCTTCTCGACTAAATGTTTGTTTATTTTGAAGAGTTATTACCTGCCTGAACTTGGTTCTTTTTTCTGACGGACTTGAGCTATGCTTTGAACTTTGCCTAGTCTAGAGTATGTGTAATCTGTTTAGAGAAGGCTCGCATCTCAACCACACTCTTGTACAGTTCAAAACTCTGAATTTCTAGCCATTCCGACATTTCGTCATTCCTCGCAGCTTTATTGTCCGTGTTCGTGAGCTCTCCCGTTCTCTTTCATTCTCCCTCTCCTCACGTAACTGCTCAACTGCTCCTGCTCATTCCTGACAGTCACTTCCCCTTCCCTTCTTGGATGTTGACATTCGTTTTCGTGAATAACCTCCCCTTTCATTCTTCTCCATTCTTTTTTTATTTGACAATACAGCGGAATGTATGAAGGAATAGACAGTGCGAGGGGGAAGGGAGGGACACGTAACTGCCTACAGCCCACAGGCTGTATTCCTGAATACAGAATGCCGCTCTCACTGAATATTGGCCAATTTTGCGAGCGGCCACGGGCAATTCGCTCTCGTTTCTCACAAACAAAACCGCCGAATGCGTGAATATTCGCGCCGATTTGTTGAGCAAAAACTCGCCGCCGTCAAAATAAAACGAAAATAAGACCAACTGATATTTTGATTATCATTGCGGTCTGAAAGGGGAATTCGAGAATATTATGGAATTCCTGAATAAACATAAAAGAACGAAAATACCGGTTCTTTTTAACTGTAGCTATGTCCAGGAATTCCGGTTGACAAAATAGAAATTGTGATGAACATTTTCAAGAAAAGACGATGTTTCAGGGAGTGTTGATATCGGAAGGTGACGGAGACTCGCCACTGACGGACCGATTGCGGACTTCGTGGAATCTGACCGTCGTTCCCCCTTCTCAGGTAAACAGCTAATATCACTTATCGCAAACTAACTAATCCGAATCTGAGATTTTCAAATCCAAGAAACCTTTTTGTTAGCACTTGTGATCATCTTGAGGCTTCACTTGGAATAGGATGTTGACGTTTTTGAAAAATCTTGAAATTATACTGAATAAATTGAAAGCAATCTTACTGATAAAATATAAGTAGTTTATTGTAAAGAGATTTTTTGCCTTGTCTGGACATGCAGATAATGAAAATCAACTTATAATGCTATGCAAATAGAATTATGTTTCAATTGATTTCATTTGTTCGATTTCAGGCCGTATCGTTAGTACAGCAACTACGACCTATTCTGATCCTCGTCGACAATAAAGTGCCTGATCTCCCGAATCTCGCCAAGTAAGTACTTTCTCTTTTCTTATTAATTATTTCTGAAATGCTATCTCTTTGCGTATATCCATGTTATGTTATCTCTTATCTGCCGTCTGTCTTGTCTTATCTGCCCGTTTCTCGAACTCAGCTTCCTCCTTCTCTCCTCTGCTCTTCTGCTGCTCTGCTTGCTTCGTTCCTTCACTTCTGCATCTTCCCCCCTCTGATGTGTTGATATGTGACTGCCCTCCAGGGACGTTCTCTTTCTTCTCTTTGCTATTACCCCTCTCTCCTCCTTCATTTGTTTGATTGTCCTATTCTTTCAATTCTCTTGAATTCGAAGAAAGCCTATGCTAATGAGTTATTTGCGCGTAACGGAGAATGGGAATCGAGAGTAGTTCGTAATGAGGAACAGAGGGAGTATGGCCTGAACTGGGGAGTGCCAAAAGGTCGAAGCCTCATCCGTCCTCGGATCTGTCTGTGCGTCTGTCTGCCAGTCCGCGAGTCTGTCTGTTCGTCTGCAAGATGCAAGGCGCGATGGCAGACTAATTCCCACATTCGAATGAGAAGGGGAGAAGGAGAATGAGCAGAAACACAAATGCCTCACAAATGCAATTGGCTGAAATTCGAGGAATCAATTGAGTGGTCGATGAAACGCCGCAGAGCTGAAGAAGAAGAAGAAGAAGACTCAGGGAGAAAGGGAAATTCCACTTCTTCTTGATCCGAGGCAGATTAGACGTGCAGTTTCTGCATGTAGCTCTTCGTCTAATCATAGTCGCCGAGTAATTCAAATCAATACATAGTCCATTCCGCATCCTTCATTCCCTGGATCAGAATTAATCAGCATCGCCCTCATCAAGCACTTCCTCTTGTCATTCCCCTTCTGTCTATCTTGTTCAATCTCTGTTCCTATCTCTGTTTCAGTATCCTCCCCTTCTGCTCGTCTGTCTCTTCTCTGCATCTTCCTAGTGCGAGCAATACTCGTAAATAGGAGCCAATTTAGCGGGAGAATAAGGCAGGCAGGCAAAGAGGGAAGGACGGGAGAAGAGGAGAGGAGAAGAGGAAAGGATCCGATGCTCTCATCCACAACTGCAGAGCTGCAGTGCTTCTGAAGGATTGAGAGGAGGAACAGCAGAGCGATGTGCATGATTTTCGCTGTCATGAAACGGAAGCAAGAAGGAGGAAGAAAGAATCACAAAAACACCGAATCGCTAATGTTTAGACGACTATAAATTCGGTTAAGTTGCCTTTTCGCATTTCGATAAGACATTCCACATTCCACATTCAACTCAAATCCAAATCCGGATGAAACTACAAATTGTCACGCAATGCTTTCGGATGTAAAGGGATCTATAAAATTAGCGATGGATCATAATAGAAGATCCCTGGCTTACTCTCACACGATTTGTGTCATCAGTAATCGTTAAGTCCGTGATGAGAAAATATGGCGTAACGATTTATAATCAACTAGTTAACCTATCCAACAAATTGATTTTATTGCGTGCAGCAGCTAAGAGTTTTGAAGAGCCCTTTGACATGAGTGCTGAATCGTACTGATTTAGGATTTCAAGACGATTTGAATTTTTGAATTTTTGAATTCTTCGCGACTTCTCAATCTATAAATTTTGGCATCCTTTTTGTTTTTCGCGATCCATTCTATACCCAATTTTACGTCTGAAATTTTCGCGGCTATTACTTGAAGAATTTTTTTAAACCACGAAAAATCCAAGTTGACAATTTCCACATTTTCATAGCCTAAATAATTAAACTAGTTTTTTATTAATCTAACTGCTTTGCAAAAAAATTCTCTCACCCTGATACTTGATTTAATTGAACTATCAATGCAAAGTACGAGTGGGGAATCCTGCATCATAATCAATGTAGCGATAAACCGTGAAAGTGCAAAACGAGTGGGCGGAATTGGAAGAGTTTCTATTGAGTCGAATCTGTGAATTGCAAATCGGAATAATGCAATTTCGCCAGACATTGTCACTGTCACTCATTGTCGAAAATTCTGGTTCGATTTTTTTCTTCTTTGAAATGAATAGTTTGCATTTGCTAAACAGTTAATAATAGGCCTTTGAGAAATGAGGTATAACTTGTTTTCTGAATTAAAATATTATGACGATAGATAAGTTTTGCTATACTCCGATTTTGAATCATTTTTATAGTCTATTCAAAAATCCAAATGGGTCAAGTATACACTAAAGATACCTATAATTAATAATTCATCCAGTAATGACAACACAATAATAGGCTTTGACGCAACTCCTTATAAAACTCACCGTCTCACTGCAGTGATTTTACTATTTCTCACAGGCAGCTATTTTCGGCCATTTTTGGCGTTTAAAAGGAAAAACAAACGCCTGTCGGTAAGAAATAGTAGGCCAGTGAAAAGTAGTATCTCCACCGCGGTGTGACGATCAGTTTTATATGGGAACTCTTTGATGTTACAAATGCTCGAAAATTGGCAGCCATGAGATAAAAATGATATTTGCATTGGCATGACTTATATTCGCAAGCAAACTACTAAGTAAAATGAATTATCTGCAAATCAAGTAGATGTGTGAAAACTGTCTAAACGATTTATGATATCTTGGAACAATAAGTTGTTTTCCTTTGCATCATAAGCTTCCAATATGCGTACTCTCTTACGTTGCTTCGCTTCCAGCATTCGGACGGAGCATTTGAATGTCGTGACATTTACCTTCATCTGCTCCGTCTGTCTTTTTCTCTGGTTCATGTTGTTATTCTCACTCTCACTCTTCTTATCTTTCTCTCGTTCTTTCCCACTCTCTGGCTCATTGGATGATGGATCTGCTCAGTTGCAGGGCTGAGAGTCGCAAAGAATCAAAAGCTGAAGAAGCATATTCGATTCCGTGGAAAACACAACGAGAACAAGAAATAGACAGGCAGACAGAAGGAAGGCACATTTCACACCTTGTCCTCTTGTTTTCACACAAATCATTGCAAATCAAATGATAGCCAAATTCCTATAGAAAACACGAATCTATTTTTGAATCATGGAAGATCGTAGATTTTGAAACGAAATTCTGAAGGAAATTCGTATTCTTTGAGTAATGCATAAACCTTGGTGACTTTACGAATATTGGTTATGAGGCATTCAGCTTGAAGCAAAACTTCACGTCATATTCTTCTTTTCTTCCTTTTGTTTTGACAAGTCATCCATCATTTCGAAATAATACAATGATTTTTTTTTATAAATCATTAGTTTGAAATATGTGATGTCAGCGACCTTTTCGCTAATAATTTGACTTTAATTTACAAGTCTGCGCAGATAAAACGATGACTTCTGACGAATTGGAGTATTGGAACGCTACTGAATATCCCGCTGAATTGAATGGTGCCCGGAAGGAAAGACTCTTTCTCTGTTCTGCTATGCGCGCGACTAGCTGAATTTGAGGATCTCGCATCAAGAATGCGAAGGGAAGAGATGGGAATGCGCAGTGGCAGAAGGCAGTCAGAGTGAGGAGTAAGACGTCCTTCGTTAGTGCCTGTTCTGTCTGTCTGTTTCGGTCTCTTCTCTGCATCTTTCCTCTTCCTCTTCATATTCGTCTTGTTTTTTCTTCATCTCTTTGCCCAGAGCTCTTCTTTTCTTCTGCTAATGAGGACTGCAATCCAGAAACAGAAGGCATGAAGGCAGTCTGACTATGAGACAAGGGGCAAGGGGCCTATCTAAATGTAATGCAGCCCAAGAATGATGGGGGAATGATGCAAATGTCACAGTCGAAATGAAACTGAACTGGCAAAGCGAGAATGTTGCAAGAAATGAATTAATGAATTAGCGGCTACAAAGAGTGAATGACGAAATGAAAGTGAAGCATTTCAGAAGAAAGTTGTGATTTAATTCTGAAGAGGCAGATATTCTGTTAAAATTGTCAATATGATGCAACTCTATCTCGGTTTTGTCATTATTACCTTTTCCTAAATGAATCGCTCTATTCTGGCAGATAGAAGAACATTATCCTATGTTGCAAACTAAATTTATGCGTTCTTGTCGTCAGTCTACATTTACTTATTTTGCATTGTCTGTACGGATCTCTGAACCTTTGGTTTTCGATGTTTATGGTTTAGAATGAATTAAATTGAAAAAATGTCGGCTATTTTAGAATGGTTATTTACGCAAAGAGATGAATATTTCCAATTTTACACAATATGTTCATCAAGGGTCACCCGATCTGGCTGCAAATTTGCAAATTATGCCGCTCTTTTCTGTTTTCTGCATTCCACTCAATTGAAGTCCTTCCTTTCTTCTGCTTCACTTTCTGCGCTCTTCCCCTCTCCAACTCGGCGTCTCTTACTCACATCCAAAAGCATCAACTCTCATCTTCAAGTAGAGGATAATTTGATATAAAAC
Source organism: Diploscapter coronatus (assembly GCA_964036155.1). Classification (NCBI taxonomy): domain Eukaryota; kingdom Metazoa; phylum Nematoda; class Chromadorea; order Rhabditida; family Rhabditidae; genus Diploscapter; species Diploscapter coronatus. The sequence continues at coordinate 40,976,553 of OZ038423.1, forward strand.
ATCCGCAAAAATGCATCCAGGAAAATCTCAAAAATATTCTCCACACACTTATAGAAATTGCATAAACTTAGAAGATTTTTTAGCTTTCTGCAAATAGCTGCTAAAGTATGCGTCTCTAATATCTAAGAATTTTAAAAAATTCAAATCTACGACGTAAAAACCTGTTTATTATATTAGGTTGTCCATAATTTCGTACAATTTTGAAATTCAAATTTCATTTTCTTTTCGCTCTTCAAACTAATCGAAAATAAATTACTAGTAATAAGTTTATGATTATGTAACAAGGATCTAAAACATTTCAATGAGTATCAGATAGAACCATTTATCTCGCAAAAGCGATACAAACTTTACTTTCATAAAAATTACTGAAACTGCATAGAATTATGGACAACCTGATAAAAAATGCTTCGTTAGGTTTTTAAAAAGAACATTTTTGTAAACTACTGCAATTACGTATGAGCAGTTTATCACGTCGCAAAATAAAGAAATAAGTAGCGAGAAGTAAACATGACAATATTTCATCAATAAATTTTCAGAAATTTGCACAACTACACGAACGAGGATGTCATGTACGTCGTCGTGTCTGAGAGGTGAATCATTCGGAATTGACGAACAAACATAATAAAATATAAAAGACTTTATGAAAAGGAAGGCCTCTTCACATATGAATGCCATATAAATTTTTGAACTTTTCTGATCATTGAACATGCGAATAATTGAGCTATTCTCATCCTCAGTTTCTCATCTTTCCTCACCTGAGCTCAGGGACATTTCATTGTCATCTGTCTGGGCATTTCGCGTTTCAAACTACAGCTCATAGTTTGTGTGAAGAGTGTTTTTGATTTCAGGCCAATCAGCGAGAAGCGAAGACGCACCATCGCACAGGCGGGCATCGTTCATGTAGGTCAAATGTCAAACGACATTCTTTCCTTACTGCTATAACGAAGGAGCTCATTGTCTCATTGCAGACTCTGCTCTGGACTTCCCGAGACATTTCTCTACTCGATTTTGTCGCCCGACTCTCCAATCGAATTCGAGTTATGCCAGCTCTGTTTGCGATACTTGATGAGGTACGATTTATATCCAAGTTTCCTTACTTTATCATACATTTAATACAATTGTATCACTTTCATATCAATTTTGCGCGTAAAACAACATGCCTTCTAGTTTAGGGACCGCCAGCCATTTTGCCAAATTCACTCTGGCACTATGTTTTATACATTTTTCAGGGTCTGAGGTGCCCCTCTAAACATCCCCACCGAAAAAACCGCGAAAAAATACGTTACTGATTAAAAAATTGATAAAATTTAACGCGAAAAAACGGAAAAATCGCTCCTTTTCGTGGACAAGGGAAAGGGGCGTGGTTTATCTGCAAAAGACACTATGCCGCTCACTTCCCCCTTTCTTTCTCTGCCTTTAGGGATCTTTTTCTCTGCACTCTCTTTCATTTCAGCATTGGCTTCTTTTATATTTTCGCGGATTATCAGGATCTCAGCTCGGCGCCGCAGGATTTTTCTGATTTTTTCACTGAAGATAGACAATTGACCAACTAATCAAAATATCAAATAAAAACACATGTGCCTTTAAAAATATGACTAGGGCAATCCAAATTAGTAAAGACAAAAAATGGTCATTTTGAAATTAATTTTAAAAATATTTTCTGATAAAATTTCGCTTTTTTCTTTCGAGTAGCATAATTAGGGAGTGTCAAATTTTATTTTAGTCAAGTTTTCAGACGATTTTACCGATCCCTTGTAAAGATACAGTACCCCAAAGGCGAGCATCTATTATTGCCTCGGGAAAAGTTTGGCGCCGCAGGATTTTTCTAATTTTTACATATTTTGTAGATATCAACTAGGTGTACCGATTCATCAAAAAAAATTAAATGTGCCTTTTTTATAACTCGAAATATTAGCATTTTCGTAATTTGGTGTGCATTTGACGCGCATTTGCGGACTTCTTTCGCACCCGATCAATAAATCGATATCACCACGTGAAAGAGCGGTACCGAATTGTATAGTAGGTATCGATAAATTATTAAAAACAAAAGTAAAACAAAAAAAATCGGCGATAATCGAAGGGGCTATCAACTATGGACAATATTGAACCGAGGCAAAGGGGCGGGGCTTGGCGGTCCCTATTCTAGTTGCATATTTTTAGAATCAAAAGATCGCCGAACCACAGCGAATACTCATTTTGAGCAGCGTTAATTTCTAAAGACTTCTTCCTGGAATCTCTTCCCCTTTCGATGTGAATCTTCTTTGCGAGTCCACGCAATCCATTGCAACTGCAACAATTTGTGCTTCTCATTCTGACCACTGCCATTTCCTTCCCTTTCTTTTCCTTTCCTTCTCTTCTCATTCTCATTACTTCTACCCCTTCTCCTCTCCTCTCAAATCTCGCTCAATCTCCATCTTCGAGAATCCCCTTTCCTTTTTCTTCTTTGGGAGATAAAGCCTTACAAAGGATCAATGGATTGTTGAAATCCCAAATCCTAGAGGATTTATGAAAGAATTCAAAGCAACGAGCAATACTCGAGCCACACTTCCATTGTATGAAATAAAATGTATACAATCGGGGGATAAGGTTTCAAAAATCACGTAACAGAAAAATGGATTTGTTGAGGAAATGAACGTAACTCGTGAAAAGCCGTAATCAGCAATCAACTCAAGTTTAACAGAGTGGTTTGGTTAGTGAATGGAAGGGCTAGCCCACTATCACTCTGCCATTTGTCCAACCCATTATGAAATGGTTTATTCCTCTTCTCCAAGTCGCTGTTTTTCCTGCAATTGCGTCATTTGGTGTCACGTCGGCAATCTTTCTCTCATCAAAGCCGCTCGTCTGCTGGTTGAGAGCAAAAGCTGATAAGCGGGCAGTTGGGCTTATCGCTGGACAAGAGATTAGGGAAGACGGCGATGAAGGATAAGTGGGGTTGAAGAGAAAGAGTGAGGATGACAAACGGGATGAAAGCAAACTGTAAAATGTAATCGAAATAATGTGATAAGCTAAGGATTTAGGCGGATCAAGCAGTGGAAGTGTGCGATGAGTCACGACTCGTGCAGTATGTGAACAGAGCCTACGAAGCTGTCACTGGTTGTCTCAGACAAGAAGTCGTTGGTAGGGATATTTCATGATAAATTATGGAATTAACAGATAGAATTTAGTTCATTGAAAGTGAAAATGAAATCAATATTATTGCGTTTTTTTTTTTTAATTAGACTTTATTCAGAGAAAAGTTAGCTGTTAAAAATCGATCAAATTATACTTTTCTACAGCGTGCATAAAAAGTCGAGGCCTTTAAAGATACTATGCAAAAAAAATTCAGTATTACATGAGTGAAAGGTAGACATTTAGTGAAAACTTGAATTTCATATCGTTTGGTTAAGATTATGTCATTTTCTACAGCCTCACATTCAGACATAAAAGCGGCTCCGACTTCTGACGCACCTTGTAGAATAGTCTCACAACATTCATAAATGCAGAAATTCTAGATGACTTACGATAATATGTGAATTCAGGTCAACCCGAATCAGATCTTCGGCGAAAATCTCTGCCTCGACCTCGGGATGATCAACTGGAGAGGAGGCGGAGCAGTGACTGGAAATGCATTCGAGTTCCGGGCGGACCTGTGAATGGAGGCAGTGTTCCTTGTTCAAATCAATATGTCTACATGAAACGACGTAGTACAGATGGTTAGAGTCATTCATAATTTTCATTTTTTATCATGAAATCTTCAGCAGCAATGTACCGAGATGTGTCGTTGAAAAGTATTCGTTCCCAATCGGGTATGGTTGAAGCACCCATTTCAGAAGTAAAAGATAGTTGTTTGAATTTACATGATAGTCTTGCTTAGGTGCTCAACTTGCTTCGAGATGCTGCAGGCAGAGTTGAAGGAGAACCTGCGCAATTAGTCAAAGATGCTGTAAAGGTAAATTTGAAATTGCTCAGAAAACGAAAAATTATGTTCATTATCTATTCGACTATTTGAAGGATATCAGTAGAACATTTTCATGTGAGTTTCCAATGACGGTATACAAACTTTAGAACATTTCTTGAAAATCGCATGAGTGCATTTCTGAATCTTAAAGAAGTGACATTTTGATGGTATTCTTTATCGGTATCTTTTCTAAAAGTAAATGAAAATTTTCATTTGAATAACCTTATCTTTTCATGCCAAATTGACGACATTTTCACTCAGCTAATCCTTACACACTTTAGGTGCTCTCCTCTCACGAACTCTACGCTCCTTCAATAACCCGTTTCCGAGATGGCGATCGCATAGCCACTCAATACTATGATGGCCTGATTCGATTGCATCACCCTGCCAGGCAGAGGAAACGTAGTGTCGTCGATGCATTCAAAGACAAGAGAAGTGAGCCCTCCTTCCTTGTTGCTTCCCTTTCATTTTCATATGTGATTTGTCGAGTCAATGAAACATTCACATTGTTCTGAATTGATAAAGAAAAGAGCCTTGGTGGAATGAGAAACTCTCAGACGAACAAATAAAATATGCGATTCAATATTTCATTCCTTCAAAATCACACGTTCGTTTGACGCTAGCAACATTAGAGAAGTGAGATATCGGAGATCATTCCTCAAAGAAGTCTCATTCCATCGTTTTATCATATCGTAGAAATGTAATTATGAAAGTGATGAGGCAATGTGAATGTTTTAATCAATAAACCCCATAACTATCACTTCTACTATCAACTACGGTTTCCTCATTCAAGGTTCCATTAAAGACCAAGCTGAGCGACGTCGTGTTTCTGCGGACGTGAAGAATGCGCTCGAAAATGACAACACGTGGCATTTCGACATTATTCAGCTGGAGAAAATCACTGAATACCATGCGCTTAGTCAGTTGGGAATGAAGGTGTGTTAGTTAGCTATTCAGTTTCTTTTTCGTTTAGAAATCACAGGTAAAATTTAGATCTTTGAACGATGGAAGGTGGCAGAATTGTTAGCCTGTACAGAAGACCTGCTGCATAAATGGTTGTCCACAATCGAAGCGCATTATCATGCAGGAAATACATATCACAATGCAACGCATGCTGCCGACGTATTGCAGGTATTGCTTTCTTTTTATACCTATCTTCCACATTTGATGAATATGAAATGCCAGGCATTTGATTTTATCTCGATATTTTCAGGCGACGTCATATTTCCTGGATTCTCCTTCAGTCGCAGCCCATGTCACAGAAAATCATGCTGTTGCAGCCCTGATTGCTGCCGCAGTGCACGATCTCGATCATCCTGGTCTGTCAACCCATCTCATTTTCGAATGTTTATTTTCTTAATTTCAGGCCGAGGCAACGCGTTTCTGATCAACACTCGGCAATCTCTGGCAGTCCTCTACAACGACCATTCTGTCCTGGAAAATCACCACGTTGCACTCGCTTTCCAGCTTACATTGCAGCAGAATAGTAATGTAAGCATAACTTTCGGCCATTTTAGATTTTCTTTAAAATCCTAAGAAATGAAGCAAATCACCTACAATGATGCTCAAAAGTTTGCATCATCCACTGATATTCGTTCAGCTTGTTCATCTACAGTAGGTATATCAATCCAGGCGTAAACTTACCAACATAGTGGAATGGACAAATCAGAAAAGTTAGCGAAGTTTTAGCCGGGCCGTTGCATGGCAAGCTGGTAAACGATCTGAGAAAAATTAGCAGACGATGCAAAACTTTTGAGTGTCACCGTATGATGAGATACAAAAGAATCAATTTTATATAGCTGTTCGGGATTAAAATAAATTTTCAGGCGAACATATTTTCGAATTTGACTCGCGAAGAGTTCAGCTCGATTCGGCAATCGATTGTGGACATGGTGCTGGCCACTGATATCAGTCGACATTTCGAATATCTCGTCAAGTTCAACAAAGTATAGAAGAAAGAAGATTCAATGCTCATAATTGAACCCTGCTATTCAGATGAACGTAGTGGATGTGGCTGAGGAACAGAGAGAGGGAAACTCCCTAACTGTCTGCAACATGCTCGTCAAATGCGCCGACATTTCCAATCCAACGAGGGAATGGTCGCTCTGTCAGAAATGGGCGTTCAGGATTGTCGAAGAATATTTCGATCAGGTTGGTATCCTTGCATTCTTTTTTCGCGAATAAAACAACACATTCAATCACACTCCTAATCGATCCAATAGTTAAATACTGAACAATTCGTACAAAAGACCACGCTAATTTAGACTCGAGAAGAAAGGGAGAAGGGCCTGCCTGTGACTATGGAAGTGTTCGACAGGAAGACTTGCAACGTTCCAATGACTCAATGCGGATTCATAGGTAAAATTTCAATTATTCTTGATCATTTTCTCTTGGAACATAGTAACTTTCATCATTATTTAAATTTAGACATGTTCGCTCGCGAAGCCTTCTGCACATTCTCCGAATTCGCGAACCTGCCTTCACTCGTTCGGCAGCTCGAATCGAATTACGATCAGTGGAAATCGCTGACAGCCAGTTGGACTCCTGCCAGCAATCTCAATCTGATGCTCTAACAAACTGGCTGATTGCAGAAACAGGCTGAGAATGCAATTTAGGATTTACCATGTTTTATCAGTAATGAGAAGAGTCTTCTCTTTTCTTGTTAATTTTCTTTTTATATCCTGATGAAAAGTTACTTTTCCCGATCACTCTTCATTTTATCGTATTATCAGAATATGCCACCTCTTCTGACTCATTCTCTTCAGGGATTTCCGTTCTACATTAATTCAACAAATTTCTCTCTATCTTTCCATTCACAAGCATTCCATTCGTTTCAGCATTCGTTAACTCCGTATTATTCAAAATAAATTCTCTCCTATTTCCAAAGACATAGTTTACTTCTGCTTTAAACTTTGATGATCATCCTCACAAGATAACTTCATTCGTTATTTGAAAGTAGATTTTCAAGCGGGGTCTTTCTATCTTTTCTCTAGTTTCATTCTTAACTTCGTTTCCGTACTGTACCGATGCCTAAAATCTAATCATCCACCTTAATGAGAGTCAAGTCACGATATTATCCAAATTTTTTTGTTATTATTATTTTGAAATTTTTCTAGTAATATACAATTTTATTATTTGTCAATGCTTTGAAGGTATTTTACGAATTATTTATTGCGACGAATAATTATTTTTGATCTTCAAAGCATTGAGAAACGGCCTTTCATTATTATTCAAGGATTTTTACCGATGAAACTACTTTGATTTTCAGTTCATTTTATTCAAAGCTTTACACATTATCATCTTTGTTGATTATTCTTTATCTTTGTTCACATTCATAGTCCTATTATTTTAATTAGTGTTGCATTTTAACTCGTAACTTTCTACATCGATGTTGATTGAGCTTGTCAGATATTTGTTATTGTCATTTTCATATTCATTCATTTATTATTCATTATTTGATATTTGATATTGTCTTGGATAAGCTTGCAGTCGCCGATTCTTTGCCTTCTAACCGACTCCTTTCCTCCTTTCGTGCTATCGAATGATATCTCTTCGTTTTCAATGGATATGGTTCTTTTTCTTCTCACAACTTTGAAATCATTTCGATTGTTTATTTTCCACTGCCGTTTCGATTGAAATTCGTCTACATTTAGGCTAGCAAGTTTAATTGCTGCTGAATTGCAATTGAGTAATTTTTGATGGCTTGAATAACCACAGAATTCATCAAGTACTAGCCCTGAGATTCGCTTTATATTGAAAGTTTTAACAATTTCTTTGCTCATGTTATTTTCCATTTGGTCATTTGAAGTTATGCAAAAAGGTACAGGGATGAACAAAAGCAATCTCGGACTGCAGTTTCAAATGACGATACTTTTTGTGATTGTTGTTCGTGGATAGTCGCTTCTCTTGCCATTTCCTTGCATTCTGCGTTCAATTTCTTCATTTGTCTGTCACAAATCTGGTCGCTTTATTCTTTCCTTTTTTCTGCGTATTCAATATTGAAGATTATTTTACAAGTTTTATAATTGCTGAGTATGAAGGTTGCAAAAACTATTACAAAAATTGAAATATGCACGCTTTTCTACTCAGAAATTCATATTTACCTGAAGCTTTTCCCAATTCCCTGTGTGTTTATCTAATTGTTGTTATGTGATAATTTCTATGCGGATTGCACAGATTTTCTCTATGAAAGTAAAGAATTTATTGCAATTTGTATTCGTCATATAGAAAGCTAAACGGATCATTTTTCCAGAATACTCTTCTTAGAAATTCAAATGCAAAAGCAAGAATAGACTCAATTTTCGAAATCTCAGGAACAGACCAACAGTTTGAAAAATAGAAAGCGTAAAAATAAAAATAACACATAATAAATAGCAACTCTCTGTCAGTTTCTGATCAAAGATAGTAAATTTCATCGAAAGAAAGCAGATGAACAAGTCGATATCTTGTCTTCTTCATCCTCCGTCAATATTTGCACAATTTTACCCATCTTTCTTCTGCTATATTCATTGATTTGTGTCATTTTCTTCATGTTGGATACAGTTCTGCTAAATTTCAACAGGAATTTCATGTAGTTTCATTATTCTTACAAACCCTATTGGCAACTAAAATGAAGTTATTAACCATTCCAATTATTTTATTGTCCCAAGTTACGTTGACAAAGTGCAACGCGTATGAAACGAAACTTCTGACGGAATTACTATCAGGTGAAATTTAAATAAAACCTTTCACTGGATAAATTTGATGCTTCAAGGATACAACCCACTCGCCAGACCTGTGAAGAATGCATCAGAGATGTTGGTTGTGAAGATGAAAATGTTCTTGCAACAAGTATTAGATGTGGATGAAAGAGAGCAACTCGTCTCCATAAATGCCTGGCTCAGCTATGTCGGTCTTTTGACTCTCTTTATCTAAACCACAGCATATAGTCATGGGTCGATTACAAATTGAAGTGGAAGCCAGAAAAATACGGAGGCATTCGAGACATACGATTCCCCGGTTCGGCGGATCACATATGGAAACCAGGCACGAAATTATGAAGAAAATGAATAGGGGAATTTTATATTGGAATCTAGATGTGCTTCTCTACAACAGCGCTTCGGAAGATTTCGATTCGACCTTCAAGAGCAATCTAGTCGTTTACAACACCGGCGATGTGATTTGGATTCCACCCGGAGTGCTCAAATTCGTTTGCAAGTTGGACGTTACTTGGTTAAGTCAATCATAAGTTGCTTCTTTGAGTTTTTGTCTAATTGTTTCGTTTTATTTCCCATTCGACGATCAGATCTGCGAGCTGACATTCGGTAAGTAAAGAAGTACACTTATCACAATGTCACTATCATCATTTGCCTCCTTCCTTTTGTTCTTTTTCTCTGCGTACTATCTCGCTGCGAAAAATTCGTCATTTCCGGCCTAAATTCAATCTGACGATGATAAGTAGATGATTTTGTCGGATTTTAGACATTTTAGTCTCACAAATTACGAGGAGTTCAGGGAAAACGGTACTGGACAGGATAACATGGATTTGGGATAAAATTCAAATAGTTGAGGAAAAAATCGTCCAAAATTGCTAAACTGACGAAATTGACCTGAATTATATGGATGTCCCACCAATTCAAGGCCAAAACTCAAAGGAAAATAACTAAGAATTATTTTTTCTCGAAAAGTAGCAAGCAAAAATAATTTCCTTGAAAAATTCAACCGTCGCTGCTAAAGACTGTTCTGGTCTGTGTGGGGGTGACAAGCGACCGTCAATGATCTGAACTGATGAGAAGCTATTAGGACAAAATCACAGCACGTAGAAAATAAAACAAGTCGCAAAATTCGACAAAATAGCGAAAATGGGGAAAGAAAAAATAAATTCATCCTAAAATCGGGTGACTACGGTTTTTCTGGTTCTCTAGTCCTCTCCTCGCTTCTCATTTGATATCGCCCGCGTGGTTTACAGTTTAAAGAGAGGGATAAACGGCGTAGTGAATGTTATAATTATGCCGACAGTTTTTAGGAAGCTGGACATTCAGTGGATTTGCGTTGGATCTACAAATCGATTCACCTGATACGAACAGTTGTAAGATTTGAAGTAGGCATAAAGATTTTCGCGAGAACTAACTTCAGCTCACTCGATGGATCTTTCTACTTTCATCGTCAATGGCGAATGGGTCGTTGTAGATTCGCCTGCAGTCAGACATGTCAACTACTTCAAATGCTGTCCTGAACCGTATCCCACAATAAAGTACTATCTGCATCTCAGAAGAAGAACATTGTTCTACGGTTCATATTGAATACCAGAGGCTCCGATCCAAATATCATCAATTTAGGATTCAATCTGATAATTCCATCATTCTTAATCTGTCTAATGACTATGCTCGGATTCATTTTGCCACCAGATTCGGGAGAAAAGATCAATTTACGTAGGTTACAGATTTGTTGAACATTGCTAATAAAATGAAATCGATTATTCAGAAGTATCGATTCTCCTGGCTATTGTCTTCTTTCTGAGTATGATCTCGGAAATGACGCCTCCTACATCTGAAGCCGTTCCTCTCATAGGTCAATCATTTTCGTGAAAAATATCCTGCTCTATTAAACAAAAATTCAAATCAGTCCAAATTTGTTTCATTTCCATCCATTTTCTGGTGAATTTATATATATTCCAAATCCGTTATCGAAAATTTGAAAAACCATTTTCGTTTCTTCATCCGAAACTAAGAAAAGCCTCTACCAAAAAGGCCTGATTATTAGCGTTTAACAAAGTTGTAATGTCATTTTTTTATACACATTCAGGAGTGTTCTTCAGCTGCTGCATGCTCGTCATATCTACATCCGTCGTCTTTACGGTTCTTTCTTTGAATATCTACTACAGATCTCCAGACACGCATATCATGAGACCTCTCGTATGCATAGATCATCAAGAAAATAGTCAGTGACTAATGACTAACAATCTCAATGTTAGGTTCGACAAATTCTATTGGAATGGCTCCCTTGGGTTCTCTGCATGTCAAGGAAGAATCATAGATTTAACAAGGGTAAATCAAAAGAAAACCCCAAAGAGAAGATCCTAAATGAAGAAAAACCTATCTTAAGGTAGCTCTTTTCATTCATTGAGAATTAGGAACAAATTTATCTTCAGAAAAACATTGCCGTCCCATCATCCAGTTTACGAAGCGCAGATCCTCATGTTGCATGCAGTTCATCTCGAGCTCAAGCAGGTATGATCGATTTTTCGGAAATGGCTTGAGAACTGATTGTGCTGGAAAATGCAATATTTTGCAATAAAAGTAGTTCGTTGTCAGAAGTGAGAAGAATTTTGGTTCAAATGTAAACCTTGTCAAATCTGAAAATATTCATCATCAATAAAGAGTAAAAGACATAGCGATAGTATGCAAATTTAGATAATCTTTGGATAGAATAAACATAAGTTATTTGCTAATGTGTTGTCTAAGACAAGATATTTAGATGGTGAAGTTCTTCCTGAAAGAAGAAAGGGACGAGAAAATGCAAATGGATTGGCGATTTGCATCGACTTGCGTCGATCGCTGTTGTCTCTATATGTTCAGCCTCTTTGTGGGCGTCTCAACAATATCAATAATTATGTCAGCACCGCATTTAATTGCATAATGTTTAGACTTCGAGATAAACTTGAACAAATAATAAAAATGTATTTATCAATGCTAAAGAAATAGGAAAAATTCTAAATCGAACTAATGATGCCTATCCCCTTCGTCCCAATGAAAAATAGACCATGTTTGTCTCGGTTCCATCTTCTTCGAGAGAAATTTGCCAGAGTCCTGACTCTTTGCCTCTTCTGATCACATCCTTCAAATCCACACTCACCTCCTTTATTGGTATCAGCCCTTCCCTGCAAATGTCTCATTCAGTTTCCCTTCTTCTCTCTTTTTACCCACTTGAGTGCCTTTTTCATGAGTTCATTTTCGACCACAGTTCCAAGGCCTCTTTTTCTGTACTCCTCGACAGTAAATTGGTGACAGAATTTGCCGTAAAAAGTGAGAAGAATGTAGCTGACTGGAACGTCGTCCTTCTTTATACACACATTCGGCAAATGGCGAAGCTTCGCACTAAATTGGTTTATCTTACGTAGAACGTAATTAGACTTAGACATCGTCATCATGCAAAAAGTGGTTTCATATTATCGTCTGTCTCTTGAAGAACGAGACTAAATATTGTCAATGACTGATTGCTTGAGACAAAAATAAAGATCAGTAAGATCAAATGTTTAAAGTGTACATTGCGTAATATCAAAGAGTCGCTAAAATCGTTCCTTGAATCGATAAATTGTCGTCTATTTGTTTGCAAGCAGTGTGCTAATTTCATGCATTGAAATTTCTCTCATCTTAATTTGTCTCAAGTAATCGGTCATTGAAAATATGGGAATTTTCTGTCAACAACTACATACAATGTTATCACATTTTATCTCTCAGATTTTTCTACTTGTAATCTCTTTGGTAAAATTATATCGATTCTTGGGAGTATTGAATACGCAGTCAGCAGTCAAATTTTCTAGACTGCGAAAAAGTAATAGTAAAAACTCGATGAACTGTTCTTTCATTTCCTTGTATTTTGAAGAAACATTCTGAGAAGTAATTGATGAAATTGCATAAAGAGAAACAAACTTTCATATACTTCGTCAATTTTCGACATTTTAACCTTGGAAATTTCGCGCGTCGAATCCTATTTCGCAGGAGACAAACGATAAGATGTGCCACGCAAACATGATATCAGCAACTGAAATGTTAATTCGAAAAGTGAGTAAAATGAATTGCTATGCTAAGTTTGCTGTCTCAAGTGGACCGAAAGATCAATTATGGTCGGAAAAGTCATAAAGGGTTAGACTTTTCACTCATGACGAGTTAAAAATACCTTAGTGGTCCAATAATTAGTGCAAAAATCTATGAACTACCATCAGTGGATTGATCTTTAGATTAACTAACTGCACACTATCGTCCACTCTTTAAAATAGTACTCAATTTGCAAAATAAATTTTGTAGTTGATTTAAAGTCAGTGTAATCAAAATTTTACATACACAGTTTCATTGACGTATTGCGGCAAGGAATATCTCCAAGTGTCGTGAATGGCCTCAGCATCTTTTTCAGGGTCGCCAACGGTTAACTCATATTCCTCCACATCCAAGAATTCGGGCACCTCATTGTCCAAAATCTCCTGCTCCTTATCTTTCTTCATGTAGAATTCTCTCGTCTCATTGAAATACGAAACAGGGCCATATTCTGGGTAGAGGTCAGTGCAAAACTTTCGCATCTAAATCCTCAACTCGAATGAAGATCATTTCGCTAATGTTATGTTATTTACGGCAGTAGTGTATGTCTTCTTCGCTAGGATGAGGCCAATTGTGTCGGGCTCAGGAAATGTTTCCTTTATAGCTGCCACAAATTCATCATAATCAAATTCTCCTTCAGACTCGATCGTCAAACATCCTCCACGGCTAAATTAAGAGGGATTATTCGAAAAAGCAACCAAGTCTTACTCTCCGGGGTGAAAATCGTCAAAGTAAATGCCAAAGTAATATGTGGATTTTCCCGCTTCTGTAACGTAGAAATGGAATTTGGCATAGGGAATTTTATTCTCGAGTTCCATTTTGATTGCATGATAGAGGCGGATGAATCGAGGCCAGGGCTTGGCGGCGAACAGGTCGCGATACTTCTCGAGCTCCTCCTTGGAAGTGATTTCCCGGACTGTTGACATGACTGAGGATGGCTGGACTAATCTGATGGAATGGAAATGCGACAATCGACAACAAGGCAAAATATAGACGGAAGATGAGTAAAGACTGTAGTGGGAATGACAAATGTGAAGAGGCAAACAGACAGAGGGAATAGAATATGGCGCTGGAAACGACCACTAAAATGATGAGTACTGACTACTGCGGAAGGGACTGATAGCAGGGCAAAGACAATCAAATCAGTAGCAATAATCGATTCAATGAAATAAAAACGTTTCGCTGAATTCGAATTGCAATACAATTCTCGAGAACTGCGATGCAATGTCTGGGCAGAGTAAAGGAGTTTAATGAACTGTGACTGATTGGCAATAACTATGAAGGTTATTCTTAAGCACCTAGGCTAATCAACGCGGTAAAATTCTGCACCTTGAAACTTTATTTTTAAAGATCTAAAAACACTGCAATTTGGAAGATTTCCCAAAGTTTTCTACTCTAAATAATCAAATACGATGTAATTTAGATATTCATGAAGAAACAAATCAAACCAAAGTCATTGTTGATTGAAAGGTGCTACCAAAATCGACCAGGAACATGAACACGATTTCATAGTACAAAATTCTCACGAGTGCCTGCGGACGCGCATTTCCTGACAAAATATTCTGATGAGCAACCATTTCTATGGATGGTTCATCGATTCTGATAGTGATCTTTCATGAACACCAACTTTGAAGGGGACTTATTTCCTATTTTGGGATTTCCAACGGTCATTTTTGAGCAAAAATGACAAATGCAAGGAGGGGTTTGCGATCTCTAATGATAATATCTCATTTTGTAACTAATTGACCAAAAGTAAAATATCCTAATACTAAATTTCATGGAGCACAACTACGAGGACGAGTGACTAGGTTTCTGATCGGATATTGACAAATAGACTATTGTCTCTTCGTTTCCTTGTTCATCACGTAAAAGTGTCCACAATTCGTCTGCACAACTTCGTTTGTAGACTGATACATTGTAATGCTCTACCTCCTTGAAAGGAATCATTTCGGCTCTAAAGTTTATTGAGGTAGTACGAGTTGCACGAAGGTCATCTATGATTCATTCTCAACGTTAGCTTACATTCTTCCTCGAAATAGTTAAAATTAAAATTAATCCATACTTAATAACTCTTTTGGCGAGCGCCCTTTCGACAATCGTTCCAAGACCTTTATATCGATGCTCTTCTACAGTGAACTGAGCCGTCAACTGCCCCAAATATGATAACATTTCATGGCTGACTGGCTCTGCAACCCTGTTGAATCGCACGCAAACTGCAGGCCAATGCTTCAGACGCAACCTGAATTCTGTTGCATTGATCAAATTTGGCAGTTTCATCATTTTAACCTTGCAACACAATTAAAAAGTAACTTGGATTTTTTATGACCTCACAAGCTGAAAATTTCACGATCGTAGACGAAGTTGTTGATAAAAAACATTTTAGCCTTTTCCTTTCTAATCATGTCGCGAAATTATTATATAGCGAAAAACACTTCTCTAATTGAAATATTTCGAATGGAAAATTACTCAGTTTCATGTTCGTAGCCCGGTTTTCCGTATCTCCATCTCTTGTGGATAATTGCCGTATCTTTATCTGGGTCAGCCTCGTCTAATAGATATCCGTTTTCGGCCAGAAATTCCTTTGGCTCTGCCCAATTATTGACTCTGTCTATCTGCTCCTTATTCATGTAAAAACTTGCACAAGGATGATGGGTCGCATACAGATCGGTTGAGTTGTCATACAATTTCGCTACCTATCATAAGATCATCAAAGATACTTCGTCAAAATGGCATGATTTTACCGAATCAGTCAATATTTTCCTAGTCACGACTAATCCTTGGAACATATTCGAATTTGGATGAATTTCCTGCCATCCTTCGAGAAAATCGCCTTCGTTGAACGGCCCATTGCATTCAACGACGCTCCAATTTTCAAAAAAAACAGTTTCTAAATTATATCATGAAATCTTACGTCAAAATCCTTGGACAAGTCCTAAATATCCTAAATTTATCAAAGCGCTATCTAATGCAGAGATAAAAAAAACAACTCTAATTTCTAATGTCCAGAAAACTTACTTGTCGATAGACGGTGCTTCCTCTAAAAATCCATAATAATAGGTTGTTTTATCGCAAGTCTTCTGATACAAATTGAATTTTGTAAATGGTAGAATATTTTCTAGATGAAATTTCAGCAAGTGATAGAATCGTATAAATCTGGGAATATTTTGGCTGCAGAAGTAGCGAAATTCCTCCAGTTCTTTAGGATCAGTGACATGTTTGACGGAATGCATTCTAGAAGCAATAATCGATGAAAACTAACGAATAATTGTCGACTGAATGGCAAGCATTTGAACTCAAATAAATAAACTGATCAAATGATAAATCGAAAAATAACACAAAAAATGGCAAAGAAAAATGGCGGAATTTTGAAAAGAAGAATTACGGCAACGCGCCGCAATGATGACAAACTATCAATAAATTCTGCAGAGTAGTATCGATTTGAGAATGCAGCGATAAGCCAGACTACAATCAAATGTGTCGAATCGAGACTCGAAAAGTGTAAAAATAAATATGGCGCATTTTTGATGATTTGATGACAAATAAATAAAATCGCAGAATACATTTGTTACAATTTAGTCATTATATTTTTAAAATCATAGTATTTAATTGACTTGAAATGTCATTATAGTATGCACAAAAATTTTCAATGATTTGCGCTTCTGTATCGATCTATATATGTATGAATTCGAAGCTTTATTTGTTCAGATTTATAAATAAAAAAGTTCCTATAAATATAAGTTTGAAAAACTGCTAAATTGTGGTGATAGTGTAATTGCCAGAATCAAAATTGGGAAAAAAAGATTGTCGAATTTATCACTTTTAAAAGTAATTGTTTCTTGATTGAATTCACCGAAAAACCCAATATAAATTGATTTAAATTTTGAACGGTGATTAGAAGTGTATTCTCTGAGTTTGAATATTATAAAACACTTTGATAAAAATAAAACGCGAAATATTGAAGTCAAAACAAAGAAAACAATGACTTAACGAACTTGGAAAAATCTCTCGATAAAAATAACATTCCCCAAACTCCAATCTGCACCATATTTTATGAAGTCGCACAAGGTCATTATTACTTTAGATATTTTTGAAGAGTTATAAAAATTGGATAGCCCGATTACAAATTATGTTGTCTGGGTCGTTTGAGATAGCTGTAGCTTGGCTGATCTGAGTCTGCGAGTGGAGGAGACGTGCTGTTGTGAGCGATGATGTGAGGTGGACGGAAGGTAGAGGGCTGGTTGAACGGAGGAAATCCAGAACTCACGTAAGGATTGAGAGATGGAGGGGCGAAGCTGTTTGCTGCAAAACTCATCTCGGAACCGTCATCCACGAAATTGATCGTCTCAAATATCGACATAAATTTTTTTTATAATTCAAAGAAAATGAAGTCTTGAAAGAATTTTTATGATTTGGAAAAAGCATGTTATTATTTATCAGTTCATTCGCGTCTGAAATCAGAAAATAATTAATTACCAGACTAAAATGATAGCGAAAGAAAAGTAGGATAGATCCAATAGCAAAAAGCTTCGCCATTTTATGCACGAGACCCCATAACTTGAAAAAATGGATAACTACGAATCTACGCAACATTGAGAAGTAGATTTTTCATTGCAAGAAATATTCAGAACATACCTGATATGGTTGAACTTCATCGTCATCGACTTCGATCGTAACGCACGGCACGCTTCTCGATGCTCCACTGGAGTACTCCTGAATTGCATCAATTTGATTGGCTCGAGAGAGCACTCATATTGCATAATTTTGTAACATGCATCACAAAAGAATCCTTTTTATATTATTATTTTCAATTCTTTTCATATAGCTTTTCTCGGTGAAATCGTTTCATGTTTCGAGGACATTGGAAAGGAAAATTGAAGACTATGCAGCATTTTAACCTTCATGACTCAGAAATAGTTGATAATATTGTGCATTTCAATCGTAATGGTAGCTCTATCCATCTTTCAACTTCAAAGAGTGTGTCACTACTTTACGACGAGTAGAACTATTTATGAATAAGCTTTTAATATTTTCAATTTACGTTTCTTCCTCTTATTCTTCAACAGAGACAAGAGAAATAGAGAGAAACAGAGGCTCTCTCTCACCTATGCTCAAGGATAGCGGGGTAGGAATGATTTCAATATTTCGCATAGAATAAAAACTGAGGATTGCACACTTCGTGCAAATTGTCGTAAGATAGTGGCACGCTCCTTGGGGTTCAAAGATGAATAGAACTTCCATTTCAAATGGAACAAATAATACCAGCAATTGACTGATGTTTACCTGCAGCTGTTGATTGAGCATATTCGCGTATCTTAATTGTCGCTCCCGAATTAGACCACTCGAATTGGATCCATTCAGCACATTCATTTGCATTTCCCGAGTCTTTTTCAATTCCTGTAATCACATCGTTTATCATCTTGAAGAATATCGATTTATTCAAATTTTACCTTCTTCATTCCGATATCTACCTGCTCTCGAATGTAGTTTTGGATTTCGGGATCGCGAAATTTCGAATTCTAAAGAGACGAATAATTGGGTCGAGACGTTTGCCAAAGAAGCAAGATTTTAAAACATTAAGCATACTAAATTCCTCATTTCTTTCGTAAATATCGTATCAAAGGTAATCGGAATCATAAGTTTAAAAATTTCCAAATCAGATTTGTTTTTTTCTTGGAATCGGGATTGTGAGAACAATTGAATGATTCATCTTTATCGAAATCTACCGGGTGCTCGAAGAAGGATCTCTGTCGCCCGACCTCCTTCGCATAGCCTCGCAACTCGTCCAGTTGGGTCTTCTGCTCTTTCAGCTGATTTTCCACTGCAACAGAGCATTTCGGAATAAATCCAGAGATATTCTTACGAATTTGGTTTTTCCCCTCCAATTCGGCTATTCGATCGAGATAGGACTGCGTGAGGTCGGGTGCTTGGAGTTTGGCGTTGATCAACTGAGAAAGGAAATAATCGATTTTTGAACAATACGATCATTACACCATGAAAACAGCTTGGATTCGTCACAACAATGTAACTTTGCGAAATAGTGTAGAGCTAGTATTTTTCTACCTTATCTTAACTCGGCAGATTATTTCGACATGTTGCGTCTTCTTGAAGAACCCAAATCGCCTAATATGACTAATGACTGAGCAAGTTAGTTATTATTTAGAAAGTAAACCCTGAATTGATGTCTTGTTGCAAATCTCCATAATATTGTTGTCAAAAAGACATTTTCGATTGAAAGAGAGCCAACCTTTCTCCCCATTGCATGGATCCGTTGACGGATGTATTTCCTCGGAACCTTCGCGTCTGAGGCGGATGCCCTCGGGTCGAACGAGAATTTATTGGAATAGATCTCCTCGATGTCTTTCACATCGTCGAATTCCAACTGCTGCTTTAGCTGAAACAAGGAAAAATCAATCATTTTTGAAACATGCGATATTTGATGTTTCTTGAAAATTATTTCTAAAAGACAGCAGATTTCGATTCGAGAGAGACATAAAATTGGAGAGCTGTAGGTCAGGGGCGAGCAAAGATTCGAATTTAAAATTTTCAAACATAAAGACGAAGATAAGAGTTCAATTTTTCTAAATTCCCAAGTCATCGTCAAAGACACGGACTCCGAAAACTACAGAGCAACGATGACATAGATTTCAAAGATAAAAACTAAGCTTTGCCTGTCCCTGCTGTAGGCAAAAACGGAATTAGTTACATATAGCAGTTAGAATTGGAAAGGAGATGAAACATGTCAGAATTTCGATAAAGTGACTTAGCGTAAAGTTGAAAGCGAAAACAGGGCGATCTGAAAACGTCGCAACGACGTAACGGCAAGGGGAGATTAGAGAACGTCTTCTCATCTAAACACTACTTCTACACGTTGCAACATTTTCAAGTTGCCAAAAGTATTGGTGAAGACAATTTTTTAGAAGTAGACTTCTCCAAGTTTACAAACTATTCGCCTCGCACTAGCCCAACAATTTTTTGGGAATTCTATACCCGTCCCGCGGGGGGTGTTTTTTTTTTTTTTGAAAGAAATCAATTCAAAAGATGAAACGAAAGTCAACCTAAATTTCAGAAATCAAAAGTTACTTTCCTGAATAATTAACTGCTCGAAAGCTTCCGTAACTATTTATGATTTCTTCTGGAAAAATGCACGAAATTGGCCACCTGTCGATTGTCCTCCTGTCTGATGTTGAAGAAGCTGTTCTGCCCGATTCGGCTCATTCGACAGGCAGAAGTTTCGTTCTCCTTTTGCTTGTTCTTATCTCTCTGCGTCTCGCTCTCGTCATCGCTCAGCACGATTACGTCGTCGTCATTCATCGGACTTCTCAAGTCAAGAAAATAAGGAAAAAAACGTGAAAAGCGATGAAAACAATCACTTTCCGAAAATGACAAATGAGAAACAAGAAGAATCGAGAGAAGGAAAGATGCAAGCAGAAATGCAGAATTACCATTTGCACAAATCATTTTTCCAGTTGCAGCTTCGATGATAGTTGTTTTTTTCTAAAATGCGAAAATTTCTATTTCAAATGTTCGACTTTAACGTCCATCCGTGACTAACATTCCAACCGAATTTCTTGCCTTGTTACGTTTTCGACCAAATTCAAAATTAGTATGGCCTTCATATAAACCCAAATCGGAGATTTTAAATTTCATCTCAATTCAAATTTTATGCAACTTCTTCAAATATATTCAAGTATTTTGTGACATATTTCACCCAAGTTTTTAAATTTTAGGACCAGGTCTCATTCAAATTCGAGTGTCAAGTCCAAAATTCAAATTCAATCAATTTATTTTTTTAAATCAATCAAAACGAGTACCTAGACGGGCTGAAGGCAGCCGCCGAAGCCCGGCTAGTGTTTATTATAGGGTTCTCTTTCAATTCCAGTCAAATGAATCTTCCTGGTACACTTTTCAATTCGATTTTACGGTTTTAGTGAATTTGGTTTGATTTTTGTGAGCCCAACTTTGAACAGTTTCGAGTTTCTTATTTCTAATCTCCCCAGCCTAAAGATGCAGCAGCCTGCAACGTAAATATTCTCCGCCCATGTTTCGCACACAAGATGCATCCCCTTTGCCACTTCTTTGGATGGGCGTTCATTTATTCCCAACCCTCCCAATCAATGCTCCCCAAATTATTCAGCTTGTTATGTCCTGATAATTATCATAATTTCTCTCGAATTAGCTCACAATTTTTGAATGAAATATATCATATTTCTATAGTTATTAAACTTTTACAATTTTCGCAAAACTTGATGGAAAATTTCGCTGAAAACTCGATAATTTTGTGATGTTTAGAGAAAATGCTGCTCGCTCGCCGCACTCTCGGCCCTCTGCTCAACTCTTTTCGCAAGTCGAGTCACGGCCACGGCCACACTTCCGTCCCTGCTCCTGTTAAGTACACCGGACAGAGCCCCAATGGATTCATCGAGGATGGATGGTCTGGCGCTGTGAGTTATTTCTTACTTTTCACGGAAATATCCCCGCTACTTTTTCCATAATAGGATGCTCATGAGAATTAAGCAAAATTTTATAAAACTTAATGAAGGAACTGTGAAGGAGGTTCAATTATGCGATCTGTCAAGATTTGTTTCTGTAATCCTGATTTTTAAACGCTGCTTCAAGTAATTTGGCAATCAAACTTGAAACATCGGTATTCTTCCCCAAAACGCGTTATATTGTGACAAGTTCACCACGATTTTTGTCGCTAATTTTCAACGATTCGTCTAAAAATAGTGATTTCAGGCCTTTCACATCTTCCTGCGCATAACATTGATTATCTTTTACTGTCCAAACTATCTGGAATAATCGAATAATGAATTGAATATTTCAGCGTCTTCCCATCGACGTGAGAAACAAGTGGCTCTTCGCTACCAAGGTATTTTTAACGTTCAAAAGTGACTAATTGTCGTAGGTTAAATTTTACAAATATCGATGTCGAACAAATGTTTGGAAATGCATATGGCTTTCTTGCCTGCATTGTGAACGCATTTTATTTGTATTAGAGATTCTTCTGAGACTTGGCACACTAATTTAGGAAAAGTAGTTATGCCGTTGTGCAAAATTTCAGAATTGGCTAATAAATATCAGGTCTAGGACGGATAATCAAAACATAAGCTTTCCAAACTATTTCCCGTGACTATTGATAAGTAACAATTTTTGAAGTGGTCAGTCTTTCCTAGAAAGTTATTTGAAACATTGAATTTGATGGTAGCTTAGAAATGTAACAACGACTCAACACTAACAGATAGTATGTAGAGTATAAAATTGGAGGATCACACCTATTCCTATACATTTCGTAAGCTGCATCGTTGTGACATTTCTAAATCGTCATTTTGACAAAGTTTAGGTTTAGTAGATTAAAAATAGAACTTTCACCTAGTCTTTTCTAAAGTTAATAGTTGACGCTTTTTCTCGAATCGACTAAGCTAGTATTGCGCAGATTTACTTATAATTTTCCTAAAGAAGGATGATGATACCCGGGATTCTTTCCTTTAAAATCTGATAAGTGTTATGAACTGTGCACTTAATGGTTTTAAAAAATCCAGTTTGAACTGCATTGTAGTAATATTCATGCGCTGTGAAGATAAGGTTTGGCAAAGTTAATTTCCCACAACTCATAATTGTGGGAAGCACTTCCTTGAGAGAAAATAAGTGGGAAAAGTAGTGCATCAAAAATCGAGGTGGGGGAAATTAACTCTGCCTTGAGATTTAATTTTTATAATTTTGAGGTGATCGCTTTCCTGGGAGTCGGCTACTGGGCGCCATTCTTCATCGTGGAGTATCAGCTCAGAAAGAACAACGCTCACTAGACTGACAGTAGCAGGGCAGCCAGACAGACAGGCAAACGAATAGAAAATGACGATTCAAGTCAACCAAGTAAATCTCTTTCATTTTATGTAGATGAGTAAATGTGTATCTCTTTTGTCTCAACATTTTCAGTAGATGGAATAAAATCAGTTTTGATGGAGTTTTTCTCGAAGAACAAATGAAACGCTTATATGTTGTTCTGTCCTCCACTTCATACACGTAGACATTTAAATTCGAAGAAATGAAGCAGAAGTTCCGCTTACTGATGTGGTCGAAGAGGCACCCGATCCATTGTCGATCACTTGACTCACTTGGTTACCTTTAGAGATCGAAAACCCCGCTCCTTTGCATTACATTTTTCGCTTTTATCCCCGGTGAAGTCGAACTTTGAAGTTAGAATATGTTTGCCATGTTCAAGCTCAGAATAACACCTGTAGATGACGTTCTTGATGATGAAACTCAAAGAAAAAGTGGAAAATCGGATGAAAATAGGCCGGGAATGAACGAAAATGCCACTCCGTTGTCTATCAATTTCCAGCAAGTGTCGAAAATCGGGAGTATAAAAGGGCCCAAAATCGACTTTCGAATCATTCGAGCGGATCTTCCTTCTATCTGACGGGAATTTCTCTGCGGCATCTTCAAAATGCGATTCTACGTCGTCTCCCTGCTGGCTGTTGCCCTGCTGTTTGGTAACTCAACTTCAAGCAATTCTAAAAATTCGCCAAAATTTTCAGTTTTCAAAATAAAACGCGAAAACTTCAACTAAATTTTCTGAAACTGACATTTCAACTTGCCAAAATTTTATTTTCCAAACTTCAGCGCCCATCTCCGCTCGTCGCATGCGCCGCCAGGCTGAACCTGAAACCACGACCGAGTCTGGCAGCGAGACGTCGACTGATCTCAACAATTCGGGTATTGAAGCCAGTGGCGAGGAGTCTGGAGTCGAGACGTCTGGAGCAGAAACATCTGGTGCCGAGGGATCAGGCCTAGAATCGTCCGGAATCGATAACAATTCGGGGGCTGAAGCCGCCAGTGGCGAGGAGTCGGGAGTCCAGACGTCTGGAGCAGAAACATCTGGTGCCGAGGGATCAGGCCTGGAATCGTCCGGAGTTGAGGCATCGGGAAACGAGGCCTCGGGAGAAATCAACGACGGAACCACGAGCTCTGGAACGGAAGATGAGGCCAGCGGAGAACCCTCGGGAGAAGAATCAACTGAAGGTGGGCAAATCGTGGAGGTTTCCAAAAAAATGAAAGTTCGAAGAAAATCGCAAATTTTTAGGCCAGACGTGTGTGAAGAAGATAGAAGCGTCTAAAAAGTCGTAGAAAAAGCGAAATTTTACAGAACAAAAACGGAAAAAAGTGAAAAGGTCGAGAATTTTAGGTCCGATCCCTGTGCTGACTCTGACGACCCTCCAGGCCTCCGCCCTGAGCATACAGACACAGGCCGATGCCATCGTCCTCCAGACTCAGACAATCAACGATCAGGTTGGGAACGAGAAGCGGAAGTCAGGATGAAACGGAGAATTTGCAGATGAACACGCTGACCCAGGACGTGCAGAAGCTCGGAGATACGGCCAAGCAACTCAACTCGCAGGTCTCCGATGCTATTATCCAGGCTGGATCTACCCCCACCACTACCACCAATCAGGTATGGAGAGGAAAACCGAGAACATGAGGGAATTTTTGAAAAATAGACATATTCCAAGTGATATTTGCTGAAGGAAAAATGAATTAAAGAAGCGTGAGAACTTGTGAAAGGCAAAACCCGATTTCTTCTAGAAAACGAATTTATTAATTTTTGCAGACCCCCACCGAAAGCAACGCGACCTGCTCACTGGACATGGCCTGCTTTGCGGAATCTGAATGCAACGGAGGAACCTGTCTGGGCGCGTTCGTGGGTACCTGCAACTGTAACGCCTGCTTCCAGTTCAAGGCCTGCACAGACGACAGCCAGTGCGGAGGCTTCAAGACTGCCTGCAGCAACATCACCCGCACCTGCGACTGCTTCCAGGTAAAAATGGGAAATGGTCCTCGTCGAGTAAAAATTAGAAAATCAGCCAGGTTTTGGAATGATGAAAATGTTGAGAATTTTAAATTGACCCTTAAAAATGACGAATTCTCCAAATTGCAGGCTTACACGAACAACGGCCTCTCGTTCTTCGACGCGCAGACCTCCATGTGCAATAAGCAGAATTGCACTACGGACAACACGGACGCCTGCTTCGGGCTGCCCTGCAACGCCGGCCGATGTGTCTGCTAGAGACCCTTCCCTCCAATCAGGCAAGGAGCTTTCCCCACATCACATCAGCTTCAACTGTACCATCAATCTACACACTTTGGTCTATCTTGTATATTTCCAACATTTTGCCAGATCCCATTTTACCTCTGCATTTTCCCCATTTCGGGTATTTTATCAGTTTTATGACGGGTTTTGATTTGCCGTTGGATCGGATCTGTTACAGGATCTCTTTCGACGAGCTTCTATTGAAATAAAGTTTGAAATGAAAAGATTAGTTTTGAAGTTGATTTGAATGAAAACAAGTTAAACAGACATTAAAGATGATCCCATTTTTGCGACACTGACACTGCAGTATTAGTGTCAAACACTTGCTGATTTTCGTGTTCCAATATTTTAAATAATTTCTTGATTTTTTTTCTTCGGAAATGGATGCAGAATCCAATGGCCTGTCCATCCGTGGGTAAATCAGTTGGCAAAATGGCTGGCGGTCCCTATCGAAAACGATGAAATTCTTTCTTTAAACGTTTTTTTTTTTCATTCTCGAGACTTGGTGTATATTAATTTTCAATTTAGTCTATTTTACGTCTTTGCACCTGTATAAATGATCTTTAGAGTATAAAACATCAGCTCATATGATATACTGTGAAAACTGCTTTTTCATTAAAAATAAGTTGTCTGTAAATCTAAACACAAAACAATAAAAAATGCTAGCCTTCTTTCTAGTCGATATGGTTTTATAATCAGTTTTTGTATAATGGTGTAAAAACTCATCTTTCAATTTCAACTTCATTGCATCAAATCATAAAAGAGATAATGACTCTCATTGGCTCTTCAAAGATTTTACCTGATAAGATTAGTGGTAATTGTTTTAATGTTCATGTATCTGATTAAATTATGCATGCTGATATTTAGGCTTCGATTTTGTCGATTTTATAGGATTATTTGGAATAGTTGCATTTGCTGGTGCAATTATTTTTATTATCGAAATTTTTCTTCCAATAATTCCCAATAACCTCTTAACAATTTCAGACAACAAACTAAGGGAATTTAAAGATGTGACTCGGAACTTTCGAGGATATACTTTCCAATGGTTTGATTAGGCACCTTATTACTCAATAATGGTTTATATGCGACGAATAGCACATATCTATTCGCTAGTTTTAATAACATTTATGAGACGCTATTTATAAAAATCGAGTATGGGGTGGTACCCAAGAAGTCGACCCTCAAATTTCGAGTTGATTTTTTGTTCCTGGGGGTTTTCGACTACGCTAATTACGAATCTGATGGTTAAAACCCGATCCGATTACTTTTTCCGCATGTTTCGGAAGGTCCACATACGGTAGTTCCGAAAAATTCTATTTTCGTTATTCTGCATGGGAAAAATTCAAATTCGGTATCAAAATGCTCGAAGAGACCAGCTGAACACGATTCTGGAAAGATCTCGTCGAAATGACACCGAATAAGGAAGTTATGATGAACATAGTGAAACGTATGGAAAATGTCATATTGATTTTTCGCTTCTTTTAATTTTTAATTCTTTAAAAACCCCAGGTTCCGTGAGTTATTTATACTGGGAAGTAGTCCAGGTCTTCTAGTTTCTGAAACACATACCGTTCTTCTATAGACTGCCCACTAGTGGAGAAATGTCACTTCTTCGAAGAGTTGTCATGACTCACTTTTGCCTAATAGAAAAAAACATCGGGTTTTCTAAGAAATAGTATGGGGAGGCAAGATAGGAAAAGAAAAAAACCGATATCTTTTTCTAGGAGCCCTTCAAGAGTTGTCTGTATCATGTGCATCGGATTAGAATAAACGAAATTGAATAAGTTAAAATTCATAAAATATAATGTGCCAAATAAAAGGGCTACATGGTATTAAACTGGATTATTCTAATTTAGTTTTCCGACTTCTCGCCATTTATTTGTTCGTGGATCGTATTCCTCGATTGAATTTTGGCATTTAAATTACAAATATTTCGCATAAAGATATGCAAAATCTCACAAGGGAAGGTTTCACCCTCGTCCTCACGTTTCGATACGAGAGCCCATTTTTCTTCAGACCCCCTCAACGAAGTGCAGCAGAAATGGGTGAATGGAGAGATTCCAGTCGTGGCCACGATCGCGTTCGGAATGGGCATCGACAAAGCTGATGTCAGGTATGAATTGTCTTCTACATTTTGTTTGGTGTTAATATTTTAATTCGAGAAACATACAATTTTCGAGCGATAAATAATCCAACTTGTGCACGCTGTACAAATTCAGGTTCATCTCTGAAAACGCTCACACATTTCAGTTTTGATGTTTCAGAGTACTCAAACAGGATCAAGATGATTATTTTGAATGTTTGGAGTTCTTTCGTTTTTAATTGAAAAGGCATTTATTACTCTGTCAATCTCCGGTAAATTTTGAAGGAAAATATGCTGAACTTTTACACACGAAGATTTGTACTTTCCAAAGAACGGATAAATTGTTTTCAGGCCAAGAAGGGGTTGAGTGACGATGCGAAAGATATCTAGATTAAGGCTCTGCAGACTGGGTTCGAGAAAATGCTCGAGTACTGTGAAAAGGTATGGATGCGATTTTTAATTAGTGAATTTTAGTTTTTTGTCCAATGCTGTCAAAATTGAATACTCCTATACACTATTTCAATTTTCATTTTTTATTCTAATTTACAGGAATGCATTTTCAAGCATTCAAATAATTGTTATTTTTAGGCCGAATGCAGACACAAACTGATGGCCTCGTTCTTCAATGAATCCGACCTGAAGAGGTGTGTTGAAGAACTGCGATTTCTGCAGAATCCCCGAGTAGGTCAGCCAACAGGCAAATGCACTCAAAACGATAAGAAATCTTGGATAGATTTTAAAAATTCAAAATTTATAATTGAAGATTCCATTTATTCTGTCATTTCAGCAACGTCAAGGGAGTCTGTATTCACGAAGTCAGAGACGAAATGGAGAAACGCATGAATCATTCGGATATGAACCAAGGTATTTTATTCTAATAAATATTGATCAAAGCTTTTTTCAGGCAAAAGAAAGAAGAAGAGGAATATTCTGGATTCGAGAATGGAAAAAGAGGAGGCTGTCAGGCTAAAAACTGCTGTTCAGGTAAGGAAATTTGAAATAACTCGTTGAAAATATGCTATTCCTATCATTTTATAAAATTCTTCTAAATCACTTTGAATTTTATTATAAATTTTCAGGGCGAATTCGAATGTCGTCTCAAAGCGCGTTGAGTAACTCACCGTTGTTGTAAGTTTTTATTTAACAAATCATAATTTGAACAGAAGTATCTTATACTCTACACAACGAAGTTTATTCCAATATCAATTATCTCAGGAGTTGTTTGATGAAACTGATATTTATGTTCAGACTGGCACTGATTAATTGTGTGCCGATGTAAAATGCCACTCAATTAGATTCCTTGATTATCTACTATTTAAGCTATTTTATTCAGCGTCGTGAAGCAATAGTTCGTACAGCTATACAGGCTCTGGACGACAATTCCTCCCAAACAGACAACCAGCAGAAGGCAGCTGACATCGAATACAACTCCTGCTATTTGCAGTCCAAGACACTCAGCTCCTACAACCACAAGGCTGCACAGTCGTATGTTGTTTTTATTTAATTCTGGAATGTGTCCAGTCCAGTGCGAGAATTACTATTTTGCCGATCAGTGCTAGTTTATTTGCACTGCTAATATTTCTGATCTTACCCATCAATTTCATAGCTTTTATTGGTGTCATGATTTATAATAAAATGATCAATTTTCCAAATATTCTAACCTGAGATTGGTTAATTTCGGAGATAACTTTGACTTTACCACTTTACTACCGTCTATCTATAAGTTTATCTCTGAAAAGCGAGTGAAATTCCTTGATTTCAGTTGAGTGCAATCGAGAACGCGACAAGAATGGAACGGAATACGATTCCTCTTCTGCTTCAGCCATTTGATAACGATAAAACAATGCATTGTTATTCTCAATAAATAACCAACTAAAATAAGGGTTTCATCGATTTCATATTGTGACACCATATAATATCAGACAAAAATATGTAGAAAATTGTTAAAGATCGATTTGTCAGAAAAGAAGAAATGGTGTGATAGTAGAAATCTAACTATGAGATACATATGTGTTGAGCTAATAATAATTCATAATTGAAGATGAGACAGACTACAAATTGTGGATATTTATGATGAGAATTCTTACGAACCTTTGAATCTTACTTTATAAGGCTTAGTTCATAGTTCGCGGGCTTTTTTGGAGAATAGTATGACTCAGACACAAAAGCCCGCGAATCACGTCCTTCGATCCGCTGTGAGGAAGAACATTTGTTGCACTCTGTAGATTGTTAATTTTTAATTTTCGATTTTCCACTTGAAATATGCGTTGATTTGTTTACATCGAAAATTCGTGTGAGTTAGTTGGTTCTAAGTAATCAAGCTTTAGCAAGATTTCTGTTTCATCAATTGTATTCGACGAAGAAGGTTATGTCAACTAGATTAGTCATTCACAATAGTCCTTACAAATTGAAAACATTTCTCTTAATAACTATAATTGACAACTAATTGAGATGCAATAATCTAGCTATGACAGAATGGGTTCCTAATAAGCAGAGCTGAGGCGAAATTTCGATTTAGAATTTTAAAAATTCATTTTCGTCTCAGCTCTGCTAATAGGTATATTTCGTCATTCTCATCGAAAACTATTTCAAAGAATACTCATTTCAGTTGTAATTATCTTTCATCACTTTTGAATGTCTTCGAGAGTTGTCTGTATTCATGTAAATTGAAATTAACTTATTATCCAACATTTTATTGAGTCAAATAAGTGATGATAGGAATGTGTTGCACGTGCATGAACAGGGCATTTCAAGCTTAGTTCTCTTTGCGAAATACTGTGATTCCCGTTCGTTATTCATTCACAGTTTGAATTTCAAGAAAGCAAAGCATGCAATCCAGCTTCACTTGTCGATACTCGTCTCGAAAATAAAAATCAAATTGAAATAGTGTATAGGAGTATTCAATTTTGACAGCATTGGACAAAAAACTAAAATTCACTAATTAAAAACCGCATCCATACCTTTTCACAGTACTCGATCATTTTCTCGAATCCAGTCTGCAGAGCCTTAATCTGGATTTCTTTCGCATCATCACTCAACCCCTTCTTGGCCTGAAAACAATTTATTTTCTTTGGAAAGTACAAATTTTCGCGTGTAAAAGTTCAGCATATTTTCCTTCAAAATTTACCGGAGATTGACAGAGTAATAAATGCCTTTTCAATTAAAAACGAAAGAACTCCAAACATTCAAAATAATCATCTTGATCCTGTTTGAGTACTCTGAAACATCAAAACTGAAATGTGTGAGCGTTTTCAGAAACGAATTTGTACAATATGCACAAGTTAGATCATTTATCGTTCGAAAGTCGTACATTTCTCGAATTAAAATTAGTACCAAACAAAAAATGTAGAAGACAATTCAAACCTGACATTAGCTCTGTCAATGCCCATTCCGAACGCGATCGTGGCCACGACTGGAATCTCACCACTCATCCATTTCTGTTGCACTTCGTTGAGGGGGTCTGAAGAAAAATGGGCACTCTCGTATCGAAACGTGAGGACGAGGGTGAAACCTTCCCTTGTGAGATTTTGCATATCTTTATGCGAAATATTTGTAATTTAGATGTCAAAGTTCAATCGAGGAGTACGATCCACAAACGAATAAATGGCGTGAAGTCGGAAAACTAAATTTGAATAATCCAGTTTAATGCCATATAGCCCTTTTATTTGGCACATTATATTTTATGAATTTTAACTTTATTCAATTTCGTTTATTCTAATCCGATGCACATGATACAGACAACTCTTGAAGGGCTCCTAGAAGAAGACACCGGCTTTTTTCTTTTCCTATCTTGCCTTCCCATACTATTTCTTAGAAAAATCGGTGTTTTTTTCTATTAGCCTTCATTTTGCGACATTTCAGTTTCTGACAAAGATCTAATTCTTCCGATTAGAAGAGAATATCGGCCTTTCTTTTCTTCTCAATTGCTTATGTTTTGACTTGCGACTGTCCATCGGCTAATTTGATGAGGGATTTAGGGAAAGAGATAATGACAGAAAGGTGATAAGAATTCGAAGAGAGAACTGAAAGACGAAAGATGAAGAAGGAAAGAAATGCCTTCTTTGCCAAGAAAGGCAGCCAAATAAAAAGAAATCCTGTCTGAAATGGCTATAGTTGATTTATAATCTCCCGTAAATATTCTTAAAGTATGAAAGGCATCTTTTCATTATTTTTTTGCCAAGATTAGTTGGAATGGAATAGTGAGATATTAAAAATTTATCCTTCTTTTATTAAAATGGGTACAAAGCATAATATAAATAAAAATGCCAAGATTATAGATTAGAAATTTTCGATCTTTTTTTTTTATATATATCTGACCGGATTACTAATTGATAATCACGGAAAATTGTTTATGCATGATATACTGAATTTCTTCCTCAAATTTTATAGTTGGAAACTTTCTCTGAAACCCTCAAAAATCGCGATTTTTGGATATTAAGATCTCGGTATCTCGAAAATTAAGGACCCTCCAAAAATCTCCATATCAGATTCTAAAACTACAATAGTGATTGCCTACAACGTTTATCATTTTAAAAATGCGCACAAATATACACGTCAAAGCTAAAGAAATTTCCTCAGGTTAAAATAAAAAAAAGAAATTCTAAGTTACGAAGGGAGATGCAATAGTCCACCATGAGTCGAAATGAATATGAAATCCTTGAGTGAAATTGTGCAAAAACTGATAAACTCGAGTAGAATAAAATTCAAATGTTGTATCATGTCGAGAAACAGTGAAAATGACTGGCCGAATAAAATGAGAAGCTACAGCAGAAACTTTCTGAAAAGACAATATAGTTTTATTCTGGAGAAATGTGATCATGCTTTCCAAATGACCAACTCTTGAAATAACTAAATTTAAAAGTATTTTTGGGAGATTTGAGAGATGCTGACCATTGGAACAACAAGATCGATTGATGACGAATTCGCGTCTCGCTAACAGGATGATAGAGAAAGGTGTCTAGTGGCTAGGGGAGGAAAAGACACAGATATCAATCAACGTCAGAAGAGGGGGAACTGACTTTCATGCAATGGCTATCAGAAGAAGACAATTGGATTTGGTTTAAAAAATTATCAGTTTAGTAAAAATGCTTAGTAGATGGACAAAGGATAGTCACGCATATCATTTTGAGGTTCGTGGAATAGAAAAGATAGAATTGAAAAAAGATATACTGAAGAAAAGAAATCGATTCCACTGGGCTATCTAAATTGCCTATTCATTCACAATAATCTTAGCCATTTATAATATCAGTATAATTAATAATCAATTATCCTCCACTGTAACAGAGTTGGGAGTTGCCAGTGTCCTTTATTCAAGGGGACGGCACGATGCGTTCACAACGCCCCTTGAGTAAAGAGCACTGACAACTCCCAACTCTGTTACAGTGGAGGATATCAAATCTGTTATTCTCATAAGTAATTGCGTACTCAGTTATCCATTGCATCCACGATAAAATATCCAATCGACTGATATCGGCTGGCAGTTTCTTCATCTAACTTCGCTTTTTCCTTTTCGGGCATCTCTCCTTACCAAATCGCCCTTTCCTTCCCCTGCCCAGCGCCTCTCCTATGGTTATCCATTCCAGTCCATCGACAGCCAGCCGTTGCGCCGCCTCTGCAAAGCACCGCCCCCTCTCCTCTCTTAGAACCCAAGTTGAACTCGGTCTGTCGGTATGAGATCTCAGAAATGCCGTGGGTTAGAGGAAATCTTTGGCGCTGAAATAGCACTGCTAAAAGAGAGAGTCTGAGAAATCAGCCCTAAAAGGATATCAATTAAAAGGGAAAGCGATTGCTGAAAATGACGATTCATCATGGATGGACTGTCTGTGTCAACGCTACTTCGTCGACTTCTAGATGATTGTCCATCTCTAATCATGGCTACCCTTATCACGATAAAAGCTGCCATCGGGTGATATCCCTTACCGCCAGGCAAACTCCGCTGCCCTCTGTCATCTTGCGTTTGATTTTATCGCTTCCGAATTTCTTCCATTCAACACAATGGCAGGAATCATCTTTTTTCTGTTCCACGCTTTATTCGCCGTTGTTAACCCATGTTTTCAAACAGTGCCAGGTAATCTTTAGATCAATTGACATTTATCCTGTCAGCATTTTAGGAGACGATGCTACAACAATACTGCCTCCCTCCACGTCTACAGCGCCTTCCACCGATGTGACGGAAACAACGTCAGCCATGGATTTTAGTACTCTAATTTCCACGCTGTCAACTAGCACGGAATCCTCGTCTACAAGCACGTCCACATCGACGTCTACAAGCACGACCACCACGACCGCTTCATGTAAGTCAATATCTATCTTCGTCTTTTAAACCATACCCGATAATGGTTTAACTAGCATTTTTGTCGATTTCCTCACACAGATATTATCGCTGTGTCTAGATCAGATTCTCCCTGAATATCAGTCCTCAAAATCGCATAGCGTTAAAATAAGCAGTAGCTAGGGAGGGAGAAAGAGGGTCCCATTTCATAACAGCACGCAATAATGTCCAGAAAGATAAGATAGGAGTTTATCTTTTTCGGCTGATGCCGTTGTTGGGAATGTTTTATGACACTAGAAATAACGGGAAGATTTGAAGTAAAGTAAAAATCTAGGCTAGTTCAGAATAGAAAACTATAGGTTGTGTAGAACCATTTGGAGACTCGTGAAATAATTCATTTCACTTTTCAATTTCTAAATTTCAAGTCCAAATTTACAAGATGATTTATTATGAGTAGTCTGTCTAACATTTCTCCACTTTATTAATTTAGCGTCCATATAAATAGACCGTTTCCTTATTATCTCCCACTCTTTCCTCTTCACAGAGCCCCATATGATTCGGCTAATCCACCCTTTCCAAACCCTATTTTGTAACGAATTATGTAATCTTCTAAAACAAAGAAATAGGTTAAAATAAATCCAGCTTTCTTGTCTCTTTACAGGGACCCTAAACAATGAGTGCAAATACTGTCCCATGCAAAAACGAGGCAATCAGGCTTTTTACAAATTGATCTATTCCCGTCTTCGTCCCCAGTTCACCCAGATTTTTGTTTATTTTCACGTATCCCCGTCCTAGAAAGGTGAATTTCGGGCAAGCCTGCCGAAGGCGATTCGTGAAATTATCAACTAACTAGACAGACTGCGTTCGCGGCCACTCACTTGTCTATCTAGGGGTCGCTTCGCAGTCCGAATTACTCTATATCTAACTTTTAGAAGAAGTTTTTTTTTTCAAAAATTCATAACGTTTCGAAAATCAAACGAATTCGAAAAATCTTTTCGGGGTATAGCAGTCGAAGGACAATACTTCATTTTTGCTTCCCAATTTATCGCATTACCACTCTACCGTGTTACATATGAGTCGTTATCATTTAGTACCATACCATGTTTGGTATTGTTTGACTCCAAATTCTATGTGAATAAATAATAAATATCTTCAGCTTCAATTTGAGCCCAAATTTTGGTAGACTACCTATGAAAATATTCTCATATCATTTTCGTAAAAATTGATATAAAATTTTGTTTTTAGGTACTCCAACCGACCCTTGCTTCGCCAATTCAGCTCCATCAGCCTGCTGTGGTAAGTCTTAACAATTTTCAAACCAGCCATTTTATTAGCAACTCAAGAGGAAATCTATTGTCCGAGTTCATAAATTTCATGAGCCTTTTTCAGAGGAATCATTTTGTTTTCTGGAAAAACTACTGTATATGTCCCGAGAGCATATTCATTCATTAAATTCGATTAAATTCATACATCAAATTTGTAAGAATAGTGCGTGAATTACAACGAAAGCGTTATCACTTCTTTTCAACCGAACTTAGCTATCAACATCAAATTTACATGAATAAGCGACCAAATCGTTTTTCTTTTCCAAAAAATAGCATCATCTTACTCTTCCTCAATAGTAATTCATTGTAATTAAAGAATACAGGAAAATGTCCTCTTCTTCAAGCAAAAAACGTTTCTCAACTCTAAATTCAACTATTTCAGCTGCACAATGTCCTACTGGCTGGGACTTTATTAACGGCAAATGCTATCAGGTGATAGTTGAATATCATTTTCGTTTTAATTTCGTTTTGTGAATAGCAAGGATTTTACAGTATTTTGGTACTCTTGTCACTTGGGACGAAGCAGCTGCGGCTTGCATGGGATTATGCACCCCTCCCTCCTCAACGTGCCACCTACCAAGAGTCTACAGTGCACAGCAAGGCATGGACTTGGCTAATTATGGTAAGAAATTTCATGAGAATTTATTAATGTATAAACTAATTTGGAACATTCGAGTTCTAAATTGCGCGTTTTTTCATCTTGCGGCATCAATAAGACTATTCACAAAGGAAGCTAATGGTTAGAGAGGCCAAATCAGTTTTCAACATTGATTTTAACGTTTAAATTTGGTATCAGTCTGATCATCGAAGCCATGTTGATCTCAAAACTGTTAGATCTCCGAAAACGATCTATCCTAAGTAAAGCTATGACTATCTTTGCAAAGCGAACCTTTCCTGCTGTAGCCTTCTCGAAGTTTTCGGGCAATAAACTCAGCCTACTATTTATTAAAAGATGTAATTTAACGCAAAACTCATCCAAATTATGTCGAAACTGGCCAAAATTTCTTACTAACTAAATTTTATCAAAAATTAAACAGGATAATTAAAATCATCTATTGATTTTCTCCTTTTTCAGTGGAGATGAATGGCGGTTCCTTTCCTTGGATTGATATAAAAAAAATCGCAGGTGATCCCACTGTGAGTCATCATTCTACTTATAGGCAATTTTGAAAAGTAGAACGATAGAAACATACAAAAATAGTAAAGGGTTAGGAGAGGGGAGAGTAGGCCAGAGCATCTTTTACCATATTATTTCGTATGTTCCTATGATTTATCGTCTACATTTCCAGGTTGCCTACTATCATTAGTTCAAGGATACTTGTTTTCATACTTTTCATCGCTCTGTATTTTATCTATAAGAATTTAGGGAATGCGTGTAACGGACAGTAACGGCGTGGAATATGCATGCACCTTTTGGGATGTTGGGTAAGTAAAAAGTTTCTCTGTAACCATGGTTTTAATTGGATAATTGAATCAAAAATCTGTAGCAAAAGTACCCTCGACTCTTAGAGATCTGGATTGGAACAGTGGGCATGGTTCGTGTTGAAGCCGCGAATGTTAAGGCTTGGTCGAGATTCTCCTATGATGATCGCGACGAATTTCGAACATTCCCGTGCATCAGCACAAGTCATGATCACTACATAAATCCAGGCCTCGAATACCTAATAAAAAGAACAAGATATAATGAATGATTGAACTTTCAACTAGTGGATAATTATTAATTATATTTAGAGCTCCGAGTAAGAAATTTAGTTAATTGCAACGGAAGAAGAACTTGATTTTCAAAAATGCACAAATACCGCAATACCAAATCTTCATATTTTATAGTAGTACGTTTATGAAAATCAGTTCTTCAATTTCCCGATGCGCTTTACTAAATTCCTTCAGCTGGCACTGGAGATTGTGGCGGTGTGAGTCATATTTTAATCCATTAAAATTTTTACCTTTTATAAAAAATATATCGTTGCACAAAAATGAACTAATTTATACCGAGTAGATCATTTTCGAAAATCTAAAAACTATTTTGTCTTGTTGAGAGTTTGTAATAATGTTATTTTGATGAATTGCCGTGATCATCTATTTCCTAAAATTTACTTGACTTCTCTACTTATAAAAGAGATTTTGAAGTTTACTTAGATCAAGGAAAAACGAATTAAATGTCATTAAATTCAGAAATTAATAACAACCCAAATGCATGTTTTATAATGAATATTTTAGGTATATTCAAATGGATTATGGGGAGACGCTCCTGTAAGATTAAGTTTAATCTATGAAAATATGAGTGCCGTAAATTCTCTAATAGAATCTTTTTCTTTTATTTTTGAGAGGTTGAAAATTAAAAGCCCTAGATATCTATTACAGGTTTTACGGTATGAAATATTTAGTTAAAAATAACTAGAAGATGGAAGGTAAGAGAAAATATGTATGATCAGATTTGGGAGATTTGACCCGATATTAGATTCATTTAAATTCTTAAAGAAATATCATTTTTGACTATTGAAGGCACATGAAAATAGTTCAGAAACTATCACGCACCCTATAAGAAATTCCCTAAAATCATATTCAATATTTAGTGCGGCGCCGGTGGTATAACTCAATATGCCTGCGAAACGGACGAACGACTTACCGCGACATGTTGATTATCCTTTTTGTTATCTGATATTTCATTTTCAAATGAAAACTGTACAAATAATAAATTATTTTTTTATCAAAAAGTATGAATGACAACAAATCGAAAGCTATAGTTCACTAATAAAGTTGCTTAACACTCTTCAGAGGAACCAGATCAATTTGATTTTTATTTCTTGGACGAGTATCGACAGATGAAGCTGGACTGCATGCTTTGCTTTCTTGAAATTCAAACTGCAAATGAATGACGAACGGGAATCACAGTATTTCGCAAAGAGAACTAAACTTGAAATGCCTTGTTCATGAACGTGTAACACATTCCTATCATCACTTATTTGACTCAATAAAATGTTGGATAATAAGTTAATTTCAATTTACATGAATACAGACAACTCTCGAAGACATTCAAAAGTGATGAGAGATAATTGCAACTGAAATGAGTATTCTTTGAAATAGTTTTCGATGAGAATAACGAAATATACTTATTAGAAACTCATTCTGTCATAGCTCAGATTGTTGCATCTCAGTTAGTTGTCAATTTTAGTTATTAAGAGAAATGTCTTCAATTTGTAAGGACTATTGTGAATGACTAACCTAGTTGAGATAACTTTCCTCATCAAATACAAATGATGAAATAGAACTCTTGCTAAAGCTTGACTACTTAAAGCCCACTAAATCACACGAATTTCGATGTAAAGAAATCAACATATTTCAAGTGGAAAATCGAAAATTAAAAATTAACAATCTACAGAGTGCAACAAATGTTTTCCTCACAGCGGATTGAAGGACGTGGTTTGCGGGCTTTTATGTCTGAGTCGTACTATTTTTCAAAAAAGCCCGCGAACTATGAACTAAGCCTTATAAAGTAAGATTCAAAGGTTCGTAAGAATTCTCATCATAAATATCCACAATTTGTAGTCTGTCTCATCTTCAATTATGAATTATTATTAGCTCAACACATATGTATCTCATAGTTAGATTTCTACTATCACACCATTTCTTCTTTTCTGACAAATCGATCTTTAACAATTTTCTACATATTTTTGTCTGATATTATATGGTGTCACAATATGAAATCGATGAAACCCTTATTTTAGTTGGTTATTTATTGAGAATAACAATGCATTGTTTTATCGTTATCAAATGGCTGAAGCAGAAGAGGAATCGTATTCCGTTCCATTCTTGTCGCGTTCTCGATTGCACTCAACTGAAATCAAGGAATTTCACTCGCTTTTCAGAGATAAACTTATAGATAGACGGTAGTAAAGTGGTAAAGTCAAAGTTATCTCCGAAATTAACCAATCTCAGGTTAGAATATTTGGAAAATTGATCATTTTATTATAAATCATGACACCAATAAAAGCTATGAAATTGATGGGTAAGATCAGAAATATTAGCAGTGCAAATAAACTAGCACTGATCGGCAAAATAGTAATTCTCGCACTGGACTGGACACATTCCAGAATTAAATAAAAACAACATACGACTGTGCAGCCTTGTGGTTGTAGGAGCTGAGTGTCTTGGACTGCAAATAGCAGGAGTTGTATTCGATGTCAGCTGCCTTCTGCTGGTTGTCTGTTTGGGAGGAATTGTCGTCCAGAGCCTGTATAGCTGTACGAACTATTGCTTCACGACGCTGAATAAAATAGCTTAAATAGTAGATAATCAAGGAATCTAATTGAGTGGCATTTTACATCGGCACACAATTAATCAGTGCCAGTCTGAACATAAATATCAGTTTCATCAAACAACTCCTGAGATAATTGATATTGGAATAAACTTCGTTGTGTAGAGTATAAGATACTTCTGTTCAAATTACGATTTATCAAATAAAAACTTCCAACAAATGGTGAGTTACTCGACGCGCTTTGAGACGACGTTCGAATTCGCCCTGAAAATTTATAATAAAATTCAAAGTGACTTAGAAGAATTTTATAAAATGATAGGAATAGCATATTTTCAACGAGTTATTTCAAATTTCCTTACCTGAACAGCAGTTTTTAGCCTGACAGCCTCCTCTTTTTCCATTCTCGAATCCAGAATATTCCTCTTCTTCTTTCTTTTGCCTGAAAAATCTTTGATCAATATTTATTAGAAACAAAATACTTGGCTCATATCCGAATAATTCATGAGTTTCTCCATTTTGTCGCTGACTTCGCGAGTACAGACTCTCTTGACGTTGCTGAAATGACAGAATAAATGGAATCTTCACTTACAAATAAGAAAAATCTATCCAACATTTCTTACCGTTTTGAGTGCACTTACCTGTTGGCTGACCTGCTCGGGAATTCTGCAGAAATCGCAGTTCTTCAAGCACTTCTTCAGGTAGGATTCATTGAAGAACGAGGCCATCATTTTGTGTCTGCATTCGGCCTAAAATGGAATATTATACTAGATTTATTGACGTATAATATTTATTATACAAACGAGATAAAATACCATAATGTGCTTGTTTGACGCACTTCAATCACACGAGATTTGAAACGTATACGTCAGAACAAGATCGCGATAAACTGAAAAACTCGCGATTCCTTGGTTCCCTTTGAGAAATAAATTGTTCTCGAGTAGAGGCTGCGTAGCGTGCTGCTTCCTGCGAAGCTAATGCAAGCGCTAACCTATTTCATTTTAGGAAACTACCTTCAACGAGCAATTTTTGTCTAGGCTAACATAGCAAACGAAATTTCTTCGTTGATGCTACTGATGACTCCAAATAGTCTTTGTTAGCCTAAGATTATCTAGATGTCAAGTTATTTCTTGAGGAATCCTTGCTCATTAAAGAGCTAGTTATTTAGGCACCCGTTATGCTAATTTGCAATTTTTAACAGGTAGGAATCTTTCTCGATTCTGTAAGAGAAGTATGCTATTGCTTCATGCGGAAGCATTCTAAGCTACTAGAGAATTTAGATGTTTACAACACATTACTAGATTCCAAGGAAAGACTGATACTCTCGATCTTGAGTTTCTGATCGAAGTAACTACGAAATCTATAGCATCTTATACCATTCTGCTCCAACTGTAAGATTTGTGGAAACAGAGGACTGAGAACATTGAGGTGCTTCTCTAGCAAATAGGCTCGCGATTTTGGTGAAAAGAGGAAGCAATTATTTTCCAAATTCACTGACTTGAATCAGTCTGTCTTATGCAGTACTTGATCTTTT
Source organism: Diploscapter coronatus (assembly GCA_964036155.1). Lineage (NCBI taxonomy): Eukaryota > Metazoa > Nematoda > Chromadorea > Rhabditida > Rhabditidae > Diploscapter > Diploscapter coronatus. The sequence goes on from OZ038423.1 coordinate 41,016,832, forward strand.
TTGGATCTGTCTAACTACTGCAAAAAGAAAAAGAAACGTCTAACGAGACTGACGGCTCTTGTTCTCCTCATCTCATGATCCTACAGATAACGAATTTCCCAAGCTTTTGCATATTAGAAAATTCTTTTGATCTGCTTCACTATCAAGTCTTTTGGCAGATCAATTGCCTGTTTATGGCCAGAGGGATAGCAGAACAAAAGAGCCTTCTTTTTCTACCAAAGAATAGATCTTTGCTAATTTTTTTAAAGTCTCATTTTTGAAGTTGCAAAAATGACTTGAGCTATAAGACTATGGAACGCTGCTACACAATCTCTTTGATCTGAGCTCGTAATTGTGTTACGAGAGAATCTTTATCCTATATAGGAAATGTGCAATGCGCAGAGGAGGAATTATCGAACTATCTTTTCTCCCTCTTTAGGGCCGTCATCTAGGTCATTTTTACATTGCACTGTCTCTCACTTCCAAAAGTGTATCTTTGCTGCAGAAAATTTTGCTCCAAGCTTGCATAGGAAAATCTTATTTTCGCAACGGTATTGAGCAGCTTGCTTTGGCTGTAATCATCTATGCAGAAAATTTTTTGGTCTAAAATTGGCTTTGCTAATCCTAAGCTAGCTGTTGATTTCCTCAAAACTGCCTTTTTCTAGACAACTGCTAGGGCACTGCAGAGTCAAGGCTAACTCGGCGCTCTTTCCAGTATTGTCATGAGGATACTAGCATCACTGGAGGAAAGAGCCTTGCTGAGGCTAACTGAGACCCAAAGAATATAGGCTGTCTTCTCCTTTTTAAAAATTTCTGAATGAGTTTCTAAAGACTGATCGTCTTGTTTTATCAAACCGAAGTCTGTTTCGGTTCTTCAAAATTTGTACCAACTCGAAAGAGTTAGAAAGCAGCCTTACATAAGTCCGCAATCGCATCTTTTGCGAGTTTCTAAAATTTCTATTCGCTCTACCCTCTCTTATTGCGTATTCTTATTTTTAGCAAATTAAGTTATTTGCGCATTCGAATGAGAAATTCTGGCAATTTGAATCTTTTATTCAGCTTCTTGCCTAGGTTAGTCATAAAAGACTTTGAAAAACTGATCTCTATCTGTTAGCCAAAGATTGAAGCAAGCGTTGCTAACTTTCCTAGTTGCTAGGGAAATGACTTTCTCAAATTTTAGGGTTACGGTATCGTACCCTTGCCCATTTTCAACGCGCAAAACTACGCTAGGAACAGCGAGAGAAAGTATCAGGAGATCTTGTTTCAAAAAAAGGCCTTATAATATTACTGTCTAAGGAGAATTGCTGCTTGACAGGGACCAATTGAAAGGCGCTGATTAGCACAACAGTATAGGTCGTGAACTCTTACAAGATTCGCGATTTAATGAAAGCGGGTAGAGATTCTATTTGCAGACGCTTGACTAAGAGAAGCGCTTCGAATTTCAGCGAGATTGCGGTAACAAATCAATTATTGACCATAATTAATTGAGAGAAGCGTTGATTAGAGAGCAATCTGGACACATGCTTTTAGTTAGAAAGTTCTAAATTTTCTGCGGATTCTAACAAGCAGCGCTCTTCAACTCTTATCACAGGCAAAAGATATTCATTTTTTTCGGCTAGCAAATAACTAGGCGTGCCTTATTTTCAAAAAGTTCTATTAGATTTTCGAAAACTCGATAACCTATTGACTAGTCTGCGCTGTTACGAGAATTGTAGAAATTCTCGCGCCTGTTTTACTATTGTGTGAATATTAATTCTAGTCAAACTTTCAAAGGGCATACCCGAAGTGAAGAGAAATTCCAATAGAATTTGTCAGTCTGTTCATCAGTAAGGACAAAGAGGTTAACTGACAGAAGGCAAGTGACAATTGGTGTTTTGAGTTCTTCTCAAAATGAGCAGCAAGCAAGACTGATTGATGAGCGAGATCGTTGAATCGAGCCAATCAGAAGCCAAATTAGGGAAGGCTCGCTGTTGTTTCTAACTTTTTGTTAGGAAAATATCACTTGCAAAATTTCGAGGGGGAAAGCAAATGAGGAGCAATTTTTGAAATTTCTCGAAAATATCGATTGGTTTCTGTGCTATCAACTCGCGGCAGACTACGCTTAGCAGCAGAAAGAAGAATGAGGAGATCAGCAATTTTTCAAAGGCAAAGGCTAACTCAACAACTAATCGCCTTGCGCAGTCTAAGAAATAAGTGCAGCGCCACGCTACTCAACCTCTAACTCTTTTAGGTACCATTTGGAAAGGAATTTTCGTACCTTTTAACCGGTTCCATCCGGTTGTGGAGGCTGTTGTTGCGGCCAAGGCGTCACTCGTTTCGTCGCTTCAGACGATTCTTTCGGTACTCCGGTTGTTTCATTTCGTGAGCTCTGGAATAGGGAAATTCGTTTAACTTCACACCGAAAACGAGCGAGTGATTTTATAGTTGCAATTCTGTCCGAACATTCTTGCATTTCTTGCTTCAATTTCTTTGAAATTTCACGTTCTGATGAGTCGATTTTTTTTTTTGAAAATTTTTAATTGTTTCAGTCAGAAAGATCTTCTTGCTGAACTTGAACATTCAGTACAATGTTCAATTTATCAAAGGCTCAAGTTTCTGAAGCCTAGGCTTCGCTTTGACCAATCCGATGGGGCCTTTTCGAATCTTCAAGTTCCTGTTCTTGCCAGCATCTCCATATTCGCATCGAAGCGATTCTCATGCACTGGAATTCGGAACTTGAATCTTTAGAATTTTTTCAATTCTTCTTTGAAATCTGTCTAGAGAAGCTCTTTAGTGATTGCTTTCAAACTTCCTTGTGAAATGAGCAATTGTTTAAATTTTGGCTTTTTTTTTTAATCCGATTTGACCAACCTGAATCGTTGCTCCGTCTATCCGTCTTGCACTGTTCGATGTGGTTGCACGAACGATGTAACTGCAAGAATTAATTTGACGAAATTTTTGTATTCCCTTCTAAATCCAAAGGAAGCGGAGCAGAACTCCAACCGACTGCACTTCTGTTCTGTTGCATCCGACTAGTGCAAAGTGCAGAAGGAAAAGATAACTATTGATTTTTTGAGACAGGAATCTACGAAAAACTTGAAGCTCACCTGACAGTGTTCAAGTCTTTCTGCGCCCGACTAGTGACTGCGTGGTGCATCCTGGTGCACTGAGTGGGGGAGGCAAAGAAATTGATATTTTTTGGGAGAATCTTCAAACCCAACCAACTCTCCTGACTGGCGTTTTGACACTGAACGGCCTGGAAAACGCGGCACTCACGAGACTGGGTTGACCTGGGCGGTGCTAAACCCGAGAGCCAAAAAAACTGACTACATACGGACTCGAAACGACAGGACCCCTCCCGCCACGCGGTAGGAGGATCTTCAAGACTACAGACGTCTTGATCGGGAGCAAAATTCGAAACTTGGAAGTTTTTCTCGAATCTTGGAGGAATCGTTGAGATTCGCGAACGGCAAACCGCGTGCCGAATGCCCCCGGCAGGTTGCAGGTGGCTGAGCACGTTGCCCCTGGCTTCAGAACCCTGGGGGGACTGACTGAAAAAACTCAGCGAACTGGCAGAAGCCAAGTTCGCAGAGGATGAAGGACCGACCGCGCGCCAAGCGCTCCGAAAACAAAATTGAAGTGTTTTCAAATTTTCGCCCACTTGCAAATTGTCTTTTCATTGCAATTGGCGCGAACTTTGAAAGGCTCACTTTGTCTTGCAAAGTGGCGTTCAAATGGAGTATCGACCGATTACCGGATCCAATAAAGCACATTATGGTATTTTATCAAGTGTAGTATAAAGACGTTGTTTTCCATTGTTAAAGCAAATGGTATTGTGATCAGGGATGTACGAACCCGAATCCGGACATCCCTGGTTGAATTTGAATGTCACTCTTTGCATTTCCTCTCATTCCCCAGTTTGTCATACCGAATGCAGTGCCCTCCGCACTCCATAGCAGCAGTCCTACTGCTCTATCTGTTGTTCATCTCCATCCCGCCTGCGCCCTCCTTCCACCTGTCAGGAATTGGCTCTTCCACCCATCAGAAACTCCAGAGTAATGCAGCTTTCTTTGTACGGTTGTTCGGAGACAATCTCGCTCGGAATGGCTACTTCTTCACTGCGACTGATCACTGCGAGGTTTGCCGTCATCCTCATTTACTAGAGCACCTTTTCATTCATGTGTTCTTCACTAGTTGTAATGCGATTTTACGAAATTGCTCTCTTCATTGGTGAAGGAATGCCGTAGATTTGAGAAATGAAGATGTGCAATGCATAAGCAGAAGAGTTCTTCATGTCCAAAAAATGATTACACAAAAATTTACATGTAAAGTGAATGTGGATTGCAGGACTGGAATGTGGATGCAGAAAAGGCGAAGGCTCGAGTCGATGGGGAGGTCGATGATGTCACTGACAAATCAGTTTTGAATCTACTAATTTACATCGGTTTCGAAAGAAGCAAACTAGTTCTAAATAGCAAAAAGCTGTTGCTGTGAATCCCGGTAAAACCCGGTGAAGATAAATTCCGGTGGTTTTTGAATTATGATGAAAAGCTAATACTATTTTCCCTCTACTCTCACTTCCTCCTTGCAATTTTCACTTTAATTTATCGGTATTCAGAATCAGCCAACAAAACACCTCGTTTATTCTTCATCTCCTGAAATGCTCAAAGAAGAACCCTTTCCAGATCGATCCGTCTCAAATTCAGCTCTGGTCTTCTGTTCACTTCAGAAAATCGCAAGTATCGTTTGTGTCACAACACTACCAAAGGACAGAACATTTCTTATTATCAGGTTTGGCTTTTTTAATCATTTTATCATCAACTTTTATCCCTACAGAACTTCGCAGTGGAATATGAAGAGGTGGTTCTACAGTACTGGTACATTACGATCATCATTCTCTGCATGGTAAGTAGAATTTAGAAGCTTGTTGATGAAAAAATAGTAATCACCCTGCAGATAGGAGCGGGATTCTGTGCAGGTGCAGTTCTGGCCTTCCTCAGTGTTTCCATCAACGACCTCATGCTAATCATCGAGAATGGAAAAGAACCAATGAAGGTAAAACTTGAATTTTTGGCTAATGATCGAAGCTGCATTTTTCATGGAAACGAATTCAGTTTTCAATTTGTTTCTAATTGAGCTGATGAATTTGTAACTTATCGAAGAGTTGAAAGTAGGAAGAAAACTTTTCATTCAACTCAAGTTAATACGCTATTTTCGATTGTAGTAATTCACGTTCTAATTTTCAACAGAAAAATCCAACTATGAATGCACAATGATTAATTTTCAGAAGTGCGCAAAGAATATTCGTTGGCACCGTTTGAACACGAATTGGCTGATCTGCTCTTTGTCACTGTTCGCTACAATTTGCAATGTCGGCTGCACAATGTCTTTTGACAAATTCCTCGAACCGGTTATGTACTCAGTCTCGAATGGCAATTACTTTGTTGGAATGTCGAAATGCATTCGACTAAATAGTTCGAGGAAGGCATTATAGTAATGATCCAAGGCGCTTTTACAAAATGCTATAACTCAGTTTAGATCTAACAAAATACCTTCCAACATTTAATGGAATGAATCCCAACATGCTGACAAATAGAAATACCCCATTTGAAATTCGTTCGAATGATTATTACGAGTTTCAGTTGAAGTGGCACTGGCTGGTTGTTGCCTTAATTCCGGCGGCCACTATGGCTCTCTTCTGTGAAGTTTTACCTCAGGTAAGCTTATTGAAATTTTCCGTCTAAATAGCCTTTTACGTAATCAGAACTTGAATTGTTTTATGTTTGTTTTTTCATGTTTTCCAGCAATTCACACTTGGTAAATTTTTCAATCACCTCAGTTTGCCCTATCCTTTGTGCCTATTCAAAGGGACACCTTCTCAATTAGTGCCTTGTCTTCTTCACTTTGCAGGCCTTCTTCCGTCGCAATCCTCTGTGTGTGACCTCCCGCACCCGCTACATCACAGCCTTCATCTTCATTCTCGTGTTCCCACTCGCCTGGCCGCTCTCCAAGTGCTTCAACTTCTTTGTTGGCAAGGATGTGAGTCGGAATTTTGGCAATACGCGAAGAATATTCGATACAGAAGAATGAGCAGGATTTTCATCATGCTTATTTTCATTCTTCTCCATTGAAGACCAAAACTAATTAAACCTTGCATCATTGCATAGGTTTCATTTTTCAAGCTATAGTTCTCGATAAAAATACAGATGCATAGGGAACTTTATTTGGACAGTCTGGAAACTTCAAACCTAACCTCTACGAAAAATAGTTTGAAAGAACAAGTTCTACCATTTCTTACCTTATTTCGCGAGAATTTCGGGTTTTAGACTTGCAAATATCCTTCATCTATTGATCTGCTGATTCAGGTTCGTCAATTGATCACAGACGAGGAATTGGATGCCCTCATCAAAGAGCATTCCAAGCAGATGAACGATACTGAGGGAAGTGGGGAAGAGAGGCGATTCTCTGGGAGAATGAGAATATGTTGCAGAAATCCTGGTTCGAACGATGAAGTTTCGCAAAAAGCACGTGAGTCAGATGATGACTCCCATCGAATCTGTCTTCCTGCTCAGCAGCGAGGATAGACTCGACAGAAAGGTAGAAGGAATAGCGTTTGTTCGTTCGTCTGAAAATGAAATATCGAAAATGCCTTTGGATATGATTTGGTAGAGGAGATTGATTCAAAGTTATTGATGTAAAAAAGGTTCCCGAATGATAATCTTGCGGAACTGATTCATTCTTCTCAATTTCGTCACTGATTGTTTCTAAGACATTCGAATTTTTAACCAGCCTGGAAAGCAAATAATTACAGACTCTGCTGCTGATTGTGGAGAAGGGATATACGAGAATTCCGATCTACGAGAAGAAGAACAGGAGGAAGATCTTTTACATTCTCAACATTAAGGTAACTATTATGAAGTTCAGCCAATTTTTTACCATTTTTCTTCATACAAAATTTGAATGTAAAAATGTCTGTTAGGAATAATTGATTGGAGTACGATCTTTCACCGAATAACACAATTGCAGGATTTGATTTCTCTTGATCTGCATAACGAGCCGAAAGTGAAACACGTAATTGCACATTTGAGAGTGAGTTTGAATGGCTGCCAATATGTGAATGGTTCAAAGAATTCAGAAGATTCACGACACTCCGATGCGATTTGTAGTGGACGATATGGAGGCTCAGCAACTGCTCGAAGAAATGAAGAAGGGGGACGAACATATGTGCTGTGTTTGCAAATACACTCTTTGCGGGTAAGGCATTTGAAAATGACTATTTCCTGCAATGAGGATTCAGAAACTTCTCCTTCTCGAAATCAGGGATGCACGAACTTCGACTTCGAGATTTTTAAGATAAAATTTCGATTTCGAAAATTTTCTAGTTGAAATTTCGTGCATCCCTGCTTGAGATGTCAAAAATAATTTGTTTAGACTTTATGTATATGGTATTTTCTAATGAATAAGATAGTCTTGTAGATATCAACTGATCGGCCTGATCACGATCGAGGACATTCTGGAAGAGCTCTTTGGAGAGATTGAGGTAGAAATGATGCAACTCGACCGACTGAACGAGTTTGGGTGTTAAGGATGAAGCAGACAAGTCGTGGGCAAATCGCCGTGCAGGGCTGCTCAAGGACCAGATGGTCATCGACTGGTTCAAGGAGGAGAGGACAGCCAAAATTGGACTCTCTGTTGGACAGCAACTCGCCATTTTTCAGGTTAGAAATTAAAAAAAAAACATTTTTGAACAAATGTTTACAACCGACACGAATAATTCATAACTTGGCTGATGATCGAAAACAGCTCCCTATTTTGCAAATCTAATATAAATATTTCGTTTTCATTCCACTAACTTGTTCTTCACATTTTGGATGGCAAAAACAGCTAGTTCGCTGCGAAGATTTAAACAATCTCAATAATGCTGATTATTTGTCAATTTTCTAAACCACGCATCTTGTATTTCAGCAGCTGAACAATCACTGCTCCCGTCTCGCAAAAATCGGCTTCGATATATTCCGATTGAGGGACTTGCTGTCTCAAAAGAGGGTCCACAAATTCGCCCCTGGCACGCAGCTCGACAGGAAATGGTGAGAAAATTTCATTCATTATCAGATTATTGTATTTTTTCTGAAAGAAAAAGATCCCCTTGGAGAGGCCACTTATTTCTCGCGTTTTCTAACCCCAAAAATGAATATCAATAACGAAACGAAGGATCAGAGACAAGAAGGCCTTCAAAGCAATAATTGTGAAAGATAGTGAATAGTTTCCTTTCAGCTTCCACATAATGTATGCAGGAACAATCGAAGAGCGATTTGGTGAGAGCGAGACTCGCGTTTATGTGCTGAAGCCGTCGGATTTGATGAAGGAATCGAGTGAAGGCGCTCTGCTGGTCGGGGAACAGGTCATCGATCAGGTCTACTATGTAAGTCAATTTACGACTTCTGATCTAATACAATCTAGTGGCAGTGTACGAAAGTTTGAAAGATTCACGATTGTTGAAATGATCATACTGAGCTTTCTAGTGGACCATTTTCTCTTAACTTGTAGATATTGTCGAGTAATAATGGTTCTAAAACTATCGTCTCGGTTAATTCACGAAAAATTTAGAAATCAACCATTTCAAAATGTATGCATTGTTCCAAACTTTTGTGGGCCACTGTATGATGAGAATATTTCTTGAAAATTAGTTTTTTCTGGTCGTCATATGATATCAGGGATGAACAAATCTCGGTTTAAAAAATTCACATTATAAACGAATTCAAAACATCTTTCTAGATTCCTTATTTTAAAGCAAAAGTTCTCGAACACTTCAGAGAGGAAGCATTTCCTTGATATGTATTTTCTCGTCTCTAACATGATGCATTCGTAGAAACAAAACGAAAACAATACAAAATAGGCTAAATATTTAACTAAATCATCTGTACTTCATGCCTTCTTCAGGAGATAGTGCCCAATTTCTACACGGACGCTATGACTGATTCCTCGCCTACTAATGTCATTTATCGAGTCATCAAAGAGGCTGTCGGATTCATGGTAAAGCGATATTTATGGCTATTTAAGATGAATTATTTTAGGTGACAAAGGATCAGTTGCTGCAAATCATGCTGACCAGTGTAGTGGAAGATGATGTAGGGAAAAGGAGAGAAGAGGATGGAACGATGAATGAATAAGAATGTAATGTTCAGGACAAAAGCATGCAGGAAGGGGAGGAGAATGCAAAGCAGAGAAGAATTCACTCGAAGAAGTCGATGAGTAGGACGAAGGACGATTCGACTGTGGAAGAGACGCAGAGATCGGAAAAGACGAGGAGAGCTGAAGGGGAGAGAGGAGGGCAGAGATGACAAGGAAGAGATATCGCTCGAGAAGACACAGGGTGAGCAGAATTGGATTTTTTATGAATAATAAAATCCATGTTTTACCTTTCTTTCATTAAAATTAGATAATAACGTCCAAAATCTGAAATTTTTTGATTATCAGAACTATGATATGAAAAATAACCTCGACTTGTATTTTTAAACATTTTGACACCCGACCCGCACTCTAACCGCAGGTGCGCGTTTTATTTAAATTTGGATCTAGGATTAGAGACCGCCAGCCATTTTGCCAAATTCATTCTGGTACCATGTTTTCTACATTTTTCAGGGTCTGAGGTGCCCCTCTAAACATCCCCACCGAAAAAACCGCGAAAAAATACGTTACTGATTAAAAAATTGATAAAATTTAACGCGAAAAAACGGAAAAATCGCTCCTTTTCGTGGACAAGGGAAAGGGGCGTGGTTTATCTGCAAAAGACACTATGCCGCTCGCTTCCCCCTTTCTTTCTCTGCCTTTAGGGATCTTTTTCTCTGCACTCTCTTTCATTTCAGCATTGGCTTCTTTTATATTTTCGTGAATTATCAGGATCTCAGTTGCTCTACGCAGGATTTTTCTGATTTTTTCACCGAAGACGGACAATTGACCAACTAATCAAAATATCAAATAAAAACATATGTGCCTTTCAAAATATGCCTACAGTGGTCAAATTTAGTAAAGACAAAAAAATGCTCATTTTGAAATTAATTTTAAAAATATTTTTTGATAAAATTTCGATTTTCTCTTTTGAATAGCATAATTAGGGAGTATCAAATTTTATTTTAGTCAAGTTTCCAGATGATTTCAACGATCCTCTGTCGAGATACAGTACTGCAAAGGCGAGCATCTATTATTGCCTCGAAAAAATTTGCTCTACGCAGGATTTTTCTAATTTTTAAATATGTTGTACATTTCAACTAGATGTACCGATTCATCAAAAAAAATTAAATGTGCCTTTTTTATAACTCGAAATATTAGCATTGCTATAATTTGACGCGCAATTGCGGACTTTTTTCGCACCCCGATCAATAAATCGATATCACCACGTGAAAGAGCGGTATCGAATTGTATAGTAGGTACCGATAAATTATTAAAAACAAAAATAAAACAAAAAAAATCGGCGATAATCGAAAGGGCTATCAACTATGGACACTTTTGAATCAAGTGAAAGGGGCGGGGCTTGGCGGTCCCTATCTAGGATCTACAAAATGATCACCTACTTATTTTCCATTGCAGATGAGAGCACAGACGAAACGAACAGTCAAAAAATGATCAAGTCCGCCCACCTTTAATCTGCCCCTACAACACTAAAAATCCAGTTCTACTCTAGGATAAACTTGGATTCTTCATTATTAAAATCGAGTAATCGCTTGTACAGTCGTCCAATCCCTAATTAGGTAGGGCCTAATGCGCTTATGCACTTGTTAATTTTTCATTCATTTCTGCGTTAACGTCGTTATTTATTATTGTGTCAATTATACTTGCTGTGAGGTAGGACGATTGATTGGAGCATCCTATTGGCGATATTGAGAAAGATCTTCAAATATGGAATGGATTCAACCAACTTTGAGAAACAACAAACTTCACAAGATCTTGCATGTCAAAAATATTTATTGATCAACCAACCGAGGTTTCAAAATACAGGAATAGCGTGAGATTGGTCCTAACGAGGACCTTTGGGATGAATTGGATTGGACAAGTCTATCTGTCTGCAGAAGTGGCGAGCTCTACTTGCTGCTGGTGTACTTGGTGATGGCCTTGGTCCCCTCGGACACGGCGTGCTTCGACAGCTCGCCGGGCAGAATGAGACGAACTGCAGTCTGAAAACGGATTAGATAAGGGTAGTTCTGATAGATTTTTCGAATAGTCCAAATTTTGCTATATCACATTTTGTTATATAGCTAGATAGGATTTGATTGGCCATATGTTGCTCCAAAATGATCATTTCATTGAGCAGTGTTCGAGTATTTGACAATAGTCATACCTAACCTAACCTAGTTACATCGAGTAAGTTATTAAAAAAACCATTTTGAAGAATTTCTCATCATTTTGACAGCTTATTTCAATATTTTGCACGTGCACCGAAAGATGCGTGAATCATTCATTCCCAAGTTGATTAGACTTGCCTGGATTTCCCTGGACGAGACGGTGGACCGCTTGCTGTAGTGAGCGAGTCGAGAGGCTTCCGAAGCGATGCGCTCGAAGACGTCGTTCACGAAGGAGTTCATGATGGACATCGCCTTGCCAGAGATGCCCGTGTCGGGGTGGACCTGCAATAAACAAATAAAAGTAAGCAGATTTGTCACGATCCGTTTTAGGAAATTTTACAAGGGAATTTAATCTTTCTAGTTCGTTTCAAATTCAATGATTTTTTCTGCTCTATCCAAATTCCGAGTCGCTATTCGCCCCCAAACTTTCTTGACAATTATGGTAACCAAATGAGTTTAAACCTGTTTGAGAACGCGGTAGACGTAGACGGAGTAGGATTCCTTCCTGGAGTGCTTGCGCTTCTTCTTGTCGCCGGCCCTCATCATCTGACTCTCCGACTTCTTGATCTCCTTCTTCGACGCAGAATCGCCTGTGCCAGCCATCTTGGGACGAACCATTGCAACAGAACAGCAAAAGTTGAACGAAGCGGGAACACAGGAAATTGCAGAAAAATGCAGTGATTGAATGAGAAATGGCAGTGATTATGAATAACGAAATGAGTGGGCGTGGTCTGGAGGGAGTATAAAAGGCGGGCGAAAAACGAGTGGTTTCATCATTTCTCAGTTTTCTGCTAGTTCGTTCAGTTTTCTGTGTTCCTGCTCCAGCCTCCACATCTTCAGCCAACAGCAATGTCTGGACGCAGTAAGTCTATCAAATTCCGTCTTCTAGATCTTTCAACAGTTCACCATGGCTACAATTTGTAAAGATTAATCATTTTTTCTTTTCCCTGCTACCTTTAGCCTAAATTTTGGTGAATTTTACGAATGAACGTGGTTATCTGATGAAAATACAGTAAAACCCTTGGTAATTCCATCAAATCATCTCTCAATTTCAGCTGGCAAGAGCGGCAAGGTTCGTTCGAAGGGCAAGTCGCGTTCGTCGCGCGCCGGTCTGCAGTTCCCCGTCGGCAGGATCCACCGCCAACTCAGAAAGGGCAACTACGCGCAGAGAGTCGGTGGCGGCACTGCGGTGAGATTTGAATTCTTCTCATCAGCAGTTCAAGAATTGGCAAAAAATTCCGAATTCATCTTTCCTCGTGCAGGTCTACCTGGCAGCGGCCCTGGAGTACCTCGCGGCGGAAGTGCTCGAGTTGGCCGGCAACGCGGCTCGCGACAACAAGAAGACTCGCATCAATCCGCGTCACCTGCAGCTCGCCATTCGCAACGACGAGGAGCTCAACAAGCTGCTCAGCGGAGTCACGCTTTCTGAGGGTCAGTTTTGAGATTCACAGTAATCCGGCTTCGACTTCTCCAAACTAGACTCTCAGAGAAAAAGACATGCTCTTTCCTCTCGATATGACACTGGACTGTTTGGAGAAGTCGGATCCCGGCTATTTGAAAACCTAGAAATCATACAGGGTTACAGTATTAAAGGCTGAACTGTTCTAATTGTCAGTTCATTCTTGAAAGATCCAATTTCAGGAGGCGTCCTGCCGAACATCCACGCTGTGCTTCTGCCCAAGAAGACGGGCAAGCACGATAAGACGGCAGTGGCCGAGGAATGAGCGCTGAGGACTGAGGCGGGCAGTTCAACTTCCTTTCCTTCACTCCTTCAACTCCAGATCTATCCCAACGGTCCTCATTAGGACCAACATTTCTGTAAATTCAACCTCAATCTCAATTATTTTGTTGGGTATTCAATTACAGTACTTGTTATTGTTCTTGATTCAATAAATTTTTCTGGAAAATTGATGTTCCAAGCTTTCTTGCATGAATCTTTACTGAATACTTGGAAGATTGTCAAACAACTGACATAAGACGACAGTCTTGTAAAGTTGATGTCTAGATCATTTCTATAAACAATTCTTGAGCGACCTCGAATATGAACATGTTCTTCCAAATAAGTATTTATTTGATCAATTTGCAAAGAACAATAAAATAAGAATAAATCGTGGTACAGAACAGAATGAAGATGATGGTCCTGAAGAGGACCGTTGGGATGAGTTTGGTTGTGTAGTCGAGTCAGCGTGGCAACCTAGTTGCGTTCGCCTCTGATCCTTCTGGCGAGCTGGATGTCCTTGGGCATGATGGTGACTCGCTTGGCGTGGATGGCGCACAGGTTGGTGTCCTCGAACAGGCCGACCAGATAGGCTTCAGCGGCCTCCTGCAGGGCGAGTACTGCCGATGACTGGAAGCGGAGATCCGTCTTGAAGTCCTGCGCGATTTCACGGACCAGGCGCTGAAATTTAGTTAGAAGAGAACTTTTGAATTTCGTTTTACCTGGAAGGGCAGCTTTCTGAGCAGGAGTTCAGTGGACTTCTGGTAGCGGCGGATCTCGCGCAGAGCCACGGTGCCGGGACGGTAGCGGTGGGGCTTCTTGACTCCGCCAGTGGCCGGAGCGGACTTGCGGGCTGCCTGAAATCTTACGAAATTATTCTATTGGCCTAAAATCCTCTTGCAATTCCTTCGAAACGCACCTTGGTGGCGAGCTGCTTGCGAGGAGCCTTGCCTCCAGTCGATTTGCGAGCCGTCTGCTTGGTGCGGGCCATCACGGAAACGGAGTTGAGCGCAGAAGGATGAAACGAAGAACTGACGGAATTCGCCGACACTCGCGAAATGAGATGAAGAATGGCGGGAACAGACCGCCTTTATACCGTCTTGGAATGGGCGGGCTTGTTTCACTGACCACTTGCTCTTTTCTGACCCCGCCCACTCGAAAACCGTATAAAAGGCAGTCAGCTTCCTCCGTTCTTCATCTCGTTTCTCGAGTGTCAGCGAATTTTCGCCACTTCTGCGTTCAACTTCACGTTCGTCTTCAATTGACTAATCGACAATGTCCGGCCGCGGCAAAGGAGGAAAGGGACTCGGCAAGGGAGGAGCCAAGCGCCATCGCAAAGTGCTCAGAGACAACATCCAGGGAATCACCAAGGCGAGTCGAAAGAATGCAGGAAATTTTAGGATTTGGCCTAATTGCTTGGTTTTCAGCCTGCCATCCGTCGTCTGGCTCGTCGCGGCGGCGTCAAGCGCATCTCTGGACTCATCTACGAGGAGACTCGTGGCGTGCTCAAGGTTGGCTCAAAAATGGTAATTCTCGGTCAAATTCAACAAGTTGCAGATGTTCCTGGAGAACGTGATTCGTGACGCAGTGACGTACTGCGAGCACGCGAAGCGCAAGACGGTCACTGCGATGGACGTGGTCTACGCCCTCAAGCGCCAGGGACGCACTCTGTACGGATTCGGCGGATAAGTCGATTAGCTGAAGAGAAGAGAAGCACTCCAGAAATCTAACCCAACGGTCCTCTTCAGGACCACATCTCACCATATCACTGTCAAATTCTATCTACTTTTTCCATTTATTTTTCTTCAATAAATGCTATTTTGGAAGACTTCTTGTTTGAAATGAAGATGTCTCGTCTCATCGAGATTCAATACCGCAACCACTTGCTTGATTTGTTTCCTTGAAATAGTTTCTTTTTGAGTTCTCAAGATCGCGTCATTTTTTCTCACTTTTCACAATCAACAGCTCTGGTTCAAAGTGCTGAAAGTGGTTTTGATTTTCACGACCATTTCCCTCTTCTTGACCAAATTCTTGATAGTTGTCTGTTTCTTCCATGATCTGAATCGACCCCAAATTGTAGCAATTCTCCCATTCCTGAATTGGATTCCTCTCGAAGTTCCCCCAAGAATTAATTCCCGTCGTGATGATTTTCTCGTTTTATCGCATTTTCAAGGAATTAGAATTTTTTCAGTGATTTCACCCCAGCATCCAGTTGAAATGGATCAGTTCGTGCCCCCTTCATCTGAGTTCACAGTACCTGTCTCCCATCCCTCCCTGTCCCACTCGCACTCCACCCAGTCACTCCATTCCATTGCCTCGGATCTGTTTGCATCTGGCGGCCCTCCGTCCACTCGCTCGCAGTCGAATGCAGCTGCTGCTGTTGGCTGGGAGAGTTACGTGGCAGAGTTGGGCAAGGACAAGTAGGTTTTCTCCAAATTGAAAAAGAAGTAACCCCGAAGAATTCCTGTAAATTTCATGGGGCTGAAAGTGAAGATTTTTAGACGATTTTATGGCATTTCCATGTCAGATCTTCTTCTTTCCTTACAGAGTCACTCAACTGTCTTCAAATGCCCGTCCAGCAGTTCCAATCTCCGTGAAGCCGAAGACGAAGGAGCCCGAGGAGTTCACAGACAACCGCATCTACGTGTCCAACATCCCTTTCTCCTTCAGGGAAATCGACCTGGCCAACATGTTCACTCCGTAAGTTGGAACGATGAAAGAGGAATTGGTTGAGAGATATGAATAATTCACTTCAAACACAATTTCTTATGATTTGATTGCAGATACGGACGTGTGGTGAACGTGGAGATCGTGATGAATGAACGCGGTTCGAAGGGATTCGGCTTCGTGACTCTGGACAATCGGGAGGGCTGCGAACGGGCCAGGAGGGAGTTGCATGGCTGCCACGTGCAGGGCAGGATCATTGAGGTGAGGATGCAAGAAGAAAATTAAATGCAGTTTACAACTAATAACATTTGAAAACGCCAATATGGATCGAGAGGTTTTTGAATGGTCATGGTCTCGAAATGCGATACGATGCTCTTCATTCTAAGAGTGATGAGCCCACTATGCCCTTGTTCTGTTTCTATTCATACCACTTTCATTTGCAAATACTGGTTCTTTTTCAAATGTGTACCCATGTCTTATTCAAGAAGTCTGAGCTGATTAACTTCTATTCTGCAGTCCCGTTTTCTATAATATATTTCAGGTTCGGAAGGCGACTCCATCACGCCGCAAAGGCGTTCCCCCTCAGCACTGGCTCTCGGCAGTCCCCAATGAGGGCAAATTCATCTCTCAGCCATTCTTGGACAGGCATGTTTCTGCCTTTCTTTATATCAACGATCTTCCAATATGAATATCTGAATTTTTCCTAATCATCTTTTTCTGCGTGTTCATTCATCTTTGAATTCGGAGTGACTTTAGAAGGAAATGAAAGTTACAATTTCGAAAATCTAATGCGACTTGTTAATTTGCAGATCCAAATCGACCGACCTGCCGGACGTGACTTGGCTGCAGCGGGTCATCTCTCGCGAAGTGGAGCGACAGGCCCAGGAGCAGCAGCGCAGAGCCTACGACCACGTTGTCACACAACTCATGGCCGGACTCGTTCGCACTGGGCAAATCCAAGGGGAAATTCATGGAATGCAGCACAGCGACTTGCACAGTCTGCAGCTGCCTTACACAGGTAGTTGAAGGGAATTTAGTTCGTGAGAATATTGAATGGAAAGAGCTCTAAAGTCATGAAGGCAATCGGAAGAGCATGACGCGTTGGCACTATTCTGGATAGATGGGGAAGTGTCCTTGGTTCTTGTGCATTGAATATCGCGCCGTAATATTCAAGTTCCTAGTTCTGAGCATTTCAAATTCCAAATATTTCAAAATCAACTATCTTTTCGATTAAATGATATGATTCCTCTCATTTGCAGGCCTGACTCCCTCGTCCCCTCTGCGTCGCTCGCCGCCCCGTACAGCGCCCTGCTCTCCCTTCATCCGCTCGGACTACGTCTCCTCGTCCCCTGTCCACCCTGTTCACTCGGCTGCAGTCAGCCATTCTGCCTCTGCCTTCATGTTCCCTCCCCCTTCCCTGTCTGCCCATTCTCAGCAGCCTTGGATGAACCCCGTTCCTCTCCACTCGACTTCTGTCTCCAATCCCTGGCCACAGCCTATGGAATCTGCTCGTTCTGGTCAGTCATTCCTCTTCTCTTCTAGTTCATTCCCCTCCTTCGTTCAGGTCTGTCCCGCAGTCACTCTACGCGTCTGCCCGCCGACCTGCCTGCTCTATCCTCAGGCAGCCAGCTCCCAGCCAACATCTACGGCAGCATGGGCATTCAGATGGATCGCATGCAGGTTAGCTTTATGAATCTAGGAAAAGATAAGACATGGAATGAATGAAGTATAGCAGAAATGTGAATAGCGCAAGAAGAAAACATTCGTGACGAATTGACGAGTTGCGTGGCACATATTGATAAACGCTTCCAGATTTCGCTCAAACTTTCTTCTTATTCTCGCTATCGATATCAGCTCAACTCATCTCTTCTTTTCAGCCTTCCAACTCGAGCAGCACGCCGTCCATCTTCTCGAACCTGCAGCTGCCCCTGTCCTTCGCCCCATCTCTCGCCACTCCCTCTGCTTCGGGCTCTGAGTCCACTTGCTTCGACTCCAATGGCCTGGACTCCACTCTGCAGCCTCTTCCCTTCTCCCCTTCCCGCTTCCATTCCTCTTCTGATGCCTTCCTTTCCTCTGCATCTCAGTTCGGCCCGATCGGTACGAGGCCTCCCTCTGCCAAGTCCTCTGCATCCACGGACGAGGGAATCCACATGGGGAATGGCGATGGAAACACCACCATGGAGAATGGAAGTGAGTTGTTGTTTTTACAAAAATTGTTGATGATAAAGATCAGATTGTCATTTTTCCGATTTTATACTGGAATCTTTCTAGAATGTTCTCACGTCTAACGAAACCACTTTGTTAAATATGCAACTCTTGCAGAATCGTCCCGAGCCGAGTCGACTCTGTCTGCAGCCGCCGAAGCGACAATTTCGTCCGTGGAGAAGACTGAACAAGGCGAGGAGACATTCGTCATGCAGAACGTGTTGGATGCACTGCCTGAAATTAATGGACAGATGCGGGAGGAGACTCACACTGGCGGACAGGAATAAGTCCGATATTTTGCATTCTTCTTGTAAACTAAGTTATTTTTTGTGCTAGTGAAATTCACTCTTTTCTCTTACTTTACTCCAAACTCTTTCAATTAACCTAACCTTAACCGACTTTCATAGTCGACTTTTATCAGAACTCTTAAGTTGTCATGTTTAACCCTTGTTGTTTATTAGGAGAGGGTAAGAGTCATCAGACTCGAATCTTGTAGTCTCAATTTTGCATTTTCACTCTTTTTTGTTCCATTTTAATTTTCACGTAGTTCTTCACTTATTTGGTATTGATTGTCTACTCTCTGCCTTCTCAAATGCTCCATGCATTTTCTGTCAAATCTAACCCCTATTTCGTTTGTTTTACCTGCTGCTTTATTATTTTAGTCTTGGTGCCTTGTGACTTATATTCATTTGCTGATTTGGGAAAGAAACGGATTGATGGTATTGACTTGTCTTAGTCTCTTCGTCTTTGATATGATTTAGGTATCGAATAAAGTATTTCGAAACTAAATCATGTACAAAAGTAACTTTTCAATCAGTTCATGGCTGACTGGTTTCGATATATCTTACATTTGGATAAATCCAGGATCTTTTCGCCTGTCAAAGGACCCCCGTCTATAATTCCATCAAAATGATTCCTAACTTCTAACGATAAGAGATTCTGAATATTCTCTTTGAAGAATCCGAATTCAACCAACTGATATTAGTGAGTCAGAAGTCCCGGATAAACATCGATTGGAAGAGGAGAACACGGAGGGCTGTGCCTGGTCACCGATTCGTGACGACTCCATTCAGCTACAGTACAGATCGGCAAATTCATGCAGTTCAGTTGATTTATTATTATTATAATGTGCATATTTTCATCATTTCCGAAGATTATTCTTATAGTTTTGTCTAGCAGAGAATTTAAAATTCGGTTCTGCAAAAATCCGAACGTTTGAAACGATCATATCGATGCTATTTTTTCGAATAAAAAGGAAATACTTGGAAGAAAAAATTCTGTTAACACTCTGCACAGTATCACGGGTCAGCTCTACGATAAATTGGCAAGTCTTATTTTGATATCGTTAACGACTTTTGCTATTCGAACGTTCCTTTGGAGATTTAGGTAATTCTTGGATGAGTTTACATGCGATTTTTCTTTCTTTCATTTTGGTATATGCCAAAAATCAAAGTATTTTTACTGAAGTTTTTAATTCATTTTCAAATTATACCTGCAATTTTATCTACTGCATTGAGATTAATGCTGATTTAACATTTGAATAGTGTGGAATTGCATAATGCGAGCAGATTGAGTACGTGAGTGACATGTCCTTGAGGATGCGAATGGTTTTCGAGTCCGATTCAGCACAACAATCCACAACCTTCCTTTCTTGTCCAAAGCAAATTTGCCTGTAAATGGGAGGACGAGTCATGTCTTTCCCTCCTTTCTTCCCATTTCCCGCTCATTCTACCCATTTTCCCTTTGAAAATAGCTTTAGACCTCTTCCAGTTTAGCGCTAATGCCTACTATTATTGAATCTATTATTGTTTTGTCATTATTCTTTATCAGGTCAACCTTTTGTTCAGAGTCAGTCCAAACAGCTCTTTCGAAAAGTATTTTATACAAATTGATTCAGAAATGTTTATTGCACCTATTATCGAGAGACTAATGAAATCACATGCGGGTGGGTGTTTTTTGCAGTCTTAAATCGATTTTCATCGACATTTTTTCTTTCATTTTTAATAGTTTAGAACAGTAACTTGTGAAACTCATATTCCCCCTAATGCAGAACTGGAAAAGGAAGGATTGGATGTGAAACTGCCTAGAGGATGGTATGTACTTTACCATTTTTAGATCTCGTTATTCCTATTTGCTCATTTTCCTACAAATAGATTAATTGTTTCAATTTCATATCCCTGTACTTCAAGGTTTGGAGAGCATCAGCTAAAGTAATGCTGACAATGCAGAACTTCAAATATTCAAATAGTTCGTATAGTAAAAAAACATTCTTCGTTAACTTTCCAGCTAATTAGTGATTTCTATATGAAAATAGTTATTTGCGTGAAATAACATGATTCCTCATCTTTGATTTATATCCATAAAATCAAATAAAATTGGGTTGTGGGAGAAAGTTTGACAATGGAATAATTCTCGAAGCTCAACATACTGTTTGAAGGTATCGAATTGGCATTATGCAAATTCGCCATGACCATGGCTGGCTGAATTTGTACAGGAGAAGAGCTGTAGGAAATGGATATTGGGATTTCTACACGAGTATTCCCGAGAGAAATTGTGCTGGGTATGAACGGGTTTGAAGATAGATTGGCTGTTCAAAAATAATTGCAGAGCATTTGGCATACATGCTGGCGACAATCTGCTCGGCTCAGTGACGATCAAGGACCGAAAATGCTTCGATCGACTGGTCTATCAGATCGAGAAGAAGTCCACCATACAGAAATTCGATGTGTATCAGTGCAGAAGGTGCATTTTCCACAGCTGCTGGTTGGGGAGCAGAATTCTGCCTGTTTCCCGAGAATATCTCACTAATCTGAGGAGCTATTGATAATTCTTTCACCTTTAATTTCATTTGTACAACACTAGTTATTCAATGAAGGTAAATTATGATCATTCTTAACGTCTTTACAGTTCCAATATAAACCCATTTTCGTCTGTGTTTGCTACAAAGACTCGCCGATAGCTTCTCAAATTTCATTCAGCGGTAATCCCATGACTACTTGGGAAACGGTACAGAAATTAAGTCTATTGTCTCGATGAGAGGTATTTGAAGAAAAAACTCATTATTTTTCAAAGTAAAACGCTTGCAAAGTGTGCGCTTGTTAACGACGTTGTTTCGGATGGCTAATAAACACGATATTGTCATCATGTGCATTCGAGTTTTCAGTCCTTCAGCCCGACTGCTCATTATTTTCTCTGTCCCGTCTTGTTTTGCTGTAACTTTATGTTGCCCCGGACAACCACTAACCTCGAATTAAGTTTCTAATTCGAAATCAAATCGGGAACTGAGAAGTTGGCTACAATACTGCTGCAGTGCAGAAAAGCGAGATAAACATCTGCAGAGCTGCCCGCTGCGAGCAGATGCTTCACTAGTTCATTCGCAAATTATATTCTATCGATACTCGTCGGAAGTTCTAACTTTCCCATAACTTGTAGAAGAGCAAAGAGATGAAAAAGGACATCGAGAACGTTCTTCCGAACAACCTCGAACAATTCACTCATCCGGAGAAGGATGGAGCAAGTCTCGAGGATCAGAGGTAATTCAATTGCCGTGTCGTTTCACTTCTCAATAAAATACCTATGTATTTTCATGATTTTTATTTTTGGTTATAGTGTTATAGTGGACCTACCAAACAATCGGTTTACCTTCTTCGATGGTCTGATTGCTTCAGCATCTAAACTTTTCAACTCGGTTCGAAGACGAGTTGACGAAGATAATGTGGTAGGATTCACTCCAGAATACTCGGAAAGAAGTTATGATTTAGAGTGCGAATGATTTGGACATTTTGGTCGCAGAAGAAGGAACGGAGCAGTATTCCTCAAAGAAAGGTTTTTGAAGAATTTTGACAAAATTAAAATACGCAAAGTTTAGGAATATTATCGACTCTTTGTTGTTGCTTTTATTCTGACTGTTGTCTCGAAGATGAAGATGAAGAGATCAAATACACTTGCATGGATCCTGAGGCTGAATTAGTCGAGAAATTCAAGGCCATTGGACTGTTCTAGCTCTAGATCTCGGAAACCAGAAATCAGACAACATTTCGCCAACTTATTTGCCTCTTCAGCCCTCTATTTTCTAATAATTTCCTGTTTTGTTTGCAATCCAAATCCCTATTATTTTTTCACGTATGATTCACCCCATTGTGTGATGCGAGAAATACAAATTTTAGTTCAGAGATTGACAAACTGATGAAAATGACAGCAGGCAGCGAAATTTTCTTTTATTTTGGGATTGATTTTGTATCCCAACTTCCTCGTGATTTGACAATAATTATTGTATTGCAAAAGGATGATTCATAAGCAACGCAGAAAAGTTGTATGCAGTTTCGTTGACAAATCATTTTGCCCATTCTATCTTTTTGCACATCAACTGAGCTCAAAGAATTCCCATCGAAAGTGTGACATGTTTTTCTTTATTTTCAGAAACACAGAAATCAAATCATAACATTTAAATCAATTGATCTAAAATGCCAGAAGAACCTTTGGCAAGTTATTTCACAAAAGCGCAATAATAAGAGAAATTTAATTATGATTTAATGGAATGTCGTCAAATTAAAAGAAAATCTTTACAAAACCGAGAAGTAATTGAAAATATCAACATTTCATTAATTCTATCAGATTTAAACCATTAAATCTCGAAGTTTGCAAGTCATGAAGTTGACAACTCGAATAATACTGCGTGATGGCACGTTATGACAAGACCTTTTTTAGAATACAGTGGCGGACAAAATAATGAATCGCCTCTCATATTTGTGCTGATTTTCAATCAACCGTTCAGCTCGATGCACTTTTCAGATTAAGCTAAAATTTTGCACACTGATAGATATGTACAAGACATGTAAGTTTGTCAAGTTTTAGCTATTCAATAATTGTGTAAAACTGGGCTTCGGGTTGAAAATCGGCACGGATATAAGAGATGACTTAATACTTTTGTCCGCCACTATATGAATATTTTCAAAGCATGAAGAAAAAGGTCACTTCTTCATCTATTGGAAATCGTATCATCATCATCTTCTAAAGGGATTGTGCAATATTTTGCAAGCTGACATAAAGTTATAGCTCCCTTGCTTTCTTTAATTATTTAATTCTTCAACGAGTTATGATCTTCGTTACGTTTCTCTATAAGAGTCTTGCAAGGACAAGATCCCATAACATCATAATTTCAGGTTTCTAAATTTGTTACCAGCAGTATTATTGCTAGAGGGGATAATCGTCAGAAACCCTTGCGACCTACCTCCCGTATATTTTATTGGGCTAACGAAAATAGTTCCTAGGTCTGGTGATGAGCTAATCGTCGTCTTCAGTTGTACTTGCCATCCACTTTAGGGTCTAGGAGTGTAGAGAAAAGTTGATGACGAAGATCAACTTATGACTAATAAGGAGGTTCATAATGTCTGTCGACTGATCTGAATTGCTCAACTTAATGCAAAATATCGTGAATCATCTATTGATTTTCCTTCTTCTCGAAGAGTTTCATACTGCTCTTCTGTCCTAATTTGTCACGCCACAGGCAGCTCAATTTCTTGCCATTCATTCCCCTCTTTCCCCTTCCCTCCCCATACTTACTTGCTCACCACATGCTCATTTCTTCTCTTCAACACTCTTCCTTATCATTTTGATCTTCATTTCAATTTCATTCCATTGACAATTCAGTCCCTCCCCTTTCCTTGCTTTGTCATTTTCTAGACTCTTCTTATCACTTCTTCTATCATTTTATCACCATTTCATCCCAGACCTTCATTCACACTTTGTATTTTCTAGTCGTAATGCATTTTGCCTCTTCTTTTTGTTATTCTCTGCCTCGGGCATTTAAATTTTTCTTTGATGTCTGATAATGAGATCAAAAACCTTGAGATCAAGTTTTCTTCGATGAAACGAAGAATTTTTAGATTTGAGATATCTTGTGCTCATAGTGCTCATAAACAAATTAGCAATTTGAGCAGAATGAATCTAATCGAGCAGAATCATTTTTCTGCGGCATTCATTCGCTTCTGCAGAGTATCAGACCATTGGACAGAGGTTGATTCATCGTTGTTCGACAAACTCCCATAAACTTCTGTGACACTTTTTTTTTTTTCGAAAAAGTGACCAAATGTTTTCGAGAATTTATTCGCTACTTTTATACTTATCTTCATTTCTCAACCACCTGCCTTCTCTTCGTTTTTTTTTTCAAATCGCTTATTATTTTTGTGCTCGTATCTGGAAAATTCTAGAAAAAATGTGGGGGTCTACGGTAGCCTTGATGAGTTGTGTGTTGGTTACAAAGCGTGTTGTGTATGAAATGCCCGGTGATATCACTCTTCCTCTGCTCTGTATCTCTATCATCTAGCTATGTCTTTCTGTCTTGACTTGCAGGGTCTATTGGGCGGTCTCTCCCTCTCTTCCCTATCGATTCCCCTCTCGGTCTCTGCCTCTCTGCCTGCCGCCTCTTCTCCTTCTCCCTCTTCACTCCTCCCCTCGATACCCCTCTTTCAGCCATTTTCCCCATTCCACATTCAGCTTCATCCTTCGGCTTTCCCCCGATCAGTTTCGATTCACTCCCCTTTTCTTTTATTCTTCCTTTGTTTATCTTTACCTATCTGCGTGACGTACTGCTCTATAAATGATCAGTTCATCATTTTATCTCCGCGCCGCTCTTTCCCTCTTCACTCCCCAATCCTAAAATCTAAAAATATCTCTCCTTTAATTCATGCTTTTCCTGTCACATGAGCAACCCTGCCAGGCACTGCGCATTATCCCACTCCCCCTCCCTATTTGTGCATTATTTATTGCGCGTTCTTCCATCCCTGTTCTGCATTGATTTCTTCATCTGTTTATCGTATTTCGCAATGATGTGTGTTTCACGTTACTCACATTACTCAGCTCATTTCAGGCACTCTTTGCCCGAGTGTCCCCTTGGCCATTCACAGCTCTCCACTAGTCGTTTGAATTCCGCGGGAGAGGATTCAAACGGCATCCTACTTGCTGTCCCCAGTCGATAATCGAAGATTCATCTAGAGGACGATCCAGAGGACAACTCACCCAACGGGGGTTTCCTCTTCCTGGTCAGTCATTTCTTCGCAGTTATTAAAGTTCTCGACGTTTTGAATTTTTATTCCTCGAAAAAATCTAATATCTATGCAGGATTTACTCGAGTACTTCTCAACACGATTTTCTCTCATTACCGACTTTTATCTATCTTCAAAGCATGAGGATTGAAAGAAGATGTTGCCACGAGTTTCCTGCAAAATATGAAAAAAAAAGTTCGAGTTTTCTCAAGTCGCAATATTGCGAAAGTTGCATTCAAATTGTCAATTTGTTGTGCTGAAGCGTCTTCGAGCAAAGAAGACAGACAATGGTACTAAAATAGTCATTGTCATCAAGTCTTGTGACATACTCGAAAATAATCAGACGACACGTTCTTCTTCCGGTTTATTGCAGATAAAGAGTCACATGACAAAATCGATTGACTTCATTGATTGGTGATAAGAAATGACGCCGAGGGTTGCATACTTTTTGAAATGGAAAGGCATTAATTGCCTGTGAGTTCTTTCCTCCAAAGAGTTGGTGCACTCTTCTCTAATGTTTGAAGTGAGCACGCGTTCCAAATGCGGGAAAAGATAGAAAGACAGGAGAAATAACAGCATTGGAGAGGAAAAATACAGTTAAAAAAAAAAAACTCGAGAATTGTTGTACTCTCACTCGAGAGGAAATTCCTCAGCGCTAAGATAATTGTGTTCCATGATTTTGAATAATAAGATGTTGTTGCAGGAACTAGAGGAACTCTACGGAATCGTGTTCTGCACGCATTCGGAGCCGCAACTGCCCACAGGCCGAGTCCGTCTGAACAAGAACGAGGAGCCCCCATTCGATCCTGACCCACTAGCTTTGTGCTTCTACTGAGGTGAGAGTTGTTATTTTTGATCAGAATAGTTTTCGAATCTTTCAAAAGCATTTAGAACGATCAATGCCGTGTTTTATCGCAATTAGCTCTTTTCTTATTTATTATTAGCTTCGTCAGACATTTTTTAAATGTTGAGTTCTAGATCTGAGAAATATTTATTCTGAGAAAAGAAATTAATGGTGGAATTTTTCAGTTTCTTCTTCGGTTTCCCACGTAGCTTCACAGCGCGTGTTCGCGAGTTCTCTTCGCGTTCACGCTCTCTTCGAAACCCCAAGGTAAGCGGAAGTTCCAATTTTTCAAAGCAGTAGTTTCTAAGAATTAATGAGAACTGAAATATGGCTTTTTGTAAACTTCATCCCTAATCATTTGTAATTTCATCCATTTGTTAACTTCGTTCGACATTGAAACTAGGGTAGGCTAGGATAGATAGGACCGGATAGTTCGAACATTCAAACACCCTATTCGATGAGATGATAATTTGGAAACAACACAGGGTTTTCTCAACTCTATACCTAACCCTAATACCTTAAACTTTGTTGGTGTAATCACTGATGAAGTTTATAAAAAAAAAACCCTAAAATATTTAATAAAACAATTTATCCATAAATTTTCAGAATAGTCGCGGAACTAGCGCGCGTTAGCTCGCGCGCACCTTCTGCCGCTACTTCGGGTGAGTGGTGAATGCATTCTTTCAGGACTAATGTCTGCGCCTGTTTCAGGCACTCCACCCAAGCACTGCACGTGGCAAACTCGTGAGGAACTAGCCAGTCGACTCAGCGGCGCGAGACACATCCCTCCTTAACTTGGTCAGCAAATTATAACTTATTGAATATTTGTATGGAAACTATTCCTCCAAATATAATCGGAAAATCTCATTTAAAAATTTCAAAGCAACAACGAAGAAATGAAACCTCAAAATCATTCAAGAACAAAAGGAAGCATGAATGTTCGCGGCTGCGTAATCTTTCCTTTCAGAGCGCGGAAAAGAAAAAGTGAGAAAAGGAAAGATATACAGTCGATATTTACTTTAATTTTTATTACAACTCGATTTGTGAGATGATTATGGATTTTCAGCCGAATGATTGAACGTCAACGCCTCCCTTCCTGCACGTATCATTCACTTCACGAAGAAGATGAGCAGTTACGCAGAGACTCGTTTGCAGAGCAACCCATCGCCATTCTCTCTGCCCACAAGGACATTCAGCAGGTCGCTCGACATGTCGCTCAGGGACAGGTATGCAACATTGCAACACTAAGCACTATTCATTGAATTTAATTCAAAATTCTACTTCTCAGACAAATCTTTTGAAGGATCATTTTGTGATTTTTTTGAACGCGATTCAGTTTTTTCTTTATACAAAAAAAAACTCATCACAAATAGATCACTTATCTTCAATAGTAAGGAAGATTAACTGACTTCTAAAGTTTTTTTTTCTCATTTCTAATTCTCTAGCGATATTTCACTACTATACAGACGATTCAATTTTCCGCTTTTATTTCTCAAGGAGCTCATTCTAACATTTGCAGAAATCGAACAGTCCGTTCTTTGTGATGGACGTCGCTGCAGTGCACTCGCAAGTGGATCTGTGGCACGATTGCCTGCCCTCCGTGAAGCTCTGCTACGCACTCAGATGCAATGCAGACCCCGTCCTCGCCAAGCTGCTTGCTGACCAGAACATCGCTTTCGAGGTCGCCAATTCTGCTGAACTCGAATTGGTAGGTTACCCATTCTATCAGTTTTGAAAAGTAGTTAGATGTGAAAGGGAGTAGGTTTTTTTTTATAAGTGAAGAATATTTATCTCATAATTTCGCATGTATTTCCGAGTCCAAAAACTGGAAAATTAGAAAGGGGAAAAACGGCTTTAAGCCAGCCTCTCCTTTTCACGTTCTATTGCTATCTCTTTGACACTCGAAGACATAACCGTGCGCCACTTTACTTCCAGCTAAAGGATCAAGAAATAACTGATTTTGCATTTCTTTCTTTCGAATGATTCAAGACATTCAATTTGATGAATTCAGGCGAAATCGCTCATCCACCCGCAGCAGATCATCTTCAACTGCCAGCTACTGACTCGCAAGGCCATGAAGATGGCCGGAGAGGCGAATGTCGGCACGATTGTCATCGAGAGCGCCAAGCAGCTCGAGGATGCAGTCCAGTTCGCTCCTTATGCTAGGTGGGCAGATTCAATATTACGCACTTCACAATATAAACTATTCAAAGTTCTATGGAGTTAGTTGGAAAGAACGTGCATTATTAGGATTTAATTATCATCCTTACACTTATTGCCATTTTATTCAATTTCTTCAAAATCCCTGATCTAACTTCCATTCCATTTTTCCAGCTCTTATAAACTGATACTTCACGAAGATAGTTAAAGAAAATGAGGACAGAACAGCATACTCGTTCTTCAATATGAAAACGATGTCTATAGAATGATATTATTTGATAGAAATCGTATCGCCATCATATTGTACCGAAAGCGTGCGCCTTTTATGCCTTCTGTACCTAACTTGCTCGTCATGAGAAATACCTTCGTTCAATTTGCAGAATCATCATCGCCCTGTGCCTGGGTCCGCGCTCCACGATGGGTTGCGATATGGCCACTGCAGAGGAGATCCTCGAACGGGCGTCCGATCTGCGAGCCAATGTGACTGGAGTGTGTTTCCATTTGGGAGCAGGTCAGGATGCGTCTGCCTACTACAAGGCCCTGCGGGAAGTGAGACTGCTCTTCGACACGGCTCTGTCGCGATACCGCATCAACTTGCGGTCAATCGGACTGGGCGGGGGATTCCAGGCTGCTGCTGCTGCTGGCATCGAATATGCGAATGAAGACTCGCAATTCCACAAGGTTTGACAATTAAATTCCGAACCTGTCGAACTATATACGATTAACCTAACGAACCGAAATACTAGTGTAGTTTGAGAGAAGAAAGTAATTCATAGGCCTTTCCTCTCAAAGATACATTTCGTTCATGCGATAGACAAGCAAGCAGGTCGACAATTGAAAACTCGCTATAGATCATATTATCTTTCGATCTCAACAATTTTCAGTTGTGCTACGTGATCAACGAGTCCTTGTCCGAGCTCTTCCCCATCAGTCAATTCCCCCAACTGAACGCATTCGCCACTCCTGGCCGATTCCTGGCAGCCCCTGCCTTCTCCCTCTGCACTGCAGTCACTGGCAAGAGGGCTCTCGATGCTAAACTCATCTCCAACGATGGTCAGCTCATTACATTTTAGAGAATAGAAAAGAGTTTCTTTGAAAAACTTTGATAAAATTCTTCTGCGATAACTCATTCTGATCTGTGAGTTTTCAGACTTCGATGAAGGAATCGGCTATGTCTACTCCACAAATGACGGCCTGTACGGCTCGTTCGGCTGCCGTCTGCTCGACTGCCAGCCACAATGCAAACCTCTCTTTGTGAGTCTTCTCTCTACATACTTCACAGAACCCACTTACTGCAAACGCATGAAAATTGAGACGGACGAGAGTGTAAAACTAGCCCCTTTTCAATAAGCAAAAAGCTTTCTCTCGGAAATTGGAACGTTCTATTCCACGAAAACGTCTATCCCATCGAATAAATTAAACATGTTATTCGAGGGAAAGAAATCTCTCAATAGGGAAAATGGGAACGAAAGTCAACTTTCTTGAAAGAAGGGAACTCACAATTCGGATTTCTTCTAGCGATTCACATAATTAGATAAAGGCTCCAAGTTCCAAATTTAGATTTATTGGAGTTGGAAGTGAACAAAAGGAATGATTGATGGAGTTTTCAGGAAGGGAGTGGACAGGAGCACATCTCGACAGTGCTGGGACCGTCCCTCGAGGCAGTCGACGTAGCGCAATCCCTGGTGAGGGTGAGACAGCTGCGCGTAGGCGAGTGGCTACTCTGGCCCAACATGGGTGCCTACTCCATTCCTCTCGACTCCGATCGACCCACTCCTCCCGTCTTCTACTACGCTGGACAGGACAAATGGTAAGTTCGCGCTTTGGCTTGATTCAGTTTACTGCTTGAATAGTTTTAATCTTCATCATTTTATATTTACATTTTCAAAGCATTCTCGATTTTTAGCCACAAATGCATTTCTGCCAGAAGTAGATGCAGTCTTGCAACAAAAAAAGAAATACAGGATTGTCTCGCGACTCGAAACCTTTATTTCTTCCAAGAGAACAAAGATCCTCACTCACTTATTAATTATTGGGTAGAGTCGTTTTTTTTCGATGCAGCAAACTTATCCTCAGAGATTCGTATGCAAATGCAGCGATGAATACAAATACATCATAAGGATATGAAATAGACATACAATCATACATCTACTTCGTATTTCTCATTTCTCACAATCTGAGTAACCAAGCGAAGATCGAAGATAAAGAGATATCTGAGAAAAATTATGAATCAGCCCAATTTTTCTAGTTCTCAAGTTTCTAATTATGGTATAATCAAAACTGACACAGATTTCCTATATCAGAAAACTATTTAATAAATGAGTTTGCAGGAGCCAGATGACTCGCAAGTGTTCCCTATACGATTTGGACAGTCGTTCAGATGGGGCGAGTGACGTGGAGAGTCTGTCTGACGAGTGCGAATTGGCTCTGTTCGAGGATGTCATTGTCGACAGCCCTTTCGAGTTGCAGGCACAGCAGTAATAGTAGAGTCGGCGAGTCGAGCATCATTACATCCATAATCCATAACACCTTTTTATCATTTCATATGAACCGTTTCATCAAATACTGTTCATTGTTAACGAAGCAGACGGTTCCTTGATAACATCCAATTTCGTTCATTTTCAACCAAACAGGATAAATTGATTGAAAATGCTTCTTCGTTAACAATGAAACTTATAATTTGATAGTATGAATTTTGGTTAGTCCCATCTACCACTCATGTCTAACATCTACTCGAATTCCTATTCTAAGCTATTTTGAGCACCAATCAGTATTTCAGTAAGCCTGAGAGCTGTGTTTGTCATTTCCATTTCCATCTCTACTGTAACATTCATTTGTTCATTCGAATATTTCAATTCTCTCCCTCTTTCCTCTTTCATTTTGGTCCTTCAAACATCAAATTCACATTTCAGTCATCATTCGTTTCATTATTTTGTTGTTTCATCTCATTTATCGAGGATCGACTTCCCTTCCTCATTCGTTTGTGGATGCTTTCACTGTTCATTTCATTTCAAATCGTCAATATCCTCTATTTTCGACTAAATATCATTCAACTTTTTCATTTTCTTCTGAAAGATTGTCGGAATTCGTTCCATGTGAATTTCATTTAGTCAGGACCTAATCTATTTTCATGATTGCATTAGTTGTTGTTGAATAAAACCTTGAAAGATAATGGTTGAAGTTTAGCATTGATCATGATAGGTAAAACAAGGGATTACAAGAAATATTTATTGTAAACGTTCAAAAATGCCCCTATTTGATAGGAATGTAAGTTAGGTTGAGTGGGAAAATACACTGAGTTGACTGCAGAGAAGTTTCAAGCGGTGATTTCGTCATCCTTCTTTGCTATTTCTCGATCGAATCATTCGAGCAGCACTCTTCATTCTCTGTGCAGATGAATTTATCCTGAAATTTGTCATTTTTATTTACAGAGGAATCTTTTCAGGGTCTCGTGGAATTTCGGGACAGAAGTAGGTGCATTTGAAAGAGCAAAAAATTCTGAATGGATTGATGTAAAATTTTGAACAAAAATGAATGCCAGCAGCAGGTGGCTAACTTTAAAAACCAATTTCTTTGTATTGAAAACTACATGTAAACTAGTTTCTACAAGACGATTTCTATAGAAAAGCTTATTGGAAAAAGACGATCTGCTACAAATATTCTTTCTTTTTTTTGAAAAATCACATCAATCTATCCCGAATTTTCAGAATATTAGATCTTCGCTTTAAAGTTCAAAATATTCATCATTTACGCTATCACGAATGATAGACTTTTTTTTATCGACGTAAGCAATGTTTTAGCTAGGTTAAAAATTCGTGTTTCAATATTCTTAAAAAGATAATTAAAAACTCACGGGACAAGCCGAATTAATGCACGGCCCAGCAGAGTTCTCTTCCGATTGGCATTTGGTTGCCATCTAAAAATGCTCAATTTGATCAAATCAAGAAGAAAATAGCCAATTATCTTACCGCGAATCCACTAGTTAGGATAGCGACAATGCTGACGACGAGCAGAACGAGGTTAAGGACTTTCATCGTCGAATCGAATCAACGTTTAACGAATCTCAAATAACCGAGATGCCATTCTCACGTAAACAGCCTTTTATAGTCACAGAGCTGTTAAAAATACAGCTGGATCCACAACCAAATACGGAAATATCTCGATCTATGGGAGGGATTAATTAGTCGAGGATCAACAAACCGAGGTTCGATAGACCTGCCTGTCTATGATGATTCAACTGATTCATTGCGAATAAGGGACCACATTGTGAATCTTCACAATTCTGCAGGCCAACTTTCGTGAACCTGATCAGCTGCTCTGCTCATTTTGTGTCACTTCTCTATCCCTTTGCATCTTTATCTCGTTTTTTTCAAACTCTTCTTTTGCAATGCTATTTTTATTGAGCAGATTTAGCAATGTTTGAAAGTTTGAAATCGAAACAGTAACCGAAAAATCAACGCAAAAATGATCTACTCATAGTTCTTTTCAAGAAAGGGCTAGCAATTCACTTTTGATCGGTCATTGATATTTTGGCAGTTTTTTCAGCCGTTGCAAAGAATAGGTTCAATGCTATTTCAAGATTTGCTTGAAGAAGACATCGAAATTTTCATAGAACAAGCAAACTTATTACTTCAAAGTGAAAAAAAAAATCCAAAACTTCTTCATTAGATCTCTTCATCTATTTAGTTCAAGGAATGGAGATCGTTCAAAACTAGGATACATTGTGTTTGAATATCATTGAATTTTGATTCAACTAATATTGATACTTCATTACCCGAACTTGCTCGAAAGATGTCAAAGGAGAAAGAGAAAGGCAAATTAGACGACAAGGGGAACGAGAAGGATGAAAAGAAGGTAAGCAGGATTGTGAATATGTTCGCGATGCAATCAAGAATCACAGAAATCCAATAACGAGACGAATGACATAATCAGAAATGTTGGCTGATAGGGTAGATTGTATTAGATGTGAAAACTTTGATAGATACAGCCAAAATTGATTCAATATGGATAGACGGAGTTCGTATTTTGATCGATCATAATTCGGCCGTTTCTTTGACAAAAATAAATAAGACCGAGACAACGTCCATTGCATAAGTCGTGAATTGGTCTAATATGCACAAATTTCATGATTGAATCATCATTTGTTTCTTCTAAATCTGCTAACCAAGCCTCTTCGCTCTTATCCACGACTTATAAAATTTGAATAATCTAAACCTTTTTTTTCAGAAGACAAAATCAGCAAGTCCCCTTGACTCGAAGAAGGAAGCCATGGCTGAACTCGCTGCTTCGCTGTTCCTCATCGAATGGACGGTACGATTCTCGAGTTCTCATTCGACGGAACAGATGTATCCCCACCATTACAAGACTGTTTGTTGCTATCAGAAAATTCAAGGGTTAAGCAGCATTAGAAGAACGGTAAACGTTGATGACAACAACCATAGGAAAAGGGATCGCAAAAATCCAATAAAGGGTCGCGAAGAGTCCATGTTGCCGAAATGTTTGATCGAAAGATTGCTGTATCTTCATGATTTTAGAAGAACAATTCTTATTGCCTTGCAGAACACAGCGCTGGACGTCTATGTGAAGCAGATCAGACAGAACTACTTGAAGCCGCTCAAGGAACACGTCACAAAACTGAAGGAGGATGAACAGAAAGGTTGATAGGAAGGTGGAGTTGGGAAATGAGAAAAGAATTGTAGATGAGAACCAGAGCATGGTGGCCAGATTGAGAAAAGCTGCTGAAAAACTGAATGACTGGGAAGACAGTCACAGGAGAAGTCAGTACACTCGCAACATGGTATGTTCAAACAAGGAGATATAGTGGAGATCGAGAGAACATAATCAATGTCTTATTCTAGATTAAAAAATACTCAAATTTTAATATGAAAGAGTTGAAGTTCTAAATTGATGATTTGAAGTAATTTTATAAGAATTTGAAAATTGTTGAAAGAAGATACTTTACGGCACTATCTTTAGAATATTTTGACACCGTTTATATCAAATCAAAACATGCTTTTATAGAAAATATGCATCGTTTTGTAGAACTCTAGGAATATTTTGAAAAAATTGTGTCGGGAATACTAATTACCATGAACTGATTGGCTATGAAAATGATCATTCTTTCATATTCAGATTGTGAATTGCAGATAACCGTTGGAGAAGCAGCGGCAATGTACAGATTGCGAGTTCTCTACGAGGCATGCACTTCGCTGCTCGACATCCTCAGACAACTCATCGATTGGAACAACGGAAATATCAAGGTTGGATGGAAGATAAATGGGATAGAGGAGACGCGTGAAAGATTCATTACTGTTCTTACAACTCTATTACAGATAATCAGAAAGCACACGAAGAAGCTGACTCTGTTGCCCTATGCAAACACGATGATTGAAGCGACCGCTGCCATTGGGGAGGTCTTCAGACTCGAGTCCATTGATCTCAACAGCGTCAAGGTAGACAAGATAAGACAGACAGGCAGATTGATTGATTGATTCTCTATTAGTGGTGCCGAATTTGTCATTAGTGAAATTTGTATTTTTCTATAATCATCTAGAAACTACATGGCATACATGATTCTAATGCATGAAAAGAATAATTTCGAGATAATTGAGAACAAGAACGTTTTGTATCTGTTCATTTTACATAACATCGCGACATGTGTTTCTTGATTACTGTACTACAATACAAAATTGGCTTAAAATCTTGCACTAAAATCATCATCCTGACTAATACCAAATATTTCTCATCGTATTACACGACTTTTTCCATAAACATTCGATATCATTCCTCTTGA
Source organism: Diploscapter coronatus (assembly GCA_964036155.1). Lineage (NCBI taxonomy): Eukaryota > Metazoa > Nematoda > Chromadorea > Rhabditida > Rhabditidae > Diploscapter > Diploscapter coronatus. The sequence goes on from OZ038423.1 coordinate 41,051,558, forward strand.
AGCAATGTCGAATGATGAAATAACAATAGAAAGTAACATTTGCTACAGGCAGAACATCGGAAGTACGTGAGAAAGCCTCGTGCAGATGACTACAAAAGGAGTGGAAGTCAGGCAGAGAAGCTGAAGATCAAATCGGCCGAAGAGTACACGCCAACACTCGAGACGCAGATCAATCACTACAGGTTTGCTTTTTCTGGCTTAAATTATTTACTGCTAACAGTTTATGTAGTCCTTGCAATGAGGTTTATCATGTTCGCACAGGAAATCTCATCGAATTTTTGGTGAATCAGCTATCAAACTTTTTTACTTATTCTATTGATAGTGCAATTTCTAAGTCTTCGTTAAAATAGATCAGATAAATGTCGCGAGATAGGTATGAAGAAAAATACAGCGTGTAAATGTCAAGACTAACTTTCAAATGAAAAATCAGGCAGCTGGGAGCCTATTAGTCTAGCGATAAACTCGTGCTGATTCAGAAGTGCGACCTATCTGATTGGGAACAGTCTGATTTCGATCATCAAGATCATGACTCGAGTGATGACTCGCGACATAATGCACATTGAGTCCAGCGAGGTCGTCCGCATTCTGCATCGTCTCCCTCCAATGTATCTTAGGTATAAGATTCATATGAAACTTAGTCTTTAGGTTGAAAACATTGACATTAGCATAGAGTTTTGGAAGAAGTCAGGATTACCACCGAATTTTAAAATTGAATATATGATTACAGAGTGGACCCATTCGAGCTGTCTTCCTACAACGACACGATCCTCGGCAAGCCACCGCCCAACGCCAGGCAATTCCCACTCGCACCTAGGGTAAGTGAGCAGATGATTATTGCTGATGAAGCAAAGATGCCGGAAATTCATGAGAAATTAATTGCAGTTGTGATACTTGTTAACTACTATGATCTTCTAGTCGTAAAGAATTAACACGATTGTTCAGGGCAAATCTGACAAGACAGTCAAATCTGGAAAGTCGACGAAAAATGCAAATCATACCAAGAAGTAAGTGAGAAATTTTCGGAATGTTAAGAGTTGAAAAAAATACAGGTTCGACTTCAACTTCACTAGCTTTCTCATAAGCAAATTCAGCTTCTAAATGAAGTCTATACAGTTGAAGTGTAATTACACTCCTAAAGAAATGTCTGAATATGATGAATGAATTGATTGCAGTAGTCAAAAGAGCGGCGGATCGAAACGGTCATCGATGAACGCGAGTGCCAAGGGGGCTGCTAAGGCTGCTGCATTCATCAAGTGGGCATTAATTGTTTGAGAAGCAAGGAATGTTTACAGGGTTGCTGACGGGCCCAATTTTTCGGACCCGGACCCGACTTAGACCCGCAAAATGCGGGTCGGACCGGATCCATCAGCAGCCCTGACTAGCATGATAAAGTGCAGGTAAGAATATGTAATTTCAGTCCTGGAAAGATAATTCCTGTGCCACAAATGACCCCTCACACACTGCCTATGCCTGCAAGGAAAAGCAAAAAGTCACTCGGCAAAAGAATCGCATAAGTTTTACTTCTTATTGCTCAAATTCACTTATCTTACAAGAACTATCTCTAGTTGAAACGTAGTTTGTCAGATCAATTTAATTTTTCAAAAACTTCAAGAAATTGAACATATTTGCTTCAAATTCCGACATGCAGGATTTTCTCAAGCTTATCGAGGAAACCCTGAAATCAAATGAATCGCTCTCACTTTTATCCATAAAGATGTTTAGTCAAAATTTTATACGGAACAGCAATACACTAACCGACGTTTTCCAACTTGTTCACACTACTTGAAAGTACGGAAAATTAACAAAAATGCTAAAAAAGGAGATTCTCTAAATGCCAGATGAATCACTGAAGTACTACTCATCAACAATGGTTCCATTTCAGATCGAAATTATCGAAAAACTCGAGAGGTTCGACCAATCCAAAGACGACGCAGGGTTCGCCGAAGAAAGGATCTGAAGTAGGAGGGGGAAAAGCAGAGCAGAAACAGGCTGGAGGCAAGGGAAAGAAGGCTAAGAAAAATGCCACAAAGAAGAAATGAATCACATGCAGGGTGGCAGAGAGCACTATTCACACAAGATTTTCAAATCATGATTCACCCCAATAAAGATATTGGAAAATCACCTCTACTATATAAGATAGTGGATAAAACCACGAAAAATCTGCTTATAAATCCTCTGCTGTTGCACACAACAACAGTCTGTCCTCGGGACGAGCCACTAGTCCTATGCGGCTGGGATAGGCCGACTGCCTCATTACGAACTGAGGGTAGTCAACCCCCACCTAGTGAGGAACAAGGCTAGGAAAACTTTTCTTTTTTTATTTGACAACATTCTAAATTTTTAACAAGAGAATATTGCTCCCTAAAAATAATATTCAATAAATTAATTCACCATAAATAATATCCGATAAATTGGTGTCGCAATCCAAAGCTGAATTTCCTACGAAAATTTCCCCTTCACCAAATGCAACTACCGAAAGGATAATATTTTTGCCTTAATTAAAGCTATGAATCTACCTATTACGTTTAACTTTTACCGTCGTCACTATGAATAGCACGAGATCTGTCATTTTCAATAATGGCAACGCACGAATATATCGTTCCCAAGTCGATGCCAATTGAAACCATTCTGACAAATTATTTTCTAATTGAAAAATATTGAAATTAAAGCAGAATCAATAGCTTCATTGCTTTATTTTTCTCATGCGAACTAACTGTTAAAGGCGGTAACGAATTTTTATTGGGAAATAGATATATAAGATGCTCAATAAAATTCATATAAAATGAGCATGGATGCTATCTGTTAACGAGCTTACGCATTTATTGGCGAAAATATTTAGATAGTCCAGAAATGTAGAAGTACGAGATGGTGCCTATAATTATGGAGAAAAAATATTTCGATAAAAGAATTAAGAAATGTTTGGATAGTTTATCGATTTTTTTAAGATCAATTTCTCCAACAATTGTCCATTCATCAGTTGATGGATCGTATTCCTCTATTTGATTGCATGAAACCCATTTATCATTTGAATATGTTATTCTAAGTTCATATCAATTACTATAGAATTTTAAACATATTAACTCACCCTCCGATTGCATACGACTTTCCATTTGCGACAACAAGAGAATGATCGTACCTCTCATAGTTCATATCAGCGATTCGAGAAATTTGACTGTCATCTGGAGTCGAGGGATCGAAACGCCAACAGGATTTGAATCCATTAGGACCACTAAATATATAATGATATACTATTTATCATACAAAATTAACAACTTCCATCCTCCAGTTATGTAGATTTTTTCATCTAACGACGCGACTACATAGCCATAACGCCGTTCTTTAATTTTTCCTACTTCAGTCCATTTTCGCTCTTCATCAGATAATCGATATATTCGCTGATTATAGGATTCATTAATTATTACTATAATTAGCATAAGAGAAAGCGTTGAAAGTGATAATGAATCCAACACGCTACCACTACGCAACAGGAACTATAACTGTGACACGATCTGAAGGATGAGTCGAGTGATATTACACTAACGAGAAAGAGGAGAGTGAGAGCATGATAGAGGATGAGAAGCCAGACGAAAATTCCTAGCTATTTAGGGGAAATCTCGGATGATGTGAAGAGTATCTGCCCACCTGTTTTGGCGTTTTCACACGCGCATTAGTGCTTGTCTTTCCAAAGAGGGATTTTCGCGGGAAAACAACGGTGATCTACCTAATAATAAAGAGAATTGTGGCCACTCGTTCTTTCTCTATTGATCTACAAGAAACAACCCCCATTCTTTTCATTGGTCATTGTGCTATTCTCTTTTTTATTTTCACTAAATTACATTATTCGGTGATTTAGAAACGCACTTGGAGATGCTATGCAACTTCCCGACGGAAATTATCAACGAAATTCTAATGTATTTGAGCACAGTTGATCTAATCGAAGTTATTCAAGTAAATCGGCGACTGTTGGCGATCGCCAATTTTTCTAAATGCCCATTCCGACACCAATTGATGAGACGGTATCTCGAATTATCCCTGAATACTGGAAATATCAATGATGCGATCCGTACGCAATGTTATTATTGTAATGTATGTATTATCCATTCATTAAATAATTTTCAAAAATAAAATCATGAATGGGTGATTTCAGAATGAATATATGGGAAATGCGCAATTATTAATCGTGCAGAAATATGTGAATGGCCAAAATCGGAGAGACGTTTTTTGTGAAATCTCAAGAATTTGTTGCAATAGACGGCCAACGCTGGGAAATCTAGCTTCAGAACCTTGTTATATATCGTCGTCTTGCGAACTCATTTCAATTCTTAACAGTCCGTTCGAGACTACACTAGGCATTCATCGTAATTGATTCAGATTATGTAATCAAGCATAGTTTGTTTATAACAAAATTTTAGATAACACCATCAACAATTATCGTTACGAGACATTCGAGGAATTTACAAATACATTAAATAACTTGTTATACTATCTGCTCAAGAATTGTATCATCAAACAGTTACATGTGGTAAAAATTCGATTTTACCTATTACCTAAGATAATATAAAATGTAAAGTTTGAATATTTTAGGGGTTGGCTGATGATTTACATATGTGGAGAAAACTGAATGGATCGTTTGAAGAATATCATTCATCAATTCGTTGTCGCCCTAGTATCAAGTTGTTTAAGAGTTATCGTAAGTCCATTATACCTATAGTAATAACTGCACTGCAATATGAGACGTTATTCGTAAAAATCGAGTTTTTTATAAAGGGGGGTGGTACCCAAGAAGTTGATCCTCAAATTTCGAGCTGATTTTTCGTTCCTGGGGGTTTTCGACTACGCTGATGACGAATCTGACGGTTAAAACTCGATCCGACCACTTGTTCCGCATGTTTCGGAAGGTCCGCATACGGTAGTTCCATAAAATTCTATTTTCGTTATTCTGCATGAGAAAAATTCAGCTTTGGTATCAAAATGCTCGCAGAGACCAACTGAACACGATTCTGAAAAAATCTCGTCGAAATGACGCCGAATAAGGAAGGTATGATGAACATAGTGAAACACATGGAAAATGTCATATTGATTTTTCGCTTTTTAAAATTTTTTATTTCTTAAAAGCCCCAGGTTCCGTGAGTTATTTATACTGAGAAGTAGCCCAGGTCTTCTAGTTTCTGAAACACTTGACTGTTCTTCTATAGACTGCCCGCTAGCGAAGAAATGTCACTTTTTCGAAGAGTTGTCATGACTCATTTTTGCCTAGCTTGATTTGAAAAACTCATAACTTCCAAGATTCTAAACAGAATTCGATAATTCTTTTTTTATTGAACAGAATTTAATCTCTAGGTTATCAGACAATAAAATAAGAATTTTTTTCGAATACCAATTTCTGCAGAAATGCGCACTTTTCGCGTCATGGTTGCGTATTTTTCAACCTGTCCTGGGTTTACGCGTAAATGGCGTTGGAAAAATTCGTCCTTCCAGTATGTTGCGTAGATGGACATGGTGAACAAATTTATTCCAGGACCGACCTCGAATTCACATTTGTATGAGCTCCAGAATTTTTTAAAGTTCGATGACCAATTATTGCAAAGTGCCTTTAGGGCAGTAAATTTCAAAAATTCATAGCTTCCTTATTTCTGAACCAAGTTGAATGATTCTTTTTTTATTTTGTAGATCTTGAGCAGGAAAATAAAGTAAAAATAAAAAGAAAATTTTTAGAAATTAATTTTGACGGGAGAAATTAGCCTAAGTTACCCTATATACTCGTACTGTATTTACAAGGGTAATGTGAGTTAAAGTTGGAATTTTCAATAAAATCTTATAGAGCTCTTCAAGTTGAACAAATTGTATCCAGAACTTATTTTAGAATGTGCACACACAGGGAGATATGATTTTTTGAAAATTTCTGTCAAAACGGTATTATGCTGAATTTGGCTGTCGAACTTGAAAAAATTCTGGAGTCCCAACGGTAACGAATCCAGGGTAGGTTCTGAAACAAAAGCTGTTCGTTATGTCATTCTACGCAACATACTGGAAGGACATATTTTTCCAACGCCATTTACCCGTAAACCCAGTACGGGTGTATGAGGTAACTTCGGGTAATTTTTTACTGATAAAATTTATTTCTAAAAAAATTATTTTTACTTTCACTTTATTCTCACGCTCAAAACCTACAAAATAAAAAAAGAATCATGGAATTTGGTTTAGAATTATAAAAGTTCTGAATTTTTCAAATCAAACTAAGCAAAAGTGAGTCATGACAACTCTTCGAAGAAGTGACATTTCTTCTCTAGCGGGCAGTCTATAGAGAAACGGTCAAGTGTCTCAGAAACTAGAAGACCTGGGCTACTTTCCAATATAAATAACTCACGGAATCTGGGGTTTTTAAAAAGTTAAAAAATTAAAACAAGCGAAATATCGATATGACATTTTACATACGTTTCACTATGTTTATCATAACTTCCTTATTCGGTGTCATTTTGACGAGGTCTTTCCAGAATCATGTTCAGTTGGTCTCTACGAGCATTTTGATACCAAATTTGAATTTTTTCCATGCCGAATAACGAAAATAGAATTTTATGGAACTACCGTATGCGGACCTTCCAGAACAGGCGGAACAAGTGGTCGGATCAGGTTTTAACCGTCATATTCGTAATCAGCGTAGTCGAAAACCCCCAGGAACAGAAAATCAGCTCGAATATTGAGGGTCAACTTCTTGGGTACCACCCCATACTCGATTCTTACGAAGAACGTGTCATATGTGTATACATACATTCAAAATTTTAATAAATTAAATTTTAGTTAGAGACATGAAAATCGATGGTAAAGAACTGTTCTCTCATCGAATATTTACTAAAGGTACTTTTCAATATAATAATCACGGTTTCATCCTTCTTTCAAGAAATGCAACTGCAGAATTTACTTACAGTATTCCCTCTAATAGAAGAGCATGCCCTTCTACTCTCAGATTCTCCTTGGGGACGCCCACTATTTTTCGAAGTCCCTCTAGGGGTGCCCTTAAATTAGAGAGAATACAGTAATTAAATTTTTCAAATTCTGTAGTTGCACTTCTTGAAAGGAGGATGAAGGAATGATAATAGAAAACTTAACCAAATAAAATTTCCATTCTACATTTAGGTATTTCCAATGCTTCTATAAGTACATTCGAAAACGTCAGCCCACTTGTCAGTTTAGTCTATTCCGATATTCTGTTGACGGTAAATGAATTATTATAAAAAATTAAATATGTACCAATATTATCATAAACTAAGAAAATGCAAGATTTCATCAACTTTAAATATAAAGAATGTCTTGTTGCAATAAAACAATAAAATGAATTTAGGCAAATAAGATTTACATTTATGGTCGAGATCTCGAAATGGAAAGTGAAATGATGTTGAAGGTGCTGAAAAGCGTTAACGACATTGAACTTTCCTCATTTGTCGATTCATGCCATCATGCGATATCGAAACTTTTAGAGGTAACATTTCCCATATTTTTTAAAATAGAATATTCTTTAGCATTTCTATAAGAATCATATCGAGCTGAAGCGAAAAATAGTTATCCACACTAAAAGACACGATCTGAAAGATTCTGTTGTGATATTTTTGGCCTTAGTTCCGAAGGAAGCTTATGAAATTAGTAGTGATGGAATGTCATTTATAATGACAAACTTATACGGACAGAAATGGTCATTCAGCAAATCATTTGGTCAATATTACTCCATTAATTATCAAATATTATCGCAATAAACCGAACTGGGCCAGGATTAATAATCTATCAGCAGCTGAATTACCTTCAAGTGGTAATTACAAACAGTGGTGTCACGGAATCTAGTTTTGATTTTTTCGGAATAGATCTTTTGCCTATACTAATTTGAGTATTTGTGCTTTCTAGATATACAATACCATATTTCCTACAATATCTTTCTACATGATTTCATAGGGTGTTGATTTGTCGCTTTTTTTAGCTATTTCATTTCATTGTCTCTTTGTCTATTCATGATTTGTTATCCGATAATTTGAAGTAATTTCAATAAAATGTTTGAACTAAATGCTTATTGGTCTAAATTTTGATAATAACCAGAAAAGTAGTGATAATCAATAATAGATGCTCGTCTTTGCAGTACTGCATCTTGACAGAGAATCACTGAAATAGGCTAAAAACTTGACTAAAATAATTTGATACTCCCTAATTATGTTGTTCAAAAGAAAACATCGAAAGTTTATCAAAAAATATGTTTAAAATGAATCTCAAAATGACGGTTTTTTGTCTTCACTAAATTGATCACTCTGACATACTGCGAGAGGTGCATGTGTTTCTCCTAATATAGAATTTCATCATATAAACTGAGCAAAAAATCATTTTAAAAGAAATTTGTTCCATTAGAAAGGTCAATTCAGATGCGTAGAACAGTCCGTTTTCAAAAAAAAATAATAGTAAGCTCAAGAAACTTAGGAAAAGTTGTAAAAATTTCGCATACCTCTTTTCTAATTGTAAAGTCAAAATATTAGCATTGTCGTAATTTGATGCGCATTTTCAATAAATATTTATCTTGCGTTATTGATAGCCATGAATTCGAGAAATTTGTACTATTCCATCAGAGAAGTATACTCTATTTGTCTATTATTGCTTATCACTACTTTTCTGGTTATTATCAAAATCTAGACCAATAAGCATTTAGCTCAAACATTTTATTAAAATTACTTCAAACTATCGTATAACAAATCATGAATAGACAAAGAGACAATGGAATGAAATAGCTAAAAAAAGCGACAAATCAACACCCTATGAAATCATGTAGAAAGATATTGTAGGAAATATGGTATTGTATATCTAGAAAACGCAGATACTCAAATTAGCATAAGCAAAAGATCTATTCCGAAAAAATCAAAACTAGATTCCGTGACACCACTGTTTGTAATTACCACTTGAAGGTAATTCAGCTGCTGATAGATTATTAATCCTGGCCCAGTTCGGTTTATTGCGATAATATTTGATAATTAATGGAGTAATATTGACCAAATGATTTGCTGAATGACCATTTCTGTCCGTATAAGTTTGTCATTATAAATGACATTCCATCACTACTAATTTCATAAGCTTCCTTCGGAACTAAGGCCAAAAATATCACAACAGAATCTTTCAGATCGTGTCTTTTAGTGTGGATAACTATTTTTCGCTTCAGCTCGATATGATTCTTATAGAAATGCTAAAGAATATTCTATTTTAAAAAATATGGGAAATGTTACCTCTAAAAGTTTCGATATCGCATGATGGCATGAATCGACAAATGAGGAAAGTTCAATGTCGTTAACGCTTTTCAGCACCTTCAACATCATTTCACTTTCCATTTCGAGATCTCGACCATAAATGTAAATCTTATTTGCCTAAATTCATTTTATTGTTTTATTGCAACAAGACATTCTTTATATTTAAAGTTGATGAAATCTTGCATTTTCTTAGTTTATGATAATATTGGTACATATTTAATTTTTTATAATAATTCATTTACCGTCAACAGAATATCGGAATAGACTAAACTGACAAGTGGGCTGACGTTTTCGAATGTACTTATAGAAGCATTGGAAATACCTAAATGTAGAATGGAAATTTTATTTGGTTAAGTTTTCTATTATCATTCCTTCATCCTCCTTTCAAGAAGTGCAACTACAGAATTTGACAGTTAATGGAATTTCATATTCGACCATCCAAATGTAAAGCGAAAACTATAATTCATTGTTAAATTTCACCAAATTCAAAGTTGGGAATTTTCCAATCGGAACTCAAATTTTGAAAGAAGGATGAAATCGTGATTATTATGTTGATAAGTACCTTTAGTAAATATTCGATGAGAGAACAGCTCTTTACCATCGATTCCCATCTTTTTTCTAACTAAAACTTAGAATGTATGCATACACATATTGCAGTGAAGTTATTTTTATAGGCGTAATAGACTTACAAGCACTTTTGAGCAACCTAATACTAAGGCGACAACGAATTGATGAATGATATTCTTCAAACGATCCATTCAGTTTTCTCCAAATACGCAGATCATTAGCCAACCCCTAAAATGTTCATAAATTTTGCATTTATATTATCTTAGGTGATAGGGAAAATCGAAATGTTACCACATGTAACTTTTTGATGATACAATTCTTGAGCAGATAGTATAACAAGTTATTTAATGTATTTGTAAATTCTTCGAATGCCTCGTAACGATAATTGTTGATGGTGTTATCTAAAATTGAATTATAAACAAATTGCTTAATTGCATAATCTGAATCAATTACGATGAATACCTAGTGTAGTATCGAACGGACTGTTAAGCATTGAAATGAGTTCATAAGACGACGATATATAACAAGGTTCTGAAGCTAGATCTTCCAGCGTTGGTCGTCTATTGCAACAGATTCTTGAAATTTCACAAAAAAAGTTTCTCCGATTTTGGCCATCCACACATTTCTGCACGATTGATAACTCCACACTTTCCATAAAGTAATTCTAAAATCACCCATCCGTTATTTTATTTTTGAAAATTATTTCATGGATAAACATACATTACACTCAAGGCATGGTGTGTAGCCCAGATCATGGATATCTCCAGTATTCAGGGATAATTCGAGATACCGTCTCGTCAATTGGCGTCGGAATGGGCATTTAGACAAATTGGCGATCGCCAAAAGTCGCCGATTTACTTGAATAACTTCAATCAGATCAACTGTGCTCAGATACATTAGAATCTCGTTGATAATTTCCGTCGGGAAGTTGCATAGCATCTCCAAATGCGTTTCTAAATCACCGAATAATGTAATTTAGTGGAAATAAAGAAATAAAAAGAGAACAGTACAATGACCAATGAAAAGAATGGGGGTTGTTTCTCGTAAGTCAATAAAGAAGGAACGAGTGGCCATGATTCTCTTTATTGTTAAGTAGATCACCGTTGTTTTCCCGCGAAAATCCCTCTTTGGAAAGACAAGCACTAACGCGTGTATGAAATCACCAAAACAGGTGGGCAGATACTCTTCACCTCGCCCGAGATTTCCCCTAAATAGCTAGGAATTTTCGTCTGGCTTCTCATCCTCTCTACCATGCTCTTACTCTCTTCTCTCTTGTTAGCTCTTGCCCTCTTGGTTTCAATTGTAGGCGTTAGTTAGGGCTGAATTCAGGATTCAAAATGTTTAATTACTCAACACCTTTATTCAATAATTGGTATTCGAACAATATCAAAAAGAACAGAACCGAATAAAATAGGGTAGAATGCAAGAACAACCTCCTAGCTCATCTCTGCTTTTTATGATTTAGAGAGTGAGAGGAGGTCAAATGTGGCAGATCTTTGCTGACCAAAAATGAAAATAAAAAGGATAAATGGGTCGAATATTAGAATAGTAATTAAAAAACGATGCTTCGCACATCAATTATAGTTCCTGTTGTGTAGTGGTAGCGTGTTGGATTCATTATCACTTTCAACGCGTTCTCCTATGCTAATTATAGTAATAATTAATAAATTCTATAATCAGCGAATATATCGGCTATCAGACGATATATGAGAATGGATTGAAATAGGAGAAATTGATGAAACGCGTTATCAATGTGCAGTCGCATAAAAATTGTAACTGAAATAAATATTCCCTAAAATATTTTATTTCAAAAATTCTGTAACTAAATTCAATATTTATTTTCGGATCAAAATGTTTTGTTCCCTTTGGAAAAAAGCGAGGTTTATCTTGTTGATAAATACTTGAAATTGTTTCTTCGCCTTCACTATTTTCAGAGTCCATATAAAATTTGTATAAAGAATCATTGAATCTGATTTTGTCCTTTCTTTTTCAATTTTTACGACAGATCGCCCCAATAAAAGAATTAGAAAATCTGTTGCTTTCATACGCTGTCGAGGGCATTTTGCTGACTGCCCCTCCCATAAAACCCTGCATAGGCTTTGCAGAATGCGAGGTTTACAAATGACCAACGTGGAAGCTATGGTGATTTCATCGGATTCTCGCTCAATTTGTTTAATTTCTTGTTATTTTCGTGACATTTGCATACTCGGTCATCTCGGATTTCATTCCCATCGATCAGTCATTGTTTGCAGCTCGCTCGCCTTGGATGGTCTCTGCATACAATTCTGGCAGCTCGGAAATGACTATTCTCAAAGTAGGGCAATCAACCCGCCAATTGGCTCTGCTAGTTGGTCAATTAACGCCGATAAATTGCAGATCCGTTTCGGAAACGATGTCAGGAAGACCACTCTGCACCATAGCAACGACGTCACGCTGAACGACCTGATCCTGATGGTGCAACGCATCTTCCGTCTGTCGTCCACGCACAACGTCAGCCTGAAATACAAAGATCAGGGTGAGGAGAGCTTGAAAGTTGAAACTCGCTACCTATTCTCCAGATGGCGGAATGCTTTCCATTTGTTCGTTCCTCTCGCAATCTTCCAAAAACCCCGATTCTCCATTCCTCATGTTCTCATTCGTTGTTAGTATTTCTGCACCGTGAAAACTCAGTTTGCCATTTTTTTTCTTCAAGCTTCACCATTGTCCTCATCTCAATCCATTTGGGAATGAGATTGGGAGCGAGTCTCACAAAAGGAAAATATGAATCGGTCCATGAAGGCCGAAGGTGCAGGCAATTCTTTATAAATTGACATAAAAAAGTTAAATGTTAGGAGAAGATGCTTGCTTTGATTTTGCTAGGGAAAAGTCTTTTTGAAGTCTGAGTTTTCACCAATTTTCCTCGGTGATAATTACATTATTCCAGACGGCGATCTGATCACGTTGGGTGACGACTCTGACTTGCTGCTGGGACTGCAGAGCGGCCCCAACCTGTCGCTGCAAGTCCGCGTGGAGAACGAGGCTTTGCTGCAGGTCACGGAGATTCTCGATCAAGTCAATCAGCTGCAGGTTCGCTAACCATTTTGAGATAACCGAACAAATCTCATTAAATTGAAAATTTGATCATAAACAATCTAAATTTCATAAAGGAAAGTACGCAGATCGGAACTCGCTGATCTTGATGAAATTTTGCAAGTTAGAATTTTCAAGGATGGGGATCACAATGGTCAAGTCAAAATCTGTCAAATAGAGACCTGGAACTATACGTTCAAAGTCATTTTCCACTCGTATTTTGTGAGAATTGAGTAAATTACTTGGTCAAAAATGTATGAAAATTTTCAAATTTGAATATAAGTGAGGACTTGAGTATTTTCACTGATTCTAGTTTACTATTGGGCACTTTTTGAATTTACCATCGCAATCCTCGTCATTGAAAACACCCCTGTTTAATAAGTTTCGTCAAGTTTTATGAGTTCCGATCTGTGCACTTTCCTTGTCAGTTTTTCTACGAAGTGGCATTGCGACGGTTTCAGTAAAAATGTCGTCCAATTTTGGACTTAGAAAGTTATGAGAAAGCCGCCAAAACTTCTCACGTCTTCAGAGCGATGTGCAGAAGCTGGCGAACTCGATCGCATCGATGAAGACAGCTGCGGCCATCAAGGAGCCTTCGGCCCCCAGCCTCAGTCAGAAGGCAGCTCCAGTTGTGCCGAATGGAGTCGGCAGTCCGCCCTCCCCCATTCCTCAGGAGGAATTCCTTCCACCTGCCACAATTCAACCCTCGCTTCAGGAGCAGGTCTTTTTTATATTCTATAGATTAAAAATGCTTTTAATTATAATCTTAACTAGCGAGGAATGAACATACAGTCCATTTCATTTGAAAATGTCAATAGATTTGTAGAGTTTTATGGGAAATGGAAACTAAATGAAATTTTGAACTCAACAAATTTTACTATTTCTTTTCCTAAAATCTTTGAGGTTTGCAAAGCCGCATTGTTTTCTTCTTTTCTAGAGAAAGAGTAACGAGAGACTCAATAATATATAGAAAGGGTAAAAAAGGAAAATGTGTATCTTTTCAAATCTCGCAAAAATACCGACAGATATTTTTAGGCTCTGAATAACTTCCACTCGTTGACGAATGCAAATGCATTGGGAGGTCGCGAGGAGGACATTCCGCTCGACGTGTCTCACAACTCTTACGAGCCTCCACTGCCTGCGCATGGTGAGGACCTTCAATTTACGCAGAGTGCATTTTTTTCGCTCTGCCTTTTTCCCTTTTCACTCTCCTTCCACTCATTTTCTCTTTCTATTGAAAAATTCAACGAGAAGGAGCGGTAAGTCAGGGGCAAAGAAGCAGTGCACTCTCCGTAAATCTCGTAGCGGCTTTTGTTGAAAGGAGAATTGAATTATTTCAACTGATCTTCCAAAAACGTTCTTCAATTTTGACACGACTTCTATGACTTTCAGACGGCCATGGACACGGACACGACCACGGCCACGGGCATTCGCATCAGCACGGACCCGAACAGGGACACGGCCATTCGCACGACAATGCCTACAGCTTCGGGGACGCGGGTCACGGTCACTCGCACTCCCACGAGCAGCAGCCGCCTGTCCCTCCCATCCCGTCCTTCCCCACCTCCAACATGCCGCCGCCCATGTCTCAGGTACTATTCGAACTTGTTTATTCTCCTAGGAGAATAAAATTCAAAGAAGAAAAAGACGAAGAAGGAGGAGTGAGTTTTTGCATTTTCAGGCTCAGCCTCCGCAGCAGCAATTCGCGCCTCCTCCGCCTGCGTCGTTCGCCTCGCCCGTCCCCCAGCAACAGCAGCAGCACTCCCACTCGTCCACGCCCGTTCAGCAGTTCCAGGTCTGGCAATTCTTCAACCCCCAAACCCAAATCAGACCTGCAACGTTTTCGAATCGCGGTTAACTGCAGAAAGTGAGATAATGCGTTATTACGGGAGATAGAAAGAAGACATGCGCTCTTTTTCTCTCCCCGAAAAGATACACTTTCGCTTGCTTCAGTTAACCACGATTCAAAGCGTTGTGCAAGTCTGATCCAAAATCGAAAAGGAATTCTATCTCTCAATCAACTCAATAATATCAAGTGCTTCTTTCAGCATCCGCCAATGGGAGCTTTCGCGCCGCCGCCTCAACAATTCCACCAACAGGTGCGTGTTTTGAATGTCTGTCAGCGTGAATTCTTGAATAAGAAATTAGCCTGAAGAATGCTGCTTACTTGAATGAGGATACTGAATGGTAATTCTCAAGACGATGAGCATGTTATAGCTCGTATTTTGAGAGCGTGATCACTTGAATCAATATTATTCCTGTCGGGTTATTCAAGAACTATGTATACTTGTATCTTATTCGATAAATCGTCACGTCTGTGAATCTTGTGTTTGCAGGCTCCGCCCCTTGCGTCTATGAATGCGGCGGTGTCTCCGCCCAACGAGCCTGCTCCACCTCCCTTCCCTGGCCACGTCTCTCCGCCCGCTGACGTCGTCGCTCCACAGCCCATCCACCTCGGTCAGCAGCAGCAGCAGCCTGGACAGCCTGCATTCCCCCAGCAGGTAAAAATCAGCAAAATGATTTACTCGGTTGAAATGAAGCAATGCTCTGCATATCAAGAATCTCTTTCCAATCAGTAACCTCTGAATTGTCTGATTTGCAGGCCGGATTCCCTCCTGGACAGCAACCTTTCGCAGGCCCCGGCGGATTCCTCCCTCCCACTTCTGGACCGGCTCAGGTATATTCAAAAAGTGGAATTTGGCAAATGTTTTAGCCTCCGATATTTGCATTTTTTGCCGAAGTTCTACCTATCTTTTTTCAATTGACTTTTATTTCAGCCCCCATATCAACAACAGCAGCAGCAATTCGGTGCCCCGCCCAACTTCCCGCCTGCGGGTGTTCCTCCGTCCGGTTTCGGCGGCCCTCCTCCTCCCGGTGGACCTGGCGGAGCGAATCCCTTCGCCCGTCCCCCTGGCGCGGTTCCGTTCAGACAGTCCCCATTCCAGCAGCACTAGAGACCATCACATCACCACGCCCTGTCTGTGGGTTTCCAGAGTGAATGTCTAGATGTCTAGGCCACTAAGCCCCAGCCACTCGACTCTCCACATTCAATCTCCCCATCTCTTTCGAAACATTTGATTTGAATATAGTATAAATGGATTTTGTGATTTACATCTTCTAGTTGGACAAATTCTTATTTCAAACTTTTCCCCTTGGGTGCAAGTATTCGGCTATTTGTAAGGATGGCTAAAGGTTGCACAATTACTCTTACAAATAGCCCAATAACAATTCTGATTTTTTTTCTGACCTGACTTCTTTCGCCCATTTTTTCTAGTTTTGTTTTTATCACTTTTCTTTTTTTTTTATCTAAATCATTTCTTCATGAATTTTTATCTTGTTTTTCAAAATATCTTCTCGGTTCTAAGTTTATTTTTATTCGTCTGAAACAATATATCTAACTTATTTTCCCTAGCTATTTCCGTAGTTGATTATTTATTGGTTTTGACTTGCTTGTATTGGGTGGATAGGTGAACGTTAAAGGAATAGGAAGATGAAGGAAGGGTTTGAGATTTTATCCGAATTCGATAGGTATTTGAAGCAACGTCTCTCGTTCTTTTAATTAATTATTAGGAAAGATGTTCGAGAATTTGCTACAATTACAAGAGACTTTGAGTCAATGTTTTTAACTGATTTCTGATGGCAGATGATCATCATACAGATATATTTTTATCGTTTTACCCCTGAACTGATTTGTTTGAAAATAAAATTTTATCTTTGAAGATTTGCACTGAACTCCTCCCCCAATCAATCGATTGCCCTTGGATCGAGCACTTTGTTATCTTTCCCTCTTTCCTCCCGTCTCCCTTTTCCCTTTACAATTTACAACTTGTTGACTTTTCGTTTTGCACGGGGAATAACTGCGATTCCCTCAATTTCCCATATGATTTGTTCGAGTCATTCTAATTTTGCACGATTCAGAGCCGATGCCTCAATCGTCAAGATGGTCAGCCTTTCCAAGCAGCTCACTCTGTTCTGTCTCTGCACTCTCTTCCTTCTGAATCTGCTGCTTGCCGAGGCCAAATCAGCTCAAGTCGATGGTAACGAATGGAGGGGTACGTTTTTTTCTCGGTGCAGCAAAGTCACATTTGATTTTCATCTTGTTGATTTTTGTCTTGGAAGGCTAAAAGCTATTATTATTTTCAATAATTTTCATTTCTGCACAATTGGTGTGCGCAGAAAAAAGCTTCACCAATTGAAAGTTGTTTGATGTCAGATTCATTTGGATTATTGTGAATTCTTCAGGAAAGTATCTTGGAGATGTTCAAGTCGATTATTACGAGAGGGAAACGAAAACAGGCAAATCCGGACGAAAGCAGCCCAGCTTGAAGCAGTTCGTCGACAGGAAACTGGGCGATGATGATAAGCGGAGCGACGAGGATGAAGAGTCAGGCAAGATTCTCTTTCCAAATATTTTCTTCGGTCTCTTGTAAAATTCACCAAAGCTTAGGGTTAAAAAGCGCAGAGAAAATAAAAATGCTGATGAAGTTTACGAATCTTGATTGTGTTTTGCTGGTGGGTTATACAAGAGGATTTTTCTTTTATTTATCTTCAATGAAATGCAATTTAAATATTAAATTCTGATAGTTTGAATTTTCTGATTTTTTGAGCTTCTGAATGTGAAATTTCTCCACGAAGTGGAACAATAGACATATTTGCAGAAGACGACCCAGAAGATAACGATAAGGAGGACGAGAGCGACGTGTCGGAGGAGCGGTCGATCGACGTGGCCGGGGGCGATTCCGTGGACGCCCTGCTCAAAGTCAACACTGCCAACGAGGTCTCCGGTCAGCAGCTGCCCCAACTGCCCTCCGTCATCATCGACAACTCGTTCAATAATCGGTATGAGATTAGCACTTTTGTGAAACAAACCTGCCACATGAGATTCTCCTTTTCAAGCCTATTTCGGAAATTATTCAAATCATATCTCGTTGAAATTTTACTATTTTTGGCTATGGCTCATGTGTCGATAGCTCGCAGTTTATAAAAGTATTTATTGAAATTTGATTTTGAGGAAAACATTTTCCTGTCCCCGAATCAAGACAGACCTCAAGACAGGCACATCGATTGGAGACTTGAGTCCGGAAGACATCGGGATTATCGCTGCGATGGGTGGAGCTCTTGCGGTCGGTTATTGCATTTTATTATCCTGTTTCTCAAGATATTTTATCCATTTCTGAAGAAAATATTCTTCCTAGTTGAATGCGATTTGTACAACAGCAGACGGCTCGTACCCAAAAATACTAGTCTTCCCGAACATATTTCATGCAAAACATTCCAATTTGTGTTATAAACGGCCTCCAACCTTTAAAATGCAGTAATTCGAATGAGTGAATTGGGATTTTTAGACAGGAATTGGGTTGTGGCCCACAGCAGACATTGAATTCCGCGGTGCCTCGTTTCCGATTGGAGGAGACGCCACAATCGACGGCCTGGTCACTGTGCCTAGTAAGCTTTCAACTTGTTTGTTCCCCTAATTCATAGAGATATTTTAACTTTAACAACATTGCTGACTTTATTCTTTAGAATGTAAAAGTATTTTTTTTACATTGAAAAGTGTCCTTCTTTCTTCATAAATTGCAATCCTTTTTAAATGGAAGGGAATGCCATCTGTACCAGCGACGTGCGGAATGGCATTTGAGATTTTCGGAACACGGAATGTTTCGCACGTCTTTCTGATCTGTGCAGCATAACTTGAGTTGTTATTTTTTATATGAAAACCTCCTTGCAGACATTCTTCGCGAGTTCAACCCCCGTCTGCTGGGAGTGAGTCACGGAATGGGGACGAGAGAGCAGTTGCCCGAGCACCAGCTCAATGTCGCTCAGGCAGATGCCAAGACAGACGACTTGCCCGATCAAGTAAGGGTAATGTGTCTTTTTCCGTGAAATTTCTTAATAATTGAGGCAAAAGAACTTGTGAGAAGACTGAAGAAACTGCGAGACGTGGACTACACGAGTGAATGGGTCATGGTCATTGTTACTATCGGCACTGAAGAGGTCGGTTATTTTCTCCTAGTTTTTTCATATTTTCTTGAATGGAAAAAGACACACGAATACAGTAACACTTGTTCAAAATTCTTTTGAAGACACTTGTTCAATGTTCAGCTTTGTCTGCAATGTCGCGAGCCGAATTACAATGCCCTGGAGCGAGCGGTCGATATCCTGAATGTAGGCATTCCGAAAGCCTTCCTCGTTTTCCTCGGCCCGCTTTATGTCTCCTATTCACACAATCAGACTATGAATGTACTCAAGTAAGTCGAGTTTCTTCCTTTGTTTTTATAGATATCTGTATTCGAGTTGCAAACAGCAAAAAGAATTTACTCCCGGACCAAAGATGGATCGGCGTTAACATTTTGTACATTTGAATGTTTCTTCCAGAGATCGTTGCGATTGTCTGAAGAAAGAGTCCGACGATTTCATGAAGGATCTGGAGAATTCGTGGAGAGATGCTTTTAACGACTTGCAGGCCTACGTTGATGAGACTGATTACAAGGTAAACTTTCGCAAACCTTATAAACTGGCTTTTTAAAATACGAATTGTGCAGAAAAGTAGTAAATTAGAAAATTTTGAAATGTATAATGGGAAGTTGCATTGATAATGAAGAAAACTACGAATCCTCGAGAAAATGATCACCTTTACCAGCTTTCAAAACTATCCAATCATTCCAAATAACCATCCCTAAACGATGATTTTTCTTAGAAGCTTTACAAAGATTCTAAAGATTGTTTTTTTTTTTTTTTAAATAATATGTGATTCTTCAGCGTGTCACTTTCGGAATGATATCGATTCCGTTCCTCACAATCACTTCGAGATATCCAAATTCCCTGTTCATCCAGAAACGGGGATTTCTTCTGAATCGAAGAGGTTTGAACAAAACAAAATAAAGGCTATTTGATTGCTTAGGTCACAATTACGCGACAAAATGGCTGTGGAATCGAGTGATTGCAGGAGACAAGTACAATTTGAGTTCAGCTATTCTCTCACAGGATACCTATTTCTGCCCCTCTACGGTATGCTCAATCATTACTGTCTTATGTTTTTTAATAAACAGCAACGTGCAAAAGGAGGAAAGGGCAAGAAATTGATAATCGTAGTCCTTTGGATCTCGATTTGTTTTAAAATTTCAAATTTAAATTTCGAGTTTTTCTTTCTGAATTTCATTAGAATCAAAAATGGTATGTTTATGAGATTTTTAGTGCTCTACAATGGAGATTCATAAATTAAGATCGTTGTTTCCTGTTGTTAAAGAGCATGATATTGGGTCATTCTAATTTCTTCATAATGATTGGTTAAAAATATCCTATTATGCCATTATCTCTGCGTCTCTGAAAACACATAACTTGATCAAATTAAAAGTGTTAAAACGAATCGTTAAAATTTCTAGGTTATGCGAAAACTTTGTCTCAAAACTATTGTTCGAAAAGATTAATTTTCAGGGTTGTCCATATTTTCACACGAGCGCCAATGCGAAAGGCTGCCAACTGCTGAGTTTGTCTGAAGCGAAGGAGAAGGAATTGGCTCTCGGAGATGGAAAAGTCATCAAAATGGTAGGCATTTTAAAAATCTTTTCTATTTCAATGTTTTGTATCATTTTGAGAGAATTATTATTCAGGAAATGTGTCAGAGTTATTCATGAAAATGGTAAACACGCGCAATGTGGTGTTGTAAATTTATTGTAGTTCTCTTCTGCACTTGATGTTGTGATGATATAGTCCAATTGTATTTTTCAAATATTGAATGTCAGGATTTAAAGTTTCTTTTTATTCATGACCAGAATTTCGAAACTTGGAACTGGAACTGGAACTAAACTCGCTAACAAGTATATAGTTGAGTTAGAATTCTAAAATTTTCGGTCTCCCAAAATTCATGTTTATGATTTGCGACTTATAGACTGAGATGTGGTAATTTTAAAATGTACTTATTCATTCCAGCCCCGTCGTTCTCGACAACGTCTCTATACCATCGCAGGGGTGATCGTGGTGTTTTCCCTTTTCATGGTCTGTGTTCTCGGAACTTTTTTCTATCAGAGGAGCAAAAATGTAAGAGCTTCTTAAAATTCCCTTAGAATATTACTGAAATTCAGGGAACTCGAGGTCGTTTCGAAGAAATTCCGGAAGTGCATCCCGTGGAAATCGAAATTAATAAGGTTCGCGAATACTTTGAATTGTCTTTTCTATCGTCACTGAAGGGAATATAGACCGCAGATCTGAAAGCTGTCCCAATGGTAAAACTCGAACCTGAATAATAACTGCAAGCGTGCAAACTAAATCATAACGTTATTTAAAGGAAACCATTATCACAGAAAAATGCGTGAAAAAGGTATTTAACAAAATAATCTACTCGTAATCAGCACTAATTATCGACTAATCCGCCAAATATCGAATGAAAACAGTAAGAAAATTGAATGAAAGCGAAAATTCCGTTTGAATAGTGATCTTCAATGCAAGCTGCGACGCGAGAAGAAAGCGTACTTTCCGCAAGTCATAGACGCAGAATGGCACATGCAAGATTCATTTCGGGGACAATGGAGAGTAGTGATAGTTTAGATCAAAACATAAAAAGGTGCATTATGACTTGACGACGGGATTTTTAATTCACAAATGAATTCGATTTGTTCAGGAAGAAGAGCGTCAGAATCTTTTGTTGGCAAGTCGAGCGAATAGCACAGATGAGAAGACCTCCCTGTGCGTGGCGCCTGCCCCGATAAGCAGGCACAATACATTCAGGATTACGGTAACTGACGAGTCTGGTCAATCGCCCAAGACGCAGCGGGCTTGGACTAGTATCGGAGTGTAGACACGTGTATGAATTTATGCTATTGCCTTTACTTACTTAAGTTTGTTTCTTATGAATTCAAAACGAAATTTCATACAATTATTCTTTAGGATGCAAAGATTTCCATATGCTATGGAAACACTCGTTCTTTCAATGAATAGGTGAAATTTCGAGTTGAGTGGGAATTATTCTCGCACATTCATTCAGCCATGACAATTTTGTCGATAAATATACACATCTGTAAAGAATCATATAGAATCTGAGTAAATCTAAGCCATCTCGAGTCAGCTTTAATTTCCTCGTCATTTTTATTCAATTATCATTTCAAATTTAGCAGCATTTCCATGGCTTTTCTATTCTTTGTATGGAGATTTTACCTCTAGAGTCTTGTGAACATGTCTACCTGTGATAGAAAATTTACTAATTTTTGTGAAATCTAAATTAACTTTCCTATTTTCAATTCATATCATATAAATGATAATCCAAAGTTAGATGATAGTTCATTTTATGAATGGAATAAACAACGGATTACACAAAAGAATAATTGCAACTGTTAATGTTTTAATTTAGACTCTAGATACTTACAACATTGTACTTTAAGCTTGAAAATTAATTCCACAAATTAAACATATTAAGATTGATATTTCTATGTCTCTAAACTAGAATCTAACATAAATAAATCGGGAATAACTGATACATAAAGCATGGAAGAAGCTTGAGACTTTTCGACCTGAAGACAATGAATCCGAAAAATATCTGTAGATCAAAATTTTTCAAGCTAAATGTAAATGTCGAACGTCAAATATAATGAGATTAATAATGAAAAACCAGTCGATTTGCATCAAATGTGCTTCGAGACTGAGGTGGATCGTTCACTTCCAAATGGCGCGTAATAAACGAGGGATAAATTTACAAATCTCAGATTTGGATATTTATCCCTCGTTTAGTTTTTCAAAAATGAACAAATAATACGGATGATCAAATCAACAAAGAACAATTACATGTAAGATATTTTCAAGTACATGAACAAATATAAATACAGACAAATTGGAAAATGAAACCTCTCACGCACAATTAGAATACCTCGACACAAGATGGAAATGGGGAATAAATTGGATGTGGAAGTAGACAGAAATGGTGAGTGAATGGATTGTACATGATGGAGAGAGCGGACGAAGTGAGGAGGAAAATGGAAAGAAGTCAGGAATAGGCACACGGAAGGATAATTGGCATTGTTGGAGAATGGAGAAATTGTGAATGATAAGAGGATAGGAGGACATTTCTCCAACTGACCGTGCAGTGGAGGAGACGATTCAAAGGAAGACCATTCCATTGATGTCGGGATGGTGGTGGATCTGCCTGGTGATCCGCTCGTACTCGGCAGCACTCTCCAGGTTCATGATGCCTCGGTTGCAGCCCAATCGAGAGGCAGCCACCAAGTACTCCTTCGCTCGTTTTGCCGCGTGCTGAAAGACAATCATAATTAGAGAGACCTCGTATCTTAGAGCTATTTGGGAACCACGAAACATCAAAACACGAGATATAGGCAAAGTAGTGAAGGAAAAGATGGAATGAAGTGCCTTTTCCAACACTTTTTTAAATATGTTTCATGTTTTAATGCCACAATTTCCCGTGTACGAATGAACACTTACATGGGCATAGAATATGGGGCCTGGAATGGAGATGGACTTCATGCAGCGGACGTAGTTATAGGAGAGAGCGTGGGTGATGGTCTGAAACGAAGCCAGATTTATTAGGGGAGATAGCGTAATTGACATTAAACCAACTTTATTATTCAGCGGTGCTGTTGTGAACGTCTGACTACTTGATGAAAATGAAAAAGCGCATTTTGAAAGTTCGAACGACTGATCATTTCGCAAATACACACATGCACTTTACTTGATGACACTTCTAATGGAAAGGGTAGGGAGTTGTCATAAGATAATTCGCATGTGTGCACCCGCCAAATGGTCATTCATTAAAACGTTCAAAATTCGATATTCTTCATATTCATCAAGTAGTCGAATAGACCTAATAAATTTCAACTGGATATGAAAAGAGGACATTCATATGAAACTATTTAATCGTATTTTCTTTCCTGATAATTTTGATCACTTATTATAAAAAATGGTATTCATAGTCAATTCTAATGTCTCAATTTTCTTGATTTTGTGAATTTTTAACCTATTCATAGATAATAATAAGAATGAAAAGTGGCATACAGGCCAGAAAGCGGGAGAGGGCTGCCACTCATCCCAGAGGACGTAGTAGTGAGCGGGACGAGAAGTGCCGACGGCCGAATGCTGGGAGAGCAGGAAGAAGTCGTAGTAGTCGTTGGTCGTCACGTCCGACTCTACGAGGGTGCCGGGGCGGAGATTTCCGGACCTGCAACCAGTCAATCAATTCAACTCGCTTCGCATTATTCATAAGAAATGATATCCATTATTACAAATCAAAAATTCTCCTTTCTCCATCAGAAATGTTGAAATTATTTAGAGATAGGAAAAACAAAGGTAAACGAGGAAAGTTGAAATGTCATAAAATATTTCATCACTTCTCTACATCAATTCATGCAAATTTTTGTGATGGCTGTTTCAGTTTTTATCTGATTGCAGAATATTTCATGTAAAAGCCGCACTGGTTAAATTTGATGCATCAATACGCATAGAATTAGGGGTAGGGCAGGTAGGAAATGTTCGGTCTCGAAATGTTGCACATTTTGCAGATTTTTTCTAGACATACTCTATCGGGGCCCACCCATATACTTATTCGAATTTTGGAGATATGCGGCTTTTACGAGAAACCATTGCAAATGTTTAGAATTGTTGATAGACTCTGACTGTACTTACACGAGGGAGTCCTCTTTAGAGTTGGGGAATAAGTGAGTGTGGTGTCGTTTTGTGGCGACGATGTAAGTTAGGGTCGGCTTGAATTCCTCCGAGATCTTCGAACAGGCCCTCATGATCCCTGCCTGCAAATTGTTAGTTAGTGACTACAGGGTGCGGACAAATTATGGAGGCACTTGCTAAAGCGTCGATTTTTCACGAAGTGCGCAGAGTTTACATGCTATTTTTATTTTTTCGTCATTACCATGTATTTCGTGATCATTTTCATGTATTATTTACCATTGGTAGGTTTTCTATTCAGAATGGTAGCGCCGAGTTCAAAGCGATCTATTATCATCATATTGTATCAGGCTGGGCATCAAACGAAAGACATCGTCAAACTGCTGAAAGTCAGTCGAACGATGGTCCAAAAGACTGTAAAACGGTTCAAGGAGACTGGATCTACTACTGACCGTCCAGGAAGTGGCAGAAAACGGAGTGCGAGGACGGAACGGAACAAGAAAAACTTCGTGAGCTGATTCTACGAAATTTCCGCAGATCCATACGAAAAATGACCAAAAAATTGAAAATCGACGAAAAATCGGTCAGAATCATCATCAGGAAGAACTTGGGACTCAACTCCTACAGAATCCAAAAAAAGTTCACGAACTTATGGACAAAATGATATCAAACAGACTTGAAAGATACCAACAGTTTCCCAAGAGGCTTTCTTCGGCACGCTACAAAACGATTATTTTTTCGGATGAGGAAATATTCATAATTGAACTTTTCATGAATCGTCAAAATGATCACGTCCTGTCCCCAAACATCTCCTCTGCTAATTCCAATGGTAAACTGGTCGGAAGACGGGCTCATCCTCAGTCAATCACGGTTTGGGCGGCTACCGCCTATTATGGAAAGTCCCCCCTCGTGTTCGTCCCCCAGAACGCTAAGATCAGCACCGAAACCTATCAAATCTTATTTAAAATAAAGCTCTTATTCCCTGGACCAAAATCCATTTTAAATCCCGTCCCCCCTGCTTTCAGGAGGATTCGGCCCCTTCCCATAAGTCAAAATCTACCTAGTCCTTCTGAAAAATTCACTTCCCAGATTTCATCTTTTCTTCCGAATGGCCCTCCAACAGCCCTGATTCGAACTCATTGGATTATCCCACTTGGTAATACTTTGAGACCAAGGCCTGCTCTACTCCCCACAAAAGTTTCGGCTTCTTGAAGTCTTTCCTTGTCGAAGCATGAGACAAAATGTCCAACGACTAGTTGCGTGCCGTCATCGATGCCTTCCCCGAGCGACTCAAGGCCTGTATCAACGCTAAAGGCGGCCATTTCGAAAACTCTTAGTTGATTTTTTATCGTTATGTTATCAATAAATTATTTTAAAAATTTGAACTCGATTACTTCAATATTTCGGGTTAAATCTCAATTTATCGGTGCCTCCATAATTTGTCCGCACCCTGTAGTTTTAAGGTAATGTCAGATACCTTCTCCTCGAAAAGGATCCTCTTGAATTCGGTCTCCGAGACGCCATCTCGATAGACCACCAAATGGTTCGGGTAGGAGCCGGTCTTCTGGAAAGATATTTTCATTTGGTGCTCTTCGATAAATTATGATACCGCAAAACCTCCATTTGAAACCCCCGCCCTCAAAATTCTAGAGCCACCCAATACCTATATATCAAATCATCTTGTAAAGTGTTTCTATGCAATCTTTAGAGCGTATTTACTTTTTATTCTAAATTTCTACGATCATCAGATCAAAAGTTATAACGATTGAAATGTTTCATTTTTCCGAAAATAGAAACCTATGGGCTTCATTAGAGGTTTTATGATAGTTCAAACTTCACTTTCGTTTTGCCATAACATAGTCATTTTGTTGAATTTTAAAATTCAGCAATTTCTATCTTTCATCTGTTTTGTCTCAACAATTCTAATCAGAAATGATAAGTCGCTTTCCAAATAAAACACAATTATTTAATAACTCAGCTCGTTTTCTTCCAAAAGTAAACAATTTAGTGCCCACCCTCTCGAAATCCCTGATTCTTTCGCAGACGATGTCATCCAAGTGCACAATCTGCTCCTCGCCCACTCTTTGCAGGTGGCTGTTCGTTCCGAATCTGAACATTTTGAAAGTATGAAAAGATAATGAAAGATTCTTGAACAGAAATATGCCAAGTTTTCACTGCACTTCATTACAAAATTTCATGTCATTTTGAAAATTCAGCTTTTAGAAGACATCTTTCTCTAAATAAAACTCACTTGGTCATTTGGACGTCGAGATTTCCGACGACGGAAGCCACAGAGAGCGTGTCGATGCCCTCCTTGATCCTCTGGTCGGCAGAGGGATGCGTCACGTCCACGGACAGCATCAGGGTGGGGTCCTTCGCATCCGTCAGTTTCGCCCAGTTCTTGTGACTCTCCGGGTCAACACTGAAACAATCAAATTTTGATGAACCGCTTTAGAAAGTGATGTGTGGATAAATTATGCTTTTCATTAGTCGAGTTGCAGAAACTTCGCTTCTGATTCAAACTTCAAGAGCTTCAGATTATTGAAGTAAGGTTGAGGCTACAAAATATCGTAATTTCTAACATCCTTGGTTTATCAGAATCGAGTATGTTCGAAAGATGCCATTTTTTCACTCGACAAAACTAATATGTAGAGGACTTACTGGAAGAGACTGACTCCCAGTTTGGCGAGCACCTTGAGGGCCACGTTGTGAGCCGTAGCTGCAGTGCGAATATTGCCCTGCAAATACACACTTAATTGGAGAAATGAACATTGTTCGACTTACCGCCATTTTGTTGTACGTGGCTCTGAGAATGACCTGGGCATACACACCTTGCATTACGTCGCAATAGTATTTGATCAGCTCTGAAAGGGATCAAATATGCTAAGTACAAGATTCACTGCAATTCTCTTAACGACGAGAATCTGTCTCCATTTCGTATACTATTTTCAAATTCGAGAGAAGCAAATGAAAAGATGGAGTGGGAAAAGGTTTTCTTCTATCGTCAAGGGGCACGATGCAGCGAAAATTAGATGAAATTTTCGACTCACGGTATAGGTTGAAAGCTCCCATGTTGCGCTGCTGGATGGTGGAGAATTTGCCGTTGAGGATGAACAGGACAATCGGCTTGATCGGCTCCTTCAGTTTCTCGCTCCACTCTGCCTGAAAATTAGAAGCATTTTGAGTCAAATGTAAGATAATCACTTCAAGGCAGTGGAATTTGAAATGAAAAATATTTTTTAGAAAAACTTAGGAAGGAAAACCTACAACGTGTTTCTTGAAACCAGAGATGAGCCCCTCGAGGCTGTCGCGAATTTGGTCGAAGGGATTCATGTAGTTCGCGTCCAGTTCACGGGTCTGAATCGAGAGCAATCGAGTTTGAAATCATGAACTTTCAGAATACTGATTTTATAAAATGCGAAATTTATTAGTTCAATTTTTGTTTGATTTCAAGATGCAAATAATTCTGATTTTCAATTTTTTCAAGGTAGAAATTAAAAATAAAAACTAGATAATGAAAAATGAATCTATCGTTGATTGGAGAGAAAGTCGATATTCACATTCCGCAATTAGAAATCTAATTTAGAGCGAAGTAGTGAGTTGTGTAGAAGAGAAACGAGGCGAATAGCGATTTTTGAATATCGACGTCCTCTTCAATCAATAATACCTCGAACTCCTCATGGATTCTCAGCCCCATTTCGCGAAGCACTTTGATGAGCGTGTTGGCGCCATCACTGAAATGGCTTGCATTAGGAAGGAAATGGAATGGAAGAGCAAAAATACACACCCTTGTGGAGTCGGCTGATTCGAGTCGTTCACGTAGACGACGCACATCACCGCGTTTACCGTCTCCAAGGTCTGTCTGCAAATTCTCTAATCAGTGCAAAGCTCGGATTCTTTGTTCATTTGGATAGGAACTTTCGGTTTCAAAATGAGAAGTGAATTTAAGGTTAAAAGTTGGAATCTATCGAGTCTTATGATTTTTAAGATTCGAATGCATTGGCAAACATGAAACAGTTTGAGGCTATGCATAATATTCATATGTTTCATTTGAGCATACTCCATGAAAATAGTCTGCATGAAATTTTAAGATTATTGGTTTAGTAAAGAACGATAAACGAAGCATGTTCAATCTCACACATAATTTCAACAGTTTTCTAAGTCACTGGATAGAACATTTTTCTTCTCGAGACCAATGTACCTGAAACAGTCGCGCCTGACGAGCTCCCATATGCCGTCGTTCCTGCCCCTGTCGTGGAAGTATGTCACCTCGTCATGAGACCCCTCTCCCTTAAATATATACATTCAGATGAGCAGTTCAATTTGTTTAGAACTTACGAATTTGAGGGAGGGAGCAGGGAGGATGGTGGCCTTGAGCTGCATGAGCTCCTTCTGACAGGTGACTCCGAAGTTCTTCAACCACATGTCGTCCACGGACAGAAGGGTCGGCAGAGTCTGGAACAAAGCATTTTTAGTGTAAATCTTGCTTATGAAAGTAGCTAATTTAAAAAATGCATAAATGAAGATAAGAAACGTCAAATCTGAATGCAAGATTAGATCCGTGTAAATATCTGGCGCAATTCTACTCATATATTGTCTTTTTCGATTTTTCAGAATGGGCATGTAGCGTTACGCACGCCTCCTTTTAAAACTAATCTAGACAGTTGAACTTACGGAGTTGTGCTGCGGTAGGACAAGCTCCTTTATGACGGCGAGCTTGTCGTCGGGAGTCATTGCGGTTTTCCGGATGAACTGCCCAAGCAGATTCTGCTTGACCCTCCCCTCGTACTTGCTGACGATGTCCGTCAGGAAGCAGCGATCCAGGGGCACAACCATTTCCTTCTTGTACTGCAAATAGCAGAGTTAAAGGACAAAAAGACGAATCAACTCACTACGACAGCGGGCAAGTCGGAGTAGTTGCACGAATAGCCGTACGTCCTTCTCAAGTAATCCAGAACCGTATCCTCGATTTTCTCACCCGTCTCCGGGTCTATTCTCTTAAGAAAGCTACTTTTTAGAATTTAGATTCGATGAAAGTTAAATTATTATTTGGTTATTTGGTCATAAATAAACATCATTTCTATATAGAATATTCGAATGGAAAGACATGTGCGTTATTGATAGAAAAGATCAATTGAAAGGGACCAATGAAATAGTTTTAGATAGTTTCATTGATGCATTTTTTTTCGAATCCGATTTCTTCTATTCATATTTCTATTGTATAGCACTCTTGGGATGCAAAAAATAAGGTCTGAATGATTAATAGACTAACGACGAAGTTGATCCGCGAGATGCCCTTGGGAGACAATTGAGTGAACTTGAAGTACTTCTTGCTTTCCTTCGGCGTGATCTGATAGTACATCGACAGGCCTGCAATCCGAATTTTATTGAAATATTTCCAAGTTATTCGTATGACAAAATTAAGAACGGAAAACAGTCGTTGCACACCAAAATATTCATTGCGCAACGATGCACACGCCCATAAGAACAATCGTAAGAATAGACATTCTGTCAGATTTTTCTTTTAATGTCTCACACTAGCAAGCTCAGCAAAAAATGTAAATGTGTCTACCTTTGAAAGCACTTTCGACCTTCTTGCGAGCATCGAAGGGCATTCCGGAAGTCTGGAGTCTATGCCTCACGTTCTCCTCCTCGTGAGAGCCGCCGAGCAGCTCGACCAGGAAGTCCAGCAGATTCTTCCCGCGGGAATAGAACAGCGAATGTGACACTCAAATTGGAAGTAATTGATAGTTGATTGATTGCGTTTGACAATAGTTCAATGATGAAAATGAGTCCTTTCAAAAAGTTATCAAGATTACATTTTCTAATTCTACTCATTTCTGATATTAGTAGTTTTGATTTTTCCGTAAATGACACAAGAACAAAAAACTGTAAAATGAAGAATATTAGAAAATGTTCAACAATTCTCGGGAAGAAAATAGTTTCGTATGGCATTTTTGTTATTCATTATAATATTTTAACCGTCACTTACAGTCGAAGTTGTAGAGAACGCCAGCCTGGCACTCGGGTTTGACCGCTCCATGCAGACCGGTCCAGGTCTCCACTCCCTCAGACAGGTACTGGACCATTGGCGAGTTGGCGATCCTCTGCAATTAATAATACATTTTCAGAGACTCAACTAATAGCACAAATCAGCCACATAGAAGGAGAAAGCTGGATATTTATTGAAGACATAAATCAGAAAAGTGGTGATAGACTTACGAAGTCGTAGTCTCCAGGACGTAGCGAGTAGTAGATCTTGTTGTCGGTCGGGGTGACGCAAGTGTCACTTCCTCTGAAATATGAATTTCAAGAAACTATTTTATTCCGTTTCCTTCAAAAGGAATTCTTCCTGTGTTTCATGGGCTTTAAATTTATAAACTCTAGCAGTCAGCTGAAGTTTAAATTTTAGAAAGGCACATTATGTTAATCGAATATGCACAATAACCAAAGGCGTAATGAAAGGAGTGATCGCAATTTGGCTCGAAATCGTTTTTCAAAATATCAAAATCGCCTCGCTTTTAATAATAACTGATTGAGAATGTCTTACTGCAGTTCGTATTTGAGCCGCATGGAGAGCATCGCATCGAGCACAGTTCGCAGGTCGCTGATATTCTGGATCGACTTGTCGTCTCGGTTGATTTCGATCGACTTCGCGAACACGATGTGGATCCAGAATTTCTTCCGCTCCTGCAAACAGCACATTTCTTCAATTCAACAGGAAAATATCAAATATATGATAATATAAATTTTCGAATCTGAATAAAAAACGATTTGAAAAGAAAATAAATTAAGAGTTTCAGTTTTTCCAAAATAAGTCTTTCACGTCATGTGTTATTTCGGTTTTCTTTGCTTCAGGAGCATTTCTCTTGCAGCCAGAAAAATGTCTCATAACAGCCTTGGCATGCGATATTTGATGGAATGATTTCTCTCCTGATTGGAAGAAAACTAACCAGCTCGAGTTCGAGGGTGAAGTCTCCCGGATTCTTGCCAGAGCCGGGATTCATTTCCCTGGCGCTCCAGAGGATATTCACATCATTGAATATCACATCGGAGTGGTTCGAGGGGAACACATCACGGTGTTCCCGTGTCCAGGCCCTGTGAAAGAGCTTCGAGGCTTGGGTCCTTAAACAAGCAATATATTTCCATCTATTTTAGTGAGATGGATGGAGAATGGAAAAAATAATAATTGATTTTTAAAATTATTTTTATGAATTATAGAACCAGACTCGTGCAGAAGTGAAGATTTATAAATGAAAAATGGTTCAAATCGATAAATTTCGAAAAGGGACGCCAAATAAGAAATGGGATTTCCGAAAAAAAATCTGTAGAGAAAATTCATGTTTCTGTTTATAAGTGTTAAAAAGTGGAGACTGTATCGGCTGCATGAATGAAATCAAAATTCTTAAATCCCAATTTTCTCATTTCAATTTGAATACTGACAATTTTGCGCATCTAACATTCTCATGAGTTTTTAATTATTGGGGATCATTTTTCATGTATGATTTATGAACAGACCTGTCAGTGACGAGAACTCGTTGTGTGCTCGGACCCTGCCTCGTCCGCATCATTTTTCCCATCAGAATCTCTACGTTGTATTGATAGAGTCTGATGGGCTTCTCGGGGAGTTCCAGCTGAATTTCGTTGTTTTCTTTCTAATCCTCCAATTTCTTTCTACCTTGACGTAGTTGGTGGTTACATCGATCTTCTTCCCCAATTTCAGCTCTTCGACCTTCGTGTCCGGCCGCTTTACAAAGGTTTGCCCCTGGTACTGCAAATCCAAGCATTCAATCAGTTGTTCATGTGCATTGTAATCAGTCCTACCTTCAGGTCGTCCCTGGCGATGTTGATTCCCTTCTTCCTGGGCTGCCGATTTCCATTGAAGGGAGGTCTGCTCTGTGGCCCTGCTCTTCTCTGGTACTGGCCGCCTGATCCATACCGTTCCCCCTAAAATGTATCTCCATGAATTTTCGAGGAAATGGTTTTATTTGATTTTCAAAATATGGAATGTTCTTCTTACTCATTTCTGAAAAACAACAGTCTGTAAGTGACGGAATGGTTTTCATCAAATAATAGATTCTATTTTATCTTTCCAGGAAAAAAGACTGCGTTACTTGACAAAAAGTCGCTACGCCATTTCCCAAAAGAAATCAGTTTATTCATCATTTAAAAGTTAACGTGGAAAAGAACTCCTTCATTTCTTTGCAAAGTCGTGTAGTAAAATAATGAAAAGATATGTATCAAGTACGTTTTCAAATAAGCAAGAAAGCGAGTACACTCCAACAAAGAAAACGTCAACTCAAATAAAAAGTGGTTCTTTTCTCGTTCATTAAAGTTAGATAGGAAAAAAGAAAAGAGGCAGTACTATCTCCTTTTTGATTGAAGCAGCACTTTAGGGTTGGTTGTGTTTTATTGCTTATCAAAAGGCGAGTTCAATAATTATGCAGGCTCAGTCCAGTTGTGGTTGTAATATTAAAGAAAAGAAAATGCAAAGATGATTGAATCGAGTGTTCATACCTGACTGCTGCCACTGCTCCTCTGATCGTACCCATTTCCCCCCTCTCGTCTGTCGTTGTAGGCATTTCTGGCCCCCCTTTCGTAGCCGTCTCGTCTGCAATTAAATTATTGTTTCGAAGCTTTTATAAATGATTCAAATTTATTTCTTTTTCATTATATTCTTGGAGAATAAATAAATTTCCATTTTCATCGATTTAGAAATACAGTGAGATTTTTGTCATATATATTTTAGAATAATAGTAGTATTTCAGATATGAAAATGAATTCCGTTTTAATGTTCTATTAAATCAGCTATGGGTTTTATTCGAATTCACCTGTCATCACTGTATCTCCTCTCGTATCTGTCGTCCATCCTCATCCCGCTCATCCGTCGGTTCATGTCCTCGTAGCGATCATCTGGAAGAAGAAAAATACTTCCAAGAGGCAACTACTACTACTACTACTGCTATATGACGGAGGGTGTCTTCGCCGTACCATCTCTTCCTACCCTATCACTAACTATAGACTCCCGTCTTCCGTCATATAGCAGCTGCCCTTCCAAGACAATAGTTTTGGACTAAGCAAATTACGTGTAACGAGAATTTCGGAGTGAGAAATTAGAAAACTAATTTATGGATTTTGGAAAGCTCCTCAAGTACTAAAAGGGACGCTCGTGTTTGGAAATATTTTAAAAATGTTTGAAGACACGTTATTGTGCGAGTTCGCAGGAAATGCAATATGAAAACGCTTACAACTTTTCAACGCAGCCTGCACAAAATACTACAGATTGCTCATTATATTTGGGATTCTTATTTTCAAAATAAAAAAATCAAAGCTTACCACCACGCGACATTTCGGCCGTTGGTTGTTGGATTGGATTTGTTCAGGAAAGAGCAGGGGCTCCACTAGGGAAACGAATAGCTGTATGCTGTGTGCGAGGCTGAGTCAACTCAATTGGAAAGTGCGCTGAAAATGAAACAATCAATCGGAAAATCGAAGAACAAAACTATGGGTAATCGATAGCTGAACAAAGGATGAGCATTTGGAAGAAACGGAAAGACTAAAGGGGTATTTGATTGTGCGGGGTCAATGCAGAAACAATGTACTAAAACGAGAGCAACGGACAATTGATCGATAACTCA
Organism: Diploscapter coronatus; assembly: GCA_964036155.1. Lineage (NCBI taxonomy): Eukaryota > Metazoa > Nematoda > Chromadorea > Rhabditida > Rhabditidae > Diploscapter > Diploscapter coronatus. Next base: position 41,085,720 of record OZ038423.1, read on the forward strand.
ATGGAACTTCATGGATGATGAATGTCGAAAATAATCACTTTGGTGCAAATAAGAGCAAAACTGACATGAATAGAATGCAAAATAAAACTTGTGTGTGAAAATGGGATGGAATAGGCATGGGAGAATGAAAAGTACGATCTGTAGGGTTGCAATTAATTTACGATTGAGCCACGTGCACAAAGTGGTTTTCCTTTCCCTTTTATCTAGCTCTGAACGCACGACCTGTCAACGCGGACATAGAGCGATAATTTCTAGCTTCTCTAACGCACACTATTTCTCACCGACAAAATTTGAATTTCTGGCATCAGACTCTTTAGATGCGCTAATTCGCGAAAAAGTGAACCGTAGGGCGATAGACTCGCTAAGTGCCCATCAGCGTACGGTTCCGGATTTTTGAAACAGTACTCACAAATAAAACTGATGCTCGAAAATAACTTTAAAAGTGACAATGTCCTCTTTTCAACTATGCTGACAGGCCGTGAACGGTGAAATGCGATGTAGTGATAGTGGTGGTCACCTACAATTATCGACTGGAAAGAAAGTAATTATCATAATCTACATAGTGGATCCCACGCATCATGAATGAAAAGACGGGGAAAGAGTGAAGAATGGAGGGAATAGCCTAGTTTCTCATCTCCACTTCCATATTGAGAACGCAGTGTCAGTACGAGGAAACAAGAACATTGACCGCAGAATAGAGAATAAGCCAGTGGTTACAGCTTCGAGAAAGTGAATGAAACCAATGAGATAAAATACCGAAATGGGTTCGCGCTCAATGTTTTGTTTCGCTAATTCAAAATCAAAGATTCTACCGCCGACAAGTAACGAGAAAATGAAAGGGAAACATCGTAAAAAAACAATCTTTATGAGAAAGAGCTTGTAGTAAGAGTGAATAAATGTATTTATCAAAAACATAAAGATGGGGAATAATTGCAGAAGAATAAAGAAAGATATAGCCTGCGGTAATTTATAATTTTCAGAGAAAAATGCACATCAAATAACGAATTTAGCACGAAATAAGCAATAAGATGATAAGAAAGCTTCATTGCACCGGTCAAATAAGGTGGAAAAAGAATGCATGAAGATAGGAAACACTGATCATATATGATTCGTACATATGGTAACATGGCAGTCGCCTATCAGAACAAAGACAGTTTAGAAAACCACTATTTGAATGCGAACTTTCTGACGTGGCTGGTAGTGGTTTTATGGTAAGGGCAACATGAGGAAAATAGTTCGCAAAGTGAAGGAAACAAAAAAGCGGCAGACAGTAGAAATAAAGAGAAGTGAGAATAACAAGGAATAGGGTAGAGAGCGCGTGTTATTTCAAATTTTATGTTGATGGTATTGGAAGCTAGCGAAAATATTACTTGACTCTTCCAATACTCCAATCAAAAAGAAACAAATCATTTTGGTTTAGTCTAACCCCTAACTAACTCGATAATTACCCGAGTAAATGTTGCGATTTTTCGTAAATGAAAATCAGAATTTTGATTCGATTTAAAAATCGACCATTTTTCTTTCAAAAACGTCAAATTTCATATTAATTACCCAATCCTCTCGGCTCCACACTGGGAAAAATATACTGTCAAGTGTCAAAAGTTACTAGCTCAAGGGAACGGATTTTATACTATTTTGGTTACCTTTGAAGCCCAAAAATAGGTGTTTTCGTTAATTTTCGAGGATCAGTCTGATGGGAACTTTTATAAAGCTCAATTTTCTGCAACTTTCATGAACATTAAATTCCACCAAAATTTCAAGCTTTCGCAGAAGACCGGCTCAAAACATTTGTTTACGAACAAATTACAATTTTCGTATATTCAAATTTGAGCATTTGCGTTTTCTAATTGTGGGAAACAGAAGGGAGCAGTGGCTCAATTCTTACTGCAAATGAGGCTGCGATGCGACGCGGTTGCGTTGCGTACTTCACATGAATAGAGGAAAGGGAGAGAACCGATAAAATTGAGCTAAATCGACAGAAGAATGGAAATTACTCACGAAGAAACAATGGATCAAGCAGCGTGAGAAAATTTAATAAATGAATGGAAGCCATGATAAGAAAATGAGCAAAGTTGCAGGGAGTGAATTGGGAAAGGGGTACGAAATTAGAGCGAGACACCACGTGTATGGCTTGTAGAGAGTAAGGCATATGGAGAGAGTGGAGAAGATATTGGTCGATTTCGAAGAAGAGGAAAAGATGGATGTTCCTTTAGGAAGCGTAGCAAAATAATGGGAATAGGAAGAGATTGCGATGCAAGGAAACTAAAATTCAGAGAAAATAGATAAGGGCCGAATAAAAGGAGCCGAAATCGATTGTCAGAGCGACAGTTCGGCCCCTTGTAGTTACCACCCTCCTTTTCTCTTCTTCATACTATTTCTCAGAAAAGAGGGTGGCAAATACAGTAAACTGACAGTCCTGATTAACGGGTTGGAAATGGCAAGCAGATAAAGGTCATAGTGGAACGAACAATGGCATACATATTCGAATGCAAATGGATAATTAAAACGGGAATGAAGATTGCGAAAACAATATGTGGAAGGATGAACAATCCAAATTCAGTTTGTGCACATTGTAGGGGAATGAGAATAAAATGAAAAGTCTAATTCTCATGGTTTCATAGGATTTGATAGAAAACTCGGAAACATTAATGGCTATACAATAGGAAAAATGTAATATTAAACATTTCTGAAGTAAATAACCCACATAAATCTTTCAACCAGTCGGTCTCTGAGCAATGTATTTGATTGTAAAACTCCGATGCAGAGACACATTTCTACAGCTTTTATACTTTTTTTTTTTATAAACATCGCGGATAGTTTTGAAAGGTATTCGAAAAGAAACGTTTTCCATTATAAAAATCTCGCTTCGATAATGTTGAAATTTTAAAAGTTATTTTTTTCGTTTACTAATGATATTTCCGCTCTTTCTTAATTCTTAAATTAAAAATAAAAATATTCAAAAGTTGAATTAATTATAAAGTCGTTCATTATCATCATGAAAAGCCTAAAATAATTTTAAATGGACATGAATTTAACTTTCTTTCAATTATTAACTTGTCAAGATATGACAATTATTTCGTGATGGCAAGTATGAACTCAAAAATTGTCTTTTCGGAACTAATCTTTCTTTTAAGAAATTCTTAATACTGGGAAATACTATTTTCACAAATTTATAGAAGCTTACATGTTTTCAGTGCAAAATTTCAAAAGATGCGAAATGTGGTGACTAATCACGCCAAAAGAAAATGAAAAAACCGTTTCCATTTGCCATTTCTTCAATGTTTTCATGTCCCATTTCCTATATCGTCCATCTCTCAAATCAATGAAAAAATATACGAAAAGAAAGGAAGCGAGGCAGATTTGAAATTAGGCTGCAGCTGCGAAGAAATCGGTTAAAAGTACGATTTTGCATACGTAATACGTTTAGCGGCCATAGACAAGAAAATTCTCAAAAATAAACAATCGTAAATAAAACTATGTTTACAACTAATTTTCGTCTTTCAATGACATTTTAGAATTTACCAAATAAGTTTCTTGGAAAATTGCATAAAGTTAATGAGAGGTATCGCAATGACGATTCGTAAATGACAAGACCTATAGTTAGAGAGAAATAATATGAGAAGACAGATCTCATCATTTACGAATTATTGCCTCTAGGGTGGATTTCACAAAATCGATTTTTTTGTCTCCCAGAACGCTAAAAATTTCGAATTTTAAAATAAATTTGTCAACCAAAATCGATTCTCCAAAATCTAGTATTTCACTAATAATAATTATGTCGAAATTTGTTTTATTTGCAAGAATTGCAAATTTTAGGCCCCTAGAAAAAGACACCGGGTTTTCTAAGAAATAGTATGGGGAGGCAAGATAGGAAAAGAAAAAAGCCGGTGTCTTTTTCTATTAGCCCAAATTTTATCGATATCGTGAAATTCTTGGAAAGCAAAATATTTTATTGAATTTTTACAACCATTTTAGTCGATATAGAATTACGACAGCCGAATAGGAAGCATTAATAAGTAAATACGTGTGCAGTGCGTCAGTTACTAAATGACGACCTGACGACCTCTATAGTTAGAGAGAAAGAGGGAAGGGGGTTAGAGTAGGACGAAATAGTGTAGGAAAAGACAGGGTCGTCAGGTCGTCATTTAGCTATTGCCGTGCACTGCAGTAAATACTCTCTATTGTCTACGAAATGACTTTACATAGGGAGGAGGGAAGGAGTACCCGCGAGCCTTAATAATGTGCCTCTGTATCTCTGCACCCTGCTCCCTCGTTCCCATACAGTACCGATGCGCTGCACGGCGCTCGCAGATACGTGTCTCCCCTTTCAATGCAAACGTCCATCTCGTAGATAATAATAGAGAGCAAGGGTGCGTCCATGCTCCGCTTATGTTCACGTGAGCAAAAAGAAATAGCACGCGAGGGTGAGAAAGGAAAAGAGTATGTCTTCTTTGTGTCTCCCACTCTCGAGTGCCATTTTTCAGTTCACGTGAGTGTGAGCAGAGTATGAAGGCGTCCTAACTGTTCATGATGTCTTTTAAACCAAAGAACAAAGTTATCATCGCAAAACGCCATAAGAGCTCTTCGAATTGGCAAATAATTACCATTGGTAAGATAGTGATACATAAAAAAAACGATTAATTCAATCTTGCATGAGCGCTGAGGATAACGACCAAATATATTTGCATGAAAGTCTCAGAAAGAAAATTATAATCAAAAGGATTGTTTATCTAAACATTCAGTCTTCTAATCAATAGATTTTCACAAGTTTAGTACTGCGAATACGCAGCACTTCCAGCTGTGCGAGTCGCTTGGGTTCTCTCGCTTCGTGCAGATCTGAAATTTATTCAATCATTTGCAATACCATAATGGAATTTTTTGATGGCTTCCTGAAAAGTTCATTATAAACATTACCGATGTTTAGAATTCATCAATTTTCATACACTTCCTAATCCCAAATTTGGAAAATTTTACAAATGGTGGTATAGAGGTCTTGATGAAACTTTAAAATAGTCTGTTTTGAGAAAATTGAATCCTTATAACTGAAAAGAAACATCTAAACATAATGCTAAAAATTCCAACCTATTGGATCTGACGGATCTCTGTCTGCTTCCAGCAGCACTGGCAGTTCCATTATTGTAGTACGATTCTTCTTCGTCTGGGAATTCATCCTGTCCTATTTCTTCGTAATCTAATGATAATGAATGTAAATTAGTTCATACAAGGCTGGAAACCTTTCTCCAATGCTGCCATGTCCTCTCTGGCCTCGCTGAATTCTCCCTCTTCCATTCCTTCGCCAACATACCTAAAACTTGTAAGGTAAGTATAAAATTATATACCATTCGTTATAATTTCAGCATGAAGTCTTCACCAGGGACGTGCAAAGTTTCCGGTTTCGAACAACGAAAGTTTCGGCTGTTTTTGGATACCGAAAGCTCAGATTTCGGTTTTGAATTTCCCAAATTTGCAATTTCGCACACCTCTGTCCTGATCTTCGCTAAACATACCAGTGGACGAACGCTCGCTTGGAGTACATGAGATCGAATTTGTGATCGAGTCTAGCCCATGCTTCGGCGATTGCAGTCGTATTGCTGCAAGCCATTCACGAATCAAGCGGTCTCTTCTTTTTCACCAAACCTAATCATGCACACAGATCTCGTCTGCTTCCCTAAGTCTCCTCCGGGCACAACGGTCGGCGGCTGATAGTTTATGCCGACTTTGAAGCCGGTCGGACTCCTGAAACATGAACAAAATTCCGAATGATGATGGTGCAGCGGCTACCATTCGACGAACTGCACGGTGCGCTTAGTCTTTACGGCAGAAATCGCCGAATTGATGTCTTTCGGAACGACGTCTCCTCGATACAACAGACAAACTGCCATGTACTTGCCACGACGAGGGTCACATTTCACCTAAAGAATCAAATAGTTTGGGTAGTTTAGGTCCTGGGATAAATCCTAGAACCATTTGATGCCCCGGCTCGAAGCAGGCATTCGTCATATCAGCGACAGTGTTTTGCTCGTGGAAAGCCTTCTCTGCAGAAACAAGAGGAGCGTATGTGACAAGGGGAAAATGTATTCGGGGATATGGAACCTGAATTGGAAAAGATATTTTTGGAGAAATCAGGGAATCGCGGATGTGAACGAGTTTTATCATCCATTAGCAGAGTGGTAAGATTTCGAGATTTCAGAATCGTTTTTCTCTAGTAATTATCTGTTCCTTACGAGGTTTGTCTGGAATTCTGTAAGATCAACATTTAGAGCACCATCAAATCTTAACGATGCTGTGATAGAAGAGACGATCTGAGCGATCAGACGATTCAAATTTGTGTATGTCGGGCTGAAACAATCCACAATCTTCACCTAAATTTCTGTAAACCCCAATCCTACCGAGCCAAATCGAGATTCCTTCTGCATATGTCGTAAATTGCTTCATTGTCAACCATGAAGGTGCAATCCGAATGCTCGAGGGTCGTGTGAGTCATTAGAATCGAATTGTACGGCTCAACCTAAATAGTCTGCATTATTCAGTTCGGAAAAGCCAATACCCACCATTGCAGTAGATACTTGTGGTGCCGGATAAACTGCAAATTCCAGCTTAGGCTTCTTGCCATATTCGGTAGATAGACGCTCCATAAGGAGAGACAAGAATCCTGATCCAGTGCCCCCGCCAAAAGAGTGGAAGACAAGAAATCCTAGAGGTCTCTTTCTACTTCAAAATTACAATATGCTTGTCACCTTGAAGCCCACTGCAATTTTCCGTGAGCCGCTTGACTCGATCCATTACTACCTACAAAGGAAAAGGTAAAACTAATGTTGTGTCATGTTGATCTTCATCTCACATCGATCATTTCTCTGCCAATCGTGTATCTGCCTCTGGCATAGCAATTTGCAGCATCCTCTTTGCCACTCAGCAATTGCTCTGGATGAAACAGAGTTCGATACGTTCCGGTACGAACTTCGTCTGAGGCAAGTTATCCATCTAGTATTCTCTATTGCAAATGAGCATACCAACAACAGTGGGCTCGAGATCGACAAACAGACATCTGGGAACGTGCTTGCCGCCTGCCGTCTCTGCGAAGAACGTGTTGAAGGCATCTGTCTCGTCTGCGTAGGATGGATCATCATAGCGATTTCCATCTAGAAAAAGTCCTATTTCGATTCATATTCACTTCACAATATGAAACAGATGTGGAATTATATTAGGCGGGTCTAGAATAGAAAATAATTTCGTTATAAATTTAGTGAGGAATAACAATATCTTTGTTGACGAGAACGATGGACAAAAATTTGAACAAAACGGAATTTTAATAGAAAGTAATGGAGTTGACGAGATTTTTGGAATTATTCTTACCGGGTTGAATTGCATGTTCGAGGCAGTAGAGTTCCCAGCAAGCATTGCCGATCTGCACGCCTGCCTGTCCGATGTGCAGACTGATCACCTCTCTCTGCAAATAGGGCATAGGGCATTGCAACTGACCACTCTGTACAAAGGGGCACGAAGTGTGAAGATAAACTTACATTGCCTTTGTAGTTCTGCGCTGAGGTTGCCATATCGAAAGCTGAAAGGACAGTCGAAATGGGAAGGGGATGGAATGTGAAATGAGGGAAGGCAAAGAATGGAGGAGTTGAAAGGGACGAGAGGGAGGGGAACCAGGGAAACTGGCCCAAATAGACAAATTAGGAAGACAAAGGAGGGAGGGCTTGACAGAATAGAAGGGCATGAAAGGATGTCAGGTAGCCAGGTACGAAATGGAAACCAACGGACATGCTCATGGATACGAATACGGGAAAACGAACAGCGATGTTAGTAGTGCAATGCGGTGAGAGATCTCCAAGCGATCTCGCATTCAGTATCAATGCATAAATTGCTAGACCGCAAATAGCGATTTTTCGGTTGATGATAAAAAATCGCCATGCCTGATACACGTACGATAGGAATCAGCAGAAATTAGTGAGATTTGTTGATCAATAATTACAATTATTTTGTTTACTTTATTCGCTGTTATCATCCACCCCTTTTCGCCGAAAATTCGTCATCAACTAAGATGGTGTTTATTAGCAGATTATTGTAAGCTCAGCTTTCACATAAAGTATCATTAAAAATAAATTTATCTATGCCGAACTCTCTGGAATGTAAATATTAACATATTTAAGGTTAAAAACGATAAAATTGGGTACTACATCAAATTTTTATATCGTTTTTTGATAAGTGGAAGTTCATCGACCATTTAACTGAAACTAATAAGCACTTTGCATTATTGTATCAATTTGCTAAATACGATAAGATCATAAACCCTGAGATAAACTTTTCACATCTTTAGACAAATAAAATTGGAATGATTTTGATATCAATAATACCCGAAAAATGTTTAAAAATAATAGAAAAGGTTATATCAGGTTTGAAAAAAACTTAAAAGATGAATATCGTGAATTTATTCGTCGTGTTATTCGTTGAACCGTCGCATGCTGATGATTTGCTGCAGAGCTGGCACGTTCCCGCTAATGAACAGCTCCAAGGTCTTGCTGAATTTATTTCAATCTAAACGAAGTTTATTATTAAAATAAACTCATCAGAGCTTCGATAGAAGTCTCATAAGAAAATTTTTAGATACATGGAATTTTTATGAATAAAGTCTAAAAATTGTATTCTTCTAATAGTTCCTAATGCTGGAAAAGACTAACTTAAAGATCAATTTGATGGCGTCGAGATGTCTGACAGTTCTGCCTGGATTGTGCCCGTCGAAAGGGTCCTGAATGCACACCACGTGGCCTGTGTGGCCTTTCTCGTCCCTCGTCATGTAATCCCTCCTCAAATTACAGGACTTCTTTTTGCCAATTTGGAAAAAAATAATTGAAATATTTGCATCGTTACAAGTGACATAGGATAGGAGTAGAGTGTGATAGAGAAAAGATTCTTTCGACATTCTATTTCGAAGGCAACAATGCAGCTGCTGCACCTATTTTCAGCTTATCATTCTGCCCAATGAATGTCAGAAAAAGCGTAATTGTAGCAACATATTACATCAAAAAGAATGAGACGAATAAAATCGTCAAACATAAATTTTGAAATGAACATGATATATGTTGCGAATTACCGACGAGGAATTTAATAATAAAATACGACAAGATTGAAATACATGAACAATTGTGAAAAAATGCTTCCTTTGAATCATTTCTTATTTCCCGATTATCCAACCTGTAAGTGGCGCTGTTCCTCTCCCTTCTCGTGGCAGCAGGGATGTCGATGTAGTTGAGTTTGAAGTCGAAGTTAGCATAATAAAAGAGGAATTTAACGAACAGAGTCGATACCAGGTCGTAGTTCTTCTCGCGTTCTGCAGTCGTTTTATACTTTTTAATTTGACTATTTTTATCTTATTTACTGCAAAAAGAATAGTTGGAAATTATCATGTTTTAGTGATAAATTATCGAAATTTAACAAGTACAGCACATGAAAAATGCAAGTTAAATTTGTCCTATTTGTTTACACATAACATTGAGTTTCTAATTTTAAAAACAAATATGAAAAAGTATTCTTACGACATCCTTTGCTAAAATGCTGTGGGGAAACATCAGACAGAGAAGCGCTGAAGTCGATGAATTCGGGATTCACCTGGCCACCCGCAAATGCATCTGGAATTCGAACTATTGGGGAGAAAGATAAATACTTTAGTACGTTGTATTCTTTTAATGTAATAGTCGTTAGATGAAACTTTCAAACTATGCGTCTCGACAGTCGTTGAATTTCAGTAATTTGGTTCTTTGTAAAAATCGAGCATAATATAACAATTAGTTTTAAGGACTGCCTGGATGGATACTCTGCAGATTAGGCAGAACTGGGGGGTACACCCCGCAGTGCATGAAGTGGAGGACGAGCAGTGTGAGGCCGTAGCTGTTGAAGCCACCCCCTTTCGGGTTCTTCACGCCTGTAGCCGAAGCCCACTTCTTCACTAGGGCTGTCAACTGCGCAAAACGCTCATCCAGACTGAAATAGTAAAAATCGCTTGAAATCAAATTAAAAAAAAGGGTTTTCATAGGGTATTATGGACCATTTGTGGTTTTTGCGGCATCGTTACATGAAAAATTCGTACAATCCGAAAGTAAAGACAAGGATATGAAATACTCTTTCAAATTTTGTCTAACGTTGCGAAGGTTTGATGCTGCTAGTTTCATTTTTGTGAAAATGAATACATTTATGCTTACAGGCAATAATGCCTAAGCAAATGACTGTTGTGGAGACTAGACACGAAAGGGTCCGAAGTGAAGGCCAAATCGCATTCGAGGCCCTCTCTCGTGACCATCTTCAGAATTGGAATCTGAAAGTGAAGAAGGTGAAAGCCATTCATTCTCTTTGAAAATGCTTACATTTCCACAGACGAATTCGACGGACTGAACGAGTTGGCTGTATTTGGTGCCGAGGAGGATGGCCCTGACGATGCGGAGCACATTGAAGGAACCTCTGGGAGAAAAAAAACATTTGCTTCGAATAAAGGGCCTTTTGTATTTTTCATGGACAATTTCACTTCTCTACCCTCCCTTACGACAAAATTCGCTGACAAATATATGAGTACCGGAAATGCCATTTATAAAATTGTGAAAAAATTACAAAACAAGTGTTCTAACAATAAGCTCACTCGCTTCTAGCTGCTTTGTCATCCTGTTCGTTCTTGTAGAATCGCTCAGCCATGGGGCATACGAGAGTCAAGTCGAGGTCTGAATTGCGAGTGCCCATCGACGTGATTGACGAGCCGGACGGGTAGATCTCGAATTCTTCGAATTCCTGCAAGTCGTCATCTCTATTTAGGCAGAATGCAATGCAACGAGTATAGGATTTTTAACGAAATGATAGATGATGTATGACAGAAGATTTCGTCATCATAAAATTATGATTCTAATCAGGGCTGTAAATTTTTGACACGACATGATATAGCAGAGCTAGAAGCGGAGAAATAACGTGTCTCGCGTCGCGAGTGAGAAACAAGAAACGAAGAGAGTGAAATCGTGTCAAAAAGCTGCAGCCCTGATCCTAATGACAGATGAAGAAATATCACGAAACAAAAACCTACGGTGCACTCTTTAATTGCGTCGTACAAATCCTGACGGAATTTCATCTTTGCGAGGAATTCTTCCTTCGGCTGAAATGAGAATGTTTTCGACTTATGTCTCTACTTTTGTGACATGATGAATTTCTGTGCAAACTGAGCAAATCGATGAAATAGCGCGAATTTACAGTGACCCACTTTCTAACTGAATATTATTTCGGTTGGAAAAAAGGTCCACCAAATATATGCTGACAAATGACGAATGACAACAAAAGTCCATCATCAACCTGTCTCTCCTCCTCGTACATGGCGACAATGTCGAAGTGCAGCTTCTCCATCTCCGAGCTGTTTTGGCACCTCTCATCATTATGCCTAAATTTGGTTTTGTTGGCATTTTAGCCACTATAAACATATTTAATTTTCGATGTTAAAATGCAATATTCAGTAAATGATGATAAAACTAGTGACACATGCCGACTACATGAAGTTTCCATTTTTATCAATGGGACTCGGAAACGGACTTCCGAAGTCTTAAATCGATCGATTGCCTATATAAAGCTGAATCTGCCAATATGGTCCGTATTGCTTTCCAATCGATAACGACGATAGCGATTGTTTCATTATCTACTTAGGAATTCAGGATTGTACCATGAAATATCTCAGCTCTCGTGAATAGCATTGAAAATTGACGTAGATAAGAACGGTCACAAACTAATGAAGTGATAAAAATAAGTTGAACCCAATCTTTCACCATCATAACATCTTTTCTAAAATCTATCTTGAATGACTTACGGAAATTGATGACGATAGTAAGCGATGAGATCCTCGTAGGCGTGTGTCTGAGTGAGCTGCTGGTTTCTGTGGATTCGCTCCTTCAGTCGAATATCCATCTCTGTCACATAATCTGATGGAAGCATCTGCGACAAATAAATAAGTTAGAATCAGAATAACTGGTATTAGATACGAAACTCAGGTGATGTCCAACACCTCTCATAGCCAAAACAATTCTCCTGAAAAAATTACGAAAATTTATCAATCGGGAGGGAATAGCTAACAAGAAAATAACTTCGCAACGAGACTCAACAAATAAAACCCGTACAATGGCAATATTCGAAGGAATTTTGTTAGATTTTAGTGAGAGGATGAACCCTGAGCCGGACAGAGGCGAATCTGGCTTTGGTGGGCGAGTCGAAGAGCGGAACGGGCGTGAGGGCTGACTTGATCGGCTCGGGCAGTAGGAGCACGAACAGCAGACGGATCTCGGCTGACGAGAGCCACGAACGGGGAGATGACAGCATCGCCTGGAATGTGGATGATGAATTAGCTGAGTGATTGAAATGCAGCAGAATTGCCATTCATCGAATTACTTATTTGTGATCATTGTTTCCGTGCCTTGTCATTTCAACTGGAAACAGTTCAAGTTGCGGTTAACCCGAAAGTCAGTCAGCCAGTTGAATTCATGTTGAGTGTCATTTTCATCAAATGCGCAAGTTCAGATGTTTGTTTCCTCTTATTTTATCGGGAAAGAAAATGGGAAATTTCCATAGTCTTTCAAGCATAAAATAAAAATATGCCAAATCAAACCTTCGTATTGAGAATAGTCAAATGCTGGTCCGGCTTTCTTTCGAATTCCGAATTTCTCGGTCGATAGTACGAGACTGTCTCGTCTGGATATTCGATCTGAAATTTTAATTCTTTTCAATTTCCTCTCTAAGTGAATAAATTAACAGACCATGATATGCAAATGGGCGAGATCGGCCTCAGTGAGATTGTGGAGCTGAGCGATAATTGGAATGGAGCGAGGCAGACCAGCCACGAACTTGACCACAGTCTCCAGGGCTCGGTCCTTGTTCGGTTCGATCACCTAATATTCAAGCACTATTTTTGAAATTACTGTAGGGCAACTGATATGCGTTGTGGTGTCGTGGGAATGTCAGCTATCTTTTCCGACACTTGATTCTTACTCGAGTCCTATTCCTTATCCTTAACTCTTAACTAAGCGCACATTCTTACAGCATCGTGACATAGTAATTGCCATTCAGCGGTAGACTAGCTGGCAATTCGAAAATGGCACAATGTCGCAACTTGAAGAGATAGCATGTAGAATTGACTTTTACATCTTAGGCATCAAAATTTACTTGACGCTGAGAAATGCACAATGGCCATTCAAACGTTTGTCTTTCATAAATCCGAAAAGAACATACCTCTGCCCACTTGGCTTGAATTTTGGGAATATCTGGAACAGCGTTGGGCATAATCGGGGAGTATTTGTTGAGATATCCAGACAGTGTCTGGAAAGTGAGGATCTTCTTGTTGTCGACCTCCGCGAGGCTGTCGCCTGCAGAGATGTGCTGTTCGATTGCGTTCGACAGGGACACGCCGTTAGAAGAAGTCGAGCACTGACATTGCGACCAGCCTCTGGAAATGTTGGTTTTTTCTTGTCAATTTTGAAAAGTGAAATTATGAAAGGTGTTTGTAAGTCCAATTTGATTCATATCCATACTTGTAAAGATACATTTTTACAGAATGTTTTTTTTTCAAAAAACAAATAAAAAAGCATACGCCCTAGCGATCTCTAATTCATCAGCAATTTCATCGAGAACTTCTGCATAGGAATTTGGATCGCAGCCGAGTTTGGCGCAGGCAGCCAGAAGTCGAATGAAGAAGCGACACTCGATCAAGAAACTGCTCATTTCGGGGGGAATGTGCGAGAATTGATGCTCTACGTTCAGCAGGTTGCGCTGTTCCTGAAAAATAACGCATATAAAATATTGTGGGGTTCGGCTACATGATAAAAATGAGAAATATAGTCGGATTTTTATCATTTCGCGAATGCACACTGTCTGACGATATTTCTTATGGAAAAGATAGGAAATTATCGTAAAATAATATTTATGTGTGCGCAGGTGAAATGATCATTCATTCAAACCTTCGAAATTCGATAGTTCTCATTTTCATCAACTAGTTAAACGCCCAGGATATTATTCGAGATAGGTAGATAGTTTACCAAGTATCTTTCAAAATAATTATATAGATGCAGTTGGATTGGAAAAGTCGAAAATTGAAATGTTGTATAGCAGATTCAGTTCGTTAGACAGAAATAGTATTATGAAAAGACAGGACCAAATACAAGATTTTTGGCTGTTCTTTGTCCTTCAAGGTCTCAGAACCTGGCTATAAATTATACAGATTCATTTGTTGCGAAGGCATAATGATTATTTTCAAAGCATCGAACCTCTTCGACCAAATAGCCTATGTCCGCGAGTTCATCGTTGGTTCCACAGAGGACGATCTGAGTGAGGGTGTCACAGGATGCACAGATGCTGCACAGCGAGGCCACGAATCTGCACGAGCCAGACAGCAGCGAGTTGAATTCCGCTATTGCGTTCACGTCTCTGAAAAGCATGCAAATCATCATTACACACTCGGTACAACACCCACATTTTGGGCATTTGTAGTTTTCTGTGCAAAAGTGAATGTGGCATACAAAATGTTCTTCAAAGATAGGAATTTGCTAATTCAGGAACCAATAAGATTAATGAAGAGAGAAGGACTAACTGTGAGATGAGTCTCCTCAGGTTGTTTCTGTTGGCACTGTGCAGTTCAGTCTCTGTCTCCCTCAGTCTTTCATACGTTCTCTCCATCAGCTCCGCATTCTCCTGCGTCTGTTTGTCAATTTCTTCGGCAGATTTCAGTTTCGGCGCCAACACATTCACCAAATTGTTCTTGCCATTTTCATCTATAGCCTGAAATAGGGAGTTGAATGAAATTCAATTTAGAAATTACGCAGCGACGAACTGAAGAAATAAATAATCAGGAGCGAAAGGGGGATAAGTCAGCTTGAAATTGCATAAGAAATGCAGACATTTCGTCATTTTATCACTATGTCGATTGAAGTTTTAAAATCAAGATGAGAGAATTCTAAATACGGCAATTTTGATTAAAAAATCCATTTCCATTTCCGATTTTTGTGATCCCATTTCTATCATGCTCATGATTCAAACGAGTCGAAATACAGGGAAATGTACCTTGATTGGCTCAACGAGATTGGGCGAAGAAGAGCGAAGGAAGAAGTAGTGCCGAACGACGTATTTGGGCAGCAGAGCCGTAATCGGCTCGTACACACTCGCTCCGTTCAGCACCAGGATAAGCTTGGCTATGTCTGGAAGGAGTCAAATCGAATTGACAAGAATCAGAAAATAGAATAAATCAAATAATGGGAATTATGATTTCAAGGACAAGTTATGACTAGTGAAATGTAGAGCCGTAAAATAATCGAAAATGAAATACAAGACTCAAAAACAAAGAAGGAAGTCATCGAATATATGATCATTATCACTATTTTTCAAAACGTTTCCGAACAGGTAAGTTCTTCAATTTTGTTTTTGGATTGATGCGATTCTTTCAATGTTAACAATAGATTGCAACTCACAGAAGACATCATCGATGGGCCTTTCCTGCGGCTCGAAGACAGGTTCCAAGTCGAGCAGCTCTGTGACAATCGCGTGCACCTGCACTCCGTGGTTACGTCCGATGCAGCTAAAGCATCTGCAAGTCAATAAGGACGAATTACCGCGCATATTCTCAATCATACTTGTAAATATCCTCCTTGTCGTTGGGGAATCTTTGCAGACAGTTGAGCAGCGATTTGGTGCAGAGTTTGAGGCAGTCAGAGTCGGCGAATTCAGCCTTCGAAAGGAGATCACGCATGGCTTGGCGGGACTGCGGCATTGCATCCTGAAGCACACTTTCATACGAAAATAAATTAGCCCTTTTCTTATTAGTTCATGCTCTTCCCAGTGTATTTTTTTTGTAAATTCACTGTAGCGTGATATGAAAGGAAAAGGAAGAAAAAATAGCATAGGAAAATATGATGATGAATGGTAAATCGGATTGTTTTTTTCAGTGAATAAACATGAGTTTGTACGACTTGATCTGCTCACTGTCCTTTCAAATGTTCAAATGAAATTTATCAAGGCGTCCAAACTGCTTACATCGAGGCATTTGAGAATGACTTCAAGTTGCTCCTTAGTCAACTGGCCGTGCACAATCAGAGGAGTCAGTGCACGAATCGAATCTAGTCGAACCTGAAATTCTCTGAATCAGCATTTTCAGAAAAAATCACTCCACCTCAGATATTTCATCGTTGAACATATCTGCCAAGTGATCCAAAGCAGTGATCGCGAATGAGGGACGGAAGGCTGCCAACTTGCCGAGGGAATAGACTGCCGCTCGACGCACAGCTGAAAATGATCATGTTCAAAGGTGTATAGACACACATTAGGGGATATGCGTTTCCATATTACATTTGAATTCAGTTGAAAAGTAGAACTGAATAATAGCGAGCAGTCTCTATCCTTTCCTTCAATTTCTTTCTGGCAACTTTACACTATTTTTCCGTGGTAATAATTTTACAAAATTTCATAACACAAATATATGTAGAAATTTCAGTGATCATTTTTCTCTAAATTTAGTTCATTCCGAATAATCTTACACATGAACTCGTCTTCGAGGGCAGAAACAAATGCCCCGCAAGCGCCTTGAGGAATGATCGCATCGTCCTCTGTCTGGTCGGAAACGGGCAGCTGAGGCGCAGGGGCATGCAGCTCCTTGCCGCGCGACCATTCACTTGCTGCTTCTCTGGAATGAACAAAATGATTAGATAGCGTTTGGCAGTTACTACATGACGGAGGGTATTTAAAAAAAAAAAAAAACTGATAAAATATCTCCTAGTTAAACCCTCCGTCATATAGCTGTTGTCATATCGCTTTCATTTTGAAACAGATTCACTGTATTTAATGAATATTTAGTTCTTTAGCAGAACTCCCCGAAACGCGGGTCACATTTGGACCAGTAGAAAAGTAGTGCATATTGCAAGAGAAAACGAAACATCTCTTTCGCTTCTAAATATGACATAATACTTTTCTGTGGGGACGAGCTGCGTTTTGAAGAAGTTTTTCTTTAGAAATTATTTCGAAAAATAGAACATTTCAAAGCGAATGAAATACCCATCAAGTGGGTTATGTTTTCAGAAATAAATTACACGAATCTCACCGCTGCCTCTCCCTCCTGTTCTGATCCCTGGCCGACCATCTGTTCGGTCTCTGTCTTCCGTCCATTCTCGGGTTGTGCTTCGAAATGGCGAAGAGAGAATTCTGCAGCCTTTTTGGGGCATCCAAATCTGTCTGAAATTCAGGTTTCCTTCACTTGGCATTCAAAATTCATCCTACCTTCAAAGTAGCCATGAGTTTCTTGTCGAGCGTCTGGTCGAGAAATGCATCAGAAACGTGCTCCAATTTGCCCAATGTCACTGCAGCCTCTGTGCGAACCGACACCTGCAAAAATGAGAATAGTCTTGGTCGAATTAATTCTATCTCCTCTTTAATCTCACGCTGAGATATTAGAATACGCACAAATACTCGTAGAGAAAAGGATAAAGAAAAGGTGTTTCCTTGACAAGAGGAAGAAATGCACGCAATTTTCTTCCATCTTTTCGATGAATGAAAGTGAGTTTCTACCGACCAAGACAATAATCCGAGTTGTGCATGATATTTCAGAAGAAAGTAAACTTCAAAACAAGTAAGGGCACGTCATACTAGGAAAACGGAAAAACGGATAGTGCATGTAAAATAGAGAGAGCACTTTTCTTTTCCTCTCCATTTGCATACGTTCGTTTTCTTAGTATGAACACGCGCTAAGGGCATGAAAAGGAATAGAATGATTTGTTAAACCTCCATATCATTGATGGCATTGCAGATGACGGAGAAGGCATCGTCACACAGTCGCAATTGAGTTTCATTCCCCAACCCATAGGCACTGTTCACTAATCTGAACGAAAAAAATCAGAAATGAATATCGTGAATGCCTACAAAATCTGCTATAAATCAAAATGCGCCCCTGCCTAATATAGATAAAATGAAAGTAGAAAATAGGTACAAGTTTGTAGACGTCTAGAAGGGATCAAAATCTACCTATCTGGACGGTTATACTGCCTACACAAGCTTTCTGACATCTGCTACAGTGTTGAATCATAATAGAGAAATACTAAGGAAAAGCTACAAATTGGGGATGGGCGTGCCCTTGCAAAAGCTAAGTTATTCCTAAATATTTCTACTCTGTTATGTAGATCTCATTCCCGCCTAGACATTTGCAAAATTTTTATCTTGTTCAATTTCATAGGACCTAGATTTGACAGGGACGAATTGGATTAGCATTGGAGCGCACTTTGATTTATAGCACGTTTTAGAGGAATTCGCGTTAGAGAAATGAACTGACTGATCAGGCATTCGATTGGCGAATTCGAGGAGAATTTGAATGCAGAGCAGACGGATGCCTCGATTCGAGTCCTTCATCAACTGAAATCGGGTTAATTGGAAAAAAATCTATAGAAACTCAAATGTTTTTTTCTTGAAAGACTAAATTTTCAAAAGATAAAAAGCAGGACTATGACCACATTTTATTTTTAAAAAATTGGTATTATTGCTTAAAAATCTTTTGAACTAAAAATAGAAATATCAAGTTGTCAGGATTGGAGATGTAATTCGTACCGTAACAGCAGTGGAGTAAGAAGTGAGAGTGAGTGGAGCAGCCTTCTGGCAGAGCAGAAAGAGGCCGTCAACGGCAGCACGACGCACTCGCGAATCTCGATCCGAGCAGAAACGGCACAGCATCGACTCCACCAGCGAAAATTCGGATGAATTGCGGCATTCTGCGAGGAAAATATGAATATTTCATGTCTATTTTGTCGGAGATATCCGGAAGAAATAAATGCGTTAAATCTAATTTATCTAAAGTTATGCGAACTAATTCAGTCATTTCACATTTGATTTCATATGATTTTCTACTCCCGTAGTGATTCTTACTTTTGAGCCCCGAAGTGACTTGGAATTGCAGAGCAGCGATGCGTCTCTGTGTATTATTCGAGGAGCAGAGACTTCGATCTGCCGCGTGCTGGACTCTAAAACACACTGATATGGGTGAGCAGAAAACGAGAGACGCACTTCCGTGGAAGAAGATTGACGTCGATGGCGTCGCGCTCCATGGCCTCCACGAAGAACAACAAGAGACGAGAGTCCAGGGCAGCTCGATTCGACAGACTATAACGGAAGACATTCAAAATTGACGAGAATTTCTCTCTTCGAAATTTCAAATTTCGTAGTGAGCATGATTTGTATAGAAGTGAGACGTTTTGTAGCAAAGAACGCCTAGTTTTAATTCTTAATTGCAAATCGTATCGCTTTTGTTACACAACGTTCTACATCACAAATTTCTTTAAAAATGAAATTGAAGGTTCAAGTATTCTCTCAGCTTTTTAATGAATAGAAATGACTCACGCATTTTCCTGTGCCTCAGAGGCAATGAGCAAATCGACGAGCCGCATCCACTGCTCGAGGTCTGCCCGTCTCATCGCACACAGGGCCATTCGCAGTGCCGTCAGCGAGATTTGGTCGTATCTGAAGTCAGTCATGCCTTTTGTTCGACCTACCATTCACCCATTTTTTCTTCCCTCAACCTCCCTCCTCTACTCTCTCCTAAAAAGTGGGTAGTCCGAACAAGTCGGTGTGGGTAGTTGGAACAAAAAGCCGTCAGTCATAAATGCAGCAATATAAGCAGGAAAGACAGACTTGGAGAGAAGAGCGACTTCTATGAGCTTGCGGATCACGTCCCAGGAATCGCCCGGCAGAGTCGGCAGGTGCTCTGATTCGAATTCTCGAAGCAGACGAGTCGCCCTGCAAAAAGACAAGATACTTGGAAATTTCCAAAACAAATTTGGATCCTCGAAATTTGCTCAGATTAGGCTCGGCATAAGTTGAACCGACCGATGCGATTTTCATCGGAAATGGCCGAAATCCAGCCGATCACTCATTTCCGGTAAAAGTCGTACTGGGATCGGGAAGATTAATCGGTTAATTGGAGTTTTGCAATTGGAGGCGGGATCGACCGGTTTAACTTATGCTGAGTTAAAGAGGCAACTGTTAGTAAGTCTTGCCTTTTTAGAAAATAAAAAAATACATTGACAACATACATTTGCCTATCTGAATTCTCGAGTCTTGTCACGATTCGAGTCATCAAATCCAGCGATTTGTACTTCGAAAATCCAGCCTTCTTCTTTTCGCACGCTTCCTGAAATTTAGCAAACTTGACAAGTATTTTACAATTATTAGGTGAAGTTGTTCATCTCGTTCAAAATTCTAGAAATGTTATGAACGAAAGAAATGCATATTCTAGGTTTTTTTTTTAATTTCAAAACTTAATTCCGAATTTTTACAAATTTTCATTATCCATAAAAGGGAAACTTGATTGTCAACAGATTTCTGACGCGTACCACTTTTGGTCTCTTTGGAAGGGGAAGGACGATTTCGATCGAAGAAGAGGAAGAGGGTTCGACCGGAGTGGGATATACCCGCTTGATGTTGCCTGTAGAGACTGTCGATACATTCCCCGACGACATCGTCTCGAATTGGTCCACATCCATTTTCAAGCTAAAAGATAAAAACTGAAAAAGAAACAAAAATAAGACAACTGACAAGTTTCAAAGCGAGAATCAGGAAGAAAGCGTAGATTTTAGATCGATTTTAGGCCTAACGTCACGATTTTGGCCTGGAAGGTAAGATGAAGCTCCAGATTTGAAGGAAAAGCTGAGGAAAACAAAGAAATTCGAAAATCGGTCAGCAGAGAAGTCTTTCGCTGCAACGCGAATTGCGCATTGACAGACAAACAGCGAGCGCCTTTCATTTCCCACTTTGTCTTCAGCCTTCGCCTGAATTTTCGCGATTTACTGTTTGAATTTAAAAATTCGAAGTCGAAGTAACTTCGAACCTTGAAAAAAACGTTGAAGTTTTGGGTGTTTCGAAGTCGAAATTTCGCGCAGCCCTGATCGCGAGAGAATTTAACGATTTCAACTTCGATATTTGCTATGCTAGTGACGAGGTTAGAAATTTTCATCGCGCTGTTTCTCATTAATGTTTACTTCCGAAAAATGACACTACTTTCAGTTTTTTTCAAGGAAAAACTAATGCAGATATTTTTGTTGGAAATTTTAGCATGATATAGTTTGACGTTTTCCCTCTATTTTGCCGAATCGAGTCTATTCCGAATAAATTGCATTATTTCCTGAGCACCAGAACACAGAATGAGTGATGGACAATCTGCGAGCCTTCGGAGTGAGTTACGAGACTGGATGATGTGATTGAGGCATTCAGGTGACTGCTCAAACGATCCGGATACCATGGATCCTGGGCCAAGTGCAAATTGCTCATCAATCAAATGAGTGTATTTTCATTAAATAAGTTTTTTTTGATAGATCATTATCAGTTAATCGTTGCAATCTATCTTCCGAATATAGGAAAGTCGGAAAAGATCCAAAGTGCATAGAATGCAATCGTTCTGTCCATTTTTATTTTCAATGTTTGGTTAAATTTATCATCATTACGAAATATTTATTATGAATATCCAGAGTTCTATGATGGTGGTGCGTTATTCTGAAGACATCGTTGCTGATAAAATTCGTATCTTTTTCAGAAATAAAGAAAATCTTATTGCACGGCGACATGTGGTCAGTCAATCTGCTCTGCACAGACCTTGACCAAAGCGGACACAAGCATTTCAAGGTAAGATATTTTATAAAGATTATTTTGATAAAAATTGTAGTTGTAAGTAAGTACACAGAACAATTCGGCAAGTTTTGTAGATAGAATTAGCATTCATCATTCGTTATGTTCGAAATAGTTGAAGTCCTAAATATTGTCAAAAATAGTTGAACGAAACTAAACTCAAACTTACAATCAAAAACATTGCACCGATAATCGCGGCCTTCGAATTGATGTCCATTCCAACTGGGACTGAATTTCGCTCAAATGATCAAATTTGAAGTCATAATTTATTACATGCGACTCTGAAATTGTCAGCGTCAGTGAATGTCTCCTTGCAACAACCCTTCCACGTCTTCGTTATCTCTCCGATCTCATTTCCACTCTCATCGTGAATCTGAAATCATTTAAATCGGTATTGGAAACAGGATAAACGTAGTCTAGCGAAATCTTCCTGATTATGAACGAGGAAATGCTATAAGCTTTGTTGTGATGCATACATTTGGTTGCATAAGATGTTTCATATGGCGGTGTGCTATGTGCTTTAATTTTTATATTTGAAGATGTTGTTACTATTATTATTATTATTCATTTTTATGTTTATTAGAAAAAAAAAAACGTTTCTAACCGCAAATTTCTTATCCGCGCAAGTAAGGAATTTGCATCCACAAGGTCCATCGATTCTGAAAATGCGTCCCCCAGTCAATTCGAGAGTGTAGTGAGGATAGGCACATCCACATTGCTGCCACACTTTGGCGACCACTCCCTGTTGCGTGGAGATGGCGCATTCGTCTCGACAGCAGTCGCAGCACGCACACACTTGATTCCCAGAACAGCACTTACACGGCCGATACACAGTGATAACCTCCTATGTAATTATTTAGTCTTCAAAAGCAATAATTGTATTCATAGGTAAATCGGAAAAGGACCTCAAAACCCAATGAATAAGTAGTTTTACCATTAGGGTATAGAACTGGTAGGAGAAATTGGGATCTTTTCCGAGTTGTCAATCCATAAACTTTTGAAAATGTTTTTATCACACACTAAGTTTCTGCACAGACTAACTTTTGTGCAAAAACGGGTATGAAATACAGAAGGCCTTGATAGTTTATGAAATTATTGAGGAAAAAATTTACCTTATTCAAATTATCTCGAATGTGCATAATGAAAGTTCGATATTTTCCGAGAAAATTCCTCGAGCAACAATCTGATTCTTCTGCCGCATAGAATAGCTGAACTTCAATGTAGTCACCTTTTGGAAATTTAATTTTAAGTTTTTACCTCGTAATTGCTCGTGTTTCTCAATGAATATTTATTCTTCGTTTCATATCCAAGTATGGCTTCTAGCTTTTCAATTTTCTGAAATTATTTTTACATCATAGTGTAGGAATTTGCAATCATCGCTTTATCGTGTCTATGCAATAGAAATGAGAACAATAATATAACGGCGCACAATTATTCGGAATATTGCATGATCTTAGATATGCTACGCTTATCGATTATTTGAGGAACAAGTTCCCTAAAATTTTACTTTCATAATTGGATAGCTATAACCCCCAAGTTTCATTTAGGTTTCTTCTTGGAAATTAGTTTTGTGAGACGAATAAGGCTATGCATTGTTCACAGCTTTTACGCCCCACTGTACACCGAAAATGATAGATAGCATTCGGCGTACCTGTTTGATTATGATCTGATCGAGGTGAGCAAGTGCTTCGAGACCAGAAGGCACCCCGACCATGTGTCCTGGAGGATAATTGTATACCTTTGTTGTTAATTGATTAAGTTTTATTAACTAAGGTTTTTGAAACTTGGGGATCGTTTTCAAATATCACCAAAACTGAATATAATTTCAGATCTCTTGAATCTTATTTAAATTAGGATGTTGGAAAATTAGTTACGCTTGTTCTTTTCACAAGTTTTAAAACTCCTTTAGCAAGATCTGAGCAAAATGTTATAATTAGGTAAAAAAAATCATAAGAAAAATAAACCTGGTTGATTAGTAATGGTCATCTGCATTTGGTCTGCGCTGACCGGCTGATAGTTGTAGCTCCCGATTGGTTTCGACATTCTGCCAGGCAATAACCTATTTATAACAATTTGCAGTCACAGGCATTTTCAATGATGGCCAATTTCTAACGCACATTAGTCGGTGTTTTGGAAGATAGAGCAGAATAAACATTCAACGATTTTGCTATTATCAATAAAAATCGCAGAAATATTCCGGCAGCTGAAGAGTTTATGAATTCAATGCACATGCTAGAGCTGGTCTAATGGAAGTAAAACCTAATTTTCCACTCACTTGTTGCTGAAAGGTAGAAGAAATGGAGTTTTATGAAGATATATAACTTTACACTAGTTTTAAGCACAATATGAATGAAAGTATCTTGAAGTGCACTATAATATGATTTTTGTCTGAAGAAAGACATTTTTCATAAATTAAAGATGGAAGAATCAGTTGACAGCTTTACATTTTTTACATTTGCTGCATTTGAAACTTACTAATAATCATTAGATCAAATAAGTGATCAAATAAAATCAAATGAAAAATAAAAGTTTAAAATTGCAACTATTCGAAGTAAAATAAAAGTGCAACACACTTGGTTTAGAATATTTATGGCGAAAGGGAATGTTTTGAGTTGAAAAAGAGCAATGCCCAGGGAAAAAGACTGCAATCTCTCATAGTCAGCCTCTTTTCAGGCAGCTACCCAGAAAGACAGACGTTCGCATTCTCCTCCCTTCAGCGATCGATTTTCGTGAAGTCTGTTAAATTGATGCCATTCGTTTCGTTGCACAAACCCATCCCTTCGTTTAATTATTCCCTCCAAGGACGTAGCGATTTTTTCTATGCACTTTTAAAAGTGAAATAGTTTTATGTAAGAATAAATTATGCAACTTTAAAGAATAATAAAATTTCATTAAGCTGTAATTGTAAATTTGTAGTGGTGCTCAAAAGTTTTTCATCATACATTGATATTCGTTCAGATTGTTCACTTATGCTAGATGCACCGATTGTATCCATCCAGTTTTAGATTTGTCACATATTGGGCTGGACAAATAATGAAAGTTTACGAAGTTTCAGCCGGATTTTGCATTGCAAATTACTGAACAAAAATTAGAAAGCCATGCAAAACATTAGAGTGCCACTGAAACGTATAAACATCTAAAGAACTCTTACTTGGAATAATTTTAGATTGAGATGAAAGAATAATTCAATACTGCTGAATCTTCACAAGAATTATAACATTTCGATGAAACGAAGTGAATAGATTTTTGTTTGTTTAAATTTTATTCATCAACATTAATGAAATTTAACTATCATTCAATTTGTAAGAATGTATTCAATTTATTTATCTCACAAATTTAAAATTAAAATATCATGTTATTTTTCCTCTCAAAAATAAGCAGCTTTTCGGCTTGATAAAACTGACCTGATTTGCAAGAAAGAGCAGACTGATTAAAACCAAAGTACGAAAGAAACTTTCAAGCAAGGACTTTATCAGTGCGGCGGAAATGCGTGGGCCAAGTATAAATATATCAGCTATAAGAATATCGAGAAGAATAGCGACAGTTTATCAGATACAATTGAGACCAGCAATAACTTTTCCTATTTTTACCTTCATTATCCATACATTTTTATTGCTCAATATTCAGAAGACTTTATTGGGAGTATAATGGCAATGAAGCCCTGCCTCCTACATCAGTCTCCAACAGGTTCAAAGACGAACCTGGAGCAGAATTCTCCGCAGCAGCAACGACATGATCGGGTGTTCATAATTCAATTGCCTGATGATACGTCGAAAATTTATGTGAGTAATTTTCCAAGTTGAAATGTGGAATAGATCAGAATCACTACATCTTGTGTTCTTCTTTCCTTACTACTTTATTCAGCTCGTGCAATTTTTTATCTCTGAACAAGTTTAACTTTCATCTTCATCTGTAGTTTCAGAATTTGGATCGAGCAGATTCCATGGATAATCTTAGCATCAATTCGCGACGATTCAACTCACCAATGATATTCTTTATTTTGATGTTCTTACTTTTCGTTATTTTATTGTTGTTTTTAGCGTTCGAATGGGCGTTTTGAAAACAAAAGTTTATAGGCATTTGTAATCATGTAAATATGCAATAAAAATTTATCTTATCAGACATCTTTCATCGAATATCACAGAAATTTTCCATTATACAAATGCAAAAAAATCGAATTTCAGCTCTGTCAATAACGCTTCTCAATCCTCATTTTTAGCCGTGATGATCGTTTGAAAATTTCGTTTCAGAAAATAGAATTTCAACTTTCAAAATATTCAAATTGCTACTAAGTTTCAAAGACAAACAATGAAAACTTTAATCATGGGTTTGGGTTTAACAGATCAGACGTGTATATTAAAATATATTAAGTTACTCAACTAGCAAATAATTTTCATGCACTTTCAAATTGAAAACGCAAGGTTTGGAAAAGTTCGTTTTCGGAATAGATCATGCACTTGTGTAGAACAAGTTCGTAAGGCTGATGTCTTATCAAATTTGGCAACCTCACTAAGGAGTCCACTTTTAGCAGCGAGACATCAAAAACGGTAAATTGGTTTGTGCTGGAGATCAATTGCGTAAATGGAGATACTTTTCTAGCTAAAATTTCGAATAAAATAGGAAGAAAGTGAGATTAGAGAGTTATCTTTTGCAATAGTGTGCTCACTTCGACGAGCAATAAACGAGTGTTCGGTGATAGACTGATGATAACAGATCACGTTCAGTGGCTGACTTAAACGGCTGCTTTATCGCACTACACATTGGACTGACAAAATACATATTTTGAGCGCAACCACTGTTGAAGATGTATTTCATTACATGATGCAATAATTTTTATACAATTCTCAAAGAATAGTAATTGAAGCAATGGCAGAGTGGCAGTCCTTCGTTGTATGGATAAAACTTGATTGATGATTGGAACCACAACATTGCTTCTTGTTTTCCTATTTCCTATCATAAATGATAGCGGTGCGATCAAGCACGTTAAATATGCTTCCATCAAATAGATTCAATTTGCCAATTGTATATAGTTTACCGGTCGTAGTATGCAACATATAATCGTTAATACTGGCAATTTCATCTAAAATTTACTTTCAAATTCACTTGTTGAATGCTTGCAGTCAGTGTTGGGTGGGAAGTGCATTTTCATATTTCGGGAGCCGGAAACGAAAGTAAAAACAAGGATAAGAATTGCGGAAAGCAGATACGGAAACGGAAAGCTTCAAAATTCACCGAAAGAAATCGGAAAATTTCGGAAATGAAAACAAAATTTCCACCCGAAACTGCTTACAATATTCACGCATGCGATAGGTATAGTCTGATAGACTATGCGAGTGCATTTTTGATGTTGTGCGATGTGAGCTCCTGTTTCTTCTTGACATCTCGCAATATCACGGTATAACCATAGATAACAAATAACTGCATGAGAAATCGCAAAGAAATTTCTGCCTAAATTATTGAGGTGCACTTAAAGATTCTTCGAAATATAATTCCATTACCCCCAGCTCTATGTAAAATTGTAACTCGATCTTGTTCCAAGGTATATCATTAAGATATATCAGAAAGAAATCCAAACTCGATGACATAATGTTACCAATTGGCATTGAAATAAATACATAAATGCAAATATATAGCATGAAGTTCATTTTAAAATTACTTTGAATTAAATTTTCAAGCAGCTCTGATTCGGAATCGGAGTCGAGATATCGAACGGTCTTGGTAATGATGTTACGCAAAAAAAATAAAACTAGGTTAATTGTGCTAAATTCTTAGTTAAACGTCATCCTGGAGAATAGACATTCCTATTTCGGGACAATGTATTTTTTGTTTGGGCATACTTAGTTCTTTACACATTCAATTTAAACTTTACCCCACGAATGATGATTTTTAGAAATTTCTTATCAATTTTTGAACTGTTTGGTCTCATTTCTATTCTTGTTTGTTCGCATCTCTGATTTTTTTGCCATTTTCAAGTGTCTCAATCTGCGTAGAATACAGCGAAATGAAATTGTATCTGACGAAAACCGCACTTGAAAAATAGAAATAAGAATGTGAATAAGGCAGACTTCGAGTCTGTCAGACATCCGATTGGATATCATCTGGTTGACTGTTTGAAGTCTCTAAATTCGCTCTCGAGTAGTTCAGTCCTCTCAAATCCCTGTCCTTGCCTTTGTCAGAGTGCATAGATCGGGGTGTCGACGCAGCTTGTGTCAATAATATGCAATTTGATCCTGTTGCAACTTTTATAGCTCACGAATTGAGTAACGTATTGCTTTGTAAGTCTTTTGCCTAATGAAAAATTAAAAAATAACGAATTTTTGTCGATAAAGGTATGAAAAATACTCACTGCGCTCATAAATATTATTATTCGATGGCAACTCTTTATTCTTCTAACATACAACACATACGTGCGAAAATGTCACAAAATCATGTGCATTTGTGCGATAGGCATCTTATTATTGGTGAAAAAACAGTTTCAAGTCACGTAGACCCACTATTATGCTAAATTTACGTTTTTTGCTAGCATTTTATGATTAGTATCCTAAGAATATAAAAGTAGAAAATTTTTGAATTGGAATTATGTTTAGTAGATGCCTCGAGCTAATTTGCACTTACATCTGGTACAAAAGTCTAATTGTTAAAGCAATAGGGCTAGGACCTGCAAGTGATTTTGGAAAATTGAAGATGGCGTTTTAAAACTTACACCATTGAATCGAGCCTGTTTTGGGAAGCAATGAGCAGTTTTTCCTTTTCCAAACCGATGCTTCTATCAAAAGTTGGGCATTGCGTACTTCTGAAAATAGCGACTATTGAATTTCATCAACAATGATTATGTTTACTCTGCTAGATTTCGTTAGTTTTATCCAGTTTTTGGACTTTTACGATAGAGGATTTCGGATCCTCTGAGCAATTATTGTGCATCAAAACAACTCTGAATCACAGATTGCTAGAAACGTTAGAATACGTCAATTTTGAGCAGTCAATTCATGTTTTAAATAACTAACGACGTATTTTTGAGTGAGCAGCGAACATATTCATTGTTTTGAGGAAACTCAGAAAACGGACATGGGAAATTCTAAATAGGGTCGTTTGAAAACTCACATTTGCAAATTTATTTAGCAGAGGATATTTTTAGGCCTATAATTTTTTCTATAAAAATACTCTTTCGTGGTATGTGTTGGAGAAATAATATGCAGCTGACTTCAACGGGAAATATTTAATTTTCATGGATATTGTCCTGAGTTGTTTTGAGCTAACTTGACTGGATCGAGGGTATTATCTGTTAACTTCATTCCCCGTTGCTCAAATTAACTGCCTTTTTCCTTCTCGGCTAACTCGACCATTTTTCTTCCTCCTTCCAATTGCCGTTCTTTGTTTTTGTCGCCAGATTTCGAGTGGAGTTAGTGACTCTTCGAGAGGTACAAGTGGATTTTTTGTCAGAAAGCATAGGACTATCGCTAACAGCTTTTTCTAAGTAACTTACTTTGTTAGTGCCATTCGCCTGCGATTTTTATCAATTTTTAAACTAAATCTTTGACGTTCAGCGTTACAAATTTTCCTTCCTTGTTGATAACATGTTTGTTTTCCAATCAGAACCTCTTTATTTAGAAGAAGTATTGAATTATTATGCGCATTCGATTAACGCAATTCTGGATCGAAAGATGCATAAAAAGTGATATTCTCTATGGGCCAAACAACTCTATTCTCATTAGTTACGCTTTGATTGCTCGTGATTGTTGTTTTTCGTTGAGCTTCGTTTAGGTGAAAGAGTTTAACGTCGAATGGAACAATGGGTGAATAAGAGAGTGGGATATGGGCTGGGTAAATGAGTGGATGTTCCACGCTGGTCTAATGTTCACATCACATTCATTTCCATTGGAAACAGACAATCGGGACAATCAAGGAGGGTTACGGGCAAGGAGCAAAGTTAATGGATCCCCAGGTTCGAAGAATGGAAGCCATTAGATTGGGAGGGGAATTGAAAGAATAAAGGACCGAACGAGATTTTCTCGACGTCATTTATCCAGTAGGCTAAATTCATGCTTCTATTAGTTTTTTCCTAAGATCGCATTCCACTTTGGTAAATTGTCACTGAAATTCACTTACCTTACAAATGATCGATATTTTTAGAGATGCGGCTTCCTAAAAATACGATTTCCTCTAAAATTTAACAAACCATCGAACAAAACTTGTCAGCGATGCTACCGAAAAGTTTTCCCGACTATTTGCAGTTAATCTTGAAGTATCCCGTTCTGTGATAAAGTTAAACAGCGGCTAAGCATTCCATCTTCAAGCGTTTGTTTTTGATATGGAGAGAAAAAGATGATCCTCTTGATTTAGCTTTTTGATTGTAGATTTTTGCAAATTTTAGATTCCACACGATTTCTCGACTTAAAAGCTTGCTAACGGTAGATAAATTAGCGTAGAAAAACATCCTACTAAAATGATCGTTAAAAATTTCGAAAAATTAAAGCCGCTAAAGCCTAAATAACCCAATTCATATAATTTTTCGATGTCTTAGATTTTGGCAACTTGAATTTATAGAGATTTTTTCTTCATAAAAGCTAAAGCATATGTAGAAAAGACTGGGGTGGGATGTTTTTCCTCTGAATTATAACGCCGAATATCTCAATATATCTATGTTGCCATGAAATTCAATTACTGTTGATCTTCACGATGAATGCTGTTTCCTGTTCCATATTTGTCGCTGTCTGCGGGCGTTTTCACCTTCGCCCTATAAATTGGACAAATTATCTATTTGCCACGTGTGGCTCTTTATTTTTTTTTTGCTCCGTCATTTTCTCTCACTTTTTCAATTCCTCCGCTCCCGTAAATGTCCTGTGGTCTGGGAATAGCCTTCGTTAGCAATATGATCTCCCATTCGCTGCTCGATTCTCCCCGTAGCTAGTCAGCCAAAGCAGAAACGATTTGCTCCCATCCTTTCCTTGAAGCTCTCCTCTGCCAGTCTAATACTTCCCCCGTTCACAATAACTAAATTTTCTCTGAACAAGGGTTTTTTGTGCCGTTTTTGAGCTATGAAAATGCTTCATTTTGAATATTCTAGCATGATCGAAACTTTCTCTTTTTTCATTTCCATGTGCTTGTTGACTCGCCAAGATAACCAAATTGACGCATCATTGAGGGACTCTCGAATTTCCTCGGGAACTTCAACTAGCTGTCTATCAATGTCTTGCGTTTCTGTTGCTTCTTGTCTTACAAATCCAACTATTCTCTGCACTTTGTTCTGTGTGCTTTATTCATTTTCACGTGTATTTTGCATCTGATACTTCCAATAGAATGCGCGTTTTTGCGTGGGAGCAGAGTGCACAAACACGCAAACACTACGAACATAGTCATTCTGCCACAATTCTGCCCAACTCAAACAATGGTTCACTTTCATCGATGTGTGAGACGTGTTTGTGCTGACTTCTGAGCAAGACCAATTGAAGTTATCAAAATTGCAATTTAACTCCTCTTATTCAAATTTTGCTCAATCAGATTTGGGGAGCACTTTCGTTAAACGGAATTAACTAAGAGGGTAGGTCGCAAGGACTTTCTGACGATCGTTCTCAGCCCAACTTCGATTCCCAATTGCGGAAGAAAGAGTTGAAGTCAATTCCAAAGGCTGTGTTTTTCTAACTTTGCAACACCAAAACTTGTGTGAATTCTGCGAAACGTAGGAAATATTATCCTTCAATAATTGTGCCGTTTCATTCATAATGTGGTCCAATTTCAATTATTCCGTGTTGAATTTAGTAATTTCGCTAATGAAATGTTACCCTTTCGAATGATAATTGTTCGCTCTTTTATCGTGCGAATTCAAAGTAAATGCTAATTTTTTCAAGCCGAATGACCTTTCTGTTATTGCAATTGGACTTGAGATAATTGCGTACAGGCAAATATTTGAGACCGCGGTGCGTATTTCTGTAATTCAACCCTACTATTTACTGTGCAGTCCTGTTTTCGCGTCATCGCATTTCTCAGACCTCAGCCATTGTCTGTTCCTTCCTCTCATTCTTCACATCTATTCTCTATTTCCTCGTTGCTCGTACTCACATCAGCCAAGCAATGTCATGTCTTTGCGGTATCTGGTAGCTCGGTTTTTCATCTAATAAGGCTAAGGAGCGGAGCTTGAATATTTGAGATCTCGGTTTGTTTTCGCCGTGCGAATCATTCGAGGAAAAATCTTAGAATATGAGATTTTTGCATCCGCGCAATGGAACGCTTCATTTCTGAGCTTCAGAAAATATCTTCTCATGCCATTATTGGTCAGAAATCTAGTATTTTGTGATTTGCTCCCCATTATCGTCGAGGACAGGCTAATTTATGGAAGTATAATGATTCCTTTAGACCCTAGCAGAAAACGAGATATTGTGGGCCATTTTTCTACTGAGGCTTGAATGGGATTTTCTGTGTAGTTTGCGAATTTGAGAATTAGAGACACGTTAATATGTGAAGGCTAGAATATCATATTCTCGATGTTAAATTATCAGTATGGTATGATATGTTGAATTTAATGATTAGGACTTTTCTGATCTCACACCCATATTTAAAAATGAGCTCACTGATTTCATCAATTATATGTTAAAATTAAGCTCGAAAATTTGTATAATGCAGTGAAGTTGATGCTATACTTCTTCATCTTGCAAGCCCCTAATATGAGGCAAAAATGACTAAATTCTACAACACTCTTCCTCAGCTCGTCAAAAAACTTAAAACTCTTAAATTGGATTACATTCCCAATAAGCTATTGAAATTAATCGTGTTTGTAGCTTTCACATTTGCTTAACTTCAACAACATATCCTATCTTCACATAGTCTAGTCTGATTTTTCTCATCTTTCTGCAAATATTGTATTTGTCACGACGAGAAATAGAAGCAAGAATGTTTTTATAATGATTCACGTAATACCTAATTATCTGGTTATCATTGCAGAGCGAGATTTCGCCGTTCGAATGTCTGCTGGGTATAACCTAATTTGTCGCCTTTTAAAATCGCTCTGCAGGCGGTTGTTGGTTTTGTCAGCTATGGATGAATAGCAGAATTGCCAATTATATTCTCATTTCTCCTCATTCCCACTCAGTTCTCTTCATTTCTTCGTTTATTTCGTTATCCTCTGCCTTTCTTTTCGGTTATGCATTTTTAATGACAATATGCTTCTTTTTCCTTCTGCTTTTTCGATATTTGCTGCCCTGTTCCTTAAGGTTCTCGTGGGCCTTGGGATCTTCGACTTATTACCTATTTTGGCAGTTTTAGCAGCTTGCTTTTTCCTTTTTTCCTTTCTGACAGACCACTTAACTTCCAGCCTTGTAGCGTCATGCCCTTGCCAGAATTGGTCCCGAAATCGGGTAATCCTCAGGAAAAATCCATATTTGACCAAAGCTCTGCTGCAGCCTTCTGTCATGCGTCAGACGCAGGTGCAAACATGTGCAAATGGCCGAATGTCAGCTATTTTTCTCTGCTTTCTCCGACTAATAAAATAAATGCAGAGTGACTTTTTACGATAGAGATTCGAGCAGAACGCTGCATATAAAATTTAAAAGTTGTCGTTGCTC
The DNA here is from genome assembly GCA_964036155.1 of Diploscapter coronatus. Lineage (NCBI taxonomy): Eukaryota > Metazoa > Nematoda > Chromadorea > Rhabditida > Rhabditidae > Diploscapter > Diploscapter coronatus. The sequence continues at coordinate 41,118,929 of OZ038423.1, forward strand.
TAGCACTTTTTCATGGCTTTTCCCTTTTAGTTGATGTATTCATGCAGATCTTGATGCTTTATTGCGAGTTTTTACTTTCATTCGATGCTCAGACTCAATTCAATTACACTCTATTGCGTGTTATTCGCACATCTGCAGGTGCCAAATGTAAGAATGATATTTGTAATCAAAACATACTCTTTCTGATTACAATTCGCAATGTGTTATCTAATTATCCTAAGGAGTTCTAAACTTGGATTATCATGCAAAGTTGTATTATAGAGGGCAAAGATTTATGGAGCAGAGTAGATAAATCACAGACTGATTCGTGCATTTTTGGAGAAATTAGCGAAGCCCTTCTTCCCCATTCTCAAATTTGCAAATTGAGTACAGCTCATCTCAGGGCTATAACTGGAAAAATAATTGGTTTATCTCATGATATTTAGTCTTCGCTTGTTAAATCCAGTCATGAAAATTTTTATCCACCTACTTTAGAAATTGATATGAATTTTGTCTTTTTTATCTTTGAACAAGAGGAATGTTATTTTAAAATTCTCTAAATTCTAAAGAGAAATAATCTGGATTTTTATAAATTTAAAATACCACCTATAAAATACTGTATAGAGTTTTATCGCATTGCTAAAAATTTTCCACGAAAAGATGACATTTTTAAGTGCTTCGATGATGAATTCGAATTATTAGGGATATTTTGAAAATTGTGGAACTATTTTTTCCCTTAAAATTTCTATCCCCGTTTATCCACGTATTACTGTAGTGAGCTAAGCACATTTCTTTTTGTAGATCCTTTCCATATTTATCGCGTTATTATGGCTAAAAAGGTATATTTGTTCTTTTTTACTCTGTAGATCTTTCGTCCTCACTTGATGAAGTCATTTCTACAGAACAACTTTTGTTTGTGAAAAGTTTGCATCGTGAAGCATGAATAATTCAGAATTAATGAGAGTTCTTCATTGCAGCTGTGCTTATTTTCCCCTAAACTCGTCAACTTCACCTGCCTTTCTATTCATTTGCCCTTTTTAGTTCACTTTCATGATTATTGAGCCTCATTTTTATCGTAAGATTAGACTATATCACTTTTCTAGGAACTATTTCAAATGTCACATCATTTTGAAAATCATAATTAATTCATGCAACTAGTTCTTTTCAATTCATATTGCTATTTTTGTGTAAAAGTTGTCCTTATTATTGAACCCGGAATTAAGTAGTGAATTCGCAGGAGTTTCCAATGAATATCTCCCAGAATTTGTCCAAACAACCCCTTCTCTGACCCAGGAAGGTTTAATAACGTTTCTCGAGAGAACTTGAATTTCAAGGATTTTCATCTTTTGTTTTTCGAAAATCCCGCCTGAAGGTGGGAAAATGAAGAGCTCTTGAGGTGGCTTTTTTGGTTTCGGGTTTATTTTTCTGAAATCCAAGCTGTTTTCCACAATTCTTTTGTCCCGAAAATCTTGCAACTTCTTATTCGAGGCAATGAAAAAGAAGACAAAAGAAACCAAAAACTGTGAAATTCATCCCCTTTTTCTGAACATTTTTCAGGAAGCCCCCTTATCCGTTTCCCTTCAATTCTCCCTAATTTATTTCCAAATAAACTTCGGGAATGTGATCTCGTTGCACCAGAAGTCACGACCAGAAAACACCCTCAATCAGGTCAAAAATCACCACCTCAATTTCCAAAATCGAAAGGGGAAATTCATTTTCCGTCTTCGTTCGAATTCGAATTCGAATTTCAAATTTGATTCCTCTGCAAAAATAAGCGAATTCTAGACTATCCTTATCAATTGAGATTTCGTCATTCGTTATCGAATTGTGAAGCCTTTCGACAAAAATGTGTTGTGACTCGATTTATCTCAGACATGGGGCTATTTATTTGTAAGGAGATCTTCGTATTTTAAAGGCTGAAAGAATCGAAGGAGATGGGGATTAAGATGCGCAAAGAAGGAAATCGGAGCTGCTGCTTGGGAGTTGAGAAGGAGGACCCTCTCGCCACGTTGTCCTTGCTCTACTCTGTTCTGGCCTGTCCTTGCATGCCTCGGTGCCTCGCTGCTTCTCCTTCATCTAAATCATTCTCTCTCCATTTGCCCAGAGAATCCTCTCATTCTTCAAGCTTCTCGACCGAAGCCAATTCGGTATGAGAGAATGCAGATTTGCGTGGGCAATGCAGTGATTTGAAGCTGTGCACTTCGTCCAATTGGGCGTTGCGAAAATTGTTGTGATGTTCAATATCGAATAACAAATTAGATCATTTTGGTGTGACGCAATAGTAGTTTATATTTGGAGTAAGGTTTAGGTATTTCAGTGGAATATAAACAGATTTTCGAACGGCGTTCTATCAAGGACATGTTGAAATGTAGCTACAGTAATTTTCTGATTTTATCATTGTTTTATAACAGCTAAGGATTTTTGTTCATATTCTGAATTCAATCTAGTCTTCAGTTTTTTTTATGACTACTTGAAATTTATACAATGATGATCATGTTTGGTGACCAATATATTCTTCATCTCGATTACATCGCATCATAGAGCAAATGTTGAAGTTATAAATCGCAACATTGACGCTATTTCTTCTCATGCTCTTACTCGTTCATTCATAGCTTCGAAATTGTTCAAATATCCCCGACAATGCAGCTACGTGCAGACAATTGGCTGGTATTGCATGTTCACTGCAGTCTCATCTGCCAGTCAGTTCCTCCCATTTCCCTGGCTATTTGCTATTTGCTTTTCCCTTTCCCTTGCCTTCTTCATTACCACCTCCCTTGTTTCGCGTGTTCCATTCTCCATTCCTCATGTCATACCGCCTCATTCATATCATTCTGTCTCAATTTCAACATCTCAAATATAAATTTTCAGTTTAAACGGTTCTGATTTCAGATGCCTTTTTATTACAAATTATGCAAAAAAATTATGTCAAATTTCACCTTCTCAACATATGAATTATTCAATTCTTCCGAATTATTAATGCATTGCAACACAATCATGCGCCGTTTTGTTGATATCCGATATCCAATATTAACTCGATCTACTTCCGCACGACACCAGAATATGCATAGCATCGCAACGAAAAACATGCGAATTTACGTATTAGTTTGTAAATATACGCAGACATGTAAGGATATTCGAACATTGTATTGGTTTTGGCTCAGTTTATCCTCTCTCTTGCCTCACTTCCTTTCCAATTTTTTTCTTCGAATTCCCTCCTTTTTCGCTTTCCTGTCTTCGTCTTCTGATCCAAGACGTTGACTTTTGCACCTAATTTACTTCATCTTCTCTGCTTTGCACCAGTCTGTCTTTCATTCTTTGAACATTTATGGAACTTTTTCCATCACGTTTATCAAAATTTGTTGTTCGAAGGAAAGACGTTTTCCAGCTAATAAATTCTGCTAACAGAACTATTTTCACTTCTCATCTAAAGAAGTCTTTTAATTTATCCAAGTTACATTTATCCCATTCTACTTGAAAAAATAGCTGCGAGTAATAAAAATGGAACTGCCAATTTGTGCTATGAAGTTAGATTCTATGGTATTTTATAATTGCAAGTTCTTTTAGAAAATGGTTATACTCGAAGTGCATGCTGTATCTTCCTGAAGAAATTATCGATGTGTATATTAACAATCAAAAGTACTCATATCTGCTTACATGCTCATATTTGATTTTTACTGTAGCTATTTCAATTACCTTAGCATTTTCTAATTAGTTTTTATATTTCAACACATTTTTTAATCGAAAGTCGATATTTCCGCTGTTTCAACAGTCTGAAAATAAGCTAATATTAAGTGGAGTTCATTTAGGAAGTATTGTACGACTAATCACTAGATTCCAAAGATGCCAAATCCGGCAGTGTCCCGAATTGACTGGGAATTGCCAGCGAATTTTTCGTCCGAAGCCGAAATGGAAAAGATGTACGATACAACAAATGTAAGAGTAAAAGATGATAAAAATCAAACATTTTCACAAATTTAGAATGAATTTCAAAATGTCGTTGGAATGTCCGTTTGTGTTTCAGCGATTCTTGGCATTGTCGCTAATATTTTCGTCATTGTTCTCTCATTCGGTCATGTCAAAGGAGACTTTCGGTAGATTTTTAAAATCTATATTCTTTAAAAGAACATTTTTTCAGACATTTTGTTGCAAACTTGGCGATAGTTGATATTTTATGTGGGTTCGTGTTTGCATTGATGGGATATGTGAACGTTTTCGATGACCACAATATTCCTACGCAGTTAGTCGCAGGGTTAACTTATCAATGAAGTAATATGGTATTTTAAGAATCCTGTATTATATGGGTCTGGCCTTCTACGGTTCATTTGGAATTATGATCTGGGCTCTGGTTCCCATTTCGGTATCCCGAATTTTGGCACTTACTAAACCGGTACTATATTCTTATGTGAGTAATTTGAGAGGAGCTTCAGAAGATCAATGTTATTGTTTCAGATGTTTTCCGGTCGCAGGTCCGTATACTTCTGCTTAATAGCTGATTTTCTTCCCGTTTCAGTTTTATACGTGAGTTTAGAATAAAGATATTGGATGTAAAAATTCCATCTCAGTTAATTTGCCAAGTGGACCATGACACAGCTCGATGGCTGTTTTACGGCTATGCAATTCTGACCGTAATCGCCTATCTCCTTGCATTTTCCACCAACTACATGGTATTTCAAATAGTCGGTGTGTAATTTTTCCTGCATTTTTTTTCTCAAATAAACAAAAAACGCCAGTTCTGAGTAGATAAATCCTGATTTTTATATCCGCGAAGTTGTTTTCTTTTTAAAAAAAAAAGTATGAAATGGTTCATTCCAGTTGAGATATAAAAATTTGGTTTGGGAATCACATTTTGACTCCGGATATAATTTTTTTTTTTATAAATTCAATTGATTACACTATGCAATTTAATGAGTTAGCGCGATTCTTTTGCAAAAGGCATATTTTCCGAATATTTGATCGATCACCTAAAGAGTGCAAATAGTGAAAATTGAGCAATGAAATGTTTGAATTGTTCATCATTTAATTTTTTTTCGAAATGTCAATAGTCGAATTTTTATGCCAGACTATCTCCTAAAATGTCATTAATTCATTTTAGCTCGTCACATTTGTATCGTGCAAAATTTGCGAGATCAGAATCGTCTGTTGGAAACGAGGCAAGTCGCTTTGGCGACATTGGGACAGGCACTGATACCGCTAGTTTGTCAGGTAAACTAGTTGAGCTGTTGATTCATCTTGACTGTCTAACTGTCTAATTCAGGTACCAGCCTTCTTGACACTATCTTCCGTTCTTCTTCTATCGGAGCCAATCACAGGCGGACATGTAATTTCAATCATTCAGCTATGGCTGGCAAGCTCACCCCTTCTAGATGCGATCATCACAATTCTCGTCATCAAGCAATACAGGTATGGAATATTTTATAATACATGGAAATTTGCTTTTTATCAATGTAATTTAAAAATATATATGTGATGTTTTATTCCTATTTCGAAATTAGCCATAAAAACTATCTTCTTCATAATTTTTGTCTTCATGTTTCAAATATCATCAGTTTTCGAGTTCATAATTATGGCTTGTTTACATGAATGTTTGCTAATGCAACTTTGTTTTCAAAACTAGGCTTTAATGGCGTGTAGTTTTAATTTGATTCTTGAGGAACGAAAAGTTAAGTTGAGTATGAGAGGCGGTGAACTTTGTAACTTTCATAATTGCTTCTTCTAGCTTTTTTCTATTCTTTGTGGGTAGAAGAAAGCAGACAACCACCAATGGAAATAACGACTCAAAACATATAAAATTAATAATCCTTTTTCTACGCTTAGAAAATGAACAGATAATAGCGCGATAATTATCAAAGACAGCATATGTGAAATTGCAAGAGCGTTCGAAATTCATCAAACTTCTCTAGGAGTCTTATGAAAAGTCACATAATTTTAAGTTTCCTGCAAACATTTTTTTCATTTTTTTTTAAAGATAATAAGTGAATGGCAGACTGAAGAAAGGTTTAGAAATACAAGGTATTAAAACTGAAAATTTTAGGTGAATTACTAGTTTACATTAATTTTGATAGAACCATTCATATTTAAAACATGAAAATCTAAATTGTGGGAAAATTTCATAGTTGGAGTGGTTTTTTTTATCAAATGTAACATCGTTTTTCCTGAAAATATTTACAAAAAAACACTATTATTAGGCAAAAACTCAATTCGCTATTGCCCCATTCCATCGTTCCACCAAATGATAATTGCCAAATTGAGAACTGTTCTTTCTTCTTCAATAGTGCTTGACAAGTTATATGATAACAAAACAAAAACGATAATTAAATTAGAGATAAATTATGCCAATTCCAGGAAGGAATGTCTGTCCTGTGCTTCCAGTATGAGCAAACGAGTCTGGCTGAGCAACAGGCAGAAAGGATCAGGAATTTATTCGGACGAGAAACAGCCCTTCGAAACAAGGCTATGATTGTTGAAATAATGAATAGTGAAATTGAATATTTATTTGCTCGAAATGACTTTTAGAATATTATGGGAGCTTGAAGCATGATTTTGGATAGAATGAATTTCGATTTTTTATTCTTAGACAATTATACGAACCTTCATGATTTCATTCGGATTGGCTAGAAACAAAATGAGTCGTTGAGTCACGAGATAACTAATTCGACAGGCTCTATTCTTTGTGATTCAGTGAAAATCATTCATTTCTACGAGTCTATTTCTTACTTACATGAATAGTACAGTTCAAGCGTTAGGAAAATCGATGAATTTAGATCTCATGTTCGGGTTTATTTATTATCAGAGCATTGTGATGTTGTCGAATTGTGACAATCAAAATCGTAAAATAAATGTTTTCGTTTTTATTTTGAATGGATGGATGGATCGATAAAATGTTGAACAATATTACATCTTTCGCTTCGATTGCAAATTTCGCACAATAATAAAGGAATAGATTGAATATGACAAAATCGATGAATTTCGATGCTTCAAACTGACAAGCAGACTGCACAATTGAACCTTCGGATTTATTGCTCACACATTATTTTTAGTCTCAATAATCGAAATGTTCGGTTCAAACCTTATTGCAATAGCCGATATTTCTATGCTTTCAGATCGGAAAATGTTGCTATTCAAGTACAGGGTGGAATTAAGATATTGTGTGCACGTTTCAATAACAATATTATCTTTATCTTAAAGCCTACATGGCCAAAATTTCTTATGACTAAAGTTTTATTCCACGGTACTTAAAAGCGTGCCGAAAATTTTCGAATTTCGGTGAATTATGTCGGGTATACAGGACTTCAAAAATAACGTTTCTATTTTCAAGTCCCACAAAAAGCGAAATTAGCAATTTTTTAAAGTCGTTTGGATGTCCGAATAAGTAGATACTAGTGTCATAATTTTTAATGAAAGTTCACCATTGGGCCTAAAGTGATCTATCGAGAAGTTATTCTGCTTCAAATCAATGCTGGTATTAGCACCAGGCCTTGAAATGCCTCAAAATGCGATGATTTTATCTTCCTCTGAATTACTCATGAAAATTAGCATAAAAACCCCATAAAATGCACATGGATTGAACTTTGTTCTGTTTATTCCATTTACGGCACCCAAATTCATACGAAATTATAGCAAAAAATCCCACCAGAATAAGTTAAATGGGACGATTTTAACGTTTGGAAATTTCTCGTATACAGTAACTAAGTTCCACCCTGTAGATCTATTGTGAATAGATCGAGAAGAGTTATTTATTCAATATTATCCACTATCGAATTTTTCCATAACTTTCAAGACTTTGATCAACTAGATACTGACTTTCTACTATGAGCATCTGTGAGCGGTTGGCAATTCTCCGACGAGCCAAACAGACTCAGTACAAAGGTATTTCTTTCTCTATTTTTAGACCACGTTACGAGAGAATTCTGAAAAGCGTGGTAATCAAATCAGATATCAACTAATAATAATTATGGGCTAGAAATATTTGTGACACAAATAATTACTGCGTGTGCGTGTTTTCGCAAATAACCTTACTTATTTACATATCACAACCGGGTACAGTTACATCTTTGTTATGAAGAGAATATTTTCTTGATTTATCTAACAAATCTGCACTTAGATTTTTCCAATTTTTTCAAAACCTGAGTTTTAAGAAAGACATCTGAGGGGCAGACTGGTGGCTCGTCATTTTCTATTCACACAGAATCACAGGATTAAGTGATTTGGGATAGAGATTAAGCGCACATTCACATCCTCCGAATGGGGGCTATTGCCTTTTCATCCCGGCTTAATACTCTATCAGTTCTCCTAAATCCCTTATCAGCTAATCATCCGCTTCCTCTGCTCTTCTCTGATAGCTTATCGTTTCTAATCATCGAATCTATTCACTCGAATATCGCTTCTTGTAATGAATTATTTAGCCACTTAATCTCGTCTTCTTCATGCAACATTCTGTCTGCTTCATATTATCATCGAGAAATCTCGAAAATTTCTTTTACTTAAAACCTAAACATTTGAAGATATTTTCAACAATCACTTCAAAAATTTTCACACGAACTTTAAAAATGCCTGAATTTCTTGAATGCATAATTTGAGTCCTGGAATTTCTTATCTCTTTTGCCAGCTCATTTACGCAGAATCCTCGAATCATTTCGTTTGTTTGGCAATAAATTCCGCACCTATTTCCTGATCCAAAACGAGCAACTATTAGACCTTCTCCATCAAGTCTTTTCGTGTCATTTGCCTGAAATATGGCCGCTTCACCAGGCATCGCTCTGACTGGACTGGCTTTTAACACTCAGGTTACCCAGTTATTCAAAGGTAAATTGTAGCACACGTATGATCACTATAAAATTCCCAAAAATACTCGGTCGTAAAATTGTTGGTAAGGAAAATAGATTTGATGACGATAGATTTTTGCTCTCCTCATTTTATTTTACTCGGAATAAAAGTGTAATTGTACCCGTAACGGGTTGAGCCTTTTGTATATACGACTGAAAATGATTCTTGATATTAGAGCTATTCTAAGTGTCGAATTCTAAGTCCGAAGTTCTGAGAAAACTCACTAATTCGCTTGAATCGGCTTTATCTTTATGTAGAGCCACTAAAACATGGGCGTAGGAATGAAAACGAAAATAATGATGAAAAATTTAGGAGGACTTGAGAAGTTGGCAGGAGACAACGAAAGCGGCAATGAGAGATCCGAAGCTGAGGATCCTGAGGTTTGCAATTTCTACTGTCCTTACTGTCTAATCTTATATGTTGTTTTACAAAATACAAATCAGAATAACTTCAGCTCGCTGCTGCTCGACTCGAACAAGAGTTGCGTAGAAAGGAGAAGCACAGGAAGATGGAGGCTCAGAGGGAAAGAGTGAGGGACGAAATCAGAGCAAAGGTAATTTTTCGAGATAGATAAATGAGGACTAATAAACACAGATGCATTTTAAAATTACTATATCGACTTCTTAGCAAAAATTCGCTATTTTCTGAGTCGATAAAATTTAATTTCGATTGCGACTTCAGAATAATTGCCAGCTCAATTTTTGTTCTGGCGACGTTACGATAATAAACAAAACAAAGTAGGAAAATGATATCAAATGAACCTTTAAAAGTATCGCGAATTTTCTTGTCCTGTGTCAGAAAAAATTTCATGTATCTAAAATTCATTTCAATACTAAAATAAGGAAAAATCCCTGTAATTGCAGTACAATATCAAGAAAAAGGACGATTCAATCGACAGCTGTATCGAAGGCAGAATTGCTGGGAATCGAAAGACTCCCGAACAGGTAGCTGCCGAGCTCATACAGCAGGAGGAGGACGAAGGTAGGGAAGGTCGAAAATCAGCTGTCAAGGAGCGTTTGCATCAAATGCGCCAAAATAACATCTTGTGACGAGTTTTGATTTTCATGCTAGTAGAAAATCGCATATTATTGATTTTTGAGTTGAATGATCGACATGATAACTAAAAATCTGAAGCCACGAGAAATTGTGCGTAAAATAGTGTTTTCTCATTTCAAAGCATTTTTCTAACGGTTTAAAAGCAAGATGGAATGATTTTTTCGGCTATCTGGAAACCTCAAACCATGCGAAATAGGGTGAGGGGTGGTAGGGAAAACGGTTCTTTTCTCACATTATTTCGCGTGGCTAAAGCTTTCCAAGTTGCTTTTCAAAATAGTCAACGAATTCAACAATTTAACGAATACTATTTTTGAGGTGTACTGGAACAACTCGGCATCGCAGAACCTCTGGAACGGGCAAAATCAGCCGTGGCGAATGCATTCGAAACTGCTAAATCATTCCTACCCTTCGGACAAAAATAGCACTTGCCGAGATTATGCGTATTCAGATTTATATTCATTTTTTCTTGTTTTCATTCCCAAGAATGCATCCATATCAGTGTATAACAGTGAAAAATGACATTTTTTGTAAAAGTAATTTTTATGAGTGTTGTTAGTGCATCATAATATCAAGCTTTGTCGAATAGTCTCTAAAGTTTATTATAATTTATCACCCGTATTCTTATATATCGTTGAAATAAAAATTATAAATATTGCGAGTAAAAATGATTGCAGAGGAAGTAAGTGCATCGACTTGCGTTCAATATCGCGCAATTGAAGTGAAATATTTAGATTTTTTAAAATTTGAGTTAAAACAGAATATGAAAACGGGCGTCAGAAATGCATCATCTTGAATATTGAAATCAGAGTTCTGAGACACAAACAAGAAATTCTCATCACTTCAGAATCAAATTTCTGACGACTCATTGAAAACACTAAAATGTTGCAGAAATTCTAAAATTATGAGGTCCGCGAGAACATGAGAATTTATGAATCTATCGACAAATCATGTATCTAATCGAGTGATTGTCATGCAGAAGGGAGGTATCTGTCATCATCGACCCTCTGCATGAGCAGAATCTGCTGTGCCCCATTTCGCTCCCGCTCCCTTAGACTCCTTCTTCTCTTGATCTTCCGATTTCCCACGATGATCATCACGATCGTCAGCAGGGTTAGGGACACCAGCAATGAGCCGATTATGTACATGAAAATCTCAGAAGTGATCGGCTGACCGAAGATTTTGAAGGACTGAAAATAGATAAGTATAAGAAAATATCGGCGAATGAATAATTGCCTCATTTCTAATGAATTACTCAAACTATGGTATAGTTGACAGGATAAGCACATAAGCAGAACTCAGATTTGACCAAACTTACGATAGGATATACAGGTTTTTGATGGCGCGAATAACGATGCTGAAGTTAAAAAGCGCAGAATAGGAACTTGAAACTGAGAAATTTGGTGATATTTTCCAATTGTATTTAGAGTGGCGAATAAGCAAATTTCCTTGGCAAACATGTATCGAATTTTCAAATTCGTAAATACAAGTGAAGAATCGAGGATTATCATCGATTTCTCGGCTTCAGACTTATATTTTACAACTATTGACTTCACCAGTCATTCAGCTCGTTAAAAATTTCTATATCGAAAGTTACGTAAAGATCTATGACCTCTTTTATGAGCCTTATAGTCTGTGACATATTCAGGACCTATGACGTGATAATTTAGTAACGGATTATGTCATAAAATTATCACTGGTCCTCTTTTTGACCACACCATAATTTTCAATTGAAAGTGCGAAAGGCGAGAAGATCAAAAATATTTCTGAAAATCGCTCGTTTTTTGTATTATTTCTTGATCTTCTAATTATTGAAAATAACTGCTCTATTTGCACCTTCCAAATTTACAAATCAAACAATAGCACGATGCGAAGATCCGTTCTTCACGCCGGTTATTTGAAGTTTGAAAAGCCAAATTCAATTCATACCTGTGGCTTATCGATGTGATGATGTCGCCGGTAACTCAGAACGGAAGGAGGGGCAGGATTGGGGTTTCGACTGTCCCGAGGAGTGTCTGGCAAGGGTTTGCAGATTTGAATTGGATAGTCTACCGGGTTGTGATGGCAAATGCATGTCGTGTTTGAGTCACTAAAATCAGCCAGTCTAGACTCAAGTTGATGCATTTTTAGTGCTTACCCAAAATCAGGCTCGTTGTTACGACATTTCAAATGGTTACACCAATCTTTCGGCTGATTGAAACAACATGCGCAGCTAAAGTAATCTTCAGAAAAAGTAATGATACGAAATAGTGCTTACTCGCTATTGCTCTTCTTGTAACACCGAGATATAAACTGTTGGCATTTCGATCCGTTATCATTAAATTTCCTGAAAAATTTAAACTTGACTTTAAAAGCTAAGAATTTTCGCTTTGTTAGAATATTTTCATTGATGTTAGATTTTTACGCAATGATTCACTTTAGAGCAATCTTATTACCTGCAAATGCAAACAGTCGGCAAATCGTTTATAGTCATTATGTCGATTTTAGCATTTGTCTGATTGCAAAACTGCTGATTCCAGTCAGCCAAACACGAACACGGCTTTTCGAAAGTCGACGTGCTTCGAAGTAGAAAAGTTTCAATTGGGCGATGAGTTATCGGATCTAGAAGATCATAGTTCGATTTAGCTCTCAATAATGAATCAAATTTTGAAATACAAAAATACAAAGGTGATCAGAGCTTTGAAGCGCATTATCTATTGGATCTGGTCGATTCATTAGGCTAAATTGTTTCGGCTTCTTTGAAGTTAGGCACACAGATTAGAAATACAAAATTATATAGTTTAATACATTTTCAGATCTATAGTATAATTTTAGGAAGATTAAACCGATCGTATTCAAATAAACATGGTCTAGAAAATTATGCCTGCTAATGTACATTAACCAATTTAGATGTATGGCTTGAAATGCTCAATTGAAAATCTCGTAAAAAATCATAAATTCCAAACATAGAATGTTTCTTATTTCTTATAAGTCGCAACAAAGTCTAACCTGATGAGCATTGAAATTGTTGTTGAGCCGCAAGCGTATTTGCTGCATCTGTTTCTCTGCCTCCTTGGATGAAAGCCAATCCGATTACTAACGTAAAATAGTTCGCTGAAATATCGACAATTTATTATGCTCAATGTTTGACTGTTTGTTATTACCATAATTGGCCGATTTATCGCGCCAGCGTACACGAAAGTGCATCCTGAGCCCTGAGGCAGGAATTGGAAAGGAAGGACAGAGGAAGGGGAAGGAGGCGTCAAATTGGCTCACTTATCAAATCGATGCAAACACAGACATCGTCAAATTGCCAGCAGAACTGCCTGAAAAGGCGAGGGGTTATTGACGAGCAGAAAGAGCAACGAGCAAAACAGGAAAGTCGAGGAAATCGAACGAGAAAATAGAAAATTGTGAATGCTGGTACGGAAATCAAACAGGTGTAAAATTGGATGGAAATTCAACAGGAAAGAGATCAAAGAGGGAATCATAGAATAGCTGGTTGACAGGAAGAAAGAGGCGAAAGAACACACATTTATGTCTGATTCTGCACGAATCTCGAACTATACGATATTTTCAGCAGTAATTCGGGTAAGGCATGGCGTTTTGATGATATTAAAAAGAAACTAAGCAAAAATTCTTTCTTTATTCAATGATATACTCTATTTCAATTTTTTTATTCTAAAATCTTAATTTTAGTTTTGCGCAATGAGCCAAAACGCTAGATAATGATCCTAGGCCATTTGAGTGCGCAAATCTGGTGAAAAATTGCCAAATTTCCTCGATTAACTCTTCTATTTGAATTCCAACGAAATGGAAAATGACTGAAGATTGTAAAATTCTTTCTTAAAGGGGAATAGTTCGATTGGAACGCCCGAACACGGGATAAATCAAGATGAAGTGTGTTAAATTGATGACGAAAAACGAAGTAATAGGCTTATCAAGGCGATCTGCATCGTTTTATGCAGTTATTGATCGATGCAAAATGCAAACTGCTCGTAGTCAAGTGCTGGCACTGGGCGAATGATAAAATGATAGGTTGTGAAATTCGATGCAAACACATTTGACATGGCAAAGTTAGAGGAAATTAGGGGTTGAATGGGAAAGAAATGAAAATGAAAACGATCGAATAGAGCTGCAAGAATCGTATCTAATGGCATGTTGTAAGGCATAAAATGCCTTGCGGAAGGAATGAGAAGAAGAAAACGGCCTAGAGACACTTTGGCGGCAGAATAAAATGTTCCTGACAATGAGTATTGCGCGCATAATAACAGGTAAATGCAATTGAGAATGCTCAACAAGACTGGCGATTTAACGATATGAGCTATGGATTCTATATTTCTCAAAGTAGAAATCATTTGTGCAACATTTGAGTTTATACAAAATCGTGTAAAGTAATGGCGAATGAAACTTCAATAAATCCACCTCAAATGAAATGCCTTTTAAAATAAAATCTTCTATAATGAAATGCTGATTTTTCATCAACTTCAAATCAGGATATGCGCAAGCGAAGTTGAAATTTGAAATAATGATTGAAGATCCGACTCCAATAGTGAGCTCAAAGGTGCTTCAAAAAACTTCGGAATTTATTTAGAGGAAAATTCAAAGTTCGTTTTCTGAAGAAATAAGGTGGTTGAAAATTTAGAGCACGGTATTTCAATGTTTGAGAAAGAAGAATGGCGTAATTTTAAATCCAATTATGACGTTTTCAGGGAATTGAAAACAAAAAACAGAGTTCGCTGTAAAAACCAGTTCTATTAGGGCTGCTCAAATCCGCGTGCGATCGCACACGATGCAAGGTCATAAATTGTGGACGAGCGACAAACTCCAATATAGATCCTGAAGAACATCATTGAGGAAAAATCGACAATCGTAATGGTACTACTTGAGGGAAATAATTGAAGGAAGGTATCAAGGACGAACAGACTCAAAAATGAAGAAGAATAGAAAAGACGATGCAAGAAGTGCGGCAAAAGCGTTCATTCTCTGAGGAATAGATGCCTAAACAGGGATGTACTTTAGTAATTTCCTTTTCAGTGTGTTTATTTAGCGTTAGCGAGACATTCTTTCTCCTCCGGACTGCGATTTGCCAAGGAGGCCAATCCCCTCGAGGCGCGGCTTTGATATCTCCAAGCCATCATCTCCCTCTACTGCTCACAGCTTCTGCGCGGCTAATGTTGAAGTAATTTGAGCACACCGACTAACGTAAATACAAACAACACATTCTTCACGCCTCACACCTGCAAATGAGCAGCGCAACTTGTGTGCGATTCGTTAGAATAGTCTTCATGAAAGAGGAAGAAGAGGTAAATTATTGGGCTGACCATTTTAATTCTCCGAAACATAAATAGGTAGCGTTGAAAAGTAGGACATATTTTCTGCAATATTTAGCCCATCGTGGTGAAATTTCATGTCGCAAAAAAATCAAAGTTGCATTTGGGAAAATGATCGGCTCAAAATGGAGACATAAATGAAGATGATGGCCGATGATAAGACGGAGATGCAAAAGACGAACTCTGAAGTCACCAAACAGACTTGACAAATGCAAAATGCCCTGGGGAACGGACACAGAAGTGTTCCGAAATGGAAGAGGGCGAAGGGGAAGGGGAAGGGGAAGGGGACGGAGATGGGACACTTAGCGAGCTGTCATAACGCCGTCCAGATTTATGACGAGTGAAAAAAAACAGCTGATTGCATGGATTTTGTGTCAAAATTGAGATCGGATTAGCAACAATTTGAGTAATTTTGTATAGAAGGAGGCAGTGGAGAGAATAGGGTCGAATAAATGTTGAACAAATACTATTAGTGAAATGATGATCTATAGTGGCGGCAAAAAGTTTGGACAATAATTATGATTTCGAATGCAACCTGGGGTCGGCCTAATTATCGTGAACCAATTTGAAAAATAAATTGGCAGAAATTCACAATTCAGTGCGAAGAATAATATTTGTGTAAATACTCCTCTAAATTGGCCAGTGATACTTAGGCCTATCAGGCCGCATTCAAAATCAAATTTTTTTTAATAAACTTTATGCCGCTACAGTATTATCTAACCATGATGGACGGGGATAAAGTTCGATAATTACGCGAATCAGTTTACTTCAGAGGTGATCCAAGTTTCAGAGAAACAGTTCAAGAAAGACGAATAAATCGAGCTATTTCGAATTCAATGAACCGTTTCTAACTTTCAAAAATTGTAAATATCGCCACTAAACTCCGATTTTTTTTAGATTTAAACAATTCACTCTACTGAAATAGAGGTTCGCTGCTAATTGATTTTCTCCATCAAACTAAATGAAGTAACGAGTTGGCGAATTTTCGGAAATTTACAAAATAAAACTAGCAATTTCGTCATGACTAAAATAAATCTTTTCACCAAAAATTGATAATAAAAAATCAAGAAGCACACTTTTGCGGCGACAGATTTTTGCAGATGTCGTGATTTCGTTGAATAAAAGTGCCTAAAGAAAGAATGAAATGAAATGACAGAATGGCAAAGAGAAGAGGGCATATTGGAGGGAGGCAAAGACGTAAGAATGAGGTTGATTTATTCGCACTTATGGACACAGTTATGAATACTCGAAAGGGAACAAAAGTTATAAAGATTTGGAGAGAAATGAACGAGGAGAGTGGGGAGATGGAAAGGAAGACATCCCCGAAGAGCTCTACTTGACAGACAGAATGACAGAGTTTGTCGATGGGCAGATTAATGAAAACCCCAAATGAGGAAGAAAAAGCGGATATTTTAGACTTGTTTTTATTTCTCAGTGATGAAACGCAAAAGTGAAGATAAAATAGGTGATTTTTCATCCAAGAAATCACAACACGAAGAAAATCTGATAAAGTTAAGGCGAAAACGGATCAAGGATGACTTTGAACTTATTTTGAGAGCCTTAGAGAACGAAAAAGTGAAACAAAAGCTTGAAAATCAATTCAAAGGGGTCGGATTTGTAGATGCAGATCGCATTTCGAAACGAAGATCATCATGCAACTTTTCGAACTCTGATTCTCTTAAAATCAAATGTTTGAAAAAGGAATTCGAAGGAGTGAAATTTGTGAAGAGAGGAAGACTTTGAATGCGAAGAATATGAATCAGTCGACGCTATTTGAAGGAACATTCGT
Organism: Diploscapter coronatus; assembly: GCA_964036155.1. Taxonomy (NCBI): domain Eukaryota; kingdom Metazoa; phylum Nematoda; class Chromadorea; order Rhabditida; family Rhabditidae; genus Diploscapter; species Diploscapter coronatus. The sequence continues at coordinate 41,135,885 of OZ038423.1, forward strand.
ATTTGCTCAAAATTTAAAGTTTGTTATCGATGATTTGTGCTAAGTTGAAATTCGAAAAATGTCTTTGCACTTCGTTCATATCAAATGTTTTTTTTTACGAAAATTGAGGTTTTAATTAAAATAAATTAATTGTTAATAATAAAAGAGAAGAGCAATTTTAGAATGGTAACGAAATTACCGTTTCATTTCATATCTCTTATCATGACGCAATAATTTGACTTTGAAAGAATAGTTCGAAAATTCAATTTCTATCCAAACTTAGTAACATCAAGGCTAAGCTCATTAGGTCTACAGAGGGCAATATTGCAATGGAAATTGAACAACAGCAGAAAGAGTCGATTGGAAAGTGACAGAAGGGAAAATTAGAGAGAGTAGAGAAGAGAAGAAAAATAGAATGAAGGGAGAACTGCTCTAATCCGTAATTGGGAAGGAAAGGCAATCCACCTGAATCTCTGAATCGTGGCTGAATTATTCATCATGAGTGGGAGGGAACAGTCGAATGCACAATGCAACTCTATTCATGATTTACAAGAAAATAGGATAGCTCTACCAGTTATTTCCAAGCAAAAGATCTGTTAAGTTCAGAAATTACAAGTCTCGATGAAATAAAACCTAAGCCTTGTTGCACTCTCAAAAGTTGATCTTCATAGATTTCGAAAACAGAAAAATCAGTTAGGAAATTTAAATATTCGTATCATCACAAAGTTATAATGATGATGAGAAAATAATGTATTATAAAGGCGTGAATATTTTTTATATTATCCATTCATAAGCGTAAAACAATCTTACGAGGATAAAATTTGCCTGGGTTACAAAAGTTAGTGCATTAAATATTTCGAAATTGAATAATGATAAGATATAGGATAAAAATGCTTGAAATAGCCCGCTTCCAAGCTTTTGATCACCACTTTGATTAAAAATTAGAGATGAGACGTACTAAATTTTAAAAATATAAAGTCTAAATTATTTTTCTTCAAAAATTTTTAAAATCAATATCTAAAAACTACGTAGAAAATTTGAAATATTAATTTCATTTCGTACTTTTATTCAAATCGGATATCACTATTAGCTAATCTTCAATTTTTCATCGTTTTAAATGATTCTTAAATGAAAATCGAGAATTATTTTGGATAAACATGCATCATCTAGCGATCTATGAGACTAGTATGATTCTTTTTTTTATAGAAACTACTTCATAATAAAATGAGGGAGATGTGTTGCAATTCGATGGCAGAAATGCAGCAAAATTGCAATGAGCAGAGACAAAATGCAGTGGACTGTAAGCGAATTTGAAGCTGGAAAGGAGAACGACAAAAAGATGAATGAATGGGGAAGATGAAAAGCAGAAGAAGAGTCAAAAGAATGGGGGATGAGCTGCGAAGTGAGGAAGTGAGGGAGGCGAATTGGTAATCAGCCGAATCCACATTCCGACGCAGGTTTCTCACAAATGACGCCCAACCAAAACTTATCTACGCACAAAAATACACATTAATATATTTTTTCGAGATAAAACGATGACAATGAGACGGACTATAATTTGGAATATATGAAAAAATCACTTCAGATTTCGAAACGAGATGACAGTACATTCGATTCCGATTTGCTGAATTTGAAACCAAAACGGTTTTGATAAAGATAGAAATGTGATTTGCGATAAGCCAATGTGTTATTATTATGCATGTTTAAGAATGACGAGTTCATTTGAAAAGCAAAACTATAAAAAAGCGATTCTAGCAAATGAAAGTCGTCTAGCTATTCAACAAAATCCTATTGTACAGAAAGCCGCAAACGAATAACGTAATTTCAAGGTCATTTCGAAATAAGTTGTATAGAAGAAACGAATATGTTTAGCTGCATGCATAATTTGTTATGGCAACGATAACCTCAAAACATAATTCATGAAGTGCCTGTTGTTCCATTATTAGACAGTTCTCAAAAGACAATTCAAAGCTATGCAACTCTATTGTAGGGATAGAAATTAGTCCTAGATATTTTTAACCTATTATTTGCGCCCGCCTTTAGTTTGGCTGATTTTCCCCATTAGAGTATTTAATGACACTGATCGCGGATCTGAAGTCCGAAAGTTCTATGGCGGTATTCCTGGTCCTAAAAATCCTGAAAAGTCTAACTCCACAAATAATCGTATTCCATAGGGGAATAATGTATGCTAATTTATAATTTCAATTTGACATGCAAGTTTCGGCAGTACAGAATGATGTTCACATTTCCCTGTCTGAACCGCCACCCGTCAGCACTTTATGACTTCAGATTCGTGATCGGCGCCATGAAATACCTCCTTGGTGAAGAAATCAACCAAGTCGAAGGCGGACACTTCAAAAACTTGCCTTGCGAGCTCTTCGGGGTTGAAATTTAGACAAATTAACGAAGAAAAACGAATCCGACAGTCGATCGTTTTAACAACAAAGTTGGGAAACCGTTTGCGCTTCCTAAGTTCGACTATCTTTTTGGTTTTTATTAGTTTTCGTTATTTCTAATTTACCTCGTATTTCGAATTAAAATGCCGAATTTTTATTGACTAGTTACTACTATGAAATCCTCATGCTCTTTTAAATCTCGATTGTTTTCGCAGGGACGTCGACATTTGTTTCTGCTTTCTTTCCATCATGATCTTCCCATCTTTCAGTTTATTTTCAAGCTTCATTTACGACTAATTGTTGGCAGATTGTCACTCACATTGAATTTTTCTGAGCCTGACCAAGAAATCAATGCAGAAAATCACCCGATGAGAATACTTTATGGAAGTTCATACACAAAAACGGCATGAAAAGTCTTCACCATAACTGGTTCATATTCTTCATCTTTTCACAAGTCATTTTTACTTTCCGTGATTTTATTCCATCAGAAATTCCACTATTTCCGAAGTGTACATTTTTCTTCCGTGTCAAACTGTAGAACATGATCGACGAGAGGTCATGCCGTTCATTCTGTTCGATTATCGAATTGTGGGATCCTTGATAGCAATAATTCTCTCGAGTTATGCAGTGATGTAATGGAGTGCGTGTTATCCATTTCTCATGTCTGTCTATGTTTCTGCTTCTGCCTTTTTACATTGCAATTGCAATGCTGCATTGCATCGAGACACTTGGGCAGTCTCTCCATCTCTCAGTCCTTCCCTTCACTTCATCAGTCGATGGATCAGTTCTGCTGAACGCAATGCCATCCTCTCCCTCTCCTCTACTTGCCTTCCCATCCGAGCAACTGACACTTCTCCTCTCCATCCCTATTTTCCTCTTTATCTAACCATATCGCCAAGTATCTCCTTCCCCTCTCCTTCTTCTCTCTGAAATCAAGATTTCTCCATGAGCTTCTCTGCCAAATTGCTGTCGAAAACACCTTTCCTTCCATGCATTTCTTCGCACATTTCACACCCATTTCCACTCATAATTATCCCCCCAATTTTTCTATTGTTTGAAATCGCGCGCGGTGAAAGTTTTAGAGATCACTTTGAGAATTGCGATTCAAAGTAACCATTATTTATTGTTGAAATTTTCTTACTCTGTTTTAAACTAAATTTTCTATTTGCTGTTATCTAAATTCGAGCGAAAGTGTGAAGTGAATGCGCGAGGATTAAGTTCCGTCATTAATGATTCAAGTCATGCAGAACAGGGAATGGATGAAGAGAGATGGAAATTTCGTAAATCCACGACGACCTTCATCACCTTGTCTATTTCATTCTCCTTTGTTTCTGCATAATTTCAACATTTTGGAAGATTTGTATTCGTTTATTCTATCGAAAGTCTGATCGCTCATAACTGAACGATTAGATCTGATCATATTTTTTTTTTCAAATCATCGACCCTTGTATCCTTTTCATAGCTTTGAAGTTTTAAGCTTATTTCTTCAATTATCTTTGATAATATGCACGTTTGCATGATTCATTTATCGAATTTTCTGGGGATAACATCGTCCCAAAGTATCGTCGCATCTGCTCTACATTACCAGCTCATAGGGTCTGAGAGTGAAGGACTGATTGTTAGAAGAGAGGAATTAGAGGAGAAATGAGCGATTCTCTGCTGAGCGTGTAGAAAAACAGCAACAAAATGAATATGAGAAAGTGAACTCAACTGCTCCTTTTTCCATGTTCCTCTGTTCTTCTCTTCATGCTCATTGTCAGTTTCTGTCGATATTTCATGACTCCTCTTCTGCTAACATATTTTCGACAGCTCTATCACTTATCTATGTGATGGGTGTTCATTCTGGAGAGCATCCGTTTTGTCTGGATTTTTAGTCAAATATCGCGTGCGAACAACTCTTCTCATCGATTATAAATTATGAATTCATCTAATTTCTAAAATGCGCTTGTTTTTTTTCGAGAATAATTCCTGGAAGATGAATCATTTCATTCCCAATGATCAACCACAATGTCGCTTCTAGAAATTAAATTTTTGATGTGTCTAAAAATTTTTAGAGAAATTATTATTAATTTTTTGCTTCACGAAGAACTCAGTATTATTTTTGCTGTGGCTGAATTTCGAAAATATTGGCAAGAATTTGATGAACATAATTTACTGATCCTGATTAGCGATACTCAGTTTGAATCATTTTAATTGCATTAAGTTGATCATATTTAGAGAACGCAAATGTGAATATGAAATTTTGCACGATTTTTCGCTAATATAACTTTCGGCGCCCTTTCTGAGTTAGCCTGAAATATTTGACGAGATTTGAAAATAGGAGCTTTGTAGCAATTTTTAGCTCTAAAATTCTTCGTTGGGCCGACCCTGAAAAACCAATAAAACCATCTATTTTTTGAGTTCAAAGGTCATAGAAAACTTTCAAAATCCGATCTAATGGGTGCACATTCTTGCACACTTCACATATTGCTTCTATCATCATGAAGACATTTTCCTGAAAGTTGCAAGCCCCAGCGAGGATCCTGCAAGCATTTTGAAATTTGCCAAATTTGACCATGCTCATTTTTCAGATGCTTTGGTACACTAAACTATCTTGTCTGGTCATCGATATCAATATTAGATTCATTGCACTTCACGTGTCTTCATTCGTTCACAACTTGAGTGATGTACCTATTCTTGTCAATCAATTGTCTCCTTACAATTACATTTCTGCTCCTCTCTGACAAAGTAGTAACCACTATTGCAACTTCTCGACTGATGTACTGATCAGTTATTATGCATACATTACATTATCTGGGAGGGGAGCTCTACTATGCCCCTGCTCTTCTGTCTTTGTGATGCAAGGATGCAAGGCTCTGCAGCTAAGTGTTGATTGCTGTAATATTCCATTATTCCACTCACTTACTCACACAATTCCTCACCCATTCATTCGATCAAACATTCCACATTATCAATCTATCAATTTACTAACCTTTCGAGTTTTTAATTCTTCATTCAATTTCATCGATCGATTTCGTTTATTCTAAGCTTTATTTGGAAATTATGGTTTCATTTCTTCAGTAGACCTTTAACTTACAACTGAAGTCCACAAGTTGGAAAACACCGATCTTATTGAAATTTTCTTAATAGAGGCTTTCAGTGTTGCTGGTCATTTTCATCACCTAAGAAGGGCTAAATAGCATTGTGTAGATTGAAATTTCGAGTTGATCCCAAATTCTTCATTTGCACAGCTTGAATACATGTTTTCGCAAGCGAAACTACCTATTTCCCAAACAAAATACTTGGCTTCAAAGTGCTAATCAGCATTTTCAACACTTTTTAGTTTCGTCATCTCCATCCACGCTATCGTAGCCCCTATTTGAAAAGTTTCGTCAGGATTTACGCTTTCCTACTTGTGCACTTCATTTTTAAAAAGTATTTTTTATTTATCCAAACTCAGAGTTTTATGCTCTTTAAAATGAGTCAACAGAAACAAGTTAACTTCGTGATTTCGTGTTTTTCCAAGGTAACATTACGAAAATGCCAATTGGTTAACATCAAGAATCTTCTTCTTTCAGCTATATTATGCTCAACAAAAACTATCGAGTTTATTAAAAAATTTCGAGAATATGAGAAAGTTTTGAAGTGCTTGAAATAACAAAAAATGCATCTTCTCATTTTGTAATTTCAAATGGCAATCGAGCGATCATACTCGATTGCATCATCACATCGCTGCATACTTTACATCTCGAAACACTGCTTACTTACCGCATTTCTGCTATAAAATGTTTCAATTTCGATAGTTCCTGTTTCCTTCTGTAGATTCTATGAATAAAACAAATTTATCAACTTTTAGAATTTTTTCATCTTCTTTTTCATGAACACGATATTTGCTTACATAATTTGCTATTCACGCTCTCGCAAAACAATGATATTCCTGCTATCATCAAAATTTTAGCTTCAACTTATGTAATTCTTGACCATTCTCATAGAAGTGGTGAAACATTGGATTGGATTTGACAACTTTTATGAATTGCGTATTGTTATTTGACCTCTTACCATTCCCGATTTCCCTGCTCATAGTTGAAATTCAATTTGCATATTGGCATTTATGTGGCGATTCCTGTGCACAAACAGTGTTGTCTGTCTCTTCTCCCGAATAGCACTGCATGTTTTCTTTGCCCTTCCTGCCCTTCTCCCTCTCCCTGTCTTCCCTTCGCCTCCTTTTCTTGTCTTACAGCCAGCATTCTGCATCCAATTCAGACAACTCTTCCATCCATGAATAAGGCACCATAAACATAAAATTGACATAGACATTTACGTGAGTGATGCAAAGTTGAAAGAAAAGGACAGAAAAAGCATTGATCAGATCAAATTTTCAACCCCTCTCGCATAATTCAATTGCTGCAACATTTTCTATAAAAAGAACTTTGACATTGCCTTTGGAATAGCTAATTTTGAACGTTAGACACTTTTATTTACTCATTCCTGAATTCTCGTTATTCACCAATCAGAATTCTACCGATATGTTTGACTTTCTGTCAAATTGCAAAGCAACTCCCCTAATTTGTAATTTCTTCTCCTATGAACTGCAAAAATAACATTAGAAGCGAAGTGAACTGCGCACTTTTTCTTCACTTCTTTAATTTCTCACTCGTCTTTAGTGCCTTTTACGGTTTTTTCTTCTCATTTCCTGAATTTCGCACTACTTTTTACAAATTCGAATGAATCTAAGGACAGTAACGAATTTATTAGGAACTTTCTGCGAAATGCGTCAGTTGATGTTTTCGCAAATGGCTTGAATTTCACATGTGTTTCGTTATTGCGAGTAGAGATAACTGCAACTCTCGAAGTCTGACTTTTGTTTGGAAAAGCTGAAAAGTCGATACTTCTTCACTTTTTGCATAGAGCCCTAGCTCGATGATTCTTCGACTTCTTATCTGATGGGCATTTTTGTCGTTGTCAGTTCTCATGAGTTTCCGCTCATATTTATTGCTGATTGACGTTGTTTTGAAATTGATATTTTGAGAAAGCACTTGTGAGTATTGAGACTGAGATAGAAATTCAACGTGGTAGGCAAGTGATAATATGCAAGTATCTTCATTTCCTCAGTCTCTATTCTGCATAACTTCTAGATAATTTAGTAGAGTAACGATTTCTTCTGATTTATATTTTTCTTTAAATTATCTGGTAAACATTCAAAATGAATAAAAAATTAATGTCTCGATCCCATATCTTTTCGATGGTTCTCATCTATTCTTTCACGGCTACATGAAAATCTATGCGCACAAGTTCTGAAGTATACCTGTTGGATATTATGATTCAGCTCAGTATCTCGCGTAAAATATAACAAGGCATGTTCATATTACTTCGTTCCGATAATTGATCAATAATCGATTATTGACCTACATGATCCACAAGTTTGAAAATACTAGGCTTGCAATGCGAATTTTGACTTTGCCGTCCAAAATCATTTCTCGGATCGATAAAAGTTTCGATTTTCGTTTACCTCAATGACGAAAAATCTCGATCCGATCAAGCAAAACACAGTTATGATGAAGTTCAGTTTGATCTTCATTTTTAATTCCACTCCCCGTCTTCTCTCTATCCTGCTCTGATTTGACTAGCTCTTCGATTGCCACATTTGCTCGTTATTTTATCCAAGTGTCGAGTGCCAAGAGGCTTCTTTCTTCATATTGCCTCCTTCCCTGCCTGCCTTCCCTCCTTCCTTCCTTCTGCCAGTCAGTATTTTTTCATTATTCTCCATCCACTAAATACGACATTTCAAATGCCATCATTTAGCCGATTCTAAATCTCCCAGATTTGCTGGCTATCAGTACGATAGAGTGATGAAGTTACGTGATAAACAGACTAATGATCCATCATTTAGAATGAATGAAAATTCAGTTTTAAAAAATAATTTTACAACTGAATTTTGTGCTGAGTCGATATTTCATCGCTGCTTGTTGTTTTGTGCCAATAATTATTTGACGTAATCCATGAATCATTCTTAAAAAATTATTTGTTAAAAATCAAAGAATATGAATATTTTGGTCCTAGAAACTATCTTGCTGTGATTTTAGGATGAGAATAAAAATTTATCTGCAAATATCACTTCTTTTAACCACAAGCAAGTGCTCTTTGTCATTAGAACTGATCCTTTTCATTTTTCATTTGCATGTTTTGCTTCAATCTGATTCTCTCTTCTCGCATGTGCGTTCCATCTTCATGGCCCTCTGCATGTCTTTTTGTGCTTCCAAAGATGCCATTCGGCTCTGTTCGGGTCCCTTTTTGTGTCCACAAAGCAGTCCATAATTCTGTTAACTGTGCCCATTTGCCCATTTGAGCAGCAATTATTCACTTCCCACTGCCCCTCCGATTCAATGAACCAATGAGCCAATCCAATGCAATTCGACCATATGAGATTTCATAAAATTTGCGCGACTCTACACTAATTCATTCTACTCAATGTTATTCGCATGGTTTCTAAAATGAAAATATAGGTTGGTGGAGAAGTATTATTAGAAATCATAATTTGTCTATATTATTTTGTAGTTTGTCGAGAATTAATTTATGAATTCCTTGCACAATAATTTAGCATCGCGATATACGATATGATTTGCTATATTTTTCTTGCTTAGGTTCAGAAATTTTGCTGGAATGACAGAATGAAATGTGATTTTCATCAAACTATTATAATACTCTGTTATATTCTAATGCTCTAACTAGTGTTGAATTGATAATAATGTACAAAAGATTCCCTCCAAAATATGTATGCATTCCCTCCTTTCCATTGCAATTCTAACAATAAGCCAGTAAACATTCCATCGATAAGCAATGTCCCAATGCCCAAAGACGAATGTGAATGCTTTATCCGATTAGTTCTTCCTCTGCTTTCCATACAAATTTCAATTTTCACAGGACGCTTCCTCCATTTCTTCTATTTTTGAAAGAACAAAATGTTTCGCCTTTTTTCATCTGCTCCCTGATATGCTTTTCCTATTCAGACTCTTTCTTTCTTTCTGAATCATCCATTCCCTAAGCTTTTGCAAAATTTTTATTTGATCAAATTTCGATAATCGATATTAATGCTATTCTTTTGTTTTTTGTTCTAATTGTTGTTTCCAAACTACTTTTTCTTGAGAGTTTATGGTCATTGTCACTTGAATTCTCTGCTACTTTTTGATGTCGAATTTCGAGAACCTTGAAAAGTGATATGAGGAGGAAAATGTTCTGCCCTGACCCTCATTATCATATCTCGAAATATTCACGTTTCGAAAATAAAATCATCGGTAACTTAGCTTTCACCTTTTCACTCGCGTTATCATATTTTTTCAAAAATGTGCATTATTCGAAAACGGCTATGGTCTGTTTTTCAGGATGTCCGCCCTTTACGGACTCCTCTTGTTTGTTTGGGTGACAATCGTGCAAGGACGAGATCCAATCGGACAAAACCTTATTTTGATATTGGCAGACGGGTTCGGCAATAGCCTATTGAATAGTTCACAAAATGATGTTAATATTGGTAGGACTAGTTTTCAAAATATTTTTTCTAGTAAGAATGATTTAGGTCTAAAAGCCATAGCAGAAAATGGCGTAACGACAGAATTTCTGAGGCCGTCATTTCCAACTCACAGCTGGCCAAACTCGATGAGTCTAATCACAGGTATGACTTTTTAAAAGATATTTGCTTTAAAAAGTCATTTTTACTAAAGGCAAAATAGGGTTCCAATTTTAATGATTTTTTTAAATCGATATCGTTCGAATACAATGGCGAGCAAAAGTTTGAAACCAAGCATCATTTTCAAAATTAAGTTTAGAATCATTTACGTATTATCAAGGAAAATCTTGCTTTGCAGAAATTTGGCAGTTTGTAGGAATCCTGTTCCGGTAGATATGTGCGAAATGTCGGAACGATTCGTTCATAAAAATAAGTTCGCGCAGAAATTAAACATTGGCGTTTGGTACCAAGTTGTTCCTCGCCACTTTATAAAGTTAAAAGCAAGATTTTTATTCTAAATTTTTCAATTGAATTTCGTTTCTTAATATTTTATCATAACTTCTACTTCTATGTCATTTGATCATTGAATCCTTGAGTTTTCTAAAAGAATCAGTGGAAATCTAACTCTCACTTCAAACCTTGAAGATAGTCGTGTTTTCTTCAAGGAAGTTGAACAATTGTATCAAATTTCACGTGAAAGAACGCAAATTCATGAGGCCTGAAAATGTTTTGGACAAAATAATGATAAAGTTGACTATCAATAAGAATTTTCTGGATCTGAATCGTTGAAATGTTCAGGCTTATATCCCGATAGTCATGGATTTTCTGCCGACTACATGTATGACGAGCAGTCACAAATGGCCTTCGAGAAGGGATATGGTATGAAGAATATCAAACCTGATTTATTCAGTAAATCTTTGTTTAGGAATAAATGATACCGAAGATGTTTGGTGGAAGGGCCGGCCTGCTCCGATTTGGTATACGGCAGGAAAGAAAGGAGTTGATATCAACTGCTATTGGTTTGCTCACTGTCATGTAAGTTTATTCACATGTCTTGTGATTTTACTTTATTTCGTCTCTTTAACACAATTTCATTAGCTGCTTACGTCCTTCTGCCTACCAATTTGTCGATTTCAATATGTTTGCTAAATTCTTCATGATGAAAGGCAAGATACTTCCTATTATTCCTTGAATGATAGATTGCTGGGAGGGGCGGGGCGCGTATCCGCGAAGGGCACAACATGAAATGCACGATGCAGAGCACAGTGGTTAATCTCGAAAGTACTCCTTTCTCCTCCCTCTGCAATCTACCATTTGAGGAACAATAGAGAGTACTGTCAATTTCTCGGCACTGCGTCTTCCGTAAAAAGTGCACATTGCGATTGAACTTTTTCCCTTATGTTTTCTGCACTTTCTATTCGTTAGCTAGCTCTCTCAAAGGTCTTCCCCACTCTATTCATATTATAGCTGCCAAAGGCAAAGTGTTGTGATAGAGTGGATAAGAGAACTGCCTGTAAAGTTGTTGTTCATTTTGTATTTATTAGCGAATTCAAATTTTCGAAAAACGCTCAGTCATAATGCGTACTTTCGACGAAAACTCCATAGTTCCGAGAGAATGTCAATGATGCGAAACAACATTACCACTTTTCTTTTAAATATCTCTTATCCTTTGTCAAATTTGACACGATGGTTCTTTCCTATAACAAGATTACAAAAACCTTTCAGCGTCCATATTGGGACTTGGTCGTGAAAGTGCCGAATCACCGATGGGCAGATCTGGGCAATCCACAGCAGACCGATAGGTTGGGAGAGATCATCCCTGAGGTGGTCAGCAGAATCGCCAAATATCAGTCTCACAAACAGCAGGTTGATTTTAAGTTGAATGGTAAAAGTATAAAGTCTCTTTAGTTCTTCCTGATTCGATCTTCCTCCGTTGGAAACGCACTCCGAATGCACGGACCTAATTCAGACGAGGCAGAACAGGCTCTTCAGAGATTCGATCTGCATGTTCACAATCTGCAGGTAAATTTTTATGTGAATGAACATAATTTTCAGGATAGATAGGATGCAACTTCCTTCCAGATACAATTAGACCATTTCTGTGTCTTTCCTCTTGTCAATTCCTAAATGCATTGCCGTCCCATATCATATTTTACAACATGAAAAACACTCACATAATATTCAGCAAGAACTCGAGAAGGAGAAGCTGTCATCTTCGACGAATTTGGTCGTTATTGGAGATCATGGCCTGAGAGGAATCAACGAAGAGGAGCAATTCTACCTCGAGGAATGTCTGGCTGATTATTCGAGGGTTTGACATAAGTTTAGCTCATTTTCTAAATTCATGTAATTAAAGGTGAAGAAAGTGGTGAACATGCACTCGATGGTGATGGTGTTCACAGATCCAGAAGAGGAGGGAAACGTTCACTTCGAATTGCACGTCTGTGAGCAGTGGGGGATGGTCACTGATTACGACGAAAATGATATTCCCTTGGTCAAGGCTTACAAGGTAATGTCCATTTTGTTATTGAAGAGGCAGAAGCTAATCGTCTCATCATAGATTGATTGTCAAACTCGTTGATTGCAATTTTATAATCATGCCTCAACCTTTTAATCTCTATCCTCAGTCATTGATATCAATCTTCGGAGATTTCTAATGAATTACGATATTTGTAGTCCCATTAAATCTATTTCATGATCTTCTTTCGAACATCATCCTAGAAACTAAATTCCGTATCATTTATTTGCAAATATATAATTAGCTACTCTCATTAATTTATTTAGCTCTCCGAATTGCCTGAGGATCTGCACTGGAAGGATTCGAGATTCATGAGCGGCGTCATACTGATGACGAAGCCTGGAGTTAGCATCATCACGGTACGGATTTTAGATCCACTTTTCCATAATGAGAATTGACAATTGTAGAGAGAATTGCCTTCTGTACCAGATTTGGGAGACATTGCGCGAGACGCGAAATACACGGGAGGATGGCTGCCTGATGTGGATGAAATGAAGGGATTCTTTATGGCCAGAGGACCTGCATTCAAAGTCAACGAGAAACATCCGCCTGTCGACATGGTTGACGTTTATCAGGTTGGATTTTTAGTTTTATTTTTAAAAAATTGGCATCTTCATGGTACACTTCACATGGTATAATTCGGAAATCGATAAACGAACAGTAAATTCATGCGAAACCTTGTCACCTATGTGTAGAAATACACAAAGTCACGACTTTTTCGTGCGACTCTTTACTTTTCTCGTTGAAACATCAGTAGTGTATTTTCATACGTATGCTCACCAGAACTGGACGGAATTCCGTTTCCTTTTCCGGGTATCGAACAATTTTATTCCCGTTTTCATTTTTTCGGATTTAGGAGAATTTGATTTCCGTTTTCGGGTGTTCAAATTTGCCATTCCCGTCCAGTCCTGATACCCACACTTATCTGATAAAATTTCTATTCATTGGTTCCTCTTATTTTCAGGTGCTACTGAATATTCTCTCAATCGATCCAAACCCGAACAATGGGACGTGGACGAATGTGGAGGCGATGCTGACAGAGGGCTGGGAGGACAGGCAGTCGCACGAATCGAGCACAGAGCAGCGGATAGTCGTGTTTTCCATATTATTCTGCCTAATTACCCGATTGCTATGGTAATTTCAAATCTAAGTTTCCTTTTATTATCGACATAGTTGATTTGCACAATGAAATTTTTGAGATTTTGTAGCTGATTAAAATGCAAGTCACTGATGATTTAGCTTTAATTATTGTTGAAAGAATCGTCGATCGCTAGATGCTCAATCTCTGACAAATTGTTATCTCCAAACACAAAACTCGTACTTTCTTTCAGAATTGCCATATATGCAAGGTAGTTTCTTTTCCTAACTAACTACTAAATTGAACCGAAATGTTCAAACTGCTTGAAATAAGAAAAGATACAAATTTCGGTTCAATATTCGTACTTCAAGCTTCGGGGTTGTGCCCTCAATTTTTGTTATTTTGTATTCTAATTATTACCGATATCATTTAGTCAATCACAGTAAGCTGAATAATGAGTCTTAAAGGCTAATTTTTAGTAGTTGCGCATTAATTTCACTGCCTTATCATAAAATAGCTACTCTAAAGATAATGAGTCGAATTCTCAATTCGTATTATATCACTCGTTTCTTTTTCAATGTCAATTGTTTCTGATTTCCAAACGATCAATTCTCGTTTCATTGTTTCATCGTTCATCCCGGTTACAGCACTTCCATTCAATTCGTGTGCATTTGCCATTTTTGCTCATTTATCTCATTTCATTTCAATTTTACTAAACTGATTTCTTTTCTGAAGAATTGTATGTAAAAATTGCATTCTCTCGCGACATGACTTTATTCACGATGTTGAATAAATTCTGATAGAAATGATCAAATAATTTACACGAGAACTTTATTTCGCTGTTATTTTTTGCTCAGGAAAGTGCATTCTGGTAGGCAATGTAAAAAGTTCAGATCAAAGTAAACAAATATGAAAAATAAACAAGCTAGTTATCAATGAATTCCAAATAATGAGGAACGGGGCTTCCTCTTGAATCTTTGGTTTTTTTAAACTCTGAAAGCTGGTCGAGATATTTCTTGCAGGCTTCCTCAGATGTGAATATTGGGATTCCATGTGTTAGGCTGGAAATTTTTGCCTTGTTTGTCGTTAAAATTTCTCCATATGATTTATTTTCCATACCTCATGCCGTCGGTTAAGGTAATATTTGACATGGCCAGAATTTGACTTCCAGAACAGTCAACGTGCAGTCGGAATTCTGTTTCCGGAAGTTTGGTCCACAATATCGACTTTACTTCGCCACTCTTGATTTTATTGGGCAGGTCTGAAATTGCAGGCTTTAATTCAGCCAACGAAATGGAATGATCATTGCTTGTAATTCCTTGAGAATTTCCCAGTTTGTTTAAAACAACACTGCATACCCGGTTCTGAAGTAGCTGCCCTTGCAATCTGAATTCCATCTGCTTTTCCATCTTTCAGCGCATCAACCATTCCTCCGACAGTTCGAAAGCCGGAGGGAAAGAGTTTGCAGGTTTTCAAGATCGATGTCAACTAAAGCATTAGCTAGTTTATGAGTTTCTATTGTCAATGGCCAATTGCTTGAGACAAGATAAACGAATCACATATTTGAGTATGCAAAGTATGCACTGCGTAATACCAAATAATCGTCAAAGTCATTCTTTGAATCGATGAAACGTCGTTGAGTGCGTTAGAAACAACGCGCTAATATTCGTTCATTAAATTTTTGTCCATTTTATTTTGTCTCAAGTAATCGGTCATTGACAATACAATATTTTTTACTTTTTGATGTAGAGTATTGAAGAACTCCAAGCGTTCTACAAACCGTGTAGGCATATCGCTAGTTGACCGATCTATAGGCTCAGTTGCACCTCCAGATAATTCCATAAAATCGAACAGCTCCTGAAATATTCTTATACCAAAATTATATTATTTTATCCACCTCGAAATATTCAGCCATTTCAGCTGCGTAATTTACTCCCTCTGCTCCACTATCGAATAAAAATTCAGTTGCGTTCAACTTTATTCCTAGCAAAAATGTGTTGCCTTTCGGAATGTGTTCACGAATTGCATTCACTGAAAAATGAATAGTTTTAGTAAACAATGATGCACAATTTCTTTCACCAATATCAACTATGATTTGCACTCTCGTCGAGACAGTCTGGCCCCCGTATTTGTCAGTTCGCTTGTTGTGTTTAGCACTGGTGAATTGGGACAGAAGAAAGCCGTAGGCACTGTTCAATTCTATCGCATCAAATCCTATATTGGCATTAATTAGGGGCAATTCTAATTAGAATGATTAGATATTCAGCAGACCTAGGGGGGCGGCTGTCAGAAACCCATTTAAAACTTTTCAGCTCTGACTATTTTCGTGCTAGCCAATTCGGTTATTCCCGTTCAACATTTCATTTTTCCTCTATTTACCTGCTTCTTTGCACTTCATCGCAGCAAACACAAATCGATCTATAACGTCAGTTTGAACCTCTTCTAGAGACATCTGCACGTATTCATATTCAGGAATCCCCAATCCTGGGTTGAATTTGAGTTGGGTTGATGAGTTGACGGCAGTTTGACGTCCGCACTGAATATTTTCATCGTTGATATTGTAGTATTAAAAAGTTGTATTAGCAGGAATATTAAAGTTAAACTTGGAGCTAAACTCGTTTGAAAGTTCAATTGAGTTCGAGATTGACCTGTAAAGTATGCGGTTTTTCTAGTCGATTTTCAAGATGTTTGAACTTCCAACCAGTGCTTTAAAGAAATTTCATTAGGGATTAAAAAACACGTAATAAGAAAGTACCTAATTCGAAAACGATAGTCAAACAGAAAATCTGTCAAAATGTGCGAAGATAGAACTTTCGAAATGGCACAGAAATGTATATACAATTCTGTTTCCAACAAACTTCATGTCGATTTCCGGATACATATACAATTAAAAAGGTGCATAAGTATTACGTGTCCAATTTGTGCTACTGCGAGACATCCGTTATGTTTCGAACTGTCTGCCCATTTCTTCAGCAATTCTCCCAACTCGTCCGACCAATTTTCCTTGCATATCACTCCATTTCCTGGCATTTCCAAACAGTGCTGAAGCTCATATTTCTTTCATAAATGGCCTAGTTAAAATCTTACTGGATTGATCATGATATTTCCAGTGATGCTCATTCCAAACCCGCCCTTCGACCATTTTTCATAGACATTCAAAATTCCTTTTGTCGGGTAGCCTTGCGTTTTTATATCATCTCCCCAACTGCAGATTCCTTCGGACATCGGTCCCTGAAATAGCATGAGAAAATTAAACGCTACTTGCTCATTCCTACCTTGACAAAGCGATTTTTCATGACAATGCCATTTTTGAAAATCAATGGCTCGAACAAAGGGCTTGAGTTGACTTCTTTTCCAGGATATCTTTCCATTGTTTATCGAAATCGAATCTGAAATATGTGATGGATAGATTAGACAAGCACTTGATAAATTCATTATTTATGGATAGATAAACTTAGAGAAGTTAGTTTTTCAAACGAGAAAATAATCTAACTATATTATGTAAGAAAAATTTGAATAGATAAAATAATATATTGTACATATGTCATAGAAAACTGCTCCAATAAATAGGGACTATCCAGCGACTGATATGCAAACTTTGCTATTGATGCTTGATACATCTTCGCAAAAAGCAATCACTCAGACTAAAGATAAAAATCAATACTACCACTCACACAATTTCGCACTAATATGTAGTTCGTACTTTGAACAATCATTTTGACAAATAAACGCCCGAAACTAGATTTACAAAGGTAATGAAATGAGTAATAGTTCATTTTGTTCGAATAATTACATATCAAATTTCCAAAGCCACTAATGAAAATGGCTACGTCGATTATGTTTGACTGCTTCAAGCTTGGCGGTGGTCAAACGAAAATAAACTGGTAGATTGGAATATCGCACCAATTTATTAACCACAAACCTGGGTAATTAAATCTTAAACAAAGAAAATGTAAAATCATGAATAAAAGATAAAACCGGAGGGATTTGCAGATTCAGGCTGAGCGATAAATGCATAACAGACAAGAAAGTGCATGAATTAGAGAAATCGAATAAAAAATAATTCTCGTCTGGAGAAGTCCAAAAGATTGAGTTCCTACAAAAACTACATAAAATAAGCGAAATGGGTCGCCATTTGCGACAATTAATAGTATGGAAGGCAATACAAAGTGTAACTATGACTAGAGGTGCAAATGGGTTTTGAAACGTGAAGCACGAATAATGAAATTTATTCCATAAGAAAGCCATTTTTATTGATTTTGAGACTTTTGACCTCGTTTTCGAAATGGATAATCCCGTCGAAAGCTATGACATCGAAAAGATGTTTTTCGAATTTCCAATTTTACTAGCATTTTTTCGTCACTTAAACTTTCGTCCAGTATTTGATTACATCCAAACGACTGAAAAATATTCAAAATCGTCATTTCTCGTTCATTAAAGAAAAGGAGCGGTAAGGGTTTATTGAAGAAGAAGCAGCAGTAATGAGTGGAAACTGATTCAATTGCTCGTTTTGGATTAAATAATGTATCAAATTTTTTCATTTTACAATGGAAAACATAAATCCGGTCTAAAAATGATCGCGAGGTTTTAATCCATCATAAGCTGTTGGAGGATTTGGAGGGCGATCCAAAATGTCGCTTATTTAGCATTTTAAAGTTTTGAATCCCGATTTGTCTGGTTCTGTCACGAATTCGCGGAGTATCGAGGAAGGAAAGTTGTTCACTCATTAGTCGGTTACACTTTTGTGAAAAAAGTCTCTTGAAACTGCTTTATATTCGAGATAAATCTAAGCGACGAAAAACCTCTTTATAAAGTTCGCTTCAAAGATTTGACTCCACTTGAGCCCTCTAAACAATGGCATCTATATATGAAAGAATTTCTTTTGATATCATAATTTCATTATTCGAGTATTAATTGAGCATTTTCCTTTTATTATTCAGATTATCTTTCAAAATGCAACAGTGTTGGAAATACAATAATGCAAAATTGAGCAATGTATGATGTCTGAAACACTAGAAGTTAGAACACTGATTCCGGAGTTTTCATTAGTCAGTAGGGTTGAAATGTTGAGGATAATTGTCACTGTGTCGTTTTTAATTCTATGCAATTCCAAAAAAGATTCCTAGGTGAAAATCGATATTTAAAGTATTTCATAAATCATAAAGTTTTTCAAACTTTTATGCGAACAATTAAAAAAAAAGATTCATTGAAGATAACGATAATAGACTGCCTGCTTTCAAATTGATACAGTTAGTCACCCTGTTTTTGCTAAGAAAATGTTCCCTATGCGTCAGATGATATTCATCTATTTCATAAACTAGTCGAGGAATTTTTGCTAATTCGCGTCTTTCTAAGCAAACTACTGTATTTTCCTTCAAAAATGAGATATTCATTCGTGATATTGTATATTTTAATAATTAATGCAGGTAAATTAACATATTTACGTTTTTTAATCTAAATGCATTAGTTTTACCTGTCCATTTCTAACCCATACACACTAAAGGAAAAAGGCACGTGGTATCAATGAAAATGACTTGATTATTTTCAAATTTTTACTGAATGAATATAGACTTTTCATTATTTAATCTGAAATTCTTTATTCGTTAAAGCATCGCCATTAGTATGCAAATTTTTGGTTTTGAAAATCCATAAAAAGCTTTATCGATAAAAATTCGAGAGATAATTAATTTATGCAGGTATGCCGCATATAAGTAGAAATAATTCGAGATTGCAGTTTTTCGGCGTGCTTGGTTTATATGACTCTATGGGAATTATGATTTCTCTAAAAACGGTAGATAATTTCAGTTCGCGCCAAAGAGAGATGTCCGCTCAATTTTGCCTACGACGAAGTTACCCAGGATTGCTACACTGTAAATTCTTTTAGATAATGTCTTGATTGCAAAATAAGTTTAGATTTCAAGATCAGCTTTGGGTGACTGGAAAGAAGCGTTCAATTTTTGCAAGGAAAGAAATTCTGAATTGGCTGTGATTCAAACGAAACATCAGCAAGATGTCATTGAAACGCGTTAGTTTATAAGTAACCTGTAGAAGATCGATTCTTAATTTACAGTATTCAACTCTGCAAATCCATCGACTTCTGCAACGCCCTTCGCATGGCTCAGAAACAGATTTGACTATGTATAAACTTACTTTACTTTTTTCCAATCTGAACTCACTTTTAGTTATTGACGACTAGCTATCTCCAGAATATTCCGTGGTGAGATAATGATATTTAAAATACAGCTAAAAAGAGTTTTTAGGGGGAATTTTTCTAATTGGGCACAAAATGAGCCTAATTTTAAACACGGAAAATGTTTGCAGGTAGAAATGAAATAATAGAAGTTTAGAGAAAAATGCTAATTTTAGATAATAATGTCTTCGATAGAAGAAAATGAGGGAATTATCGCTCGAAACGGAATGTGGAGAATGGCCGACTGCGAGCAGAGGGGGTATGCAATTTGCGTTGCAGAACCATACAAGCACAAGGTAGGCAATTTAACCAAGCTTTCATATATTTACTCCAACAATTGCATTGATTAATTTGAACATTTTAGAGCTCTGAAGCAACTACTGCAAATCCTCAAGAAAGTGCTTATCCAATTCATATTCTCGTCCTTCTAACATGTCTTATCATAGCATTGGCGATCATAATTCTAATCATTATCTGCGTTATTTGTGCCGGCAAACTCGATGCAGATATTTATTTCAAAATTACAACAAGTTCAAATCGGAATCGAGTACTGTCTATTAGATCGAAAAATTCTTTGCAGACAAAATCGTCCTATGAAAATTACAATTATCAAAATTATCAATTAGCTCCAATTCAGCCACAGACAAGAGAGGGTCTATAATGAAATGTTTAAAATTCTTTGAATTAACTTTTCAATCGTTCTTCATTTTTATGAGCTCCCAAAAATTGTATATTCGGAGTTGTATAATTTCCTACTAGATAAGAAATCTTTACTATTTTGTCGTCTTGTTTTGGTTTAAATATAAAATAATTTAAAATATTAAATGATACGAGTAAATTATGAAATTGAGTGATATTGAATAGAAGATAAATTTTATAATAAATTGTTTTCCGAATAAGCTATTATCCTGAAAATTTGAATTCACTCGAATTATTGAATAAATTTCAATAATATTTGTCTTATTTCAAGCTAAAATTCTATTATTCTATTTGTAAGATAAATTTTGTAAAAAAATATCTCATAAATCACATTCCTATTTATTTTTACTTGTCATTAATAAGTAAAAATTTCGAGAAAAAAACTGGCGAATGCTAAATAAATATTCTGAGAAATCATACATTATTAATCAATTTTCAGATCGATGATTCTCATCGTGAGTGTGCAGATTTTATCTCATAGGAAAGTCCGAAAAATTGGAAAGGAATTACTAATAACTGCAACTTAGAAAGTTCGAAGTGACTCATTGCGTCCTAGTTACTCTCTTAACTATTAATTTTCCTTAATGTTCATAGTTTGTAGTGAATTACTTATTATATTAAATATTAAATTTGTTCAACATACAAAAAGGATACGATTTTCTGAATCTATTAGAAGAATTATTTTTAGTTGATTGCTGATGATTTACTTAAGAATATTAATATTCCTAATAATAAATACTGCACCATCTTGGACATTTTTTAAATTATTGAAAAAATCTACAGATTATTTTCTGCAAGCTTAATGAATACTCGAATGATACGGTTATCTAATTTTGGTTTAAAATTAACGGATGTTCAGAAAGGCCGAACGATCTATTATCGAGTGTAACTTCTCTAGCCTCTTCATCAAACGCCTGCCTTCTCGTCTCCTCCCTCCAGACATCAACAGTAAGAAGCCACGACCCTGATAGGTCTTCACAAATAAATGAATTATGACATCTATGTTGCTGCACTGTTCATCGAGTAAACCAGAAAACCACGCACCATCTCTCATTATATTCTTGGGTAAACTCTAATCGAAAGTGGCTAACTAGAACAAACTCGGAATACACCTCTTAAACTACATAAACACATGTTGAATAGCCACGAAATGACTTACAAATTACTCTTCAATTTTTTCATGCAAATATCTTTCACAAATTAATAGCGTTATTCACTAAATTTTGCCTCAATTTGATCGAATTAATTCTGCAGATATTTAGTCAAAGTCAATAAATAACTAAATATTATTCTCGCAATTATATTTTATAAAATTCAGAGAATAAAATTGTTTTGCGAGAAATTAAATTCTAAGTAGATAATAAAAACGATATTTTACAGGAATGTAATACCTCACCTCAAAAGTTAAATAAATTTCATAATTAGAGCAATTCAGATACTGACTGCCATATTTCTGAAATAAACGCTAGTAATTTGTCACAAATTCGTTAATTGTGCGATGATTCTTCTCAAATTTATGATGAAATTGTATTTCTGTGTTTTAATTCCTATTTGCAAAGACGACCATTTTGAAAGAATTCAGATTTATCGAAGCATTCTTAGTAATTAAACGAGTCTAGAAAATTTTAATCAATTGTTAGAATTAGACTCTAGTTTGAATGAATAATAATAATGTCACTCGATGCGCAACTCGCATTAGGCCTGTAAATTAGCCCTGTTGAGCAAGTTGAACAAACGTAGACAAATAATTATGGCTATTGCAATCAGCAATTTATCAGATTTGATTAATAACAAGAAAATGTCGTGAAAACGATAAGATATGTTTTTATAAAAATACATTAATTACGCGATGCGTAGTTAATCAGCGAGAGAAGAGAAAGGAGCATAGCAACGAGCGAGAAAGTCATTCATCATGTAACACTCCTTTTCATTACTGTTTCAACTTGTCCCTGAGAATTTCTCTCAGGTTACCTTTCGCTTAAACCGCATGAAATACCCGAACTTTTCAGAGCCACCTTCACACCTCGCATTTCTTCATTTATCATTACTGTATCGAGAAATGCGACACGTCAATTATGATGCGCATATTAACGATCCACTCAATTTAACTATGGGGTTTATAATTTTAATTGTAAGTTAATTTTTTTCTTTAAAACATGGATAACTTTCTAGGAATGTTAATTAGTAATAATGAAAAAAAACAAATTTTTTATTTCTTTGTTTGCATTTTCACTATCCTTTGCTCATAGAACGCAAATGCTCAAATTTGAATATGCACCAGTTATTACTTTTTGCGTAAACGAATTCCTAAGAATACCTGGAATTTTTATAGGATTTTAGAACGGGGGTTTTGCAGAGAGTTTCAAGCTCTATAAAAGGCCTTGTCTGGTCAACCCTGGAAAATTAACGAAAACACCTGTTTTGTGGTTTAAAGGTCAGTCAAAATCTCGAAAATCCGATCCCTTAAGTAACACGCTTTGACACTTCAGATGATTTCTATTGGTATTAGGAGGTTATCCTGGAAATTTCAACTCCCTACGATGGGACATGATCTCCAAGTTTTATCTGTTTTGTGCAAAAGTTGCGGAAGTCAACAAGTTTCATGCGTAAAAATCATTTTGTAATTTGTTCGAACGAGTTTCGATCACTTTCAAACTTACGACTAGCAAGGACTCGACCTATTTTGGATGGCGACAGGGGAGAAATGAATGAATTAATTCGATTTTTGACAAGTAATGAACCAACATCTCAGTTTCTATAGACGAATTATCAAGGATATTTTGAAGAGCAATTATCGAGTTAATTAGGGGGTGTTTAGATCGGTCCAAATCGGAATTTTCTTTTGGATATGTGTATTTGAAGGATCTCGCAGCACTTTTACAAGTTTCAAGCCCCATCAGCATCAAATTTGAGAAGTCACTTGCGCTCTCTATCTTTACTTTTGCGAATTTTTCCAAGCTTGAAAAATGTCTGTTTAAGGAGTATAGGGGTATAGAAAGGTAGGCTATGTTAGGTCTCAAAATTATGAGCAGCATGATTAGTGTTTTTAGATACTGTTCAGCCTAGACTACTTAACCTATACCCATAATCCTATTTTTCAGGTGTACGGCTTTTATAAGAAGCCATAAAAATAATTTGATCCTGAGTATATTTCCATTTCATATCTTGAAGTTAGAATTACTCACAGTAAATTTTGATTTACAACCACATTTACTTATTCAAACCCAAAAAAAAATTTTATTACCGTATTTCAGGATGGACTAATTGGTTTATTCTGCAATACATTTGTTATTTTCGTATTCTCCAAAGAAAAGAATAAAACCTCGTTCAACCTGATTTGTCTATTTCGAGCCATCAACAACGTCATCAATTTGCTATTTTTCATTACAAATGTTTTCCCGCTAACAATCGCGTGAGTTTTTATAGGCTTAGTGGATTTGCACATTCTTAGCAAGTTGATTCTTTAATACATATCCATAAAATTGAGATAATTCAAGTGTAGATGTTCGAATCAATTGAGTCAGAGTTCTATTTGCATTTTATCTCAATTCAATGTTTGAAAATTGTCTAATGGCACCTGGAGTTGGGATAAATTAGTAACTTTTCAGGGGTTGGACTCCGTATTCGTTGATTGTTGAAGATTGCTATATGAAGTTCAATATGTGCCTATACAATATAAATCGTTCCATATGTCTTGTTCTGGCTGTTAATCGCTTACTTGCTATCTACTTTCCAGTGAGATACAAACTATTCTTCGGATTTAAAACTACACTTGTTAGTTCATTTTTGAAATTATAAAATTTAATATCGATATCTTCAGGTTATTTTATGTCTGCTTCAAGCAGTCTCTATTGTTTACGAATTGGAGTCCCAGGTTGAAATCCTAATCACTTACGGTACTGTATACATAGTTTCGTTACTATGGCTTTCTACATAAATATGAAAATGAAGTGCAAAAATTGCAAATGCAAATTTGAGTGTTATGCGAATTGTTATATTTTGGTGAGCACGTTTAATTGAAATTTGCATTTTATATGCAAAAATGGTTTGGTTAACCATGTGATATTTGAAAAATATGATCGTTGAAGGTTTAAAAAACGAGTATAATCAAGTAAATATGTTTCTTTCTTATAGCTAGGAACCGCAAACTCCTCCCCTCTGCAAAATGCGACAGGGAATAAAAAGTGGTTATATGAGACTCAAAAAATAGGAAGCAGGTACCCTTCAAAGTTGGTGCTCATGAAAGATCACCATCAGAATCGATGCACGACCCATAAAAACGCTTATACATCAGAAAATCTTGTCAAGAAGTGCACGTTCGCAGACGTTTTATATTGCAAAAAAACGTGTTCATTTCGTAAGCTGCTTCTGTTAGCTTTTTCGGCCACAAATTTTTATTTTGTTTGATTTTTCTGTATGAATATCTTAGTTACATCAAGAGTCATAAGTTTGGATGAGAAATTTCCCAAAATTATACATTTTGTAAAACTATTGCGGTCCTTAATTGTATAGGTGAATACTCAGCAACAGACTTAGGGATCATTTTCATCGGATAAGAGGAAATAAAATAAAGGGAGCTGGTCGCAAGTGCGAAATCATATTTATGCTATCACTTTGTAGAAGCAAAGTTCTTGGCTAATGACAAATTAGAGATGGAAATTTGTAAAACAACTTTTCAAGGGATAAATCGCAAGAGGATTTTGACGATCGTTTTCCCTCGAACTGTCTAACAACAATATTATGAGGAAGTGTTGCTCTTTATAAAAAATACATTTCAGACGATTATTCAAATACGAGTGTGACATTTGATCCAAATGAGATGTCATTTATTCTTCCGGGCAGCAAAAACACTCAGGATAATTCTGGGTCGAGCCGTGTGAAAATGTTGGAAATTCTCACTCCAATATTCTTTGCGAGCTGTGTTCTGATCAATCTAGCCATTCTATTCAAGATTTGTTACTATATCGTAAGTTGATTTTATTTTTCAATGTTTATTCGTATGTCTAAAGCCTGTTTTCCTGGTTCATATCTGGATTTATGATATGTCTAGGTTGCAGAATAAACATAAATTTAGATAAATTAAATACTGCAGAAAACATTGCATTAATTTCAAAAATTCATCACTTTGTGGAGGATATAAAATTTTCGTTTTATATGATTTATATTTTACTACTAAATTAAAACATTATCTTCAGCTGTTTCGATCAAAATTTAACACAAACACGGGTAAAGATAGGATAAAGAAAAATGCTCGATTATTTCTGCAGGTTAGCATGTCTGAGTAATAATTTTAACGCATTAATTAGCCAAAAATATCACATCTGATGATGGCAAAAGCATTTGAGAGCATATGTCATTTCTAATATGCAATTATGACGAAAGTCGGCTAATTTTAAGTCTAAAATAGAACTAAATGATATTTGATGAAAAGTAGAATGACGAACGTCTTGTTCTTTTGAAATTACATCAAATTTTAAACCACCCGAAATAAATAAATAAACCATTTTGATACAAGGCAAAAAAGCAAACCATATTTTGAATCGAGTACAAAATTTAACCATACGTTAAAATCAGTTCCAATCTAAATGGTAGTTGCCCACACTTTGTATTGCGACATTTTATTACTGATCCATTAAAAACGTATTGAGAAAGTGTTGTCCCTTCTAATTTTGAATAAATCAGAGTATACGTTTTCAGACTATCCTACAAGACAGCGTGTTTCTAGTTGATATGGCTTTTATATCATATTTTGGGTGAGTCATTACAATCGAGTCCATGGAATTTAGTTTCTTTTGATATTTATCATTTTCTGATTCTTTCCGAAATAGTGCAGATCTTTATTTCAACGCGGACTTCCTTGAAGCTAATTATATCGGGGTTCTGAAAAGAAAAATGAAATTTCAGTGGATTATTCCATTCTCGATTTTGGAATTTCATTTCGTGGATATTCATCGGCGAAAACGTGCATACCATTGATGGAGTCGTGATGATGTTGTTCACTGAACAGAGCAAGTCGTTCATCTGCTTCTGTCAACAGCATCAATCGAATAAAGATAAACAAAATAGGCTTCATAAATCTACTATTCAATCTAAAATGATCACCGTCATTAATTAATGTGATAAAAATAAACGATTTTATTACTTCCTCATTTCTTGAACCAATATACGGTAATAAAGCCGGAGCAATATTTTACAAAGTACGACGTTTCTGATATGCCTCATATTCGTTCCCATCATATTGCATATCGCGATTCTTGGGTATTGAGGCTACGCATTTTTCTGCGAAAAGTCTCACGATACTGTGTTATTTTGTAGCAAATATCAACAGCCATAACTACAACATACCTGAAGCGAATTCCAAAAGTTCACAAATACTGTCTTTGCCATAATATCAGAACTAATCGACTCTTCGAGTTATTTATTACACTTAAAGTTGCGTAAATGACTAATTATATTACTGATGAATTATGAAAATTATTAGAAATTTAGTTTTATTCACCGATTTTGAAAATTCGGTTTCGATGGAGAAAAACACCAGATATTAATTTAATTAGAATGTAACTTATCGTAAACCTGTATAACCGTTCAAAGCAGGTAACTCAAATTCGTTGAAGTAACCATCTACAATTTACAAATAATAAATCTCATGGATCCTTACGGGAACATTTCATAAGATGTTTATTTTGTTAATGACCTACTCTTTATCTAAAAAGAGAAATCTTTAGTTTATCCTAAACTTATCTTTATAAGTAAGGACGATAAATTTAAATTATCACTCCATTATGATGTACGAGGCATTCTTGTTAAGGCATGCTTTTTCCAGCTATGAGAAGACCTTTCATTACGTCTGCAAAATTAATGCGTTTACTGTGAAATTCGTTCTTTATCTTTCATAAGCTTTTCTCCAATTTTATGCAGAACCTTAAATTATCTAGTCTAGCCAATTTCAAATATTCCATTATGAGTGTAGTTTCAGGAGATGCGATACGTTCATTATGAACATGCTGGTGATCCTCTGAATTTGCCCATGGGATCGCTCATATTTATAGTAAGTAATCAGTATTTTCTTCTCTAAATGAATCTATAAAGATCTGGACAACCATACTTCCAAAATCTGTATTCTTGAAAGTGCTTGATCTTAAAAAACCAAAAATTCTAAAATTTTGGCAATTTGGATTCTTCGTGATTTCGCAGGTTTTTTTTGATGAAATAGTGTAGGGAAAATCCATCTCAGTTTCTCAAGCAAAACAAAGACAACTAGCCAGTAACTCCAGTCATTTGAGAATCATGACAAGTACTAATCAATACTGAACTGTTGATTGTGCCTGAGCTTGTCCTTGCCTACTC
The DNA here is from genome assembly GCA_964036155.1 of Diploscapter coronatus. NCBI lineage: Eukaryota > Metazoa > Nematoda > Chromadorea > Rhabditida > Rhabditidae > Diploscapter > Diploscapter coronatus. The sequence goes on from OZ038423.1 coordinate 41,163,572, forward strand.
TAATTATGTGGCGAAGTTTTCAAGTTGTTGAATAATTCAAATTGTCAAAATTTTTAAATTATTGTTTTAGGATGGAATGGCTGGAATATTCTGCAACGCGTTTGTCATTTTCATCTTCTTCAAAAGCAGTGAGAAGACTTCCTTCAATTTGATTTGCGTGTTTCGAGCTGTCAATAATGTCATCAAACTGATCATGTTCGTAATAAATATGTTTCCACTGACTGTTTGGTGAGTTTCCAAATATTATTTTTTAGTATCGAAAAAACATTTAGGGGGATGACAATTTTACCTCTGCCAGTAGAAGATACCTACATGATTTTGAATATCAGCCTCTATCACGTTAATCGAGCAATATGCATTGTGCTGGCGGTAAATAGATTCATTGCTCTATTCTTTCCAATTCGATATATGCAGTTTTGTGGATTTAAAGCTACTCTTGTGAGCAAAAATAAAATTAATTTTAAGCTGAATTGGAATTTAGATTGTGCTCTCAATACTTCAATTTGTGTGTGTATATCGCGAAATGGAACCACAAATCGCGGACATGATTTATGATAGTTCGTTTCCTATCACTTAAATGAATAGTTAGAAATTACAACTTTGGCAAATTTAACTTTCAGAAAGTGAGAAAACAGTCAACAACAGTATAACATTCTCTCCCGATCTGATGGAATTCGCTCTGCCGATCAGCAAAAATTCCGAGGAAGATTTCGGAACGAGTCTGATTGACAAACTTGGCACAATTACGCCGATATTTTTTGTGATTTGTGTTGTGATCAATTTTTCGACTCTGCTGAAGATATCGTATTATTATGTGGGTTTCCTAAAGAATATTTATTAATTTTAAAGGAAATAACGAATTCAAAATAAGTAAAAGGTTGAAGTAAAATTATCATTTCTACTACGGTAACTTATTCCTACACCATGTAGCCTGCATGATCCTATCATTAAATTAAAATTTTAAGAGAGCATTGCCGTAGCTTTAATTAGTCATTTACCAAACAGAATTTTACAGAACCAATTTCAGTTGTTACAACAGCAAATTGATACAAATGTCAGCAGGGAAAAGATCAAAAAGAATGCTCGACTATTTCTGCAGGTGAACATTTGCGAACAATATCTATAAATTAGACATGAGATGGGATTTTATTGAGGAATTTACACGATAAACAAAGATATTTTATTTTCAGACGCTTCTACAAGATGGGATGTTTCTAGTAGATATGGCTTTCATCATTTACTTCAGGTAACCAGTATTTTTGATTTGTCACAATTTTCGTATAGAATTTAACTTTTTCAAAGGTCAACTTGCGACGATTTGTAAATGACAGGCAATTAACAAAACTAGTACGATAGTACGACGAGGTAGTACGCTCACTAATAAAAGTAGTACTGGGAAAGCCAATGCAATGATTCATGAATTTCTAAAACACATCGTTAATTTTTGCCGTACTACTTTTATTAATAAGCGTACTACCTTGCCGTACTACTATACTTCTTTTATTAAATGGCAAAATGACACTTTGTAATTTAGACATTTAATGACTAATGTTAATTAGGTTTGCATGATAAATCAAAGAAATGTCATATTTTTCTAATGTTTCAGAAGAGGAAACTAATAATACCACCAGTAAAATCAGCACAAAATTACTGAACAAACTAATATTTTTTGAAGATAAGTTATACATTTCAGCAATCTCTTTAAATCTCGTTTCTGGAGCTTCATAAGTTGGATATTTGTGGCAGAGAATGTGCACTCTTTAGACGGGTATTTGAATTTTTTATCCCAATATATTTATCAAAGTATTATTTCAGAGTTGTAATGTTACTCTTCACAGATCAAAGGAAATCTCTCATACAAATATTCAAGCAGTTTGTTCGTGCCGAACCCCAGCAAACTTGGGCCCAAAAATCAACCTCTCTTACTCGAATCTCATAACCAGACAGCAAACTATCGAGTTTAAATTCTGTGATAATGATAATGGGATCGATGAGGAGTGAGATTTGGGGGAATGTTAACTTCGTGGAATAAGGAATTCTGCCCGTACAACAGATGAAACTAAAATTGCATGTGATTTTTCTTATGTCATAATATATGATTTAATCGTAACATAATAGCCAACAGTTGCTTTAATAAAGTATAGAAATTACGGTTAGAACTATACCGAAGTAGTAGAACCTCAGGCAAATTTTCATCATAGCCCATTTTCGCACGAGAACAAGAACTGGAAATTTTATCATAAGAATTGGGCGAAATTTTCGTTTCGACTACTCCGTATATTAATAATGTTTCAGAATTTAGGTTAACTTATAAGGATCGTTTTTAATAGCATCTTTTCTATTTACTAATTATTAGATTAAAATAGTCTATTCTACATAATAATGTTCTCATGCAATATTCCATTATTCATGATAATAAATTGAATCAACAATTTTGCAAAATGATTTTTTGATTTCGATAACAATTTCAATAGTCTAATTTAAATTAGATAAGTCTGTTCTAAATTTGTCCATGATGTACTGAACGCTATAATAAAAAGTGAGAGAATTAGATTAGATAAAAGATTAATCACCAGGCGAGAATTCTTCGAAAATTTAACTTGTGTTTTGTTAATTCCTCTGTAATCACATTATAATTCGTGTTGAAAACGCTGATACCTTAATCTTACACATACCAATATCATAATTGCACGTTAGCTCTTACTTACTACCATTCATAACCTTAGGAAATGAGACATATCGAATATCAGCATGTCGGTGATCCTCTGAATTTGTCCATGGGACTGACCACTTTGATTGTGAGTATTTTTGCTACGATTATTTAAAATAATAAAAGGGTGAGTTATTTCAATTTTCAATTTTATCTAAATAATAAATTTAGGATGGGATAATTGGAATACTCTGCAACACTTTTATAGTATGGACATTTTTCAAGAGTAGTAACAAAGCCTCCTTCAATCTGATTTGTTTATTTCGGGCCGTTAACAGCATCGTCAATCTTGGGATCTTCATTGGCGATATCGTTCCTCTGATTTTATGGTATAAATTTGTGAAAATAAGCTGCGTATTTTAAGGGGGTTTACGCCACTTTCATTGAAATTCGAAAATACCTACATGGTTTTGAATAATAATGAATATTTTATTACGGTAAGAAATTAATTTCATCTCTAGTTTCAAATGTTTATCAATCTTAGCTATTTCAATCACAGCGAAATTCAACTTCAAGCAAGAAATTTATGAAAAACGCTCGTCGATTCCTGTAGGCTAGTTATCCAATTAGCAGAATTAGCGATATCAATAAGATTATTAAAAATGAAGCAAAGAATAGAAACGTCGTAATATATCAGCTTGATGAAAAAGTTGCAACATTTCAATAACAATGTCTCGATTTCTGCTAAATTTAGTTGAAAATACACTTTGCAATAATCAGCGAGCAAAATAATAATCGTGTCTTGATCTTCAAACCATAAATCATTATGACTTTTTACTTGCAAAATTATACTTTTCAGACGATCCTACAGGACAGTGTGTTCATCATCGATATGGCTTTCATCATATATTTTGGGTAAAGATTGAACAGCTTCTAAAATAATTGATAGAATACTAATTTCAGCAGCTTATTCGATTCGAGATTTGGGAATTTCATATCGATGACATTCATTGGGGAGAACGTATTCACAGTCGATGGGTAGATCTCATAGAAAATCTATTACATTTTCATACTCGCCGATTCAGGATAGTATGGTCCTATTCAATGAACAGAATAGCTTCAATTCCAAAATCAAGTGCTGCTTCCAAGGAGATTTCATTAAGACCAACCTGAATGCGTCCACAAAAAGAGCGAAAAACCTTTGTAAAAATACTACTACAACGATGTAGAGTATGAAGATAATAAAAAATGATATTTAATTTTGTTGACAAAGAGAAAAAGTTAGAAAATTACGATCTCAAGGAACGAATCATGCACTTCAGTGGTTCCTTCGAGGGTGAAATCTACAAGAGGCCCTTTCAAAGTCGATAGATAACCCACTTACCGAAACTTTTACAGCTTCTACCAATAAAATCTGTATATATATCTGACCACTTCCAAGATCGATGAATCAGCTTTATTATTTTGGATTGGTTCGTGGCCAGTAGTTCTTCTTTATTTGTCAACCTTTTATCCTTCTATCTAACTTGCACTTTAAGAGTAAATGTTAGAACTGTTCAAAGTGATGTGGAACAGGGGTCCGTCGATTTGGCTCAGAAATAAGAAAGTTATAAATTATTTCCCGAGATCGGATCTGTCAAAACTTCAAGCTACCGTAGTCCTGCATACGATAATTCTTATGAGAAACAAGCTGCACCATGAAAATCAGTGTGAAAAACAACAATATATGCGAAAATCAGCCCTATTTGCGGACCCGTTTATACCGACTTTGGCCCTTACTGACATTCGCTCTTAAGCTTGGAGTAGCTTATGATGGGACAAAGTTATGTTCAACTAAATTTAGAAATTTTTCAAGCCACCAACAACATAGATGTTTCTTGTTCTCTATGTCAAGAATTATAAAGATTATTCTTAATTTGTTCATAAAATAGTTGCATGACATTTCTATACCATTTTTAATCAAATTAGGGCTTTTTTATTTATTTCTATTTAAACTTTCGGTTCTGCAAATTTCGGCGTTTTTGAGGTGATTTCGATCTCGCGAAAAATTCAAATTTCACTTCCGATTCCGAATTTTTAAACATTTGATTCCGCAACAGCCCTGCTTTTGAACTCTCGGATTAATTCAAGCACAAATCACACTATTGTTTTCCCAGCAAAACTGATAGAATCGATATTTCATGGAGACGCAATCATAGAAACTTGATTGATGGCGATAGCCTCTTCACAACATCCATGAAAATGCCATTTTGACGAAATAAAACTGCAATAGCAGTTCATTTTTCGTGGTTTTCATGTTGTGTACACTAACTGTTCCTTCTGTAGTCTGATCAATTTCGTTGAGCAAAGAAGCAAAGAGATTATGATTTTATGGCAAAGAGAGAGAGAGAGAGTTTGAAAGTAAATATTTCCCAATCTCCAATAGAGTAGAGAGAAGAAAAGGTTTTAAAAAGGACGGAGACTTGGCAATTCAATTCATTTCGTGGTTTGCAGAGATGGCGAAACGTTTCGAGGGCAAAGTCGCCATTGTCACTGGTAAAATGTCTTTATAAAATATGCCGTCTTATGTTTTATATTATTCTGCATTATTTTATGTATTCAATGCAAGCCGAATATCATGTGAAAAGTCGGGCAAAAGCATTTAGCCAATTGTGATATGTCATGTTCGTCTCATCAACTATCATGATTTATTCAGTTTAGGGTTTTGTTAAATTTTAGAACATTTGATTAGAAGCAGATCATATAATCAAGCATAACAATTATATTTTTGGTTCTATATTCTTGCACAACATCATCTCAGCATTTTTCACGATTTAATCCAGGAAATTGCAGGTTCTTCGAACGGAATCGGAAGAGCTACCGCTGTCTTATTCGCAAGAGAAGGAGCAAAAGTCACATTGACAGGAAGAAGTGAAACAGCCTTGACTGTATGTTTCATGTTTCATCATACAACCCTCCTAGAAATTCATCTTTAGGAAGCAAAGAACGAAGCTATTGCAGCTGGAGCGAAAGAGAGCGATGTTCTGGCCGTGGTTGGAGATCTGAGGGAGGAGAATGTGCAGAAGGAACTCGTCGATAGAACCGTCGAGAAGTTCGGGAAACTTGATATTCTGGTAAACAAAAAAAATAATTGAGTTTGAAATGATATGATAAAATTTTGGATCCACAATGCTGGTGGTGCAGCGCCTGATATGACACCTCGACAAGGATTCCAGATGACCATCAACGACTACGATTATATCATGGAACTCAATTTGAGAGCGTATGCAACCATTTTTGAACAAACAATTTCAAGGAGACGAATATTCAGCATAGTTTCTCTAACAAATCTGGCAAGAGAACATCTTGTCAAGTCGAAAGGAGAGATCGTCGTTGTTTCGAGCATAGCTGGACTTCCGCACGGGGTATGACGAATTAGTACTATCTTTCTTCACAGTTACAACATTCAAGATTTGCAGAATTCCAAAATGCCCTATTACGCGATTTCAAAAGCAGGATTGGATCAGTACATGAGAGCTTTGGCCGTCGAAATGATTGAGCATGGTGTTCGCGTGAATGGAGTCAAGTAGGGAAAATTGTGTAATTCAAAATTATGAAAATGAAATTTAGTCCTGGAATAGTTCGCACAACAATTATACATAAACAAGGAGCAACTTCTGAAATAATGGAACAGGCAGAACAATTCGTCCTATCTGACAAGGATTTTCTGCCTTCACGCACGATTGGACTGCCCGAAGACATTGCAAAGGCGATTGCCTTCCTGGCCGATAGAAGTATGGAATTCAAAAGCAATTTCGCAATTCTTGATATGCTATCATTTCATTCGGAATGAAAAGCTCATAACTTTTGAATCAGCTCTCTGCTATCTTGCTCCATTTTAGTCTGATAATATGATCAGCAATAAGTGAAAACTAGCAACGAGATGATAATCATCACGATAATGTAAAAAAGAGAGGTATAGTTATTTTGTTGCAGATTCTTCTTCGTACATAATCGGTCATTCCCTGGTAATTGACGGTGGATCGAATCTGATCAGCACTTTGATGCAGATGGACTTTGCCAAAGTCTTAAAATTGACTCAGCAGCAGAGTCAGTGAGACGAGTTTCTATTAGATTTTGTAGACACATGCATTTTTGTCTGAATTTATTGCAAGAATAAACGTTTTTAGCTATGCAAATGCTGACAACTGAATCACAAAAGTGCTGTAAATTCGAAATCACTGGTTGCACTCTCGTTCACAAGATTATTCCGGTTTTATTTATGGGATTAGCCTTCAGCGGCCACCTCGGCTAAGCCCTGGTTTCGCCAGGATCTTAGCCGTCTTGAAATTTTATTTTAGTTTATTTCATTAAATCATTTGAATTTGAAGTTAATATTTAACAAAGAAATGTGTTTAGTTTTAAGGAAAATAATTAAACATAAAGAACTTAAAATTATCAAGATAAAATTTAAAGAGAATGTAATAGCGGCCTAAAATTAGAATTTTGATTGCAGAGTACGAACCCAATGAGACGGATCTCATGATACCGACTAATGTTAGGGCTGTGATTGCTACCTTCCTGGTTCGTTGCCTAACCTAAATCGACGATAAATCTTATGGAATTGATCTGTGTCAAAAATCAGCTCATAATTTTTGCATCCGCGAGGCTTTTATATTGCAAAAGCGTGTTCATTTCAAAGTTCAGTCTCCTATTTTTTCTAGGTTTGAGTCATTTTTTAATTAGCCAAAATCTTAGTAACACCTTTGCGAATATTTTGACGCCACATTTGACTGTTTCGGGTGCAAGTTCGGAAACCGTTTGCACTCCCTAGTAGAGCCATCTTTTTACTCGAAAAAAAACAGAAAGAGAACAGATCTGCACAGTTCTTGTGTGTATTTGAAACTTCTTTCCCTTTTCGCATTGCATCAAAATTACCGTAGTTCACTCTTTCATTCGCGGTTCGTACTGTCTTTAGTCTGTCGTTTATTTCCCGCGCTAATTTTATTCAAACACCGATTTTTGGGATTTTCTAAATTTCTCTTGAGCATTTATGCATTTTCGATCTTCAGTGACTGGTTTGCTGCCGGAAAATGTGCAAGATTCAGTCCTCCCCTTTAATTTTCCGATTTTCATTTTAGGCCCTGCCTCTGTATTTTGTTTTTTCGTGTTTTCTCTCTAAAATCATTCGGATTTTTTAAAAATATTAATACGACGCGAATATATTTTTGATCTGGCACTGAGAATTTGCTGGAGTAATTTTGACTCGTCTTCTGAACTTTTTTAAATTTTGTATTTTCAACGAGTTCTTTCGAACCCCCTAATCCTATTTACCTTCAGTCCGCCAGCCCAATGGTCGTAGTGCCGTACGTGGAGGACGTGTTCGTCAACTGGTTCCGCTCGGTGGCCTTCGATGACGCGATCGACCGACTCAACTACGTCTACACGGCCTCGCTCATGTACCTCTTCGCCATCGTGGTTTCAGCCAAACAGTAAGTCTCGAAAAGTGAAAAAGTAGCCATCTTGGAATAATTTTAGTTTTAAAATAAGAATCTCTTTCACATATTATTTCAAAGCGACCACTTTTTCAAATTCATGATTCAACTTTTTACATTAAATTCGCACATGCTGAAAAGTTTGCATAAAGTTCTCGATGCAAAAATGTTCACCTCTTTTCGAAATCTACAGTAGGCTAATTTTCTTTTTGCCTGCTTCTCCTTCACTTCTGCACAGGACAGTCGGTTCTATTCGAATAGCTGCGTGGACTTTTCGGTTTTTTCCCTTCTGTTGCGCGAAAGACAGCCGACATTCGCCACAGATAAATTCAAAAAAAATTAAGAAAGTAAAAAAGTATTTCTTATAAAATTTTCATATCTCCAAAATTCAAATAAGGTTAGGGAAGATAAGGGCCGGTAGGAGAATATTTGCCCAGAATATGCCCTGTTTGCCTTACCCCTAACCTCGTATTGCTTCATAAAATTTCACCGGTATGCGGCTTGTGTAAGTCTGCGACTTACAAGAAACCGAAAATCTTATCTTGTAAAAATATTTAAAAGAAAAAATATATATTTCAGGTACGCCGGGACGCCCATCCAGTGCTGGGTGCCGGGCGAGTTCAAGTGTGGATGGAGGCAGTATGTCGAGGACTACTGCTTCATCCAAAACACCTTCTTCGTCCCCTTCGAAGAAGATATCCCCAGCGAGGATAGTGGCAGAACTAAGGTAAGGGAAAGCTACAAAGATTCAAAGAAGAATGTAATTTTGCAGGCAGAGATCGGCTACTACCAGTGGGTCCCGATTGTCCTCGCCCTGCAGGCAATCATGTTCTACATGCCCAGTTGGCTGTGGGCCACACTCCACAAATTCGGCGGTCAGTTTATTGATTTCCTGTCGGTTCTGTCTTTCAAATGGCATAATTCTTCCCTTTGCCCATCTGTTCCTCTCCCTTCTTTTTCGTCCATTTCATATGAGCCTCCCTCCTTCCCTCTCAGAGATATAGTAAAAGTGCACTTGAGGCAATTTACAATACAAAACAAATGCAATAAATTGTTTCGCTTTTTTCAGAATTGGACCTGACAACGGCAATGACGGATGCGGGAAAGATCGCGGCGGCCCCATCGGCGAGCGAGGACAGGAAGAAGGAGCTCGGCAAGCTGTCGCTCTACTTGGAGGAGTGTCTGGAGTTCGGCAAGCAGCAGCGCACCCCAGTCCGGTTGTTCTGCTTCAGGTATTCATTCAATTTATTCACGAAAATTTCTATTAAAAGTATGAAAAAGAAAAATTGTAAAAAATAGGGTGCGAGTTGATTTCCCCCATGTTTTTAACCACACCAATTCCCCCATTCGCATTTTTTAAGTGCCAATTCCCCCAATTTGTCCTCTCAAGGAAGGACTTGCTCAAAAATGCGAGTGGGGGAATTGACTCGCACACTAAAAAATATAATAAATATTTATTTTGAATTTCCTTGATCTTTTGTATTTTCAGATTCGGCCGCGGACTGGGCTCCTACGTGACGCTGCTCTACCTGCTCGTGAAGGGCCTGTACGTCACCAACATCCTGACCCAGCTCTACATCCTCAACAGGTTCCTCGGCTCAAGATACTCCTTCTGGGGCATCCAGGTTGAATTTTTCGACTTTTAAAATGAAATTATCAGCTTGTTGCAGACGTTCGTGGACCTGTACAATGGTCGCGAATGGATGGACTCCGGCGTCTTCCCGAGAGTCACCCTCTGCGACTTCCAAGTGCGTCGACTCGGCAACATCCACCGCTACACCGTGCAGTGTGTTCTCTCGATCAACATGATCAACGAGAAGATCTACCTCTTCCTCTGGTCAGCTTCAATTTATCACTTCCTCTTTTCTCAACTCTTCATTTTTCTGCTTTCAGGTTCTGGTTCCTCTTCGTGGCCGTGGTGACGGCGATCAACTTCTTCTACACTGTGCTCTACATGTCGCTGGCCCTGCTGAGAGAGAAGTCGACCCGCCAGTGGCTGATGCAGACTGTCGAGGACGAGAACAAGTACAGGTACAAGCAGGCTGTCAGGGACTTCTGCCATCAGGGCTTGGGGCCAGGTATTTCCTCCATCTGCTCCATCTCCATTCCAACGCGTTTCCTTTCAGACGGCGTCCTGACCCTTCGTTTCATTGAGAGCCACGCTGGAGGGATCGTCGTGCGAGACGTGGCTGCCAAAATGTTCAACGACTACATCAAATCGGTATAGATTTAATTTTTATTTGAAAAATCTGATTTTCTCAATTTCAGTTGCACCAGTCTTCGACAAAAACGACGAGCCCGGACATCCCGGACGATGGCGCGCACGAGAGCTGCTTCTACATGCCTTCCGAGCCCCCCAGCGGCCTCGTGATGCCCGACTACCCGACCAAAGCCGACCACTGATTCCATCACTCATCACTCCGATCGGACTCTTCTTCTATTTTTAGTGAGCGTTATTCTAATAAGTTTTTAAAACATTTTTTGGCGGATGAAAGTCGACCAATTTTTTTGTTTCTTTGTTTTGCTCTTTCGGTCATTTTCTAGTTATTTTTGTGATACTGCTTCGAAATTCAAGTGATGCTAACTTTCAAAGTTCCAACGATGCTTTTATTAGTCTTCCTTTATTTGTTGTGCTTTCATGTTTTTTTCGTCATCTTTATCGGTCATTTTCTGGTTATTATTTTGTTGTGACGCTTTCGAAATTCAAGTGATACTAATTTTCCAAGTTCAAGGATTTTGTTGTTCATCTTTCTTTATTTATCGTTTTCCTTTCATTATTTGTTTTTTCGACATCTTCAATAAACCAAACATTCTTGATATTCATTCGAATATTTTGATAATTTTAAAAGGTAACTTTTATTTTTAAACTTGTTCCAATTTTATTTGAACAAATTTTCTTATTTCTCTAAAGAACGACCAGATATTTTAATTAGTTGAAAAGTATCGTATCATTTGGATAAAATAAAGCATGGAAATACCTGTCCATTTCGGCTGTAGGTAGGTACTCGGTTACCACGAATGAGTGCTTTGCTAACAAAATAGTGAGCACGTTGTTACCAAACGCTATTTCTTCCCTTTTTTCTGTATCAACACTATTTTATCTTAAAATTGGTGAGAATTCAAAATGATAGCTGTTTGCTGCAAACTCGAGAATTTATTTTCTCTCGTTCTCACTTTTCTATTATCTCTCTTTCTTTCAACGCTAAAATCAAACGCGTAAACGCGGTACCGTTATATATTTTCGCAATTTTGAAATTGGTCATTATTTTCGGGGTTATCGATTTTTCGTTCGAATTTTCGTAATTTCAAAGAATGGACGAAATCCATTTCGATCCTCCAGCCATGAACGATTTGGGCAACGAGGCCATGGAGGCTGACTATCAGCTGGTAAATTGTTTCGACTTTTTGCTCTTATTTATTTTCGTTGTACATCAGCATATTTGTTTAGTTCCGCGCGGCCCGACGACCGGACGACGGCTCAGCTCTGGACATTCTGGCGCACGTGGACGACGAGTTCGTGGAGAGGGAGTCCACTCCCGTTCCCGAGGATGCCGTCCACATCAATTTGAAGGACAATGGTCATTTTCAAATGAAATAGATGATTTTCTGAACCCCGAATAATCTCTCAGTTTCCTTTTCCAGAAGCAGCTGATATGCCAGCGATGGAAGTGAAGCAGAAAGGCATCGATGTGAACTCGAACGCCCTGGACGTCGACCACATGCAGAACAACTACAACGGCATTTCTCTGCTCTTGAGGTTGTTGCTATAATTAACAAGCGCAAAACTAAAGGAGCCATGAAAGCTTATTCGAAAGTTACTGTATCTGGGTTCACAAAAAATAAAAGGGTCCCCTGTATATGTGATCGAATGACATCACCGTCATCAGCTGTATTTGTCGTCGGACAGGGAGGCAAGCGTGTGCAGGAAAGAAAATGACAGTCACCTTGAAATACTTTCAAAATAGATCCAGTAATCTTATATTTTTCCTTTCAGACTCCAGCATGTGTCGCATTTCTGCAAGCCCCTGAAGCTGAAGGCCATGATCGCGCTGATTCACACGGTCAAGAAGGATTTCACCGACACTCGTCTGTACAACGACCTATTCGACCAGCTGGAGGCCTATGTCAAGCAGAACGGATCCGAAAATGTGAGAATCACGAGATGGATAAATTGAATGAGTGATTTGCAGGTGCAACTCCCCGTGAAAGACATGGCTTGGCTGGAGAAGACGACAGTTGCGAATTCGCAGAGACTCGATGCTCTGCAGACTGAGTACAAGAGACAGAGGGATGAGGGAGTCAAGGTACATGTTCACTGGATTACAATCAGACCTGGCAATTACTATATGACGGGAGACAGGGCATTCCGTTAAATGACGGAAGGTATTTAAAAAACGATGGAATGTCCCCTAGTTAAGCCCCCCGCCATTTAATAAAATGCCCCCCTGTCCTTCGTCATATAGCTGTTGCCACCAGACTTCGATAAAATGAATTTAACAAATTTGGAAACTCCGTTCAGTTTTCTAGCAACTTTTGAATGCACGATAAACCGAGATAGTATTTTTTTTAAAGTATGTCTTCGGGAAATACACTCTTGATTCACACACGGTTTGAAATATTTGAAATCAGATCGACGGTTTTTTTTCTTCGAAAAACCTCCGAACGAAATTTCAGGAATCGACGAGAAGGGCGATGGAAGACCTGTTCGCTTTCCACATGAAGAACAACAACCCGATCGAGGCCCTGAAGTTATACATGAGAGGGATCAGGGACCACTGCACGCAGTTCAAGCACATGGCTGAGGTAGGCACTTTATGGTATTTCGAAAGGACGTCGAATTGAGAAAGTTTGAAGGAGACAATATCGGAGATTTTTGAAAAAGATAAGCTACCCGAAACGCACAATTGATATGTACAATTTGATGAGTTCCAGATGTGGCTGAACTGGATGGAGGCGTCGTTCGTAGCAAAGGACTGGATCCGACTCGACTCGGTCACTTCCCAGGCCGAGAAGTTCTTCGTTGAGGATCATTCCACTGACGAGGCTGCACAGGTTGAATTTTTGGATTCTTTTTGTTGAAAAACTCCCTGTATTGAGGAGGAGGAGGACTAGTGTTTGTAAAAGAAAGAAATTTTGTGTTAATGCTGCAATCTGGGTTTTTCTTTTGAATTGTTCCTCATTGTTCAGGAACTTTGATGTCTTTCAAGAAATGGATTTACTCTAATTTAAAACGACAAGTCCACATATTTGAAATGTTGTAATTTAAGAAGGAGCAGAATCGTCGTTACCCCCCTGCAGCGCCCACTGCCTCGAATACGCAGAACGTGGTTCGGCAAGTCACTCAGTCGGGATACACAAAGACTATGATCTACACTGGGCTGGTGCGGCTGCACAACGATAAGTACTCCCAGGCACTGGACAGGTTCTTGGCGGTTAGTTCTATTTTTGTTGTTGAGAATTTTCACTATCATTTTCAGGAAGAATATCAAATTTTGGCCAAAAATGAATCTAAAATTTTGCAGGCAAAAGTCGAATTCATCCCCTCGTCATGGGTGGTTTCCCATTCGGACATCGCTCTGTTCATCACTCTCTGTGCACTGGCAACCTACTCGAGGAAGCATATCAAGACGAAGATTCTCGGAAATTCAGGTAGAGGAGGAGCGCATTTGGAAGTTATTTTGATTTTTGAGCTACATTGCAAATTTGGATAGGACTTGAAAGTTCGCTTACCCCTGTGTGGTAAAATCGGATTTCTAGCAGAAATTTGAAAACTATTTCGACTCTTGGATTCTGGAGACATTCGAGTAAACCAACCTGAACTTTCAGCAGCGAGAAAGCTCCTGGAGGCAGAGCCTCCCCTTCTCGAGGCTCTGCAGATGTTCGTGACGAGTCAACTGGGCAAGTGCCTCGATCTTCTCAAGGTCTACAAGGATAAGGTGATTCACTTCGATAACTAGACGATAATAACCCTAATTAACTAATTTTAACTTTTTCAATTGAAGATAATTACTCAAAATTGAACGTAATCACCCTTATTAGCAGTTTTTTCTCTAATTAAGTAGAAAATTATCCTAATTAGTGAAATAATTGTCCCCAATTAAGCTGCTCCTGGACGTGTTCATGTGGCAGGCGACGGACAAGTTGTTCAAGCAGATCAGGGAGAGTTTTATCATCAAGTACCTGCAACCCTACGCGGTCGCCTACATGGCTCCCATGGCCGAGGCCATCAGGGTCACTCCATCCGAGGTAAACCAGATGGTTTTCACTTTTCTCAAACTAATAAGAAAATTTGAATATCAGACAGTTTTCGACTTTTATCATTCGACATTTACGACGAAGACGTTTTTCAGCTGGAAAACGAACTGCTGCGTCTGTGCGAGAAGGGCCTGATCAATGTGAGAATCGACGCCTTGAATGGATGCGTTTCCAAGCCGATGGACAACCACAAGAAGGAGGCTTTAGAAAAGTGAGTATTTTGCTATCCAAAGAAAATGAAAACTTGAAATACTTGAAGGGAAAAATAAATTAGCGAATACTTTTCATGAGGAGCACAAACTCATGTTCACTAGCAGTCGAAAACAACGCGATTTATCCTTTCCTTCTTTATGTTGTTTTTCTCTTCTCGAAAAAAGTGCGTTTTTCTCCCCTTTTATCTTTTCGTCTCTCCTCGCCTCTATATTTTTCCATCCCTACGTTTACAGTTAAGGACTGAAGAAGCATGATTTAGTGGGAAGAAAATGTTGAAAGCGTTTACAAATTTTGGAATAACACTAAAAATAATTTGTGCATTAAAAATCGAAAGAACCATACAAATGTTAAAAGTTGCAACTTAGTTTTGAAGAAAAAACGACGTATTTCAGTGTGAACGAGACGTACACTCAATTGGCGAATCGCTGCCAGAGCCTCATTCTGCGAACCCACATCCAGCAGGCGCACATCGCCATCACTATGGACAGGGAGACCAGGAACAAGCGCAAGACTAACACTGCAAGTGATGATGGTAAATATTTTGGAAGTAACCGTTAACGTTTTTAGATAATTTCTTTTCTACAGATGCAAACTTATCGAAAATGTTCAAAAATTATTGTACAATTTTTCAAGCTTTGTAACATTCTCTTCTAACCGCTTCTAGAACATTTTTCACAATTTAAATTTTTAGCGAACGAAAACCAGCCGATTCGCGGCCGAATGATGCACGGGATGATGAAGGCATTCCGCACCTCGAAAAATAGCGCGCAACAACCCTCCTCTCCCGCTCATCCAAATGTGGCCGCGAGCAGCTCTGCACAGGTAATAGACCATACTTTGAGTCAAAGACGTGGAAAGTTGAGCTATTCTGAGAAAGGCGAAGAAAAATAATCCTTGTCAATTCCTTTGAAGAAAGTACTGTTCAATTTGATCTGGTTTGCCCGCTTAAAAATTCGGTTTTTCACTAAGAGGGACCATTATGTGAAATTTTGCCATTTCGTGCGTACTAAATTAAGCCACGGATGTTGAGATATATTTTGAGAAAAACATTACGTTAGCGATATTAATACCGAAAACCCCACTTGAATTCGTCAAATACAGAGAAAGTTATTAGGCCCGCTACGAACTTACGGACCAGCCCAATAGGTGGCTATCATTTAACGGGGTGTGGCAATGATGAAGTGATTTTTACCTTTCAACGGAGTTTTTTGCCAAATGATAGTGTCTCTCGTGTTTTCAAGAAAAGTACTTCATCATTTGACAAAAATTACTCTGCCAGATGGTAGTTGCCGCCCAATACTGTAATTTGAAAAGTGATCTTTAAAAAATAAATATTTTTTTCAGAACCACTCTGAAGCCGACAGTTCCGAAGGATCGGATGAGCCCAGGGAGCCCCTCTCCTAAATCCAAAGGGATTCCATACATCCGGTAAATCTCATTATTTTCTTTTACCTTTACCATTTCTCTTTTCCTGGTTTTTAAAGCTAAACTCTACCTTATACGGGATTTCCAATCAACCGATTTATTCATTGTGGTTTTAAATGAAATCTGATCTTCTTTTCTGAAATGGGCTTATCTAAAAAGCCACGATCATTTTAGTATTTTAGCCTAAATAAATATTTATTTTTAATAAAAGTTGTTTTTTTTAAATTTATAATTTATGATTGCCGAATTTGTATTTAAGATTGATTAATAGATTGCCAAAATATTGTCAAGTAGTAGAATGCACAGAATTTTCTGTACCAATCCTTATCTTTGATATTTCATCAAAGAGCCTTAATCGTTTTACGAGGGAAGCTCTAGGGAAGAGGAATAAATGTCATAGTCTGTCTTATCGAAATAACGCTGCAACTAAAATGACGAATCACAATGTTGAGATTATGGTTACACTGATTAAGTTAGGGATGTTAAGGCGCTTATATAAATGAAAAACAAATTCTAATAGGCTTAGCATTGCTTTAAAAGTAGTCAAAATATATTTTTATAATTCTTTATGTTATAATTAGTGACGTGATCAGAGTCAATAACATCAGCAACCAGCTTGAGGAATGAATGATTTATTATCATCGTGGATCCCAGTTAAGTCATCAGTAGATCAGTTCTGACGGTCCATCACTGATCACGGACTACTCGCTTAACTGTTCAGTCGCCCAGCGGCGCCACCGCTGGCGACTAGGAGTAGTTCTTCTGGCCCGACTGCTCGCGATAAGACGAAACTGGATAATGACAAATATCAGACTCATACTGATTCGTTAACTAATATCTTAGATAAGACAGTCTTAATGCCAATTTGGTTCTACCAAATTATCATCATTATTTCTGTGTATCTGATATCAGGTTACCACATAGATATTTTGTAATGATAAATTATATGTGTGACCATTTATTTTTATTAGCTTAGAACTAATTAGCTCAGGTTAGTAGTGCTTAATTTAGGTAGAAATGACGCTAGCTGCAAGCTTATTGCTATTAATATTGAATACTTTACCTATGATATTTGCGCAATGTGGACCTAAGGAAGTCTATGATGGGAATAGGTTTATATTTTCTTTATATAGTGATTTATTTCAATTCGATCATATTCGGCATATTTAAGATGTTATCAATTTGTAAGCATACCTATGGATTTTGCTTCTGCTAACAATTACTGTATTAGTCAGAACTACGCATTAGTGAGCATCCACAGTAGATACGATAATAACTACCTGATGAGTATGTGAATTCTCTATCGTATTTTCATTATTAAGCAATTCTAGAAAATTAAATAAAAATGGAAGTTATGTTTAAAATTCATATCATCTCTATTATTTTGCATAAATTTTAGCTTGTTATCTTATCGTGATATGAATCATTTAAAAAATCATACGATATTCCCGATTGTTACTAAACACAAGTATTTGCAATAGAGACATTTACTATTACTAGTGAAAATAGTCTATTTCAGAAGAAGCAGGAATAGAGTTGGACTCAACTTACAGTTCTTATTTCATAGGAATGAATAAAGTGAATTCGAAGTGGGTTTGGACTGATGGTAGCAAGTAAGCTAATAATAAAAATGAAACAAACGACATCTAATTTGGATCATTTTAGCGTTGATTTTACGAATTGGCTCAAGGGTGGGTTTTCATAAATTGAAAATAGTGAAAATTTTGAAAAATTTAAGGTGAACCGAGTGGAGCATCTCAATGTAGTGTTCAAAGAATCAGTGATGGATATTGGGTAAGATTATATATCAGGATATTTTCACTAAATAAAAAAAACATTTAGATGGCATTTTCTTGCTTTACTAAAATCCCATTTGTATGCGTTGGGCCGTCAAATAATCGGTCAGTAAGTATTGATATTTTTATGGAATGCTTAGCCAAGAATCTCACAATTGACTGGAACGAAATAGATATGATAGAGTTTCAATTTGAAATGAGTAAATGAAATATCCCTGAGTTTGGCATCGAAATAATCACTAAACTCGTTCAAACGTAGTAAAGTTGTCTGATAACCTTGAGCTAATTACTGATTATCAAAATTATGTGTCGTTTAGTTTGTTTCGATTGTTTGACTATCGAAATATTCATTTGCAGAAACAACACGACTCCTTCATTGCCGAAAACAAGCACAAATCGGCCAGTCACATCGCCGTCCGCCAATTGCCAAGCTGGATATTCTTACTTCTCCAAGACAGGAATGTGTTATCAAATGCAACTGGCTAATTTCACTGATGACGGATATGACTCATTTGTCGCCTATCACAATGGATCCATTCATAGTTTTGAGGAAGATTCGTTTGTGCGTGGTAATAACTAAAATAATACAAATTCAAAGTAAATCAATTGATTTAGATCTCGCAATCAATTATCTACGAGCTCTGGGATGTTTCTCCAATTGGAATTACTATTCATATTGGATTTCAGATATAATCAGTGATGGTAACTATTTCGGAATTGATGAAATGTTGATATGTCATTAAAATATTACATGTGCTCTATGAACATTTTAACAATTCGAAAAGTCACAAGCCTTCCTCAAGTCATGAGAAATAGTGTAGAAAGAACATTTTCTCTACGACTTTTCATCTTATTTCGCATGGTTTGCGGTCTTGAAGGTTCTCAAATAGTACAAACTTCTAAAACTATTATGTTTTATAAAAAAAAACTAGTGCTATTTTGAATCTATTAGATTTTCTGTTTCGAAGATAAAAATTATGTAATTTTTAGGAAATGGTAACTGCATCTGGAAAAACGGTCAGCCATTTGACTATTCGAATCAGATTGCCGAGCCTTATGACTGCACTAGTGATTATGCAGATATTTCTATTGATGTAAGAAAGTATTGATCTATGATTTTGTAATAAAATGAATTTAGACAATAACAAACAAGACGACCCTGAATAATGTGTGGGGCTATCCGACCGATGCCGATTGGTTCGATGTTCCTGATGAATGTAAATCTATTCTCAGCAAACGAGCACCGTTATGAAAGGAACTTTGAATTTTTAGACAAGTTTTTTCTTATCTCACTATAGACTTGGATCACTTTTTCATATGAAGTTTAGATCATAGAAAATAGAATGTTCAGGTCCAAATGCGATAAAATTGTCACGTCTAACAGTCGTATTCTAGTGAATAGAGAATCAAAGTTTTTGCAAAATTATTTCTTCTGCTTGTTTCGCTTAGAATTTGTTTAGAAAAATATCTTAAACGGTCCTAACTTTTGGTGTATGCTCTACATTTTTTCTTGACTATAATATCAGATCTAGTTTTAATGAAATTTGTTTGTCCTGAATAATAATGTTTGAATAAGTTATCTCTCGGCTTCTTTAATTTTAGGGTATGTCTGAAGGGTTGAACTACAAACTTTGTAAATAAGCAAAAGCATGAAAACACACTTCCATCCACGCCAATTTGTCTCGTTTCTTCACATGCCATTCGTGTTAGCTTTCGCTTTTTCGCTGAACTAATTGTCGTTTTTCTGTTTTTAATTTGTCAAGTTGCAATTAGTCTTTTTTCAAACAATTGCGGTAATTAGATTTTTCTGAAATTCGTTATCCTTTGAATTTTCTATTTGACTTTGAAACTTTAATTTGTGTGTCTAAAAATTAGATGATTTTTCCTCAAATCATCAGCAATAGTCATTCTACCTATCCTTTGACCTAATGGAGTTGTGACGAAAAAACAGCATGAATGGGTTTAACCGGCTATAACTAATTTTTATGTTTACTTTGTTGCCCACGTACTAAAACTCAAAGGTCCAAAAGATTGCTTCATTAAAGATCTCAGCTCTTCACGTCTTGTTGAGATTTCTGAACATATTTTGCCGAAAGTTTCAATTCCAAATTTAGTTTTCCTACTTTCTTTCAATTCCAAAAATATAGTTGTTTGAAAATTTCATTTCAATCCAAAAAATCTAAGTTCAGGCTTAGAAAACTCCATTCTTGATCCTAATTTCATGAAGTGTGGATAGAATTATTATTTTACATGATTTTATTACTAAATTGTGAGAGAAACGGAGCTTTTTTAAAGCGTGGGGAGGAGTTCTGGAGCACGAAGTGCTCTTTGGTTTGCGTTTTGCCGTCAAATTCAATTTACTCGACAAAACTCGCACTTCTTTGATTCTAATCCTCTAATGCTAAACTTCGATTTCTGCAATCGCGTGATAGAAAAGCATCACTCCAAGTTGGTCTGAAAGTGTGAGTATCAACATTTTTGACATTGTCTAATTCGAATTCGCCATTAGCTGATCTTCGTGGACTTCTACTTAGTTTTTTCGCTCATGCTTTGTTTTAGAGTTCTTAAAGTAAGAATCTATTGCAAAAAGTACTAAATCTGGTAGTTTTGCATTAAATTAAAGATTTTATTCAATAAAAATGAGTGGAGGAATTTACTTTTTATTCAGTAAAGAGTATTCCCAGAATTATTTAGATTTGCTGAATTGAGCGATGAATAAATTGACGTTCATTCGATGAATCTTTCAGCATCCACATTCTTATTTTTCACGTAAAATGAACGCCCCCGCACGCTCTCGGTTTGCAGAAACGTTAGCCTAATTAAGTCGGGATTTGCTCGGTTAATTGAATGGACGGCAAGGGTCTCTAGTGGATCATATTCATACGGATTGCTGAAAATTTGACGAGCTCTATCATTACGCTCTGATTCATTCGTAGACTTGACTTTCAGGAGTATTTTGTTCTATCATGGTTTACCCATCCGAAAGTTTATCCTGTGTTTTCAATATCGTTAATTTGATCATTAAAAAAGACGCTTCAGATGCAATACTTGAACGTACTCGCATTCCTCTTGGCCCTAATTGCATCAGTTCTGTCATTCCGGGGAGGTGCTGGACGACCTCTTTATGGTAAGATTTCGAAGCTGCCAATAAACGTTGCTATTTCTAGAATTCGTAATTGGCTAATGACTATCCTATGATACTGTTCGAAAGGTTTCACATTATCAGTTTTCTGCATCAACTATCACAAGCTGAATTTCTGAAACATAATAGCGGTCGAAAGTTTAAACAATTATGATTGTGTACGAAGTCTGCTACCCCTAGATTGTGAATAAATTTAACAAAACCCAGTGTGAATTCACAACTCAATATTTGATTAACAATAAGTGTAATTTTCAAGCTGCATTCATAATCATGACTTTTCTTCAAACTTTTGACCACAACTGTGTATTCAACATTGCCAGTTTGGACATTTTCAATGAGGTTCAGCTCTAAAAATTATCTTGAAATGGATGCAACTATTTGCAGCGCGAGTTTCAGTTTTCTCAGCTGGTGAATCGGAGCCAAATTTAGTTTATGAGAGGTTTATTTCAGTAAAGATATTTTTTATTCTGGGGAACTGAGGATTTAATGCATGCCATTGTCTTTCTCTACATTTTTGGATAAATTTTATCTTGGTTAAAGGGGCATTTAATGTTTGACTAATAAAATTATGTTTGAGGAGTAATCGCGGACGCTCACTCAGCGGGGATGTCGAGTGGCGGCGAGCAGAACGCGATTCCGCTGCGAGGCTTCTCGAGTCTCACGGGCAGAGGTCTGGGAGGCAGGGCATTCAACGACTGGTGAATGACGTTTCTGTCCTCCAGCATCTACTCAAACACTAATTCCTACTTGTTCTTCTAAAATTAAAATTCTACGTTATTATTTTCAACGTTTTTGTTATATTTTGATTTCACTAGCCGGAACTAGATAATAATTTATTCAGCTTTTTCGACCTTTCAAATTCATAAGCAAATGTTACATAATTAACATATTACAGAAAAGATCTCAAATAAGTTCACTTTGGAATTTTTCTTTGTAAATAAACGGAATAAAATGTACAACGTTAAAATGAGTAATGGTAGATTTGTTGGGAGTGTATAAATTTATTTTAAATAATAGATAGTTGAAATTAGAAGAATCCGCCCGTTGGAGAGTACATTTTCATGCAGACATTCGTGCACATATTCGAGCAGAACACTCGTTTCGATTCCAGTTCTGTTCCTAAATTTCCGATGGTTGTTTTTATCTCATTTTTCGCAGTTTGTGACATAAAAGGTAGAGATATTGCTAGGGAAATAAAGAACTAAAGTAAAACATCTTTAATATTTTCATTTATAGTCCCAAAAAATTCAAGCACCCCATTCTCTTCAACTATTCACTAACCTACGACAAATTTCCGATAGATTGTCGACCCACTGAGTCCATGTGAAACTTTGCAGGCATATTCTCCGGCATCTGTGGATGGATTATAGTTGCTTATTTCCAAAATCGCTCCTTTCTTGTACAACTTGAATCTACCGATTTCTCAAAGGAACAGCTTTCATAGGATTTTGTCCAAGAAGGTGCTCACCAGAACCGACAAAGCTTCCATGCCTCATCCAAAATGTCGAAATCGATTCGTCTTCATTTTTCACTTCACAAGATAAATTCACGGAAGCTGTGGGAAGAACCTGACCGATCATTGTCTGTTTTTCGACGAAGTTAAGGTCTTCTGAATTAAAAAAAAACTCTAGAGGAGGTTGCTGAGTTATCTTTCTAGAAGTGAACTAAGCTATCCATTAATGAAAGATAAGACTATGGACAACGCGCAAAGAAAAATATGGAAACTTCTTTCGCAATCCAAGACTAATGTTTCCATTTCCACAAGTTCTTTTTACCGTGTATCAAGGCATGTCATTTTGAATAACAAAAATCATCAAGGAAAAATCCAAACTCAAATAATTGATCAATGATTTACTAATCCAAACTTTGCTGACCGAAAACAACAACATCAACAGCCTTGTGATATTTGGCGTTTGCAGTCTGAGCAGTGCAGGTGTAGACTCCGCTGTCCGATGAGGAAGCATTGCGAATCACCAGACTAAGCGTTCGCGCATCGAGCCGTTTTACTTCAACGTGGTCTCCCTTCCTGAATGTCAAGATAGTTAGCGACATCACTTGATTGACAGAATTTGTCCGAATAAATGAGGTCGCAGATATGCAATAACGTTAACAAAACTCACAATCCACTATGTTTGCTCCAGATGATTCCAGGCTTTTCCGAGCTTTCAGGCAATAACCCTTTCAAAACACAGAGCAACGAGATCTGCTGTCCTGCGGGCTTTTGAACTGGGTTTTGATTCGGTTGGATGATCAGTTCAGTTTTTGCTATAAACTATAAAATGGAATTAAAAATGTAATAGAGTTCATACGTTCAGGCAAGAATGTATCCACACATTGCGATTCATGGAGTAGAATGAGCAGGATAGGAAACAATGAAAAATATGTCATTGCAAATCTCTAAAATCTTATTTCAATTGATCATGATGGTAAAAAAATGAAAATTGAAAAGGATGAGATAGTGGTCAAATGATTTTGTGATCAGCCGACTGCTTGACATTTGACAATCTGCTCAAATTGAAGGGAAAGTTGTGATGACTCTGCTCATAGTAGGGAAGAACGGAAGGAAGAGTTAGAAAGGGCTCACAATCAGGGCTAACCTTTCGAATGGCCGCTGCAAAGCCTGTTCGTGTCACTCATCTCATCATTTCCATCAGCCCTCCAGTTCTAGGGCCCATTCTCTGGATCATCATAAATCTCGTTCTCTTTTTACCTTTTCACGGCCACATTTCTAATCCTCTTTTTCTCTTCCATCTACACTTCACGGACCCTTTATCTCTTTACGAAGTGCATAGCTTTTTCTAATTTCATCTTCCCCTTTATTTCCTCCTCACCATCTTTCGATTTACTCCTTCAATCGGGACAAGTCAGAGTCAAAACCGACTTTGATGTGTCAGTCAGGCAATGAGCAAGGAGTTCAATCTCTTGATCTAATAAATTACGGATCAAAGTGAGCAAACTTTTAGGAGTAAATAAATTTTTAAAAATATCCAAATTTATAGCAAAAATAACGCAATGAAAACGATCGATATGGATAGAAGTAAATTGGATTTCACAGACGAATTACAATAATCTGTAAAACATGTGCAGGATAGAAGTCGATAGCCAAGAATGGTGGACTGCTCACAAACTTCGATTCCTAAATATTTATGTCGACCATGGTTCATAAAATTACTTACAAAAATCTAGATCGATGCATGATATTCCACACATTTGCTTCACTTATCTACTTTTCATAAATCAAGCACAAGCAGAATTACATTTTTGGAGTTATTGTTACGCTATATCATTTTTCACCACGACTTCGAAAAACTTTGTTCAATAAATAGATACGTTGATCACATAAAATATCACACATCGTTTCAAAATTTTGTACATCACTCTATTTGGAGACTGATATATCGAGACACGAGATATTGGAAAAATTATAGCGAAAAGGTAGTCAATTTTTTACAATATATCTCCATGTCTCGCTTCTCGTTCTCTTGCGGTTTACAAGTTGCTCTGTATTTCTCTAACCTGTAAATGGCAACAATGCGCATCCTCTTATCATCGAAACAATGGATCGTTCTTGATCGTAGAAATTGCCCACTCAAAATATAAAAATAGAAATTTCCTTGTCAAGGAAATAGTTCACTTCGATCTATTCCTCCTGAAAACGTGGCGACTTTGACGCAGCCGAAGAATCCATATTTGCAGGAAGTGGCTGTGTATTTGCATTCCTGTCCTTGCGATGAGGTGCATTCGTAGCAGGTTATTGATAGTGCAATTGGAAGAAGAGATAGTGGAAGCAGAAGGAATAACATATTCTAAATAATAATGATCAAGATCTGCAATAATTTTTACCATTATTTTGTTAGCTTTCCAAGTAATTATTAGTCATCTCGAATTTAGACCTGAAAAAATTTCCAAAAGCAACTAATACCATAGAGAAAAGTAACGTACTTTGAAGAAAAAATCAGATAAATATCGTGGGTGTAACTTCAGTAACGATTTGATGACGAATGAGTGTTGAAAAGTCGAATTGTATGATTTGGGACGATTGAATTCGAGTTGAATTGTGATTCTGCAAGCATCTTTCAATCCATTCCTCGAATTGCAGAAAGAAGGAAGGAAGGGAGGAGGTGAGCCATCGTTCATTCCATTTTCATTCACATTCGGCTATCGAATTCCATAAGCCATTTCATCGATACCAATCCAATTCACAATCCTCAATCATTCAAAGGAACATTTCTCCCCTGTGTTTGTTTGTTCAAATGGTCATTTCAAGAGGGGAGACATCCGATGACGTAACTCTGAATTTATTAGACCGATTTGATAATCGCATTCAATAATTGGCGGGAATTTTGGTATTTTTTGTACCAGTAAAGAAGTTGATCGAAAAATGACTATTACAAAAAATTTTCATCCATTCTTTGATCTGATATTTGAGGGGCATTTTAATAAGTGACGCAATAGGAATAATGAACCATGTAATTTTCGAGTCAACTTTCGCGATTGCAATTACTTTAAACACTAAAAATTCTTT
The DNA here is from genome assembly GCA_964036155.1 of Diploscapter coronatus. Lineage (NCBI taxonomy): Eukaryota > Metazoa > Nematoda > Chromadorea > Rhabditida > Rhabditidae > Diploscapter > Diploscapter coronatus. Next base: position 41,189,052 of record OZ038423.1, read on the forward strand.
AGATATTTTGGCTTGTGGCTGAACCTTGTACATTTAGAAAGTTAAATATTGTTTCATGAGTAATCCGTGTATTCTTACATGGCTTCGATCTCGATACATCGTCATGTTTCTCTCGAAGATCTCCCAGAATCTTCTACCGAATGACTAGTATGAAAGAAATTGAGATTGAGTTCATTCATCACTCCAACTTGTTTTGCCGCAACTTTCACAACACCTCCAAGTGGATTTCACTTCTCCGTTCACACATCCGCTCAGTCTCCAGTCAAACGGCCAATTATCTGTTCAGCCAGGCAGTCTGTCGGGTTGCAATTCATCACCGACTTTCCCTCGATGGAGCCAATTAGCCCAGTGATTTCCCCAATTGACATGGTTCGTTCTATGCATCTGCACTCTCACTCCTTACCCCTCCCGATTCGCCCAGCCTTCCATCCTTCTTCAGCTAATTCACCCTATCGAGAGGGCTGCACGCCTCTGAAGTGGGGTCGTCAGAATGAGAAGAGGCGGGACTTGTTTTGGTCAAAAACGAAACAGAAAAACGACTAGAGAAACCTAGACAACGACAGACAGTCAGGCAAAGAGAAGCAGAGTGACAGTTAGACAAATCACTCAAACCTCCGAGATTTCGTCCATTAACTCACTTGGGTATCCATAACTTTCAACCCTCTTAGTATTTATTTTCTGATATCTGTTCCAATAATTTATTGAACTTTTATTCTTACTTGTACACATGTAAACTAAATTCATAATTCTATGAAGACTATCCTCGGTCTGACTATTCTTCATGGTACGTATATTTTCTGCTTTGAAATAACAAATATCTGCACTGGAAGACTAAATGATGAAGGACAAGTGCACTCATCCGTGTACAAATTTTGAGAAATTCCTAACAAATTAGGCCAAGTTCAATTTGTAGAACTCAATATATTTATCGCTAGACATTCAATTTTGTGAACGCTAGAGTAAATTTCAATTTGAAAAATTAACCAAAATAACTTTAAAGGGCCCAAAAATGTTTTTATGAATAATTTTTACAAAACTAAAACTTTTAATTTTACGTCACACTCGCAAATGACGCAGCGGGGAATCAATTTCAATTTCAATTTGCAATTTGCAATTTGCAATTTTCAATCAACCAACTATTTTTCATAGAATCGGCGTAGAATTGTCTGAACTGCCCAAACGAGGCATATTTCACATTTCCTGCAACTCGACTTTCTTTATGCAAAATACATGCAAATGAATTCTCTGTCCTCCCACGATTTTCATCATTGTTCGAAGTCATTTGCTTCATCTTCGCTCTTTCTTGCCATTTTCCTAATTCGTCCATTATCGCAACGCATGTTTGCGCTGCGCATTCATCTACTTTATTGTCAACAAAAAATGCACGAAAATACCGAAACTGATGAGAGAAAATGATCACAGCCATCGTAGATTTGAAATTAGCGAAACTCGCTTTGAAACTCTTGTTCATTTTTATGCGATGTGGAAGTGCGATAAAATTTCTTAATATTTTTAGTTTGATAAAAAGTTGACGGGATATTTTTTGACATTCAATCGATGTAAACCAGAATTGCATTCATTTAAAAAGAGACAAATTAATTGGAATTAGTTCCCGTAACTTTCAGACAAGGAAACTTTCACAATTTCAGAAGGGAAGTTCTCTCATAGATACTCACAGATTTTGACGAAACTTTCCACACGTGGGTCTTCGATGACGTAAATCACGAATAAAAGATCAAAAAGTGCCAAATATGACTCTAAAACTAGGACATTTTAGCCATTTCCACTTCTATTTTTGTAAGACTATAGAACTTCTCTTGTCAACCAGATCCTGAAGAGAATAATAATTTTTCAGATGTGTAAAATATCCATTTTAAATTTCAGTGATATCAGTTCATTCATTGGATACATACACCGAGGGGTTCAGCACAGACACAGATAATGTGATCCCGATCGGGTCGAATCTGGGAGCACCCCAATTGGTGCTCAAGAATCAACTGGATGCACTCCGGTTCAAATCGATCATTGGAAGTCGGAAGAGAATCAATCATTCCCTAATCGTCAAAGTATCGAAAAATTTTGGTAACTTATGATATTCTATGCGTATTTTAGGATCCTCGAGAATATCTCGTCCCCGATATCACGAAATCTACACGTGATCCAGCTATAAATTATTCAACTGACAGTGGATCGATTGAAGTGGTCGATAGATATGGAACTTCCACTCCATATGAGGTATTTTGCTTATTGGTTTATCCCAACATGAAAATTATTGCAAAAACAGAAAATTGGGGAAAAAGTTGTTCTATTCAATTACAAAAAATGTCATGATTTTGTGTAGCTATGTGCGAGACACAGTTACAAATGAAAGTTGAAAAGACGCGCGATCTTTGGCATAAAGTTTTCAATCTTTTTTCTCTTTAATTTGAATCGTGTGAAATTTGAAACTGTTATTGAGAACACGCAATCAAGGATAAAGAAAAAAAATTAGGCGAATTTCTAATCGTTTTCTCGTTAGTGTACAAAGTGCGCCCATAAATACTTCGAAAGCTAATTAAATTCGATGATCTGAAAGCAAGATAATTTCATGATAAAATGAAAGTCACCGATAAAAACGTTTCAAAACTAAGGGTATTGAATGCCATCTCGAGTCTAAATATGATTTTGGATTTGGTAAAATCGGAACCTTACACTAAATGCTCCTGCGCTATGAATGAAAATCTGACGAAATTATGGCCTGCCTCGTATATCAAAATTTTCAACAATTCATATTTGCTACGTGGAACTATCTTAGTTCTTGCATTTCAGGAAACAGGAATTACTTCAATCTCTCCAACGTTCAACGAATCTCGAACTTCCTCTTCATCGACCGAAGACTATCTGGTGAGTTTGAGGATTGAAAGAAGCATTACATCTCATTGCGTTGTTTCTTCGTCGCATCATTGAGATTCGAGACACAGGGTGAGGTGTTCAGTTTGCAATTACTGCCTAACTGCGAATTGCATAACTGGGCATATTTACTCTCAATCTAGAGACCAACCTTGATTTATTCAAACAAAAACTTGTACGGCAGTTGAGTGAAATTGGCGCATTTACTGGCAACGCGAGGGATCGGCAAAAATGAGTAGAAATGGAAGAAGACGAAAGGGAAAAAGAGATGCTTATCTCCGAAGAGGGGAATCAGATGATGTCGAGGAGGAGGAGGAGGACGGGGACTTGCCCAGGGCGAATTGCCAATGCAGTCATTCTGCAGGCAAATTGCAGTCAGGCAGTCATTTGCGAGGCGGCCCTTTTGCCCTCTGTCATTTCCTACGACAATAAAATACGTAACGGGAAATTACAATAAATTTTAACGACCAAAAGAATCAATGCGAACAAATTCAAAAAGAAGACGTAATCACGTGAAAAATATTCAGGATCAATCAAAACCATGCTCAGCAGAAATGTGCAATAAGCGAACGTGGAAGCCGGTTTGCGACAATAGAAATAATACGCACAGGAACATCTGTCTGTTCAAATTCTTCGCCTGCAAAGTATAAGATTTTAAATTCTATTAGAGTTTTACCTTCGATTCCACCCCATTCGTAGTATCCATGTTCTGTATAATGTAATATTCAAGGGTCTTATAATACAATTTCAGGTGTACAAAACTGAGAACATTCGCATTGAAATGACTCACGAAGGCCCATGCCTGCCTGAACCAGAATTCTTCGCGCCAACTACACCAGATGTGATCGAAACAACCACTGAGGCTTCGGAAGTATGTCCCTTTCACAACACGTTTGCTGAGCTCGTTTTATTTTATTCAGATTCCGATGGAAGAGGACTGTCAGCCTTGTCCAGTCACAGAACAAAGAGTCGAAATTTGCGATAATCAGAAAATGGTATTGTTTATCAAACAGCACTATTCTTGAAATCTTTATTGTTACAGACGTTGCCAAATTTATGTCGGGTAATTTGGTTCAACTGCATTCTTCGAAAACGTGGAGAAAGTGAACGAGTTATTTCGCATATCGGAAGATGCGCTGGCGATAGTCCCATTTATGACGTCAAGGTAAAGTAATCGGAACAACAATTATCAAATGACAACTCTAGGATGAAATGTGTCCTGAAGATTGCCCAGTGGAAAATCAGAATGTCTGCAGTGTTGACAATCAAACATTCGCTAATTTCTGCGAGTTTCAACGATTCGCTTGCAATCGAAGAAAGGTGGTTTCTTGATTAGATGGTAAAACTATGAAGTGTTCTCAGAAAGGACTACCAAATGTCGAACTTCGTCACATGCGAGCTTGCGACGAGCCGGAAATGAACCAGGTCAAGATGATCCTTACCGAAACAGTCATGCCAGTACAGCCTTTCGAGACAACCACAGAAACACCGCAAATATCGACTTCACTTTCTCATGCTGATTCCCACTTTCGAATCCTGATTCCGACAGTCAACATGAAAGAATTGGGCGTTGAACGGTTCGAGAGCAGCACTGAGGTTTGAACATTCTAATAAAATACAAAGGCGCGCTTTGTTTCAGAGCATCTTCGCTGGCAGTGGAGCAGAATTGGACGATTTCGATCATTTTGGTTTCCAACCACATACTATGATAAATGGTGAGATTTTAGAAGAATCTGTTTTCTTCGTTTTTCGTTTTATTTTAGTATTCGATAATATATTTTACAGTCATGAATTCGGAAATTTCAGGAGAGCCTCCTCTCGCTGCATCGACACAAATTACAGCGACAGATCCGAGAACGTCATCGACGAAAATGATGCAAACCCGGGAAGAGAATTTCGAGTGTCCAGAGCCACGCTGTCAATATGCAGATGATTCTCTTGATTCGATCATTTGTGATTCAGAAGGGAAATTGCATGAGTAACCACTTTTGAATCTGCATTTAGATTATAAAGAATCTTTCTTTAGAAATCTATGTGAATTTACCTATGCTAGATGCTTAGCAGCTAGGAACGGGATCTTCTTGTCTGTACAGCCAGAAGAGAAGTGCACGAAAGACAAGTGTCAATTTGTAAGGGACAAAAGCATCGCTAAATATTAAATATTGATTGATGAGTTTTAGGACTGCTCAAGTTCTATTCATTATGTCTGCGGAAATGATTTCGTCAACTATCGAAATCTCTGTTCATTCCGTCGTCAGAAGTGTCTCTTGCCATCTTTGGATATTCTTTTCCATGGTATTTTCTGAATGCATCCATAAGCTATCAATTTTCATCAAGGCAAATGCGAAGAATGTCTCCAAGCTCCTTGTCCACAATTGCCTGCCAGTGCACCGGATGACCATTTCGTTTGCGATGCAGACAATCAAACTCGATCGATTTGCGAATTCAAAATGCTCAGCTGCATCATCAACAAAAACTATGGGATCAATCTCACGATTAATCATGTAAAACTGAATTAATTAAAAAAAAAAATTACGTCAATTGATATTTCTATAGGTCGGGAAATGTTGCAAAAACGGACCATGTAAGGATGGAAAAGAGCCTCCAAAAATAAACAGAACCATAGAGGAGAAGGACAAGTACCCAACACCTGAAGCCTTCCGAGGCACGATTCCTGACAGGGATATGCACATGACAAGTTAGTATAAGTACTAAATAAAAGAGATCAAATCTGAGGAGTTTCAAATTTTGATTTTAGCTTAGAATATGAAAACATTTTTACTCCAACCCAGTGCTTTTTAGTGTCTAAATTAAAATTTTTAGAATTAGTTTAACAACATGTGCGATTATTCCATCACCTGCACTCAAAGACATAATTCAAAGTAATCTGATCACTTTAGTCTCAGCCCCTACAACGTTCAATGGCGAGCAGTGTCCTTCCGAATGTGACAACGATTACTCTCCAGTCTGTGCAACGAATTCGGTCACTTACACAAATCTGTGTCATTTGCAAGATGCGAAATGTCGATACCAGTAATTCCTAAATCAACTTCGTGTTATAAAAAAATTCTTAATTCAGAATGGACATCCAGATTGCCTATACAGGTGAGTGTTGCGATGAGATGTGTCCAGATAACTTCAGCCCAGTCTGTGATAGTGAGAATATCACGCATCAGGTAGAATAATATCACTCTTCAACGATGTTTATGAATTATTATTGTCTTTAGAATTTGTGCTATTTCGGGAAACAGCGCTGCATAACCGAACGAGTTACGGGCAAGAATATTTCGATCTCAAAATACGACGTCTGCAGCGCGGAGGAAGCGATCTGCAGCTTCGATTGCCCCAAACAGTACAATCCGATATGTGCATCAAATGGTCTAGAATATTTTAGCAATTGTAATCTTGTGAACATAGTTTTTAGGAGAAACAATTGTAAACTTGTGTGAGTTAGAACGGTTGAATTGTTTCGTGAAGAAGAATGTCACAATGGGAAAAATTCTTACTATCGACTACAATGGTACTCAGTTTATTTTTGCCTGTAATTTGAAAATAACTGAAAATAGGAACATGTTGTCCCGAAGACAAATGCGGATTCGAGTTTGCTCCAGTCTGTGACACCAACTATTCGACTCATGCAAATGAATGTCTGTTTCGACAGAAGGCTTGTATCGAGAACAGAAAGTTTGGAAGACATTTGACGATCCTTTATCCGGTATGATAACAGATAAGATTCTTAACTTGGAGGTGGTTGACCTATGCAAAAGAAGTGTAGGGTGCAATGAAAATTGTTAATTTCATAGCTGATTATCGTTTGTTCTCTTCTTTCGGAGCTTTTTTCAAAACAAGATGACAGATCACGTTGATTAAATTCTGTAGGATTGTGAAACCACGCCCACGCAAAATTTAGATACTAACGAATTTCAATTAAAGGGTCAGTGCTGTCAGAAGGAGTGCTCAAAAATGCGAGCACCAGTCTGCGATGGAGCAAGAACCCACAAAAACATGTGTGTATTTAAAAGCGCACAGTGCGAAGCGGAGAAACGAGGAGAAATTCTCCAGCTAGCTTATACTGGACAGTGCTGTGCGATACAAAGACCGTGTCTTAAAACTGGTACAATATTTTTTTGAAAAACTCTCTCTAGTAGGGGCGGGACTCAAACAAAAATTACTGTGACGGTAGATTGAAAAATGAGACAGTAAACTAATTTACTGTCACAGTAATCGAGGTAGTACTTTTTATTTGGGTCCCACCCCAGTTTGCAAAATGACGAAGTGAGTTTTCTCAACATAGTTATATTTATGGAAAATAGAATAGAGCAAGGTTCATTATTTGACAAATAGCCACTCAGTCCGTTTACAATAATCACTTCGTCAATGCATATTCCGCATTCTGTCTCTACGCCCTCTACAAATTATCATATTTTCATTTTAGGAAAAATTTGCGATTCCGAAGGAGAAACTCACCCGAATATTTGCCATTTCCGACAGAAGAAATGCATTCTTTCCAGAACGGCCAAGAAGATTTTGTCTGTGGTTCATGAAGGCAGGAAACTGTTTGAAAAATGAAGCAATTAAAGGAACAAATCTAGGAGAATGTTGCTTGTTGAAGAGCTGTTCGAAAACAGCTCAGCCAGTGTGCGATGATCGTGGAGGAACTCATCTATCACTTTGCCATTTCCAAAATACAAAGTGCATTCACGACAAGATTCATCCACAAAACGCTCTACAATTGGCTTATCTCGGTGAGATTTCTGCTAAAGAACACTCTAAGAAAGAAGAAATCCAGACAAATGCTGCCAGAATGAATGTACCGGTGAATTTTCTCCTGTCTGCGATCAGGTAAACAAGACGACTTTGTAATTACACGAAAACACATGACAATAAGAAAACGAAATAACACTAGTAGAATTAACAAATTTTCACACCTAAATGACGGCACAATTTTCAATGAATAGCGAAATATCCTTCTTTCTTCATGGTTTGAAAATCGCGTCTTAATATTCTAAAGGAAAGATCGTGCATTGTCATGTAATCGTGGCATTATATTCGAACTGCTAGTAATTATTGAATTAAAAATCGCATTTAGCATGGTCGCGTCCACAGAAACCGATGCTTCTTCCGATTGCGAGCCTGTGAAATGCAAAAAACGTTTGAAAAATTTACTTTTTAGAAAATTTGTTAGAAAAATCATTTTAGACGAGGTGGAATGCTACTCGAAATGCCATGTGCTATTCGTGCATAGTCACAAGATAATAATCTAAAAGGGGTATTTATAAATTTTAAATTATCTATTCAGAAACATAACCGATTCCATATCAAACTTTGATTATAGTCATAATTATTAGGCTTTAATTTAATTAAAGGATAATTATTACTTGTTGTTCGAAATATTGATTGAATTTTTGGCAAAAGTGAATGTAATATTTTGATGATATTACATTTATTTTTATTGTGAGTATCATGATATTTTGTTTGTTATTTGATTGCGTTTTATTGTGATTCGACTATTATTGATGTTTGACATTCACGATGGGTCCAGGTCCAAATAAACAGCTGTTTTCCATCCATTCTCGCTCATTCAATTGCACATTGATTATGATTGTTACAAAGGGGTGCAAAGGCGAAGATTTAACGAGCCAGAGGCATTTGATCGAGACAAGTCACGCCTATTTGATTTGAACCGGGGATAAATAATCAGATCAGGATAAAACGAGCAGCACAACATCCCTCATTCACAAACTAGAGTTTGGGTATGAAATGTTATGGCAAGCAGTTCATTTTTGTTAAGATCTGAGTTTTAGTAATGAAACCTTTCGACTTCCGATCACTCCATTTGTCTAACTATGATATCATCGTCATGTGACAATCTATCTGTATATCTTTGATATGTTTTATTTACATTTTAAATCCTGAAAAGCTACACCCATGCCATAATAATTGAATTATTCTTTAATGAATTGTTGGAAGATAACCTATGATTTTTCTGTAGCGCTCTATCAATGAGAACTTTTCACGTGAAATCTCCAATTCACAGCTGTCTGCAGATCTTTCTCGGTGAAAAATGAGAAATGAGAAGTGAAAATCGCCATTCGCTTCGGTTTTTGCATCATTTTCCCCAGTGCATTTGTACCCATAAACCAACAACATTTAGCAGATTTCACACAATTTCCTCATCGCGTTTAAAACGGATCGAGACGACACAAAAGTGCGACAGAAATTATAAAACCGTCATGGCTCGGCGAATCGACTGATTGAGTCGCGTTACAAGGCGGGGGACGCTAAACGGTTGAACGCAGTCTTTGCACGAGTTAGGTAATTTCCATTGTTATCAAGTTATCCAGTATAAAAGGGGATTTTCAAAACTACATTCTCTTTGTGCATTCATTGTAATTTTTCTATCCTAATTTTTTCATGCAATTAACGGAAGTAAAGCGAGATTTTGATTCATTTTGATAAGATATTCAATTTTCCATAAAATATTCCAATAAAATTCGAAAATACGTAAGAACGGGAAGGAGCAAAGAATGACGGTGAGCGAATTTCTGCGATCTCCATGCCACTACTTGTGTTTCAATATTCATTTTTATGGCTAAATGCTTAACTGGTTCAATAATTTCCAGTTCTGTTGCTCGTTATCCAAGCAATCGAAATAATCTGTTTGAAAGATAGCTAAAAATGATTTAATTTCGGCAAAAGATTTGTTTTTTCTGATTATTATTTCTAAGAAAAAATATGGAAGTTCAAATGAGAAATAATAAAATTCAGAAAGCTTTTCCTAATAATTTTATGCATTAAAAATATATATATATCTAATAATATCATTAATTTCAGATGAATCCAATACAAATTCTCCAGTATGAGGAAACGAAGAAGGTCAAAAACATACGGACTCGGGAGGAATTCCTGTCAAATTGTTCGAGGTAATTTTATTCCAAATTACACGAAGTTAGTGTCCAATAGCAATCAATCTATTTAATTACATAATTAATGAGCAAGTAAAAATTGTATTATCATTCAAGAACTCACTGATACTGATAACAGAACATGCGTAATTGAAAAATTACATTTCTGCGATTCCTTTCAAATTTCCCATGAAAAGAAAACCTTGCCTATTGTTCACAGCAACAAGTTTTGGGCTAAAACCTCCTTTCACTGGGCTTAAAATTCATTCTATGCCTTTTTAAAAGTCGCTATTTCTTTGTGGTGGTTCCCAAGCATTGTGTTTTCTAAAACCATGCAATATTACGGTCCAGTTAGTGGGTAGAAAATTTTCGATAAATTATGAATGAACTGACGAGTTGTTGCTTTTTCAGATGGAATCCGTATTTCATTTTCGTGACCATAGCTATGGGCGTCAATTGGGGTCTGTCTGGTTTCTTCCTTGTTGCTCCTGCTTACATTTCATCAGCCGAATTCAAAGACAACAACACCGAATTTTGGAAAGTTCAAGATGAGGTGAAATTATTCTATGAAAATCGTGGTTGGGGTTATTTTTTACGAATATTCAAGAAAGACGTGCATTTTTGATAAAATAAGATGAAAATGACAGGAAACTAAAAAATGAGAGGAAGATGTTTGTTACAGAAATTTCCCATATTATTTCATTCCATATAATAGAACTAATAATTTCATAAATTCTCCATTTTTACAGTAAATTTGTCTAGTCACTAATTTCGTGGCTCCTAGAAAAAGACACCGGCTTTTTTCTTTTCCTATCTTGCCTCCCCATATTATTTCTTAGAAAACCCAGTGTCTTTTTCTAGGAGCCAATTTCGTTCATAGTGTTCTTTTGATAAAATAAAATTACTCGTTTGCATCTATGATAATCCTTTGCTATCGAACAAGATTTTTTTCTGAAATTAAATCAAACATTCGCTTCAGTTTGCTCTGAACTCTACATGGCTGAATTTGCCTGAATACGTGGCGACATCATTTTCAGCAGGAAATCTCATTATCGGACCTGTTTTCTCCGTACTGTCTGACAGGTAATACGCCAAAATATCCCTTCCAATGAACAATGAGTTTACTGTTCGAACATTATTCCAATGTTAAAAATAAAAACTTTATTAGCAAAGAATGCAAATATTTAGATATGGCAGAAGAGGAATCACCATAATAAGCATTCTATGGATGGGATTAGGTGGCATTGCTTGCGCAATAGTTCCGAATTTCGAGACCTTGCTTATCGCAAGATTCATTCAAGGATCGTTTTATGCAGTATCATCGAAAAATCAGTATTTGATCATTTCATCAAATTTAGCCAACAACATTAGTGACATGGGTATTGTGCAGCGAAACGATACCAAGAAAAACTCATTCAAAGGCGTCCGTCATATTCGGAATGTCGTGGATCTTTGGAAGCGCATTGGTAATTGCCCCATGAAGATCACCATAAAGTACAATTTTCAGGTGGCTCCTGCTGCTTATTTGTTCCCAAATTGGCGACATCTACTCGTGGTTTTAGCTGTGCCAAATTTGGTGCTAGGAATATTCTTGTTTTTGTAAGGAAAATGATGAAACTTTGAGAATCCAAGATGTTTTTTCAGCACACTTGAAGAGAGTCTCGAATATCTTCTGCTCGTCAAGGATAAAAAATCTGCTATGAGATTGATCGACAAAATTCAAAGACGTGAAGAAAGAATCATCGAAATTGACATCGGTAAAAAATTCTATCAATTTACATAGATATACGAAGTGGGAAAGCTTCGACTATTTAAACTTCTCCTGAACATTAAATTGTATAGGGAAAAATTAGAGTTGAAGTTAGGAAGTTAGACATGAATTTGAAAGGGCCCTTGTTTAATCCAAAACGATTTCTTTAGACTCGATGATGAGCAATGCTGAAAAGAAGCGAATGGCAAATCAGAACTCATCGGCGAGTTTCTTCTGGCATTTCAAATCCAATCCAAAGTTTGTCATTCTTATAGGCATCTGTACCTACATGAGGTATTTTAAATTTCACAAATGATTATTTAATGATCAAACTCAGTTTCACATCGACGCTTCTTCACAATGCAATGGCACTAACAAGCACAGTCATTTCTGTCGGAAACGCTCACGTCAATTTTGTTCTGTCGTCCCTAGTCGAAATTCCCTCGTATCTCACAGTTCCGATACTCCAGAAGTGGTAATTACTCATAAATATGTATGTAAACTCTAAATCCGCGGAATTTCAGGCTTGGCAAAATCTATACTTTGTTTCTATTTCATTCAGTAACTGCGATATCAAATATCTTCCTATCATTTTTATCATCGGGTACGAGTTCATAAAACAGTGAATGACCTTTTACCAAAATTCAGAACTCATCTTCCATTCTGTTTTCTGGTTCCTGGCCAAATTCGCGTGCAGCTCAGCCTTCATGTGCATCTTGATTTTGGGATCTCAGGAATTTCCAGTCGAATGTCGGAATATTTCAATTGGAATTTGTGCAACAATCGGCAATATCGGAGCTGTCATTGCACCTCAACTCGAATTACTCGTAAATAGATCAACTTATGACTAACAAAAATGCACTGTTTCAGAATCACATTCGACCAAATTTAATGTTCCAAGTATTCGCAGTCTGCTCCGGATTCGCAACATTCCTATCTCTGGCAATTCCGAAATCAGAAAAGCTCGACCAAGTTGGATCTATTCGCGATAACACTCAAGAATTGGACAATGTTCAAAGAAAATAGTGATTTTCACTTTGATAGGATATGACGCTGTGAATTTAAATAATTATCAAAATTCGTGTAAAAATAAAAATGAATCAATCTTTACTATTACACATGATGAAAAGTTTTGCATGCTTACTTGTTTATTATTGACTATGATTTGTGTATCAGTCATCGGGTGATTTTTCATCGTCGTTGATTTCTTTGTTTCCTCAGACTACAACATAGCATACACTAGAGAGCAAGGGATAGATTCTTCTTCTTTTTCTTTAACCTCCTTTCTTTCTTTCTACTTTTCCGCTTATTGATCACATCACTTTCATTCAAACTTGTACCCGCTGCGTTCACGAAATGGCTAAGCCAATTCCTCCAAAAGAAGTAAGCTATTATTCACCTGTTTGTCATTTTTATTGTGTTATTATAGGGAAAACCATTGACGAATGTTACACACATCAATTTCGAGTCAAGGGCAGATCACTTGAGAGCCGGACTAATCGATACGTTCTTAAACCTAGAAAAAATTGATACTAATCTCTACTTGTGAGAATATTTTCCAATCAAATTTCTGAGAGAAATTTAGAGCTCGTCATTTACTAAAAGGCCGAGTTTCTTATAATGCAGTGTATGGCGGTCAGGCAAGAATAATCAACGAAATTTAATTTCATAAATCAATACAAAAGTTTCAGGTCGTGGGTCAATCTTTGGCTGCGGCTGCATGCACAGTTGATGACTGTTTCATTCCACATTCACTTCATTCCTACTTTATCAAAACTGGTCGAATAATTATGAAAATTCTTTCCTTGAACACATTGTTTTGAGGCAGTGTTGACAAACCTATTCTGTACACGATCGATCGAATTCGTAATGGACGCAGTTTCTGTACTCGAATTGTGAAAGCTATTCAAGATGGAGAAGCTATCTTCTCGTGTCAAATCTCATTTCATAAGGTAAGACAGAATCGGTTACCAATTTATGAGAATGTGCTCAGAAAGAAAGAGACGCTATTGTTCATCAGAATGTGATGCCATCTGTTCCAGATCCAGAATCATTGAAGGTCATTCTCGTGAGTACAAGATAAAATGCTCATTAAAGAAATTTAGGACGCGAGAACAGTTGCCGAAGATTATTTGAGTTTGACTTCAGGAAGCGAAGAGAAGAAAGTCATCATCGAACACATCATCAAAGAAGTCAATACCGCATTCGAACGTGTCTTTGACGTGAGTGTAGCTCATGAAACAATTGATAATCAGTTCATGCTAGGTCAGACCAGTTGATTCTCAAAAATTCCTACTCGGCTCAGATAAACCGGAATCAATGATCTGGATCAAAGCTCGGGAAGACATAGGTAAACTATCGTCGCTGATATACAATTAGCGGCAACTCTTGAATTACGATAATTTTTCAAAGTTTGCTTATGCCTAATCGGAAGTTTGATTGGCTGAATAACAAAGTGCGCCAAAACATAACGATTTCTCGCAATTAATGGAGCAATTTTTGATATTTTTGATCAAATGATGGAGAATTTCTTATTTTGTTTCTCGGAAAAATGCGCTGTTTGACAAAAACTACTTTGCTATTGCATATTCTGTCAGATGAAAGTTGCCTATTTGATTGGATGCAAATTGTTTAAAAATCATTGTGATTTGAGGAGAAGATCACAGACTCCATCAATGCGTTGCTGCTTATCTGACAGATCTGTCGATGATCAACACTGCAATTCGGCCTCATGCAGCCAAGTAAAGTGCAACGAAAGTGACGGACGACTCATAGATCTGTTTATTGCAGAGACGGCTTTGTCCCTTCTATGTCTTTTTCATTGGATCATAATGTCTGGTTCCACGAGCCCGACTTCCGAGTGGACGATTGGATGCTGTATGAGACGGTGTCGACAAAGGCAGGCGGAAGCAGGGCCTTCATCGAAGGAAGACTCTGGACAAAGGATGGCAGACTAGTCGTCTCGACCGCTCAGGAAGCACTCATTCGAGACAAACCAACTACAAGTAATCAATGATCTACGTCAAGTTTTAGCGCAAAAGTATTATTAAAGTTTCAATAAAGAAATTTAAGAGTTTCCACGACGATTTGGTGCAAAATTGTAGCAACAAGATTCTAACCAAGTTTCGAATGAATTATAAGAATTATGATTTGCTGTGTCATGCCACGACATAAAATTAGAAATTATCTAACTACTTGATGAATAAACTGTTTGATTATGAATTGATTTCTGGTGATGAAATATTTACACAAGTCTACGAGTTATTGTTGAATTATTTCGCTAAAAAATCATGAAGAAAATTTTCCAAACATTTGTCTAAAAGGCGATTTGGAAGTGTCGCAACGTCGCAGAGACGTAACAAGCAAAACGGTTAATGGTGTTAGGATGGGGTAGAGAAACATTTCACTTTGCATACTACTTTTCCATGCTGTAGTTTCGAGCTACCAATGTTTTGAGGTGAAAATAAATCAAAGACTATGCTTTCATGATCCAAAAATAGATTGCTTTTGTGTATTGTTACAAATCACAATTTTTACAACATTCATTCAGTTGTTCAGTAATTAGTGTTGTGCATGTTTGCCATTGAATTTTCGTCTCCCTCTAATTTCGCTTTCTCGAATTTCTGCTTGCCATCAGCCCGATTGGCATATTCTTCTTCATATCCTTATCAGTTCTCTGCTCAATTTTGCCGACTTTTTATCACTACATCCTTCTTCAATGCCTTCTTCAACTTTTCTGCTGCTTTATTTTGTCGGGCATTTTTATCTCTTCATCAAAGACATTTGCAGTGCACTGCTTCGTATAGTCGACAATCCTTTTGTAGTCATTTTCTACCCGCTTTACCTGCAGAAACAATAATCGAAATTGATTATTTTCAGGGTAAATCATCTTTCGGGACATTCAAACATGACTCAGGGCGATGGAGACAGTAAGAATTTTTGGGAAAATAATTAGAAAAATGCAAAACCATAGGCTTGATGAACGCCGTCTGGGCACCAATCCAATTGGAGGAAACAGGGACGAAAGTGGAAGCAACGACAATAACAAGATCGAGCCACGTCGTCGAAAGTCATTCGGTAAATGATGAATGAGATTAATTTCTGATAAGACTATTCTGTGCAGGAAACCCACATAACATCAATGGAAGAACATCACGAGAGCCACGAGCACGTCGAATATTCAGCGGCTCGAGTCGAGCACAGCGAATCGATTCATTCCAACGAATCTGACCTCGTCAAGAACGTTCTCGGAACGGTACGAGTTTAGCCAGTTAATAGATTTCTCCTTTTTATTATTATGAAACTGAATTGTTAAAGGCAAAAGAGCATAATAAGAATGGGGGTAAAAAATCAGAATCAGAAAGAAATTGGCGCAGAACACTTTTGGAATGCAACGAAATTGTAAATTGGTATATTTCTGAGCACAACTCCACAATTCATGCCTCTAAAGATTATTCAAGAAAAAAATTCGCATTTGTTCAATTTAAACTTTTTCTCCTAATTTTTCATGGCAGGACCAAAGACGAGTTGTGCTCTTTGCTTTTAGGCAGTACTAGACATTTGCCTTGTTATTGATTTGAAAGAAAGGCAATCTGATAAGGAGGCGCCTTGGAGAAAAGAGGGCTTTATCTTGGAAGAGACTAACGTCATATTCGAAATTCCGATTACACCTTGGCTTCCCCAGAAACCTCATTTTTCTCTTTTCTCTGTGCTCTCTTAAAGTGATATCTCTCGCTTATCGCTCAAGAAATGACAAAAGTCTAACTCCGCGATCTATTACATCACACTTCCATTCGAGGAGTCGCGATTTCTAACGTTATACGCTTGACAAGAAAAGGCTAAAGAGCGTGAAAAACGGAGAGATTTCGAGACTCAAAACAAAAACTCAAGTTTCTGGGAAAACCTCTATGCATCAGCTGGTAAATATTGCTGAATGTGAAGAGGTAGATACTGCACACCCTTTGCAACTCGCTTTTGCACGAGCCACGCCCCTCCTTCCCTCACTCTTTCCTTCTCCCCTTTCTTCGTTATCTCTTTCGTCACTTCAAGAAGCATGCTATCTCGAGGGAGTTGAGCTTAGGAGAGGAGAGTTGCAAAGAGTGTACAGCGTCTACCTCCTCACACTCCATTATACAGTGGAGAAAAAAAGTTGAAAAATTATTAATCGCTCGAACATGTTCAAGTATTTCTCAAAAAGCAAACAGATCCGGAAGAAAAGTTATTGAAAGACCCTTGGAGTAATCTACATGTCTAACAAAATATATATAAACTTTAGAAAAACAAAAAACTAGTCTCGTAAAGAGGATAGAAAACATTCACCCAAAATATTGCATTTCGAAAGTTTTTCTATCTATTTACACAATTTAAAAGGGATATCATTCAGACGCATCACGAAGAACAGCACTACGATGTGCCGCCTCCTGTTGAGGAATCGCACTATGATACGCCGCCGATCGAAATCCACAAAGCTGATACTGTTTCGACTAGAAGGTCAGTCATGACCATGCAAATAGCGTGCAAACTATCGAAAAAAGATGTAATTACCATTTTCATACAATATTGATCATTTTTCAGATCGTCAGCCATCTCTGAAGCGTCAACGCTTAAAGGAGTGGTAGCGGCCAAGGCGCACTATTCGTTCCATGAGGTATGAAGCGTTTGATGCAAAATATAAGAGAGAATATTGATATTTTGCTATTGATGGTAAGTTGGCTCAGTTGATGCTGATTTTCATAAGTCTTAGTGTTTGTGCGATGGACTTTATCTTTGACCTTCAATGAGGTTTCAGCTAGCAGTTCCTTTCTAACATAAAATAGTCATCTTGTATCTGACATTTCTCCCTCCAAAATCTCCTCGCCTTATCTTTATTTTCGGACGGTTACGGTTTTCCCCTTTCTGATATTCTAGTTGAAAGTGCCATTCCTGCATAAGAAGCTTACAAATAATGAACTTCTCATGATGACTTTGAGAACTCTCCATATCAAAGAGGCTTATTTTGTGGCAAAGCTTTAGTTTGTATCGATTGGTTCTCTAACAAGATTACAATTAGAAAAGTGCGCTACAAACATTTGTGCCGGATACTTTGCCCTATTCGATTTCGAGGAATATTTCATTGGTGAACGCACGAATTTAGGAGTCTGAATCGTCAACCCTAATTGCGCCTGCGAAAACTGCCCAACTCGATTCAGTTATCGAGCAATTCAAAACGCAGTACGGCAGGGACCCAGTAAGTAGTAAAATCCACTATTATGCACGAAATCCGATCAACTCTTGCTCTTATCCATATCTTTAATTCATCATTGATTTTCCTTTTATCCATAATTATCAATTCCAAATTTCGCCCTTCATCCTTAACAAGCATAGAAGACTGCTGCCAATTTTGAGTTTACAAAAAAAAAATGCTCTTCATATTCGCATTCTATAGCTCATAGCGCTGTGGGAAATTCAAACAAATAGTGTGTTTGGTTACAAAAATGAACTTGCTCTGGGATGCCATAGTCCTGTCTCTACTTCCTCTGCACATCTGCATATTCAAATGTTTGCAAATCATAAACGCGTTTTTGCGTGACTCTTTCTGCCTCAATATACACAACTCGGCCTTCTCGAGGATCATGAGCATTTTGATATTTTATAAAACTTTGTTTCGATCTAATATTTCAAATATTTTATGATCGATGTATTCTTCTGCCATGTTTTAATTCATTATCATTTTTGTTCAAAGTTTTCATCTCCTATATGAATTTTGCATTTCTTATCTTAAAAACTCTCTGCAATTCTTCGGACCTTTTTCTCAAATTGATTACGTAAATTTTAATCTGCCTGGCATCCAGATATTTTCTTCTCGAGTTTGAACGCAGACGATTTTTGTCATTAAAGGTGAAAAATACATATACAGTAGCAATGAAGTTCAATCAGGTGCATAATTTAGGCATCTACTGTAACATCAATAAAGAGTTCCGAGGCAAGTTATTCAGTGAGAGGAGGGTCGCAGGTTGTCGAGCCTGTCAAGTACATTTCCCAGACAAATTACAATTTCGATTCCATTTCAAAGGTCAATACTTTCTGACATATACCAATTTGCTCGCACTCATGCAAAGTTCAATGCAATTGACCGCGCACTTGTGATATGGCTAAAGCAACGAACAGCATGACTCGCACGGTCTGCTATTCGGATAGTTAACTACACTCACTGAATGGCATGCTTCAACAAAAACCATATTAGATAAAATCTAAGAAAATTGCGTAAGGTTTTAACCACAGCAATGTCGAATAGACCAAAATCATGGGTGAGACGTAATTGAAATTACAAAAAAATTGAAATTCGAATCTGAATCGAAACTATTTCACAAAACTTTTCGAAGTTGGAGTTGATATCCAGAAGTAATTTTAGAGCTGGAATTCTTCTATGCCAACTCCTGTCACAATCTCCCCCTTTCATACGAACTTTTCACTTTACAATAATGCAATAAGCCAACATTTTTGACCCAGTAGATCTTGTTGAATTTGCAAACCTTGCTGAATTTTCGAAGCTTCAAATCACATCTTACTTCATCCATAAAATTATCATATGATCTGCAAAAGAATGCATTTTTCCATAGAATATCATCTGAAAGGTCAAAATATTTATTCCGTCAAATCAATATCACTCTAATCAATGAAAATGTTTACCTTCGATTATCAAATGCTAACTCAAAAATTCCATTTCATCTTTTCACCCTGTATTATGCGTTCATAACCTTGAGCTGATGTAAGACGGCAAAGAATTTGAAAGGGACATACTAAAACGGAGAAAATTTACCACTTTGAAAACATTTCCCCTCATTATTCATCAGTTATATGATTCAATAATGCACGTTGAGATGAAAATTGATTGCTTTGCCCTATTTACGAATCATTTTTGAAACGAATTACCCAAGTTACTATCTAAATTTTACGATTTTAGGCCGACGCACACCGAATGAGTCAGAGTGCTGGGGGAAGTGGAGCTGAACACGAAATTGCCTTGCATCGAACACCTGATTTGGAATTCACCAAGAACGGAATGGAGGCCGACACAACTGTCCGCGAATTTGTATTCGTATCAAATGATCATGGAGTAATTCAAACAAATCAATGAAATCTTTTTTTTTAAAAATCATTACAGAGCCGCCGCTCGTCACACTCATCTGGCGGATTCGAACATCCTCAATACGTTGAGAACAAACGAGAGAGCAATGCTGCAAGTGAGCCGTACTTCCACGATTTGGCACACGATGTTCCGTTGCCTGTTCCCGACTACGATGTCCCCCATCACGAACCGAGCGAGCACGAAGAGGATGTGCATTTCGCCACTCCGCCGCCGGTCAGATTATAATGTCTTCATCTATCAGAGTTTGTTTATTTACAGTCATCTCGTGCCTCCTTCCTTGTTGAGTCGATCAATCGGGACAACGAAATGGAACATCGTCCTCTAGAAATCGAGCATCATGTTCCACCCGCTCCACACTACAATGCATACGATACCAGACGATCGACAGGGGCTTCGGAGCAAACTTCGCACATCTCAGAGGAGAGCATCCACATTGGGCATACTGGAAGTGCTGGCGACCTTGTGCCGAACTTGGCTGGGCCAAAAGTATTCCGAAATCTCCTCCGAAACAACATTTAACAAAATTAAGGTGAGCGAGAATCTGCGTCCGGTAGTCTTGCCGAAAGATTCGGTACCACCACCAGCTCCCGTCTTCCCCACCTACGCTTCTCCAGTCAAACGAACACCTTCACCAACTCATGTCCACAAGCCGCCAACGCCGCTAGATGAAGTTGAGATCCACCATCATCACATCGAGAGACGGTTAGTCGGGTGCTTTGTTTATCGAATAATGAAATGGGATGGGCTTGTTGCTGAAAAATTTGAATGCCTAGAATATGGAATTAATACAAGTTTAGAAGCTAAAGGCTAAACTGAATGGTTCAAACTAAACTGATGATCAATACCTAATTTTAAAATGGGGAAAATTGTTCAAAAGATTAATATATTAGAAATTTTCAATTCAAATATTTTATTAAAACTATATCAGCTCTATCCTCCTAAAGTGCTAAATTTAACAATGCATATTTGTTTTAGCAGCTCAGAAATATTTTCTCAAGAAATTTTTAGTTCTCAGGAATGTTCAAAATTCAGATTCCACGCTAGAAAACAAATGTAATTGCTCTGATTCTATTTCGTGCGAATTTTCATATTAATTTACAAAAATCCGCGAGAATGGTACTTGAAAAAACAAACATGAATTTTAGTGACAGCCGCTCTCGACATGAAGCTGCCTTCGAAGAAGTAGTCCACAAACACGAGCACTCTCACAAGCATGAACATCATCATGTTCATCACCACTCGAGTGATGACGGCGATGTAGTGAAATCATACGTTCCTCTTCATGAGGAGATGGCTTCCAGTGAAGGTTTTCATATTTCTACTAGCAAAAATATGCATTGTTTTTCTGACATGCAAGCTTGATGACTACATGATTACGACTGAGTGGTATCTGCTAAAGCACATTTGTTCGAATGCCTTATCAATAACTTTTCTGTCAATTCTGAAATCAAATGAAATCATAATAACTTTTCAAAACCTAGAAAAGCACCTGAGACTTTAGGCGTTCAAAGTCTGCGCAGCAAGTTCGAGAACAAGAAGGCACCAGAACCAAACTACAGCTTCAATGCATATCAACAGGTTGACGATGATTATGAATCTATTGACGGATATCGAAACGCAGATGCGAATATTTCGACCCACGAACAGCATTCGACCTACGACGTCTCTAATAGTCACGGTGTTCATCCAAATTCACGCGATTACGAGCATGTCCCTGCCACTCTTCCATCACCGCCCCCAGTGCCCAAAACGCCCCCTCCACAGTTCATGCAAACGTTGGCGTTCTCTCACGATATTCCTCACACCGTTTTTCGCTCTAACGTGGAAACTGGCCAAGTTAAACCACCCCATCATTATGATAAACCCGTGGTGAATTCGGAACAGCGGCGGGGACAGTCGCAATCTCACAATGGCGCTAGTCAGCATTATCAGGAACACCGTGACGAAAGGACGTATGTGGTCGAGCACGTCTACGACAATGTCGCATCTGGTGACTATTCGCATCTACGAGTCGATATCTCATCCACGGGCGCAATACGCCATTCGCCGCAAACGCGCTCAACTGAGCATAAGCGCGATTCAAGCCCAGATTACGCTGTCCCTTACGCGAACACCCCGCCGCTGCATAAATCGCTTCCGAACTCGCCAAGTCCGCGTTGCGCATCCGAGAGTCATTCCTCTTCTCATCATGGCTATGCACCTCCAGCCTTATTGCCGGACTATGAGTTGTTCTTCAACACGGTGCATCATCACTACACACCCTCCATCCCAAAACCTGCAGAAGATCGACGACACATCGAAAGAACGCATCATTATGTGCCCGTACCACCAAGAACGACATCGAGGGAGAGAAGCAGTTCCGAAATCCACATCCACAACTATATTCCCCAAGTCAAAACTGCTGAGCCTCAAACAAAGGTCGTCCACCATCACCACTATATTGGGAAATCGACGAATACAAAGGAAACGAAAGAAATCATCAGAGAACATCACTACATTCCCAACCCAGTCCCTCAACTAACAGCCGACTCGAAGTCGGAGATTGAAAGACACCATCACTTCATTCCGAAAGCTCCCAGTGTCGAAAAGGACCGTCGTTCAGACTCCATTGAACGAGAGCATCACTTTGTTCCTCCAATTATGATTAGGGAAGCTCAAGATAGTAAATTTGAAGCAGATGCCAGTCATCATCACTACATTCCATCAGTGCCACCAAAATTCGACCATCAAAGAAAATCCGTCGATTTGACATCTCATCACTACTCGCCAGCAGTTCCGAGCAAGGAGGGTCGAGTGAAAGAAGACGACGAATTGCGAAGACATCACTTCATCCCGCCGGTTGTGAATGGAGCCTCTCGATACACCGAAATGCACATCGAAAGACAGCATCATTATTTGCCTACAATACCGTTTACTGAGAAGTCACAAAGAACTGAAGACCTATCATCTCACGGTTATTTGCCGGCGTTGCCTCCAAGAGAGCGTTCGGGATCAGAAAGCATCCATCACAGGCACAACTACATCCCTCCAATCGTCAGCCATGAAGACCCCGATCTCCGAACCGACATTCACTCTCACCACTACACACCATCCATCCCGACAACGGAGGCTAGGAAATCTGAAATCGAGAGGGAACATGGATACGTGCCCCCAGTCGCTGCACCAAGGGAAAGGAGGAATCGCTCAGAAGAAAACATCCATCACAATTATTTGCCTGCGATTCCGTCAAAAGAATATGATAGGCTGGAAATCCAAAGAACCCATCACTATCAGCCCGTCGCTCAGCCTCTCAATATGGAGTACCAACGAACCGAGAAGGTAATTCGAACAGATTTAACTAAACACAGCTATATCCCACCGCCGTTGCCAGTAGATGATAGACATTACGCTTCCATAGATGCACACACTGAACATAAATACATTCCGTCCCTTGCCATTACTAATGATCCGAAAGGTACAATCGAACACGAGCACCATTACTTACCGGCCATCCCTAATTCCGACGAAAAACGCTCGAAGGAATCGCATGAGCATCACCACTATGTGCCCTCTCTGCCGCTAAAAGAGGATCAGCATTCGGATGAGGTTCAACGATCGCACAGCTATGTTCCCTCAATAATTTCGAAATCTGAGATCAGCAAAGATAGAATTGGATCAGATCATCACTATATCCCACCTATAATAAGATCTGACGAGAAGAAGGAGATAGAGCACAGTCACAATTACATTCCACCATTACCAAAAACAGAAAACGACGAGAGGAATACGAAACGCGACGCCGAACACCGTCATCATTACATTGCACAAGTCCACCAGCAGCATGAAGATCGGCGTGAAATAATACACGATCACTCATACTTTCCCATAATTCCGAACAAGGAAACAGAGAAGAGGGAAGTTTCACACGAGCACACTTATTTGCCCCACTTCGAACGAAAATCCGACATCAGGCAAATCAGCCACACTCACAACTATCTTCCGCCATTAGCGAGCTCCGAATCTGCTCCAAAAGAGGACACGACCCATCACAGTTACGTACCGTTCACATCGAAAACGGATGATAGTCGAAGAGAAATCGTAAGAGATCACAGCTTTATTCCACCAATTATCACAAAAGATGAAAAAGCTTTTGCCAATCTAAACAAGCACGCATACGTGCCACCATTAGTCTCAAAACTCACAGACGAGCACAAAGAAATAACGAGAGATCACACTTACGCTCCGATAATTCCAAATACTAGCGACAGCAAGAAGTCGGTTGACATAACACAGCACAGCTTTGTCCCAGCAATTGTCGTTAGGGAAGAAAGAACGGAGAAAGATTTCGAGAAGCACTCCTATGTACCGCCTGTATTACGTTCAGAGGACAGTCGCAAGCCGGACTTCTCTCATCATAGCTATCAGCCATTACCACCCGGCTATACAAGTGACCAACGAGAAATTGTGAGGGAGCATGCCTACGTTCCAGTATTACCAAAGTCGAGCGTCGAAACAAGGAAAAACGATCTAGCTAAGCATCAGTACATCCCACCTACATTGCCAGTTGAGTCAACTCACAAAGATGATTTTTTTCGCCACAATTACCAGCCTGCAATTCCTATGATGTCAGAAGAGAGCAGAATGGTTCAAAGAGAGCATGAGTATGTCCCGATTTTGCCAATAATAAATGAGAATGACAGAAAAGCTGATAACACTAAGCACAGTTATGTCCCGCCTATTATCACTAAAGAAGACAGGGCACAGGCAGATTTTGATAAGCATAATTACATTCCTGCTGTTATTCCTGTGGAAGCGGGTAAGAAGAGACGCTTTTCACGTCATAATTACCAACCATTGATTCCGAAAAGTGCTGGCGATCCCAAGGAAGTCTCAAGAACCCACAATTACGTCCCACATGTTCCTATCACCGAAAGCACAAATCCTATAGACATGACGAGTCACAGCTATCAACCACCATTCATCAGAAAGGACGAGAAGTCGAGAAGTGAACATGACAAACACAACTTTGTGCCACTTGTTCCAACCACGGAGTCTAACATCAAAGAAGACACGTCCCATCATCACTTCATGCCAATTGTGCCAAAAATCTACGAGGATTCAAGAGAAGTTCTCAGAGAGCATGCCTATGTTCCCGTTGTTCCTCGCCAAGATACGTCGTCTGCCAGTAAGCATGATTTCACTCACCACAGCTATCAGCCACCTATCCTTACCGACAAATCTGACAAGCAACCAGAAAATATTCATTCCCACAGTTATTTACCATTGATTTCTAAAACTGAGCAGCAATCTATTCAGGCTTCGCACGAGCATCATTACGTACCACAAATTCCACTAAAATCCGAGATACCCGACAAATCTGATCTCAATCGACACAATTTCGTTCCAGCACTGCCCGATAAAGAGTTCAAATCTACTGAAATTGAGCGATCTCACCATTTTTTACCAGTCACCCACGTGAGTGACGACACCCCTCGGAAAGGTCTGATTTCTGAGCACCATTATATCCCAAGCGTAGGCAATAAACCAGAAGATAGCAAGGAAATTATTCGCGAGCATCTCTATACCCCATTTATTCCCCCGGTAGAAGAAAGGTCGAAGAAAGGAGCGACTGGCGAGCATCATTATGTTCCACCTATACAAGAAAAATCAACACGAGACTCGGAAATCGTACGAGAGCATCAATATGCTCCAATTATTCCGCCAAAGGATTCGAATGCACAGCGAAGTGTCATTTCTGAACATCACTATATTCCGTATTTAGGAAACAAGCCTGATGAGGAGAAAGAAATTATTCGCGAACATAATTACACTCCATTCATCCCGCCGACAGATGATAAACCGAGGAAGGAAGTGATCAGTGATCATCACTATGTCCCAGCTGTGCAAGAAAGGTCAACGAGGGATTCGGAAATCATACGGGAACATCAGTATGCACCATTAATTCCACCGAAAGATCAAATCCCCCAGAAAGGTGCGATTCCAGAGCATCACTATGTCCCAGCTGTGCAGGAAAGATCAACGAGGGATTCGGAAATTATCAGGGAACACCAATACGCACCAATCATCCCGCAAAAGGACCAAATTCCTCAGAAGAGTGCCATTCCGGAGCATCATTTTGTCCCACTGGTCCTGGAAAAGCAAAACGGAGATCACGGAATCACCAGAGAACATCATTTTGCTCCCCTTATTCCATCGAAAGAAAATGGTGCAAGAAAAGACGCGATAGCAGATCATCACTACACTCCATTTGTCCCAGGCAAATTAGACAATAGCCGAGAAATAATTCGAGACCACCAATATCTGCCATTTCCGACAAAATCTGAGCGAGAAAAATCGGAAATAAACCCCTATCACAGCTATGAACCACCCATTCCAATCGGCGAAAGATCCACCAGACCAGATATTGGACGCCATAACTATGAACCGTTTGTCCCAACGAAGGATGAGATAGTCGGACAGATCAATCGCTCTCATGGCTATATACCAGCTCATTCAAGGAGTGACGATAGACGCGACATCATTCATGAGCACAGCTACGTGCCGCTCTTGCAAGTTGCCAGCCAACCCTCGGCTAATAATGACATCGACAGCCATTCCTACGTTCCAGCCGTGCAGAAATTTGATGATAGGCGCGAAATAATACGCGATCACAGTTATTTGCCAGCGCCCGTGGCCGGTCCTGATGCGAAAATGAGTTCTGCTGATATGATGCACCATTCCTATGTTCCCAATCTGATAAGCCGGGCCAATGGACCTGCAGAGTTGTCTCTCGGCAGTCATTCTTATCTGCCATCGGCCGAAATGGAACTGTATCACAATTATGGCAGCGACTCGAACTATCGGCAATCGCCCATCACCACGACAGCCAATCCGGCGCCTGCTAAATGGGGTCGACCTCCTAGGACTAACTACCCCGATGATACGACGATATTCATGTCCGAGAGTATGAATCAGTTGAATCGAATTGGCGACAAATCACGTGACTATTCCAACGTCACTCCTCCCTCTGAGCCATCCACCCTCGTGAAATTGGAGCCCGATGACAAATTTCCCCCCAGTGAGCCCGCCACATTTCGTCCACAAGCCGCCCCACGATCTCAGAAAGTCGACAATCTGCAGTCAAACGACTATGGAGGCGTGATTCGTGAGCGACGTCGCTCATCAGGCCGAAGACCTATTGTCCCGAAAGTGTTTGCTCGCCAGCCGATGCACTCGCGTGCGGATACAGCTTCCCCCAAGCCTGTGCCCCCACCCGTATTTGCTAGCACTACCAATGCCCCCCATAATCCATATGAAAGACACCCTTCACCGTCACGTGTGGATAATGCTTCTCCTAGGCCAGCGCCCATTCCAGTCTATGCCAGCGTTACGTATGCGCCACACGCAACTGAGCGACATTCGTCCCCTTCCCGCGCTGACGCTCTTTCGCCAAAGCCTGCCCCAATTCCAATCTATGCGAACACGCGTATTGCGCCTGCTGCCCAAATAAATGACAAGCATGTGGGTGATGATTACTTGAATGATATGCAGAGAAAGCAACAGCACGTGGAGCACGCTCACCATCAAGCTGGACATCAACATAAGGATAGTGATATTCAGTATCAGCGACAAGTCAAGGAGCACCACGATGTTGGCGGAGGTGTCAAGGTCGAAAAACGAGAAAGCGCCGTATGACTTTTCTATACAAAAATAAATCGATAATTTCCGAAAAGGCCGCACATCAAGATCAAGGCATAATATTTCTCCGTTCGAAGTGCTAATTACTTTTTCGAGATAAAGTCATTGGCACATTGGCAGAGTCCATTGACGTTTCTTATCAGTTTTTTGAAGAAAAAAAGCCACGAAATTGAAAGCTCTCACTCTATTAATTTGTATTGTCAAGCAGACTACACAGATCTTTCAGTACGAACACATTCAAATCCACCCGAAAGGACATCGAGCTGATTCGTTTTCCCCCGTTGGACATACTCATACGCATTCGACTCATCACGACCACACTCACACTCACGCTCACGTACATGAACAACCCGTTCATATTCCGACCAAGGAACCAATTCGAGAGCGCGCTCCGTCAAGAACCAGATTGCCTGACAAACGTGATTCTGCTCCCGTTCTCTACGAACATACTGGTGTTCATCAACATACTGAAGTAAGAAATTTGATTAAAAAATATAAATTTTGATTTAATTATTGCCAAAGAGGAGCATGTTCCAGTTTGGATATGACAGAAGAAAGGTTTATATTATAAGAATGGGCTTGATGCTACGATACTTTCTTAAAAATAGGGACTTCGGATGATTTAGGAGTTCCAATACAAATTTCATTTTAGAGAAAATAAGCTCTGGTATCGATACCGATTTGAAATCTTTCAAAACTCGACTCTGACTATTCTTGTTCTTGGTGTGATACGACTCTTTTCATTACAAAATTAGATTAGAGCGTGTTTTACGTTGGCAATAAATCAGAATCAGACGATTTTTTCAGAAAAAATTTCATCAAGGACAAGAAATTTAGACTAATGGATACACGGGCGTACATGCTCATTCGAACAAGCACCTCCCGCCACCCGAAGATGACCACATCGCACCAGTCTATGCTTTAACGGACAGATTCGGTGGTGCTGTTAGAACTCATAAGACAACCCAACAGGCTCCAGTTTCGCCGGTTTATGAACAGATTCAGGCAAGCATTATTGTGAGAATTTAGAATTCTGAATCGGGAAAAAATTTAGACCGTCGAACAGCAACATCAGAACAGAACCGCATCAGCGAACTCGATCAACAGACCACCAGCGACAACACCACTTCACGGTAACAATTGATTGGGGAAAATGTCGGGAAATTAGAATAACTCTTATCGCTAACAATCAATTGTCTCTATTAGTTCTCAGCGGAAATTTACAAACAAAAATGACTAATTTTCTGTGCCCAAGCTGAGACATATTCGAAAATTTGTATATCACTAGTGGTGTATCCTCGGTAAAATTACTATTCTTGGTTTTCAGTAAACACACACCGTCATCACGACTACGAAATGCACAATTCCGTAAGAGTCGTCAAAAATGTACGAGAATTCGTCCACACCTGGGGTGATAAGGTACAATGATAAAGACGTCCTATTTTCTATCGACAATTTTTTGAAGGATTTCGTTCCACCTCCAACATCACCGTTGGTTGGAATTCCAAGACTGAGCAATTCGCCAAGGGAGACGAAGCACCACTCGCATTCTCAGGCTCGACCACATCCCGAGCCAGCAGTCAGGTAATCAGCGAATTCGATTGATAGTTCTTATTCACTTTACTCATCTTCATATTGGAGTTTAGAAATCACACTCCGGTTTATGCCTATGCAGCACCGGTCTATACCAATACACATGCTCACAGCGACCGTCAGCATCATCACGAACACGTAAATGGAAATAAAATAGCTACAACAAAACTATTTTATAGGCATCGAAGCGCAGCTCAGTCTCTTCAGGACATCATCATTATCATGACGCCCACAACCCAGTTCCACAGCAAACCGCTGTATCTCACACTGACTACGAGGTTTCATCTACTAGAAAAAAACTTCAGTAGAATAAGAATTTCAGGCTCCAAGAAGAGACACAGTAAATTCCCAAATTCATGGACATCAGGTCTACGATAGCCACCACGAGGTTCAGAGAAGAGACCATGAAGGGTCTGTGTCACAGGTATTCGTTGAGACTTATTTCATAGATTCGTCCTATAAGTCACTAATTTTCTTAGAAATGCTTTCAAATGAGCAATTTAGTGCTCCTTCAGTCCTCTTCTGTCCAATTGATATAAATGAAGAATTTCCAGAGGGTTGACCATCATGAAGAAACATTTGAATTGGAACCGGTGTCAAAGCGCCGCGAAGTCTTCGAAGTTAGATCTAGTGGAGTCGTTCGAACTTATTCTGGCCACAAGAAGGTCCGCGGTGACATCAAGCCTCTCGTTGACATGAGAAACTAAATTTACCATTTCATCACGATACAGCAAATTGTATAGACTCGCTATGTTTCCCATATGCATTTTTTCTTATATGAAATGCTCCTTCGCTATCTTAACTAAATTTTATCTATACTTATTGAAAGATTTTATTTATGAAATAATTAGTCAGCTTTTAAGTAATTCGTAATAGTTCCGCAATGTATGGTCAAATACGAAGTTTCAATGTATTTTATTTTTTGCAAATCATCAAGCCTTCAAAATATCTTTTTCAGTGAAACTTTGTATATGATATATTTGAGTCTAGTCTTCAAATTTACCCTTTCGAATAAATTGTTCATTTATTGAAAATAGAAATGGCTAAATATATAATGTGAAAGAGCCTGAACGAATGCAGTATGCCACAAATTTGCAATTACTTCAGCATGCAAAAGGGGGGACACAGCTCCGCTATCGATCGCCGGATGCTTTATGTCCTGGAGCTATGAGAAAAAGACATTCCTTCTAAAAATTCGCCAAGACTCTATGGAATTCTAACAAACGGCCTGCATTTTTTAAAATACAATTTTTGCTCTAATTTTCTCTAATGATGAACACACCTGAGTTGAAATCGCTGAAAAAGCAGGTAAATTCTTACGATTAAAATTTTCGGATTTTGTTTGTTAATTCCATATATTTAGGTTGACCAGCTGCAACAGAAGCTGAATGCGAAAACGGAGACAATCCTGCGTCTTGGAAAAGATTTGGAAGAAGCTGAAAAAGCAAAGCAATCCTTGACTGCTCGATGTGAAACTCTGGAAAGAAACTTGGCAAGGGTCGAGAAAGAAGTGGACAAGCACAAAGCTGTTGGTTCAACTAGGAAGTTTTGAAGATAATAATGCTGCTTCAGAATGAAGAGCTCTTACAGTCAGGGTACAATTTGGAAACGAAGGAGTTGAGAGACGAAGTCGACATCCTGAAGAGAGATATTTTCCACTTGCGGTTGGAGAATAATGATCTCATCGCTGAAAAGCAGGACCTACAGAAGGACTGCAAAATCTTCCGGCAAACAATTGCTAAGCATGAAGTAAGACTTTCCAATGAAATGACTGACAAGGGAAACTACTAGTGTTATTTATCTAATCGGTCCACATTTCCATGGTAAGTGAATTCTGGTCTGCTGAAAATGAATGTCAGGTTGAAAGGTTCCCATCGTGAATCCTGATTCCAGGATTTGGCCTTGAATTCTCTCCCTCTTTGACTTCTTGCTGCTGCTGCTGCAAGGAATGTAGGCGCGCTCAACTTTCGCAATAGTTTACGCTAATTTGTTCAATTTTAATGCTTGTAATGCAGAGCATGGAAGCAAACTCTGGCATCGAATTGAAGGAACAACGTGAACGGTGAACATCTCTTAACCTGATATCGTTGTCCAGCATACCCGAATGGAATTACCCTGATAATATGAAAATAATTTGGAGTAACACTTGTAGTTTCCTTTGTAAAATAGAAATAACTAGGTTGAAAGAATCTCCGAAACACCATCAGCGAGCGATAACACACCATTCACCCCCACTACTGCTACAAAGTCAGATCGAGTCAGTCAGGATCAGCTCATCAAATATGAAAAGTTGCTAGCTGAAGTAATTCCATAGATTTAAAAACATCTTCATATTATTATTTCAGTACAAGCAAATGCAGAATGATCTTCACACAGTTCTTGGAGTCAAGGAAGAATTAATCATCGAAAGAGACGAACTCGTTAAAAAAGTCGATAGACTCACAACCGAAATGTCGTTTCTGCTCAATGGGGATCCGAGAAGAGTACTTTACTTATTATTTTCCGTTATTCTCGAGATGAGTCTTTCATATGCACTTTGCGTCTATAACCTGCGAGCGCGACGCATCGAAACTAGAGGGAGCAGAGTGTGAAAACGCAGCGGCATATAGTTAAGGCTCGCGGTACTCCTTTTTTTCTTTGCAAGAACTCATCTCGGAGACAATGGAGAATAGATTTCATTAAATTTTTGAGCTTCAACCACTTTTAGGCAGCAGAGGATTTGGATAGCCTGCTAGCCGAAAATAGATTTCTGAAGGCTCAGCTAAATACGGCACAGGAAGAAAGCGAGAATATCAAGAACACTCTGGCCAAATATAAAATGATTGCAGAATCATTACCGAGCAAGGTGATTCTTTCATCATATTAACTTCAATAATGATTTCAGGTTCCTTCACCAAGTCGTTCTCAGGTTTCGTCGTTAGACGAAAAAAATAGTGTTGCAGTGATCAACATGAAGCAAAGTGAGGCTGAAAATGTTCATGTGAAACTAGAAGTCCATTTCAGTCCGCGAGCTGCTCGCATCACAATCGATTCAACTGGACGACAGCGACTTCAGAGCAATCACTGCAATTCTGCTCGATTTGTGCAACGACAAACAAATTGCACTGACACATCTGCGGAGAGCGAATAAGTCAGTGAATAAGTACATGTCTATTATCGGAATAGGTACCTTATTATCTGGATAAACGAATCATATTTTTAATCTGGCATGTGCAGATGGTATAAAATATCTAAACAACAAAAATCAAATGAAACCATTTTTCTTTTTCTATAAATTTTATTAGTGTCCATATTTAGTGAAATAGCAATTTATTGAAATATATTAGAGAACATCTGAATAAGATAACGATCAACAATTAGAGATTTTCAGAGTGCTCGGAAATCGATTGGCTGAAGTCGAACAGAAATTGCAATCTAGCGAACAACGACTGTCACGTAGCTCATCACCTCGAATTTCTGATTGTTCAATAGATAAAGAGAAGGAAGTCGTCAGAATCTCTGTTGAAAACTGCAATGAACCCAAAATTAATCTTGAACCTGGTGCTAGTCATAATCAGTAGCTTTTTGTGAAAATATGATGATACATTTGTCATAGAGTTACTAAAATTCTAAATTCAGCGCATTTCCTAATAAAGATCATTATGTGAAGGGCGTATCAAAATTGGCTACATCAAGATAAATAGCATAGCGAAAATAACCACAATCCTAGCCTAATCAAAACTTTCTGGTGTGCATAGATTCGCAGAGATTCAGTAAATAATAAGTCACTACCGAATGGGAGAAATCTGTACTATGATTTTAGTTCAAAATAGAATAAGAAAATTATTTTTAATTTTTACGAATTTTCTAAGACCTGTCAAATAAAAAAGCTAAATGATTTGCAATAATGACAAAATCGAGCATCATACAAATAAGGATCTCGCATTTTCTTCATAGAATAACCATTATTTCATTAAAAAAGTGAGATTTCTATATTTTAGAATTCCTCGCAGCTTGTATCAACATCCACTCATTCGTCAGTTTGCAACTCGGTTTTCTACTCCCTTTCCGCTGTCTCAGTTTTGTTAACATTATCTCTGGTATCACTATCACTCACTTGCCTCACTTACTTTCCCTTTACTTTTCTACTCCCTCATTGTTTTACTCGTCTCACTTTCACATTTCTACGATTTCTACGCTAGACGACCGAGCGAAAAAGTAAGTTCCTTTATTCAATATTATATTACAAAATATCGCATTGTAAAAGAATTGTAGATGCTGAATAGGTTACATTTTTCACTAGTGCATCTAAAGTGCGCAGTTTCAGTTACTTTTTCTAGTTACTTCCTATATTATCTTTATCAAGCTACTTTCCAGAAATAATCAAGAAATTGGTAGAAAGTGACAACTGAATGAACTAAAACTCCGCCTATTTAATGATCAGACCTAGGCAGGCTCTCAGTAAAAATGAAAAATTATAGGGGAGAGGGTACGCAGCGTGATTTTATCTGAAAAATTTTGCTTGAGGAGTAGCATGGAGATCTGGTTTACGCTCTGCCTAGGTCTGGCGATGATTTAACGGTTCTCGTAGTTTACTCCGTTTTCCCAGTTACTTTTTTCTTCACGATGAATCTATCTTCTAAATTTCAAAAGTCTGCACAATTCAAGATCATTTTATGGACACAAAAGTCAATCGCTATCAGCCTGAATTCGAATTCACGTTGAACATTTCGAGTTTATGTTCGATTGGACGCAAATAGAGAAAGTCGAAGGGAAGGAATGGGATTGAGGGAATGGGCGTGAAAATGACTGCAGAAAACGCAATCGAATGGATGTTTGCGCACTGGCTCGAAGGGTGAAGAGACTGTTCGAAGGCATTTTTTGCCCGTTTCATTTGTTGTTGGTCTGTAATTCGGCAGGGCGAAAGGGGCAAATGAAAGAGTAAGAAAAATTGTGAAGGTCAGCGAGAAGAAGTGACTCTCGACTTGGTACTCTGCAAGGCAGGGAGAAAGTCGAAAAAACCAGTCAGTACATTGAAAAAATCGGCGCTGCTCACCCTTCTGGCTAAGTTTCGTCATACTGTGTACTACTTTCCTTGGTTTATTTTTATTTTATTGAAACGATGAAGCAGATTTTCGTTATCATTTGTTGGACCGCACTTTCGCAATTTTTTATTGAACAACTTTTGCAATTTTGTATTTCAATTTCTCTATTGATTATTCACTACTGAATGACGATTTCATCAGATTTTCATTGTATTCAGTTATTATTTTCACTCATCGCCTCAGTCATTATTGCGTTTTCTTGAACGAGAAAAAGTGAGAATTGATTGAGTTTCGAGTCAGGTAGCGGAATGACATTGGAACAGAACACTTGCTGATTGCTGAGGAATGAGAATACCTTCTGTCTTTTCCCTTCCCTTCTTTCCTGCTTTGTCATTTTTTTTCATTCCGGCATTTCGCCCTATCTTCATGTTTCTCTTCTCTCTTTGCAAAGCTAAACGCCACTTGTTCAGTTCAACCAACTGATCACGGCACTTACGTGAAGTCAAACGTGGGATTTCGCCTGCACAATTTGCTCGTTTATTTTTAGATTTTTAGTCATTAAAGTCGGTAATTGCAATTATTAATGACACTGTTTCGTGATATCTCTGCTATTTCTGCATTTCCTGAAACAATCATATTTTGCAAATTGCGGGGCAATAATAATGATTTTTCTTTGGTGAAATTCCATTTTATTGACAAAAATGACGCATAGTCGTTTGGCTTATCGTTAACAAGTCGAAATGGTTGTTTGCTATAGGTCGGAAGCAACAAAGTATGCAAAACGTTTAGAAAATAATTGAAAACGGATTATATAGTGGTGGGGAGAAAAAATCGAGAATTCCAGATTGATTTTTTATGAAGTGTAAACTTATTATTTATAACCAAAATATGCTTTAGCTTGCCAGATTTGAAAGGCTAGAGTTTCTTGCAAACATACAAAATATCATAATGGTTCATTTGTGAAGGGTTGTTTCAGTTCGCTTCATGAAATCCTCGTTGGTCTCCATTTCAAATTGCTACTGTAAAATAACTAATTTCGCTATTCAAACTTTCATTCGAATTTACACGATGTGCAATTCCTCAAATCTTATTTACTTTTCGACTGGCAAGTGTAGGTTTACTCAAAAAATTGCTCCTAATTTCGAAAAGACTCGAAAAATGATGAGGCTTATGTTTGAGTGAGCCCTGCTAACTTTGCCGACAACATTCAAAATTGAGGAAAGAGGAGTTCAAAGCCTCTTTCTCTGCCCTCTTCATTGTTACGATCCTCTCTTCTCCCCGAGATACTCCAAATTTCTGCGTGCTCATTGTTTGCTCAAACTCGCTTCTTGCCCAGCCGAACTCATCATTGAAAATTCTAGCACAAATGCAGATATGATACTCAGATTATCCGAAAAGCTGCTATTTTATCTTTTCGAAAAAATCTCAAGCCTACCCATCCATTCGATTTTTTCTCATTTATCCAGTTCATGACTTTCCATAATAGTATTTATCTTTTCATCTTTCCAATTGCCCTAAATATCTATCAATGTTCTTCAAAATCTCTAAGATTAAAATATTTTGGTAGAATCTTCTAATTGTTGATTTGTTTGTTTCTACTTGCAGAGAAATTCGAAGGGATTTTTTGAAATCTGATCGTGTCACACGCGATAAAAATGAGAGAAAAAGCATCCGGCAGATGGGAGGAAAGGGAGCATCAAGAACTGTGTAATGGCAGGGGAAGGGAGAGGGGAAGAAGCAAGCAGAAAGGTAATCGAGAAAGTTGTTGTTGCGAAATCGAGACTGCATCCTAGAAGGCGGGAAAGAAATATCAGATTGCACACAGCCAATGGACACAAGCAATGCATCGATTCACCTGAGTTTATCATTTCAAATCGGTCGCTTTTAATGAAGTTGCATTTTTCAAAATCTCCCCTTAGCTCTCAAATATGCATTCATTAGGATCAGTATGAGTCGGCAGTCGTGAATTGACAACGCGTATTCGTCCGTATCGATTTGCAATTAGCTATTTTTATGTCAATTTGCATTTTTTCCCATATGAATTATCAGTTTCTTCGTTATGTTGTGGTAATCTAACGTAGTCAAGATAGCATTCTTGGCTTTTGTTCAACTAAACGGACGCGCCAAAATAATGTCGCTTTGATATGAACGTTCACTTTTTATTCCAATACTTTTCTGTTTAGAATTACTTTTTGATGGAGCCTTCTAATCACCTTTATAACTGCTATGATAAAGAGTGAAAAAATGTCTAGTGATGAGTAAAAATTTGGAAACTGCAGTCAATATTCTCGTGATAAAGTTATTATAAAATAGTGAACTCTAAGATAAAGAACATATTGAACATCTTATATTCTCAAATTTTCTTCTTCATTGTAATTCTAAAATCAATAGATTCAAGCATTTTTTATCAAGAGTATAATTTTTCAAATGGTTTACATTTTCTTCGGGGTTCTTAATTTTTATTATCAGCTGGGCATTTGCAAACATATGTCTCTTCTGATAAGAGCTTTATTGACGTGAGACGCCAAATTTGGCAGCGAAATTGAAGAAGAGCTTCTTGCAAACAATCAGGCAGTGTCAGTGCCGTTTTGAGTGACTACCTAAAATGAGGGTGAGCAGCCCTAAAAGTCATGAAACTCTCTCGTATCGTTGATAAGTACAACTGTTTTCTAAAATTAATTTTGATCGAAACACTTTATCGAGTTTTTGTCGAATCATTTTTTCCTTGTTATTTCTGCTGTTTTATCAGACAATTTTAAGTTTGTTTAATTTATGAGATTCGATGAAAAAGGTGACAAAATCAGCACTGTGACCTTGTACAAACTTCTTCAGTTTTCCAGTGAAATACGCGCAAAATTGGCAGAGGGAAAGACTCATCCATCAGAAGAAGTGCCTAGAATAACACACAGAATGCAGAAACAGAAGATTCTACAGATGAAGTGAATATGAGAGGCAGATGATAGGGAAATAAATCACGCTTCATTTCTTGAACTGCCCATCGTAGAAATTTCCAGCTGAAAATCGATCGATCCATTGAATATGCATGAAATTGCAGCGAATATTCTATCACTCTGAACATTTGGATAGTCTCCATCAGTCTTCGCATTCATTTCTGTCTACTCTTGCATTGCATTTGTTCATCATACGGTCTTCCTTTTTACAGTTATTTGAACATTTTGCAATGTCTATTTGTGTGCATGAAATTGAAATGTTATGTTCAGTTTGTCCATTTCCCTCCCTCCTTTTCTCTTCCATTTGGTTGCAAATATCGATTGATTCAATTCATTTCGATGGCAAATCGAATCACAGCGATTGCGTGTTTTTATAGGCGAAGAAGGCTGATTTGAGTCGGGCAGCCCTGCCTCCCCACTGCATCTTCTATCAGTCAGCAGATTTCGCTATCTTCTGCCTTTCGAGGGTTTGCTGCAGATTCTGAATCGAAAGTCGAAAGGCCTGTTAATATATCTATTGGACACGAGATTCAAGGTCTTTTCGATTTCTTATGAAAGTGAGAGAGATGAAGTGAAAAATACGGGCGAAAGACAATTTCTTCAAGTCTGGTTTTTATGTTCCATCATCTTGTCATCTTTCCATTCTTCGAACAAATTTCCCTGCATCGAATGCACAAACTGCTGCATTCTTTTCTCTTCGAAAAGATCTCTCTCTCTCTCTCTGTTCGACGAAATTAGTAACGCAAAACAGTAGAAGGGAAAGTCGGTAAATTCTGCAGATCTTCGTAATTTTCATCGACTCATTCTGAAGTACCTTCATGGATAAGATCAATATTTTCATCAAAATTTCAAACATTTTATGAAATAATTTGATGTGACTTGTCATTTGTTTGAAATTTGGCGCGAATTAACATCGTTTTTCTTTGATATGAACAAAGTGTCGAAAATTTTCAGTACTTGCAGTGAATCTCATGAATTTCAGTCTCTTTTCACTTTTAT
The DNA here is from genome assembly GCA_964036155.1 of Diploscapter coronatus. Lineage (NCBI taxonomy): Eukaryota > Metazoa > Nematoda > Chromadorea > Rhabditida > Rhabditidae > Diploscapter > Diploscapter coronatus. The sequence goes on from OZ038423.1 coordinate 41,226,968, forward strand.
TTATGTCTTGTGCGTGCATGTGCGTGTTTTTCACTGGCAGGCTTCATTTTCGTCCCCCGTCCTCTATCTCCTCGTCGTTATTTCTCCGTCTTTTTGATTTTCTCCTCTTAGTTTTCATTTCGCCATATGTCTCATTCTCATCTCGCGGTGCTCGTGTTAACCTTTCGATTTATCATCTCTTACTAAAACATTTTCCTATCTTTAAAAGTTGTCGCATTCGAGTAGGCTGATTAAATATCATCAAATTGTGTTCACATAGTGTATGCATTCTACCAAATAATATTGAACATCATTAGCAGTTTAGCAATAAGGATTACGTTTTTTCCTTTACTTTTGTTTTCCTCAAAAACGCCTATCTTTTCCTTTTCCTCCTCTTTTCGTCTTTATATGCCTGCAGTTTTTCGCTTCCATTCCCCTCTTTCCCCATTCCTTTCCTATCGATTCTTTGTCCATTCCATTGCCCCGGCGGCTGCAGCAAAAATGGACTCGAACGCCTTCTAATTTCATGAGATTTCACCATTTCGTCAGTTTATTTCTGTAAATTTATCGCTAAATGTGGTAAACAATTCCATATTTTTTGCTGTACTTCAAGGTATTTCCGAGAACTTTCCAAAACGATTCGATTTTCGCGCTAAAATGAAGAGAGGAAATGAGACTTCTCTGTTGCCGCCCACGAAAATAGAAATGTTCGACACGGACCGTTAGATGGAATGAGAGTGAATCAATGGATTTCCAGATGGGAAAGAGTAGGCAAATCGGAGATGAGAAAAGTGAAAAGTTTTGGGAGGAAGTTTTCTTTTCACAAAAGAAATGCGAAATTAGAGATATGGAGAAAATTTGAGTAGAAAAAGATCAGAAACAAAAGAAAGAAGCCTTGCTGCCAGTTGGATGACTCAAAAGAGCAGAGACAAGACAGAGTCATAAAGGATGGGAAAAGGCCTAGGCAACTGCAGAAGTGAGCTGCGTCTGTCTTATCTTTGAATATTTTATGCATTTTATGTCAATCCTTAATTTTGTTGACTCAACTATTTGCGTTCATCTTAGCATTTCTATATAATCGTTTTACAGATGATTTTGACTCCTAGTTTTGTCTAAAATATTCAGCATTGAAGAATTTTCACGAATTATCGAATTTCTCGTGGATATTTTTCTGCGTTCCACATGCAAACGGCCTTGACGATATTTTGCGTTGGACTGGAGCGTGGCAAACAGACTTATTTCAATAACAAATGAAAACATTGCAGCGTTAAGCAATTTGTGCGACGAAAACACACCATATCGATTTTGCCATTTCATAACCATTGCAATATCTGGGAGAGAAAGGATTCGTCATCCTAGAAAGTGCATGAACACATGTTGAATCGATAAATTCGGAACAGAAACAAGAGGCGTTCCATTTGCAAACTCATTCATCTCATCCATTAACGCACTCAGTTATCGAATATTCTAATAGCAATTCATAAGTGGGTAAGACAGCATGAATCAGTCAAGGAGTGAGAAAGACAGAACAAAAGCGAGGTAAAAGCCAGCGCAATTTTCGACATTTCCTGTGTGAAATAACCCTTCGAAATGAATTGCGTCACACTTTCGTCTTTTGAAGATCGATAATTTCATTTAGGCCGTAGAATCTTTCTCATAGGACCTCCTAATAATTTATTACTTTCGTTATTTTCGGCTAATTCTCAAATTTTCTAGACCAGCAACCCTTCTTCTCCGATCTCATTTAGATTGAGTAACGTTTATTGCTTGCCTCCTCGTTTCATTCCATTAGTGCGAATTTTGAACTGTACCAATTTATTTATTAGAAATGCTGAATGATAAAGGGCGTCTTCCCATGTAAATCTAATTTGTTTCAGTATTTCACTTCTGTGAGCGAATCCAAGAAGTCGTTCACACTTCGAAGTTTTACTGAACTCAATTCAACACTACAAGAGTAATCAAGTGCAAGCCAGCAATAAGCGATGAAATCGATCAAGGCCGTCAATCGGCCGCACGTTCACTGTCCCTCGAAGAACCAGCGGAAGCGAGCTGGAAAAAGGGCGAAACATGCCAGACAGAGAATCAATGATTGGTAAGTGCAGAAGTAATTCGAATTGACTTTGAATTTTGATCTTCAGGACCCACAAATGTGTACTTTCCGATCCAAAAGCCAGAGCTCGACTGGAAACTTTGGCCTCGCTCTCTTTGATCGATGCCAAATACGAGAAACAGGAGGTTAAAAGAGGACATAGTTCTCAGAATTCACATTTTGCAATAATTACGTTTCAGCTGTCAGAAGCCGAACGAGCACTTCGCGCAGAGAAGAGAAGATTGAAGAAAAAGTCGAATGTGCCGAAGGTTGTCGATGAAGAAACCAAAAAACTCGAAAAGGAGCGCAGAGAGCAGCAGGTGAGATATTGCAAGGATCAGTAAAAAGAGTAATGAATGTGTTTTCGTGAGAAACCTTATCAGTTCCATGATAGCCATTTGGAAGTTCAGATAGTTTTGAAAAGAAATGCTGTTAAAGAAGAAAAGTATTTGCACACTTTAAATGAGATTCTCTGAGTTAGACGTACTTTATAAGCTAAAAGTATGCCAAAAGCCTGGGCTGCTCTTATAATTTCATTTGTACTTGTAGAAAATAGCATAATCCTAGCTAAACGATACGAAACAATACCGCTGAAAAGTTTGGATCTAGACCATGCAAAATCCCAATTTTCAGGAAAATTTATATCATTTGCAAGTCGAATACAGAATTTTCTTTCTAAATGATTTTATTGGTCCAGACTTTTGGTGCACCCTGTAGTAATATAAGTTCATAAAATTACCACAATTAGGAATAATCGAAAGGTTTCCAGCCGAAACATAAATGAAAAAGTTATTTTTATTTGAAAAGAGCTAATTCTCGACGATTATTATATGTTTTCAGAAGCTCGAACGCAAAAAGGTAGCAGAAGAAGCCAAGAAGAGAAAGGAAGAAGAAGAGCACCGAAAATGGCAGGAAAAACTGAAGCAGCGTGAAGAGCAGGAGAAGAAGAAGAAGGAACAGGAGGAACGCGACAGAGAGGATAAGAAGAAGCGGGCTGAGGAGGAGAAGAAGAGACAGGAAGAAGCTGCCAAATTGGTGAGTAAGAAATGAGTTGATAATTAAAGTAAATTTCGAATGAAATTTTTAAATGAAATCGATTTTTCGCGGTTCAATAGTTGAAAACTTGTAAATGTCATAATGTCGTGAGCTCTTTTCCACACTATTTCATCCTACTTTTCTTCCCTCTTCTATCACTAATTATAGCGGCATACCCTCACAATATCACGACATTTACGAATTTACTCAATAGTTGGCAAGAAAGTTATTGTCAGCAATGCATTTTGTTCAAAAATATCCTTTAAGATAAAAGTTTTGCATCTTATCACAATCATGAAGGTTCATATGAATAAATTTTCCTAATATAGAAAAAGGAGCAAGACGAAGAGAAAAAGCGCCTAGCGGCTGAGAAGAAGAAGCAGCAGGAAGAGGAACAGAAACTGGTATGAAACTATGAAATGAATTTTAAGCATCGCTTGGTTCAGAAGAAGCAACAAGAAGAGGAACGCAAGCAGAAGGAGAAAGAAGAAGCTGAACGAAAGGTAAAGTCGATAGAAAATTATTTGATTAAAAATTATGATTCAGAAACAGGAAGAGAAGGAGCGCAAACAGCGCGAAAAGGAAGAAGCTGAGCTCAAGGTAAAATTTTAAGCTGAAAATGACGAAATACGTGGGTTCTTTTATACTTTTACACCTATTTTCTCGAATAAAACTCTGCGATAAATATTTCTGAAAACGGTCAACGAGATTCTATTCTCGTGGTGGACGAATTCTGAAAATGTATGGCTTTATCAACTTTCCATTTATGGGTAGCTCGAGGCATATAGAGGGGTACGGACTTAGTCTTATAAGGTGAGAAATTTCAATTGTTTTTCGTAGGGAAGCAAAACCATTCCTCTATCTAGGCCCTGAGCTACCATAAATGGAAAGTTGGTAAAGCCATACATTTTCAGAATTCGTCCACCATGAGAATAGAATCTCGTTGACTGTTTTCATAAATAGTTATCGCAAAGAATTTTATTCGAGAAAATAGGTGTAAAAGTATAAAAGACCACTCTAGTTTTGGATGAAAAATTTCGAGGAAAAATGTTTTCTTCGAAAAAATCATAAATTTCCAATTTGTCGATTTGTCGCAAAGCTATCACGAACAAGTCGATCATTTTAGAAGAAGCAACAAGAGGAGGAGGAACGTATTTGCAAAGAGCAGGAAGAGGCCGAACGAAAGGTAAGAATACGTTACGATAAGTGTTGAGAAGGAATGAAGAGTTGGAAGATTAAAATCAGCTATCTCCTAACCTTCTAAGAACTTTTATAATTCAAATTTGAATAGAACTTGGTATAAGAAAAGCAAGCGAGAACCTATCTCATTTTACGTTATACTTAAAAATTTCTTTCGAGCCATAATCTATAATCTGAATTATTTCAGAAGCAAGAAGAAGAGGAACAGCGTCGTCAGGCTGAACTGGAGAAAATGCGTGAGGCAGAATTGAACAAGGTAAGATATGACTTTTGCGAAGTATACTTTTCATTAAATTAACAACTTTTCACATTACATTTTTCAGCAATCTCTGTCAAAATGAAAACAAATAAACGAGAAAATTCAACTTATCATGGAAATTAATTTCAGGAGATCTATATTCCTGTAGCCGCCGAGCCTCAATCAGTTGAGGAGCCAATTGACGTCGTCACAATCGCAGAATCTCATGCCAAGAAAGAGGTACGCCATCTTATAATCATAAACCTAACAATATTGCACAAGCAAATCATCCATCCTCATCTTTTCACCTTCTCACTTATGATTTATCCAATCCATACGAGTCTCGTTCAATTCAATCCGTCACATGTTGTGAATTTCCTATTCCTCACAAAACTCATCCGCGCAAAAACATAAAACCGATTAATATGAGTAATTCTGCATGGTTAAGCCATCACCGGCACCATCTAACAACTCGAAGAAAGCCGGCGAAAAAGGAAAATCTCCTGGAGCCGATAGTGGAAAGGAGAGTGCTGAAGCTGCCGGAGGAAGATCCGGCAAGAAAAACAAGAAGGGAAAGGCTGAGCCGGTTCAGTCGAAAGACGAAACAACTCCTGAGATGATGGAAGCTGTGGACGAGGCAATTCTGAAGCCTGGGTTTGTCAACGAACAGGCTGCTGACTTGCTCGAACAGAATGCACCTCAGCAAGGAAAGAAGAACAAGAAAGATAGGAAGGAAAAGCGCAAAAGTGAAAGTGAAAGGAAGGAAGCACCCGCTCCAAAGGAATCGGAAATTTCAATGGAACAGACACAGCCAGCTGATGACGGACTGGATTTCCTCGATTTCGTCACGAAAAAGGAGAATCGATCGGTTGAAAGCGCTCCAGTTCCAACCGAACAACAGGTTCAGCAGAGTGAGCAACAGTCCACTGAGACTATTCCATCAAACGACGACTCTCTTGATTTTCTCGATTTCGTCACTAAGAAAGAGGATCGATCGAATGACAACATTCCAGCCTCCACCGAAGAACCGTTGCAACAAAGTGAGCAACAACCCATTGAAACCATTCCTTCCAACAATGATTCTCTCGACTTCCTCGATTTCGTTACACCAAAGGCAGACAAACAAGTGGAAGAGAATGTTCCACAGCCTACACAGCCCTTAGATGTCCCCGAACTTGGTTATCCAGTATCCACGATTGAACAAACTAGCGAGCCGATAATCTCAGAGGAAGAACGCATTGCCGACGCTATTGGAGCTTCACTCCTTGAGCAAGAGAAAGTGCAGGAACAGGAAGCTGAAACCCCGAAAGAATCGGGCAGGAAAAATAAAAAGGACCGAAAAGACAAGAAGAAGAGTGAATCGGAGAACATGAAGGCTGAGACAGGCTATCATGGCGATAAGGAAAGCACTCCCGAAGCAGTTGGCGGTGGTGGTAAATCGAAGCGTGATAAGAAGGACAAGAAGAAGCGAATTAGTGAATCGACTGACAAGCCAGCTGAGCAACTGGAAACTGTCCAGAATATTGGACTTCCCGAATCGGCACCAATTCCAACTGCAGATGACAGCATGGACTTCCTAGACTTCGTAACCCCGAAGGCAGCAAAGGAAGAAGAACCACCCGCTGCTATTCCAACTGAAGTTCTGCAAAATGTCCAGTCCGATGTTTCAGCCATCGGTGCAGACGACCTTGATTTTCTCAATTTTGTTACTCCAAAGAGTGCCTCTAACCAGGCAGCAGATGCTGCTTCTCATGAAATCCCACAAGATGTTCAAGAGCCAGCAGTTCAGCAACCAACCACCGAAGCAGCTGAGGATGATCTCGATTTTCTCAACTTCGTAACCCCGAAGACAGAAAAGGACGAGACTCCAAGTGTTGTCGTGTCATCCGAACCTCCCCCGATCCTCGACATCACTGAGCCTCAGCCGACTCAACCAGTAAAGCCAACCAGTGACGACTTGGATTTCCTCGATTTTGTAACCCCAAAGAATGATGAAGTATCTTCTTTTGCTCAAATCGATGTGGACGTCAAATCTGGCGCCGTTGGCGAACAGGCAGTAGAACAAGGCGTTCAGCAGTCATCTGAGAGCCAAGGCGAACATGGAAAATCAAATAAGAAGAAGGATAAGAAGCATCGGAAATCCGAATCCGAGCAGCAAAATCTCGCGCCACAGGAAATTTCAAAATCAGATATCTCGAAGGAGTCAACTCCGGAACAGCACGGATCGAAGAAGAACAAGAACAAAAACAAGGGTGAGAAGAGAAAGAGCGAATCCGAATCGCAAAACGAACAGGCAAATCTGCCAGCTGCAGATCAATCGCCTGAATTGAAGCAAATCGAGACCCTCGAACTCAGCACCGAGCAGCAATCAGAGCCTCAACCAAGTCCAGCTGAAGACTCAAAGGGGTCAGGCAAAAAGAATAAGAAAAATAAGCGCAAATCAGAGAGCGAGCAAACCCCCAAAGAAGTCACTCCTGAGAAGGCGGCAGTTCTCGAAACGGCACAGAGTGTCACGGAATCAGCGCCAGTGGGTGATAAGAAAGAGCACGAATCTGGCAGCAAGAAAAACAAAAAGAACAAGGGCGATAAGAGAAAGAGCGAGTCGGAAGACGTCCGCTCATCTTCAAAATCCGAAGGCTGCCACATCTGTGAAGATTCGGACCGAAAGAACATGTTCGGAGCTGGCGAACCTGAAGCAAAGGACTGCCCGCTGTGTGAGGATACCAAGATGAAGAAGGGAAGAACGTCGAAATCACCCAGCTCGAAGAGTCCGAAGAAGGGGTCCACGCCTGAGCCGAAACATGGAAGGGGTGATCATAAAGAATCTGAAGGCTCGTCGAAAAAGAGCAAGAAACAAAAGAGAAAGAGCGAATCCGAGAAATCTCCCCTCTCTCCCGCACAAGATGATCTCGCAGATCAAGCCATGGAAGCGTTCCTTAGTGGCAGTGCACCGAACGTTGATGCGGACGAATTCATGCAGCCCGTGACTGCACCGGTCGAATCGGATCAGCAGCAAAAGGTTCGCATCAAACTTGTGCTATTTCTGAATTGTACACTGAAATTGTGTTGCGATGGGAATTGACGGTGCCAAATTCGGAAATAACGCTGCATAAAATACATATTGATTGCCGTGCGCTTTGTAGATATTGTTAATTGGTTGATATCAATGGTGTGTCTGTACATCCTTTGTTGATTTGCGATAGAAAATAGTGATAAATGGGGCATCCCTTCGTTGTTCAACCCTTCTGCCTTCTATCATCGGAACTGTTTCATTCTGTTGTCATGATTCGTCACTATTATTCCTCCTGAGTTTCCAAATATGATCAAAAATAAGATGGAATGAAAACTGATGTTTTTTAATAATCGAAACTCTATTTTATCTTTGATTGCTGACACTATCAGTGAGCATGCACTAGTTGGGTGCAATTAGGTCAAATCCAATAATGCAAAAATTACTTATCACTCACACCTTTGAGATATTTTCATAAGCTACAGCGTGTTGTGTTTTCCCTAAACTCCTACCAATAATGCCTTGCTCCTACTTTTGTTGTAGACATAGAAAGTAGACTATTTGGGCCATAGATGGGTTACAAAGTGTTTTAAAACAATTATTTAATCGAAATATTTCAGGGTGGAAAGAACAAGAAAGACAAGAAGAACAAAGGAAAGGATGGCAAGCAGCAGCAAACGGACAATGCTCCCCAGGTAGCTCAGGAAGAAGAGGTTGTTATCACTAGAACTGGAGAATTGGGTCAAGAGGTGAGCATATGATAATTTGAACTATCAGAAGAGGAAACTTAGTTATATTGAAAGTAAAATTTTCGAAAAAGGAAATTAGAATTCCGAACATTACATTTTTCTAGCGATTTTTGAAAGTATAGTTTTCTTGAAATATTCAAATACTAAGGGAAACAATTTTCGATTAGCGAAATGATCAGTAATTTACACTTTCAAAAGGTAAAAAAATTCAGAAGCCGAACCAGAAGGAACAAAAGTCGCCCTCTACCGATGATGTGCCTCCTCAAACTGAGGTAAGCAAAAATCGAAAAAAGAAAGATGATCGATGACCGATGACTACAGATTGGGATAAAATAAAAGTTATGAAAATGAAATGCGTTGAAACTAGCACTTTATTTGTATCTACATTTTCGAAATTTCAACGGCTAAAAGAATAATGTTACTTTAACTTCAAATATTTCGTAACGTAACTTGCATTTTCAAATATGTGCAGCATTTATTCTGTCTCAACCTATTAGTTTCTGACAATGTATAAAAAATGCTTTAAATAACTTTGAAGTTGGTGTGATTAGATTTACAACGTTACATCAACTAACAAATTTGCAGATGACTAATGGCAAAGGAAAGAAAGACAAGAAGAGAAAGCATGATTCTGGAAATGACAAGGTGCAGTTCGGGCTAACATTTTGAGATTGTCTTTGAAAATATTCCAATTTATTGAAAATGATAAAATATTATTTTAGACATCTGCCCCGGTTACAACATCTCACGAGAAATCCAATGGCCACGCTGTGAATCTGGAGCAAATCGAATTGGACTATGTAAGATTTGTGCATTCGATAAAAATGTATGATTGCATTTGAGTATGATGGAAAATCGAGTCATGACCATTCCGGAGACAACAACAATCAGGGAGGTGGTAAGAAGAAGGACAAGAAGGGAAAGAATAAGGGCGGCAGAGTGAATTCGACCTCGGAAGATACTACCGTCATTTCGGTATGTAAGCAAAAATGTGTAAATTTTCTGTAATAATAAAGGTTTCACAAGACCCTTTTACAAAATATCAATCCGATGAGTATCGCTGAATTTTAGGAAATTCGAGTTTCTAAGGACGAAATGGAAGTTGATAAGGAAATTGCTGCAATCACCGGTCAGCCCGGCCAAATTTCTCCCCCGATTCAAGTCCACGAAGTATCGAGCACTGCTGAAGACGATCACGCCAATGGAACTACTGGTAACGCGTATCAAATTAAACGAATAGGCTATGAACTTTTCCATTTCAGTCACTACTGAAGTCATTACTGCTTCTATCCCCGTCGACTCCAAGGAACTGACTGAAGATCTAATCAAACAGTACGCATCCCAAGCCCTGCGAGCTTCTGACTGCAAACTCATCGAATCCGATCCGAGTGTGGTAAGCGAGAAGATAAATCTTAGTAAGGACGATCGTCAGAAACCTTTTACGACCTATCCCCTATGTATTTTCTTTATAAACTACAGTATTTAGTACGTCATTAGCGAAAATTTCGCTTTTGCGAGGTAGTGTCATAAATAGGATTTCGATTTCGCGACCTACCCTCTATACTTGATTTTTGAACGGCGAAAGTGCTGCTTCCTAGGTCTAAGGAAGATTTATTATAATGGTTGATGCAAATTATTCAAATTTTAGAAACTAAAAATCGATGCTCAACTGGTGAAATTGGCGGAACGAAAGCCCGTCGTCATTATGGAAACCAAGCAATACATCAAGCCGCTGCCTCTCGAACTTCAGACTTCAAGACCTTCGGTTGGTCCCCTGAATTTTTACGCAAAAGTCGATAATTTAACGAATTTGTTTGTGAGAAGTAGTCTCGAATCTTTTTCCAAGAAAATAGGGAAAAACGATTACGGTTTTTCAAACCTCTGTATTATGTTGAGTAATTCCAAAACGTCAACTTATGTTTATCATTCCAATGTTTATAGCAGGAACGGGATAACATGAATAAGGTTTGTTGTATAGAATAGAAGATTTGTTGAAAATAGCCTAAAACCTATGATTTTCATAACAAATGACTCTTCTGGTTAAACTATCAATCTTCAACCACGTATCGTGCTTTCTAATAGTTTCGAAGTTTTCAAGTTACCACTGAGATTTTAAAATGATTCAAGAATGAAAACTAACAAATAACTCTAGAAAATATTAGATTTTTCAAAGTTTGCTAAATTAGATTTTAATAATTTATGTAGATAGAAAAAAAACAGAATAATAGGAATCTTAGTTTTAGATATTCAGAATATAGAACAAAATAATCAAAAATCAATAGAAATTCACTGCTTTAATCACATTTCCTAAACTCAACGAGTCCCCTTGCTAATTTTATATGGAACTTTCAGACTCCCATCAACAAAGAGCGAATGTATAAACTGCTGCCGAAGGACATCATTTTCTGCTCGAATTTGATCGATAATCACGGAGAGAATTACAATGTAAGGAATTAGAAATAAGACTCGTATACGACTGTCATACATTGCAGGAAATGGCCAACGACCCACTGAACATCTACAAGGAGAGTGCCAGAGGACTGCAGAGGAAGATTCGCGTCTTCAAGGCAACAATAAAATGATTTTCTAATAGAATTTCAAGAAATTTTCCAGGAATCTCCTCACTACCAGACCTATTTGCGCGCGAAGGAAGAAGGAAAACCGATCGAAGAAATGGTCGCCCAGCTCGAAGGATATTGAGTTGCACAGAGGTTGAACAAATTGAAGAATTGAAAGATTTCTAATTACTTCCTTTTTCAGACTGAAATCAAAGTATTCCGATCAAAACGGCTAATTCTCTGTGCAATTTCCTTCCAGACGTCAACGCACATTGCGTCATAATCCACATCGACTCCCAGTCTACGTCTGAGCATCCGAGTCGAGTGGACTAATTTCTTGTTTCCCGGTATTGAACCAATTTCAAGATTGTGTCTTGATTTTGTACTTTTCATACGGTTTGTCGCCCTGTTTCGTTTTCCCTTCTTCATTTCCCTTTCTCTTCTCCTATCTTGGTCATCGAAAGCTTTTATCAACCTGGTTTTTACTTATATTGAACGTCAAAATCGATTAAGCATGAAATGATCGGATTATTTCATTCTGCTTCTTTTTTTTTGATCCTGCATTACCTTTCATCTCATTTCCCTTTGTATTCTTGTTATCGTATTTAGAGATAATTTCTACATGATAATATTCGTGGATCCATCTACTCTCACAGTTCTGAGAGTACGCAATCCATGAGACTTCATTATCATTTCTGCTGTTATCTTCTGAATATCCATTAGTTAACTTTCGAGTTACGAATCCCTTTGATATCTTTCAGTCAGTTCTGCACTATTTTGCTACGTGTTCTTTTCTTTTCTCCCAAAACCATTTTTGCTCCATTCAATTGTCGGTTTGTGTTGTTATGTTCTTCATTTTTTCTTGTTCATTTTTTTGCCTTTTCCTTGCATATTCATTGTGTAATGTGTACTCCGTTAGCAGGTTTAGAATGGTTTCGCTGTGTTTTTCGAGTAATTTTGATCTTTTATTGTGTTATCGTATTTGGTCGATACTTTGGAGGTTGGCTTACTTAATCTTGCATCTAGTTTTGTTTTAGATGCACCGTCTCTAGCATCGATACTAATAAAAATGATGAAAAATATAATTTGTTTGACACTTGGAAAAAGTAAATTGAATAAGCTGGTATCAAGTTGAGTGCGTCAAGGACCATTTTGCCGATAATTAAATAAAAAACGTAGAAATCGACGACAGAATGTGTTCTGATGATGATACACTAGAGTTCTTACTAAATAGTAATTTTGTGAATCTTCACAGGAGAGCAATTATCTTCAAAGATAGAATAACGCACAGGAAAATCATGCATCACCATGAATCTTTTCATTTTACATGCTATTTCATCCAGCTGCTAGAGTTATAACACTGCATAATTTTTGAAGTAACAAATTATCTTCAAAAAGGTATCAATTTAACTTGATAAGTTCAAAACCTAGATATCGGGCAGAGTCAAGCGTTGCCCAATTCCACCAAAACAACTCAAAGAAAAGCCTTATTAAAAGTTTTAAAAATCTTCGCTTCAACTGCCAACTTTCAATTAAATAAATTTTTTTTCGATTCAGATATGGCAAATGTGCAAAATTTTTGACCCATCTTTTTTCTCGTCCTCGTTTATCCCAAATTCAAAAAAGCCGATTTGTCCCAATTTTAGGATAACCCTTCCCCGTCCCACAAAAGGTGAATTCTGCTCATGTCTGTAGCTGACTAAGTTCATGATTTCTTTCTGGCCATTATTCCTTCAAAAGAAAAAAACGAAAGATCATCGTGATTGAAATCTTTGAGATTTGCACGGATTGGTACATTAATTACGTGCATATTGGGGGTTTGATTCAAGAGTTTCTCATTTGATTTCAGCCTTTCTAATGAATCCTGCAACTAATGAAAATCGGATAGACGAAAAATTTGGAAGAAAATGAAACATTTTCTTGAAATTGGGAATCTGATTAATTTCCCTTGATTTTTGTCGAGCTTTCGGGCCGATTTCCAGGAAAAATAATTATGTCGTCTACAATGCTGATTGAATTCATGAAATCTGACACTCGAATACAAATACCTAGATTTGCCGAGTTTGTTATCAATTATTCATTCACAAATCAACTATGAGTATAGAATTTCAGTATTTTTATTTCGAAGAGCTTTTATTGATCGGACAATTGTTCAGGAAACAATTCAATTCAGAATAAACCTGTGATATGATAATCCGAAGAATGCAAGATAGTATCAAATAGAAAAAGGCCGGCTATGAGATCACAACGAATAGTGATGAAATGCAATACTGTGGTGATATTCTCGATTTTTTGTATCATGAAGGTTTGGTGAAGTTCACAGGCTCTGGGAATATGTACCAAAAATTTCACGAGTATAATGGCAACGGCTATTTAAAATTTACCCATAATTTCTGCGAATAAAAGTTATCGAATTTTTTCGTAAATGACTCATATCAGATAATGTGAAATTGACAGAGCACATGAAAGAATATCATTTGTAAACGCTAATTCCCGTATTTCAATGGTTGAAAGAATGTTTGGCATAAAATTGGTTTTAGAGGCTATGAGAGAAATATATAGAAGATAATCAATGGTGTCTCATCATAACCATTCGACCGAGCTGCTTTCGGAAATAAGAACTCCACTGGTCGAATTAGCGTCGCCTGTGGACGGGTTGACGATGCAAGCAGCCGAATGAGGCAGGTCCGAATAGCTGAGGGCTTTACCGACGAGGGATGGCTCAGTGCGAGGCATCAGTGAGGGACGACGAGGGATGTCCAGCATTGAGCTCGAAATCAATGGATTCGATGGGGGCACGAGGTGATCGCCGTAGGAAACATCCAGATATGTTGTGCTTCTGAAGGATAAAAATCATGATATATTCAACGTAAGAGCTTGAACCTCGAAGCAATTTGGCTTCTTTGCCTGAACGGCGACATTTTCCGAATGACATTCCCCGTGTCGATGCTGGCTGATTTGATCTGACTGCCGACTGACTGAATGTTCTTCCAGAGTGGAGAGAACCCCGTTGAGCCCTAAAATAATCAACATCAAGTTCATGTTCGGCCAGGGAAAATAAAACCGTATTTCCATTTTCGATGATGGTGCTGGCTCCAGCCACTGATCGAAATGCACTCGTACAGGATTTGATTGTGGAGTTCCGCAGATTTCGATTTAGGAATGCGTAGAACAGCCAGTTGAAGGCAGACTGAAGATATTTGTTGAAGGACACGAATTGCAAGATGTTTCATTGTCTTTAATGCTTGGAAAGTTTGAAAGTGAAGACTCGTTGATATAGGGATGTGGCAGAACCAACCAAATGGAAATTCAATTTCAAAATGATTGCCTCATTGTGTATAGATCATTTTGATACCATACACATTTATAATAATGCCATATCAAATATCCACATCAGTAATTCTTTAACTTTCAATTTTGGAAATTTATCAAGAAGCCAGATCATTTTTTACCTGAGCAAATGGGAGAGTATGGAGAAGGTACATGAAGAATATAGTTAGTGTGGAAGGAATCGGTGGTGATTTATCGCATTCAGACGTCTCATTTTTGACAGGATCTTTTTCTTCGCAATTCGATTGCTCTTCTTTGTCTGAAAATTAGATTTTGACATTTTATTTCTCAATCATTTTTCAATTAATTAATCCATTAATGATGCATTAATTTCTGCAATATTTTATGCGACTTTTGCGATACCTTTATGCAATCCCCCAACTTTCCCAAGGTCTGCTCTTTCCACAAATTTACGACGTCACTTTCGTGAACAATTCATATGGAAGCTTTGCAAATACTCTAATTATAGAAATGGGGCATAAACATGAATTCAGTTTTCTCACAAAAAATGACTGCATTGATTTGTGACCAATAGTTCTCTCTTTCTGTCTATTATTACTGTTTGAAGAGGCAATTCTGTTGAAATGGAGTCGTAAACTCGCGAATATTCAAAAGAAAACACTTCCCATTCGGTCGAAATGTGAAAATATGCAAAGTCTGGCCCTGGGCACTTGTGAATTGCTAACGATGCCTGGAGTGAAAGCTCATCTACAGAAGTAGAGATTGTGAAGAATTGAGACTTTCAGGGAAGCAGACAAAAGGACGCAGAAAAAGACTATTCCTTAGACAAGTCGAGGCTTTTAGAAGGAGTGAATTTTGAAATGTTTCAATAAGGAAATGGGGAAGAAGAAGTCGATATCTTCGAAACCACTTGTAGTAACGAGACCGAAAAGGGACTGATCGCTATGATTTCGCATGGAGTTTTATTTTCGATCAAAATTTCTAGAAACTTCTTATGACTCGATAAAAGCTATAAGTGAAAAAACGTAAAACTAAATATTTTTAGCGTAAACTCAGTCCCGCGCTACAAGATTAGGACATAAATTTAACGCTTTCTCATGCAAATTGTAGTGAACGTTAAGACTTAAGTTTAGTCTGTTTGAAATGAGATTATCATAATCATACATTCATAATTTCGAGAGCAAGGGCTCAAAGCATAATGTATGAGATTCATAATGCATGAACGAATGGATTTCGATTCCTAATTTGTGCATTCCGATATGATGAAAAAATGCGAAAAACCGCGAAGACGCGTCCCATTTACCTGATTTGATTTATGCTGCTTTTGTTATGAAATGCGCTTCTTCATTCATTTATTACGAGGCATTTTTCCCTTCAGGCAGATTTCTTTTGTAATTGTTTGCAGAGCGCACAGCTTCCATAAATAAATTGATCTCCCAGTGGATAATTACAAAATAAGATTTTAAATGCCAGAGGAAGAGGGAGGAAATGAGAAAGGACAATGAAAAAGGGGCGAAATTACAAAGAACAGGTAGAAAAAGGAGGGGGGACGGTTCGCAAAAAGCAAAGAATCGGATTCAGATTAACTACATGG
Organism: Diploscapter coronatus; assembly: GCA_964036155.1. NCBI lineage: Eukaryota > Metazoa > Nematoda > Chromadorea > Rhabditida > Rhabditidae > Diploscapter > Diploscapter coronatus. The sequence goes on from OZ038423.1 coordinate 41,242,711, forward strand.
ATGGGCTGAAATAGAAATAGAATGTAAATCCCCCTAATTCCATAATGCAATCATCTCTGATAAAGGGAGATTTACTTTTTCCATTCACCTTCAACTTTTTGAGCTAAAAATATCGAGTAAAAAATTTCACCTTTACGCGCTAAGTCTAATATGCAGATAAAAACATTGCAATCTAATTGTTTGGAATTTTGAAAATATTTACGACGAAATACACAGGTTTCAAGGGATATCCGAAAGAAATTAATTTCGAAAGATTAGATTTCAAGCTGATTATCAATAACCTGAAATCCAAATTGAAATTTCCAAAATCCCTTTTCATTCGGTTTCTTCGAAAATTCAAAAGAATACCTGGAACTAAGAATCGATGTATCCGCATTCCCCAGTAAGGTGTCCAACACCCTGCAACATTATTTAGTTTAAGGTTGATTCCTTGATAATACTTATTTTATTATTTTTCTTTATTAGCTTCTGTTCATGACCAGGGATGCACGAAGTTTCAATTTGAAAATTCTCAAAGTCAAAGTTAAAGTTCGTTCACCCTACTCATGATTCTACCTCATAGAAATTTGCAACATCTATCTACTAACCAAAATAAAATGCCACGACCATCAAGGAGCATTTGATCACTCGAGACAGGCTGATGCTAGTTTTGTGCCCAACTAAAATCAGAAATAAGTTGAAATCAACCATTTTCTTCTTCCAAACCTGTAGAATATCTGGTGTGTTTGTAGAGTTTTCTAAGAATCGCCAGATAGACTCCACAAATCAGCATTAGTGGTATGAGATATGAACAGAGTGCGTGTAGCATATCAAATACGGTTGGCTGGTCATCTATCGTGCACTTATCGATTGTCTGCAAATTTTCTGATATTTTACTCTTGTTCTTGGACTTTTGTGCGAAAACGTGAAAATAAGGCCATTTACGGAGGAATGACAATTGTTCTTTCTAGATGTATCTATTCCTTGAACGTCTATTATTGGCTATTATGAGAACAGGAAGATAAGAGAGAGTTGAAATTGAAAAGGAATCCGGAGTCGGAATCAAATTCTAAGTTTATTTTCAATATTTTTCAGAATCTGAGTCAGATTCGAAATCGAGTCAAGATCACTGACGGAATTAGAATTTTATCTCATTACTGATCTTCGCCGAATTATGGGAATTTCTAAAATACATACCTTAAAATTGGCGTTAATCATTTTTCCTAAATTTGCACTGATTGCAATTGGGACAATGAAGAAAAGTGAGAAGAAACAGCACAATAAAACTATTATTGTCGAAAAGAAGGTCTGCCGCAGCCACAGAAGTGTTGGATGACACACTGCTATGTATCTGGAAGAATCACTGAATGACAAAAAGTTGAGGAATATACGTTACCTATCGACAGATAGAGCAGTCAGAATGAACGGACTGAGTGTCTTATTAGTGCCTTCGCAAATGTAAAGCAATTTGCAGAAAGGTTCGGGAAATGGAAACCGATTTAGATGAAGGTCTACTACGAGCATCGGAACTGGCAGAAGCGACAACAAATCGACCATTGACAGAACGAATAGGTAAATGTATGCAGAGGTCTGTAGGACTGATTTTGATGGACGTCCTGAAAATATTTCATTTTCGCTCTTCTTCAAAGGCTAAATTACGAGCTCCTTGGAAATTTCGCTATTTTCCTTTCTTACCAGCAATATTTCACAATCAAACTGATTGAAATTTAAAAAATGAAAGATAACAGAACTGGAAATTTTTTTTCGAGAAACCGTAAATCACCTTTCGCAGTGCCGCATCCCAACAATTGACTGGAAACAGTCATAATGACCCATAGATTTCCGAGCAGACCCGTTATGGCCAACAGACTGTAGATGACCATGAGAAGTGTGACTAAATTGTTCTCGAGTTGAAAATCACTCATTCTGTTTCTTTAGTTTAGCGCAATTCCTCTAGACAATTTCGTAGTCGAATATTAGCAATGATTTATTAGCTCGTCATAGAAATTGACGCCGAATGTGGGATGTCGGTCGGTAGGAATGAAGCAGGGCTGGGCTGCTCTAATGAGAATAACGGGAATGGGAGGGGACGAGGATAGAGATAGGAGCTGGTTGGGTGGAGATTGGAAGGCTCCCGTTTGTATTGTCTCTAGGAATCTTTGCCGTAAGAAAGGAATGAGGGAAGAGAAGGCGGGGCCAAGATTAACGCCCAAGCGACGAATAGAATATGACCTGGACGAGTGGGGGGTCTGGGCTGGAATACTTGAGCACGGGAATTTTAGCCGTAAATGGTCGGTCGATTTATTTGGAAATGAGTCAGAGACTGAGGGATACTTAGAAGGTTGCCGAAATGAAGAGCGGAATAGAGGAAGGGGGAAGGATCCGCGAGTGTAAATTGATCCTTTCGCACGTGAAACCCTAAATTTGGAATTTGGCACCATATTTGGGCGAAATGACGCAGAAAACCGATAAACAGGGTAAATAAACAACGAAAAAAACGAAAACTAACAAATACAGAAATTTATGGATGATAATTAATGGAGATTGTCAGGATTTCTCACGGAACGATCATTTTGAGATTGGAGATGATTTTTCGCCTTGTTGCGAAATTACGAGTGGATACAAAAACAGGCGTGAGAAATTGTTTGAGTAAAAATAACTACATATTTGACTATTTTCACATGAGTCTGAATTTAATCCACGTCAAAAGTCATAAAAATTTTTCAAATTACAAAGAGCGATAAGTTTGGTACGGATTGCCAAAAAAAATCCTTGCTATAAGATTTCTTAGTTATATGTTTTGAAATGTGTTCTAAAAACCATCTCTATAATAAATATAGTGACGCACGAAAGTGTGGACAATTCATTATTTTTGAAATCGCTATATTTGAATTTTTGTAAAACAATCTTCCTGAAAATTTAAGATGAGATTGAGTTATTTTTTCATAAAAATTTGATTCAGATCTGTTTATAAAAATCTAGAAATTCGCTATTACAAATGCCATTAATTTATCCTAATTTTATGAGCCTTCACGCTAAGGTATGGTGCTAAATAACAAATTAATTAAATTTAGGATACAAACATTTTCATCTCGGCTATTTAGAGCCAATAAAGTTAATGGAATTGTACCAAACTTTCGTCTTATCTTGAAAAAAGCAGAACAAACTATTGGATAATTCCGAGACTGTCGAGAGTAAAATACGAAAAAAAAAAACAAAACGCCCGTGAAATGTGCAAATGCGGGAAAAAGAGAAGGTATTATTTTATCGATATTTGATATTTACGCCTCAGTGCTCCAGCAAATTCGAACAAGCAGATAAGAAAATGCGAAAGGAGAACAGCCGTTAAATTTGAAACTCAGCCATCAAAACTAACGAGTCAAATGCTAACGAGTACGAAAGCAATACAATTGTAACCTTTATATTTAAGCATGAATCAAACGGAGCACAAATAGCATTAAATTTTTCAAATTACTTTGAGATGGTTTATAGAATTTTTGAGAATGAATCTAAAATGATTTCATCGGTTCGATCGAAACATTGATAAGAAAGGAATTTTAGGAAAAAGGAAAATGCGAATGAAAATGAGCAGTCAAAACAATGAGTGCATTTGGCTAAATTTGCAAAGACCAATATAGCAATTCAAGTTACTCGTGAAAGTTAGTTATTTATGAAACTTACAAAATGTAAGGAAAAATACGTACACTCACAATTTGCGTCAGAAGTGTTGTGAACAGAATCACATGGTTATTTGGATTGAACTTCACAATTTGAGTGTCTTTTTCTACAGTGTTTGCCAGAAATGATATTTGGAAGACCAATTTTCATGACTAATTAGCCGAAAGCTTCATTGCTCAGAAGCATCTCATACCATCGAGTCAAATAGTCAATATAAGGCCAAGTCAAGCAGCTGGTAGATGAAAATAACAAAAATAAGCAGCCCAGTCGAATTTCGAATTTCATGCATCAAAATCAGTTTGAGTGTTGCCTCATTCCTCTCCTTTTTCACGCCGCTGTTTGTCTTTAGGCTTGCAAAATGAGAAAATATCCAAGAAGATTGAATGGACCATGGAAAAATGATCCTGGAAAATTGTGATTCGAAAAGGGTTTCTACTTTGCGAGAAAGGGTCGATGATATGTAAGCAAAGATTATTTTTTCTAGAAACCGATGGAAAGTGTCAGAAGAAAATTGATAAAGTTCATTTAGTTTCGAGAGGAAATTAACTAGTTTTTGCCCGAAAGAAATATCATTTGTAACAAATGGAACCCCTTTATAGAATTTTTAGAAAATCTAACACCTGTATAAAATTTGCATTATTTCATGGGACTAGACTATGCAGATAGAAGATTTATTATAATTCTTAGAAAAAAATCAATTTTCATTTGCAGACTCATAAAAAGATAGGGAATAAATAGAGAATACGTCAGAAGCATTGCTAAATTCAGGAATCCAGATTAACTGATAGGCTTAGTATTTTTTTTTAAATTAAAAGAATAAGAGTCTTTGAGCGCAGCGAGAATTCTTTGAAGTGTAACGATAAATTATCAGTCGGTGGCAGGATTATAAAAATCGGCTCATTTTACAGCACGCTTGCTGCATTTTTGCTTGAGTTTGAGTTCATCTTTCGATTTACGCGAGTGAATGTTTGCTAGTTTGGTTCTAACTAAAAGCTAAACATGAACCATTAGAACATTTGTGAAGCCTTATAAAATTTCGTTTCAAATTAAATTTAAATCAAAGATGTCGAATATGAAGTTAAACTGAATGTCTTTAGTCAATTCAAATTTCAGATCAATTAAAATCTCGATTTTGAAATTATCGAGCTATTCTGCTAGAATTTCCAGATCTGACTAGAAGAGTGAGCTTTTCAGATTTTAACTCTCAAATATGCTGTTTTTCACCATATTAGTATCTAATAACGACGCTGATCACGGATTTGAAGTCAGAAAATGCTCAATTTAAGCCCTTTGGCTGGCAGGAAAAAAACTAGAAAACCTTCAGCAATAGATACATAATATACTCTATTTCAACTTTGCATGCAGTTTCTGCAATACTTGAAACGTTTTACGGGATTTTTTTGCAAGAATGATTTCAATCGAACATTTTCTGACTTTATATTTGCGATCAGTCTCGTTAAGTATCTTTTAATGAGAAACCAGTCCAGGTTGAGAGTTTAGTTCTGAAAAAATCATAAACTAGTTGTATCTTCAAAAATGTCAAAATCGTAAATTTCTTCGAGATTCAGATCAAACCAACGATATCTATTAAAAGATGAATGAAATAATAATGATTTTATCGGAAACCGTAGGAATGTTGTACGTAACAGCAAATAATGATTGAAAGAATCGAGTTTCCGGAGCAACTCATTGTACACTATACAAAGGGAGTTGTCAGAATGAGAATGGGAATGGAAAGTGAAATGTGTTTGTCTGAACTGTCCGAGGCCTACAGAAAAGTGACGAATTGTACGGTTTCTGTGTGAAATACGACAGCTAATCAACGAGCAATTCACACAAAATAACAAAAAATGAGACTGGGTAAAGTCACCGCATAAACAATCAAAAAAGGATAATCTGTGAGAAATACTCTATTTGTATGCAAAATAACGAAAAACTGAGAACTGGTCGCGATAATTCGCAGCCTGATTTGAAATGGAAGGGAGGCAGATGCAAAGAAGGCACATGGCACGGTGCAAATAAACTGAAGGAAAAAGATTTGATCTAAAAATGGTATGAGAATATTTGGCAGAGTTTTCATATTGAATTAGAGTAAGAGGGTGAAGAAGCATGGTTTTGCGCGGGCTATTTAGGGTGTGTTAGGCTCAAGCTATACTTAGGTTGTAATAAGTAGAACTGCACGAAATAGGTAAGATTTATTTCCCATACAGAATACAATAAAAGGTAAAAGCGGTGAACGAATTAAAGAAGAGGTGAAATAACAAGGGTGCCGTTTTATATATGGCTCCGCTCTCTAGCAATTCCATCCCAGCGTCACATCTCTGGACGAACTCTCAACCCTTCCAGAATAGATTCGAATTGTTGACACTCCTCTCTCCAAGGTGCTATGAAATGTTGCAAGTAGTTGACGTCGCAATAAGAGAGTAGTCAAAAGTCATTGATGACAGGTTTATGAGTAAGAAGAGAAATAACTAGTGATGAGCCGTGCAGATCTAAGGATCGAGAATAGTCAGGGAGAGTATCGAATTCGACCAATTCGAGTAAAAAACCGATGCGAAACGTTAAAGTGAACACGTGAGCCCTTATAATTTGTCGGAATTGGCTGTGAAGAGGAGAAACGCAGAAAACACGGGGACAAAAGAGCGAAACAAGAGTAGTGAAAGCAAAACTGAAAGGGTATGGGGAGGGTAGGATGCAATAAGAGAAGAGTGGAAGCATCGAAATGGGTGTACAAATCAGAGCAGGGCAAGGAGAGGGTGACACAATAACAGACAAGAGACAACAGAGTGGCAGAGCTGACAGTTGACATGTCAAACACGAGTCAAATGTCGTCGAACAGATGATGCAACTTGAAATATTCGCACAATGGCTCGAAATATCTCGTCTTGCAACTTTAAACCTGACTTTTGAAGACGTGAACAATTGCAGAAAAGCGTGATAGTTGCTAATAGAGTTTTGAATCTTTTAATATCGAACAGAGGCGAGACGGAATTACGACTCGAAAAATGGGGAGAAGCTCCAATTTCAAGTACGACATGGCAAAATGTAGAGAAGTAATTCTTATTCTGATTCCAAATTTCGTCTTTCAAGCTCAAGTTCCGCCTCGTCACTAGTGTGCAAAATAAGAGTTGAAGGCTATCATGTGAATAGATAGGTTTGAAAACTTGAATCTAAATATTTCCAGAAACGAAGACTTTACTTCAAACTAGAAATGAAACGAAATCAGAATAATCGATTACATTATCAGCATTAGAATAAAATTTTCTCGAAATCGCTACAATATGAAATTCGTCACATCTACATTGGAGGGAAAAGTTTGGAAACGCATGATAATTTGTATAAGGCGGAGTCATCGACCTATGATGATTAGATCCGAGTGACAGTATAGTTTGAATAATAGTGATTGAGTAATGAACTCGAAAAGTTGTCAAGTTTCAATCTAATCGAATCTTGATAATATGTCAATCAGAAAAAAATAAAATTGTGTTTTCAAACTTATTCAAAACTATTTAAAATACTCGTGATCTGATAAAGTAAATAGTTTAGATTATTCTGAGATGTATATCAATAGGATTTATGAAAGTAAACTCAGCGAAGTTTACCAAAAAGCCAACAAGGTAAGGATATTTGAAAAAAGAAATTTGCTCATCTCCGCTTTTCCAAACTACGTTGAAAGGTTGTGACGTTTAAAAGATTTTCTGCGAAAAGTTGAGTTTTGCTCAATTGTTGCACATTCCCGATTCATACAAATCAGCCAGTCAGTCGGTCTTCCCCTGCTCTCCAACAATTTGCACTTTTTTGCCACCTCTCCCACCTATTTTCAGTTATTTCCCCTCAACTCCAACTCCATTTCAGCTTCAGTTCAGACTTGTGCCCACTCATTCCAGACTTCAAAGCTCCCTTCTCTTTTCTTCTACTCTTCTCATTTTCCATATTCATTTGTGTATTTTCAATCCACTTCATTCTTTTCTTTCGTCTCTTGTTTCTCAGAATTTTAAATTCCGACGAAAGTTCCTGTGACGGAACTGTGAAAATGAAAAAGGGGAGGGGGAATTTTAGTCTTCGTGGAAATGGGCAGAGAAATGAAATGAAATGTCAGACAGGTAAATATGAGAATACGACAATTTCCAGAATATGAGCTGATAAAAAGAACATCTAGCAGGTACCTGGAAAGAATTAGGTTAAAATGGATATTAGATAACCGGATTGGAAAAAACATCAGGTCCTAAAATATTGTAAGGACTGAATTTCCAAACATCAATATCTAAGACAAAAATTTTCGAAGGTTGGACAAATTGAAGGTAAAAAAACGTTAATTTTGACAATGGTAGAATTCTTGCGAAAATAGAAAAGTGGCCGATTTCAGGAGAATTTAAAATGTTTAATGTCATAATAAATTAATTTGACGATTTTATGGAAGAAAATAATGCACTGTTCAGAATAAAAGCACGGGATGTTTGAAAGTGAACTAATAATAATCCAAGTTTCATTGGAGCGAGCTGAAAATAGGCAGAGATGAATAAATAAATAGATAAATATATGCAGTGATTTATGCAGATATTGAGACTGAGATAATAATTCCCCTCTCCATATTAGTTGTGCGTAGAGAAGTGTTTCAATTATAGCAGGTTCAGAGATTGTCAAATATGCAAACTATTTGCAATAACAAATATGTAATTTCTTTGCAAATAAGAAGATTCGTGATGTTGGCAGATTCAGAGATTGAAATGATGCAAGGAGAAATAGAATATTTTGCTTGTCAATAGTTTCATCCTCATCTTTGAATTTCTAAAATACCAACAAATTGATTTTGATAAAAAATATAGAAGCGTTATCATAGTTCAACTAAAAGCTTCACTAATTTCATCAAAAATTATGTAAGATGAATAATGCATCGTTTTTTTCCAGTAATCAAATCATGAAACGAAAAAATCATTATGCCCCATGGAGAGGTGAGTGAGAAATTATCGATGAACATGAGAAAATTAGACATCCACAATCAACCAATAAAGCCTTTTTGTGATTCTTGATCTCTGCAAAGAATCTCTTCCGTTTTTTGCTTTCTTCTCAAATAATTTACTCCGTCGATTTCCTCATTTCATTTCACCTTCTTCGGCTTTCAATTAGATATGCACCTACGAGATATATCCTAGTATTATTTATGTGTGCAGCCAGATTATCAAGGATAAAAAACATTTTCAGCATTAAATCCAAAGTATAATCTAATCCTTTTCACGGGGTAAAATTTATAATCGGAGTGGAATAATTAATTTCGACGAAAAACATAGTAAACGGGAAATTTCTAATTCGCGAGATCAAAATGAATAATATGAACAATTATTTTACTTTGCATAATTGCAGAAATGTGTACGACTAAAAAGTGTAATGTTCGGAATGGAAGCGTAATTTTCTAATTTCAATATTGAAGAGGTTGAAATTTGATCTCCATTTGGGTGGAGAAATGGACACGTTCTTTGGAAAATCTAGGAGACAAAAGATTGGCCTTTAAGTGATAGATTGCAGTGCTAGATGGGATGCAATTGTATAGGCTTGTGAGTGGCCGAATGACCATTGGATTGCCAGATGGAAATGTCTCGAGCCTGCTTTCAGACTCTTCGGACCTCTGCAAACGGCAGTCGAAGTCCCAATAAAAACAAAGCAGGAATGACAAACGAACGAATGCCTTTCATTGTAAAGTTGCCCCTCGTAAATGCTCGCACAAATGACACAAATGCTGGACACAAACGGCCTGAAGAACGAGTATTTGCAAGAATGATTAATTCCAGCATTTCGTCAAACATCCCCACAATATCATTACATTTGTATAGGTGAGAAGAAAGGAGATTGCGAAAACTAAAGAATACCCACGTTAGTCTGTTAGACTAACGATAAAACTTAGGAATTATTCTTACAACATAATACACATGAATCAGCATTGATAAAAAATAAATGTTGAAAATCCACGTGCAAATTATAAGAGTTGATAATAGAATTAGAAGGCGGGAAATCAGGAGGATTTGCAGAAAACCTACGCAGTTTTTGGAGCATTCTATGCTTATTTGAGGAAGGCACTTGAAAGAAGTCAAAGTTGAATATTCTCGAGTGCAGAGTGAAGCCAAGTGGGAAGTGGGGTCGCAGAAAACCTTGCACAATTTTGGAACCTGGTTGATTTGAGCCTGCCTCCCCTCTTCTTTCGTTGCTCGCTTTGTGACAAGTGTCGAGCTAAGGATCGCGAATTTGGAACATACAAAATACAAAGTAGCGTAATTTGCAGGGCGGGGAGTGGAGATGAAATTGAATGCGGAATGAATCAGCAGCACAAGCAGACAGAGAATAGGATACTTTTGAGCGATGAATAAATGATTGAATCATAAATTATGTACAAAAGTTAATGAAATTTGTAGCAGTGACAAGACGAAACGAATTGATTTCCTACATTTTTAAAAAATCAAAACTAGACTCGTTTACTTTTATTTTATTATTCTCAGGTTATTTTTATTTGATGGTTTATGCATTTTTCGTAGTTATTATTTACAGAAGAAAATTAGGTAAAGGATCATTTTGAGCACGAATTTCTAATAAAAGCTCCATGATGAAAACAGGCAAGAGCGTGGGTGAAAAGCAGCAAACAAGCATGGAAATGATCGCCAAATTGGTTGCACGTGGTCGGGCCGGTCAAGTAGCGTCAGCCCTATTCTGCCCCTAGCATATCCATTCTCATCTTCTCCTCTCCTTCTCTTCTTCATTAATTTTCCCGCCTTCTCGTTTGAAAGGCTCGAAATTAAACTGCTCTTTTCCTTTTGGCTATCGCTGCATCTGCTTACTTGGGTTTGTGCATAAAAGGTTAATTGATTTATGAAATATTCAGCTGTTCTCTGGGTACATATCAGCATATGAAATATGCAAACTCGTCTGTAAATTTAAGAGAAAATTCACCTTTTGAGACTATTTTTACCCTGGACCTAAAAATCAAGTAAAAAATTTGCCTTATGCACAATTTGCGACAGGTGAAGATCGAATAAACCACAATGAGTATTTCATGAGCAATAATGAAAAATACAAAACTTTGCCGATTTTTTTAATAGTTGAAAATGTTTACGTCTGCAATTGTGAGGGAAGCCAGAAAATGGAAAAAGGGGGGAATTCTAGAATCTTATTCTGATGTTGGATGAATAAGCAATGATATGGATTATGATAGAGAAATTTGATACACAAATAAGTTACGCAGATATTCATTGATCTCGCATTAGCTCTGCATTTGCACACGTCAATGAAAGAATTACTACAATAAAGAATAAAAAGAACGTACTCGTAAATTCAATAAAACTTGTAGTCGAGATTTGATATTATCACGCTGAAAACTTGTGATAACGATCGTCTTCTAAACAATCGAATAAAGATAGAATTCATCAAAATGGTAAAGAAGACACATTTATCTAATTACTTGTTTTCTATTATGGCTTATCATTTGCAACAAATTCAAAAATTTAGCTAATTTGAAAATGATGATAATTTTGAAAGGTGAGATTTTTAATAGTCCTTTTATGGAACTTCAAGATCAATTGTATCTCCTCCTCATTATAGTCAACTGATATTGAATTTCCAATATGACATAATAATCAGCAGAAACTATTCAATTCGTTGTATAGATCCGTATGCAAAGTAAAAAAAGCAAAAGTGTAGTTTCCCTTCCAGCTGTGAAGTCGAAAGCTACTCGGTCAATTTTATGAATGGCAACCACCGTTGAGTGCCTACAGATGTTCCCTGGCGACATTCAAACCACGAACAATTTGCTGTTATTTCGAATGCCCACATTGCCATTTTTACTTTAGAAATGCTAGATTTTGACTGGTTGCTAGCGTATTATAATGTTATAGAAAGAGTGGCATAGAAGTGGAGTTGGAATGGGTCAAAATGCGCATCTGGGTTTGTGCAGATTGGAGTTATGACTGATGAAAGTAGGAGGGTTCGGAATTCCGATACGGATTCTAGTATGAAGAGAACTTCAATCCTGAGTCAGAATTTTTCAAAATTGGCATATTCAAAAAATGGTTGAAAAACTACGACGCGATTACGATTGCATCCGTATTTTTCCGTGCTTCGTCAAAATATTTGCCTAATCCAAATTATTCTGTACAAGGATCAGTTCCGCTTAAATATTCTAATGAAATCGACACCCTTCCGCCTGCATTTTGGCTTTTTGGCCTAATAAATGAGGATTTCGGTTTATTTTCGCGGAAGAAAACATGTCGGTAAACTTTGGGAGCCGCGTTGTGCCTGGCTGGTTGCTTGATCAAATTCATGTAGGGGAAAGTTTCATTATTCAGAAGAAGAAAAGGGAACTAGCCGTACGGGGAGGAGGAAACCGGGATATTACGAGGAAACGGCTGGAGGCCGATGTCCAAAAAGCCAACCAGATCGGATTTCGAGAACTTTTCGTCCGACAAAAAGAGGATCGTCGAGATTTGCAGGGTTGAAATTTTCATTTAAAATTTTCTAGAGCATATCCGATTTGAGAAATCCAAATTCGTGTAGACACGTCAGTTAAGGTAAAATGTTGCCATAATTTAAAGAAAACTAAATTAATTAGGTAAAAAATTCAATTGATCAACAGTAATAGTAATTTTAAATGTCATTAGAGAAATGATGGGCATTAGTAGCTGATGAAATTGAGATAAAGAAAACACTCGTTCTGTGATAAAGATAAGATTTCCTTATTTTTGAAAATGCCTAATTGCAGATTAGTTAACTACATGTGCGGGATTTCTAGATGATAGCCTGCAGAATATTCTGATGTTATTTTTAGAATTAAAAGAAGAAAAATGGGATGAAAATAGACGCTGATTTGTAAGGAATAGTAAACATTCATGGATCGTGATGTATCCAGGCAACATTCGCTTTTCTAATGATAAATGATATCAGATGATGAGTAAAAGAGTGAGAAAAAATATCCGCTGTTGATTTTCGCTTTACTCAAGCATAATATACACCCGTTAAACAATCTATACAATGTAAAGTAAATGAAAAATGGGTAAATGTTTGGGAATATCTAATAGAAAAAGTGCTTTTATACTACGTTTCTCGTAGGCGCAAATTCCAAAGATTAAGCTATATGTAATATTTTTGTAAATATGAGTAGAAAGGAGATCAACAATTTGCACGATTATCTCCGAATTACATTACATCGAACGTGCAAATCTTCATGTTCACAAAAGGATAACTCACTTATCAGTTGGATAAATTTGTCCACTGAAAATGATCTATGAAAATCAAAGTTGACTGATGAAATTAAAAGATGAATAAATACATACATCAACAGAATATCTTTATATTGCAATAAAAATTTAGTATTTTTTCACTGAAAATAAGGACGACTATTTCCATTATTTATTTAGATGAAAGACATCGTATATCAAATTGGCTAAAATTTATTGTTTATGCGTTTATTTTAATGTAAGAGAAAATTGTGTACATATTGTGATTTTGATATTCTGGAATATTATGTGAAATTCACAATGCACATGATTACATTGTAAATAATTTTAGTTTCATTTGCAAATCTTTCTTTCGGCTTATTTTGTCTTTTTCAATCAGTTATGAGTGAAAATAAAATAGCTATAATTTTGTACGATTTGGAATTTAGGAGAGACAAGGAATTTAGTAAATTAAGAAACTACTATACGAAAAGTGTGAAGATGATGTGCCTGGCTATCGTTGAATAGCCAGTGATAGAATAGTCCTGAAATGGCAGGAAAGGGGAATGCGCAATGCAGAAATTCGAGCCATTCTATCTGAATTGAGGCTTCTTTATGGGAAAATAGAAAGAAAAATCATAGCAGTTTTATGACCACTGCAATGTAAAGAAGCAGAAAAACGATGAGAAATGGGGAAATACGATGCCGGCTGGGATATAATGGATTATAGAAGAATGCCTTGGATATAAGAAATCACTCGGAGATGTTGACTCGAGAAATCGAGAAAAATATGAATATAATTTTTCAGTTAATGAGATTATACAGTTTTGCTGCTTCAGTTGAAACTAAAAATTTGAAAGAATAACCAAAAATGGAGCGCCTTTTCATGCAGCAAAAGCTGAACAAACTCCCGACAAATCTCGATTTTCGAGGTTTAAAGGAGCCCAAATTGTGAAAAGCAAAATATGTTAAGCATTCTCATTCATCAACCAATTCACATTACAGATACAGCATGCTTGTTGTTGATATTTCTGTTTTGAATAGATATTTATTGTTGGAATTTATATAGAAGCTCGATTATAATTGACGCATAAAGTTGACGTTTTGTAAACTTCGTTCGTTATGACCTTACAAGACTGTCAATATATTATGATAAAGTTTAGGGTAGTTTTCTCAAATGATCGATCATTTCATTAAATAGGATGTTTGGACTGTTTACCCTAACCAGACATACATTAACCTATTCTAATTGCAAATTTGGATTTGAATAAATTATACAAATGGATGAAGTTTACAAGACGCCAAAACTATTGAAAAAGTCTATTCGCCAAAATTAATGGCACTTTATGAAGAATGAAATTTGAAGCAAATAGGAACTTGAATAAGGAGTTTTCAATAGATTTCAAATGACAAGTCATAGTAAGTAAATGAGTTCCCAAATAAACCGAAATGTTCCATTCACAATGAACTAGTGAAAAGCACCATTGCTTTTTAGAAATTTTAGAAGAGCTCATAATGAAGAGCAATGAACTAATTTAGATTTAGAATAGAATTGTACTCAACTTTACCGATCATTATTGTCGTTCAGCGATGGATTTGGAATAAAGTAAAAAGGACGCATTTCTTTCCCACTCATTTGAGCTCCGAAATGCGCTCAGAGATATTTGTTCATTGGCGACTTTTAATTTCCTGTTCGTTTTTCTTAGTTATTTAATCGAAATTAACGGAGTTTTCTTCATGAAAATTTTCCTATTATCGTTCTTCGTTGATAGTTAAAATACTTAATTTACTAATTATTGATAATTACCCCTAAAACGCGAAAAATAAACAAACACAAAAAATCGACATGAAAAGTCTCGTCAATCGGGGAAGATCCGTGGTTCACAAAAGGGGAGAGGAGAAAGAAATGCATCCCCCTTTATCTTATTCCAAGTTATCGTTCATCGACAATAAAAATTTGTCAGAATAAATAAAATAGACGTGATAGCTTGATTGCCACTGTATCATTGTCAATCACATTATATTTTAGCCCATGAGTCATTCATTCAAATAGGAATATTGCTAGTTTTCTGCAGAATACCAAGCATACGGCCCTTTTGAAACTCTTGCTCTAAAAAACATGAGTCTCAATAAAGTCTCCAGTTGAAAATTTGCATTGTTGTTGAATTCCATTTTTTTTTGTAAAATTTTAATTTCTAAAATTCAACGGAAAGCCAAATGATCATTAGTCTGTATATTTGATTGAATTAAGAAGGGAACAAAAACAAGTCGTTAGTTTTCCCACCTTGATCCTCTCCCAGCACGACGGCCTTGTTGAGCAGTTGTTTGATGTATTTCGACAGAAGTTCGGGAGTCAGTTTTCCGAGCTCTGAAATTAGAAATGAAAGTCATTTTGGTATTTATTAAATTTTCAAAATTCATTTTCATGTGTTCTCTTACGTTTATCATGAGATTTTAAATAAAAAATAAACACATTTACCGTTAACCAAATGGACGTCATCAGGCTCGAGATCAGTGCGGAATGTCTTCAGCTTGGTGCCTGGCAACAGAACCTGAAATATTTTCGTTCATCATTTTTGAATTCCTCAGTATTGAGAGGAGAAATAATTTCGATCGAGAAACCAAGCAGAGACGAAGAAGATATTCGTAGCCTCAGAAAAGACAAGTTTTAAAATTCTGGTTACAATCATTAGAAAAAGTATACATGTTCAAATAAAGGTTAACTTCAACCTGATGATCGTGAGTCTTCTTCTCAGCTCCAGGAATGCTATATGGGAAGAGAACAGGAGAGGGTACTCTTTCGATCAACTCTCCGCAGCCAAGGTCGACATTCTTCTGAGGTCGGGGAGGGGTAGCCAGATCGCCTTCGATCACTTCCTCGACACTGTTCTGGAACTCAATTATTTAGTTCGATGGAGGTTTTATTTGTATTTTTCGACGATAAAATAAATGCAAGAATCATCGAAGCCACGAAATCTACATTTGAAATGCTGAATTTTTTCAAATATTTCTTTGCTTACTATTATCATCTAAGATGAACATAGAATTAAAAAAGCTTTTCCTTCCTTCAAAATAAGAAATACTAGGAATCTTCTTACCGGCCTGCCTCCCTGCTCTGAATATTCTGCTTCCCTCATTGCCTCAGCCGAATTGGGCCTTCCAAGCGGTCTCTTCCTTCTAGCTCCAAACTGATCATCTGCTTGGAAGGAATGGGACAATTCAGTGGAAAGCCGGCTCGACGCAGCAGCAGAAGAGAATTGATTGGTACTCTGATATGCGGCTGTGCGACCGATGTAGGAGACTTTGGGAGCTGGACGGGGTGCTTGGCGAACAGAGTAGTCTGATTGAGACGTCGATGACTCTGAAATTGTTTGTTATCAGAAATATTCGAAAACATAATCATTTTCAAACGTGTTATCATTGATCGAAAGTTGATTTTCGCGATAAAAACTGAAATTCGCTTGTCAGTGACTTCCTTTCCACCAATAACTCAACAGATCAGATAAAAGTCGCAATACCTCCATAAGAAGAATTGTGACTGTAAGCTGGATCGGTAGAGGAAGAGGTTCCGAGTCCCTTGGAGACAAACCCGGTTGACATCGCAGTTGAGCGAGGCTGCTGCACATTCCTTGGAATGTAGGGAACCTTGAACGGAGAACGGGATTGGTACTGCTGATACTGGGGCTAAAATGCGGAAAATTCCTATATATAATTTCAGTTTTTTGGTGAAATATTGATTCAGTTTTTATGAAAAATCGAGTTGACGAGGCAGAAAATTGGTGAATACTACAAGAAGCTGACTTTATGTCATTAAAATCCGTACCTGATTGGCCTGTTGACCGTATCCGATCTGCTGATTGCCCCTGACAATGGCTCTATATCTGACAGACTGGCTGTTCTGCATCTGCATCTGCATCGGTGTCTGTGTCTGTCCATATCCCCTCGCCTCTTCCTCCATCATCTCCACGTCGATCTCGCCATTGTCCTGTTCACTTTGTCCCGTCTGCCCTTCCTGCATCTCCCCTTCATCCTCCACATATTCTTCTTCTTCTTCTTCATATTCATCCATCGTATATCCACTCTCTGCATTCGAATAGCCCTGCTGTGCCTGTGACTGTGTCTGCGCCTGATTCGGAGTCACTTCCACGGCATTGTTCATTCGCATTGGCAGTGGCTGATTTTGGACACGAACGTTGGTGGTGACCTATAAAAGTTCAGTTTTCAGAAAAATGCGATTTCAAATCTAATTTTTAGAGCGAATTTTTTATTGAGCTTCATTCTCAACAACTGGGACCGTTCACTGAATAACTCTTTCAATAGACAATTAATTGTACCTGAACAGGCTTCTGTTGAACATAGACCTGACGGCGAACAGGAACCTTGTTGATCTGCTGCTGGCTGACAGGAGCGGACCCAATCCGAGTCACCGAGTAGATGGCCTGAAACAGGTGGTTAATATATTCGCAGCCTTTTCGAAAAATTAGGACCCACAATATATTTGAAATTTTCCACCCGAACCCGCACTGCTCCGCCAGACTTCTCAAAATTCAACCCGCAAAAAACAGCATGTCATATTAAACGGGGAAAAGAGCATGCTTTCTTTTTCACCCTCGAAAAAAGTGCACTATTATTTCTGTGGGTCGATTTGCGGATCGAGCTTTGCGAAGTTAGTGCTCCGCAAAAATAGGCAACGTTCCGCACCGCGAATTACGGGCTTTTATTTGCAAGTCTTGTCATTAAGAAATATTGCTGAAAGTTGAATGCTACCTGTGGATGAGAGGAAGTACCGTTTCTAGCATTGGCTGTTGCGTTGGGAACGGAGCGAATCGAAATAGTCGCTGGGTCGACAGAGTTCGGCATCGATTCGACCATCTGAAATTAGAAAAAGATGAACCATCAACATCTTCAAAGCCATCAAACAACTATCAGCAACAAAGAGGATATGAAGCATTGAAGCATGAGCGAATGTATTATTATATTTCACTCATCGTTGGCCTTCTAAAAGATGAAATTCGGGATAATTATTCCGAAACATTTTTCTGCGAATTATGCTCTTGAAAACTCGCAAACAATATCTGCCAGAAAAGCAACGGCGATGAATGTTGTGATTTGAAATTCAAAATTCATTCCAACCTGACTCGATGGTGCCTCGCCGAGCTGCTGTTGTTGATCGACGTATTTGGCAGGCAGTTTCCTGATTCGCTTGACCGCTGCAGTCTCGGTTGCAGACGAGTGCGGGGAATGGGCCGAGTGGGCAGAAGCAGGTGAGTGGGAAGGGGCTGCAAGGCTGCCACTCGACATACTGCCCAGACAACTCGACAAATCAGCTGATTGATCCAAGGCCTAATCTGCAAAGAGAAGAGAGTTCGAAGGAGATCAGCATGAAAATGACACGAATTCATCGGAACGAAAGAGTTCCCAAGGAAAAACCCAAGAAGAAGTGGAAGTTCTCGTGGAAAATCCAGATTCCAGCGAATCAGCAACGGTCGATTTGAAAAACTCGACTGCCTCCATTCGAATTCGAATGACGAGACGCGTGTTGCGATGCGGTCGCGCAAAGAGGGAGGGGCATGATAGGGGGTTGATGGACTGGCAAGAATTAGGCAGGTTTTGAAAGCTCATCAGATGAGCAGCCGAACGGTGCAAAATTTATTAGCGGAGGTGGGCAAATTATTGTGAAAGAGTGAAAAAAACTGAAGCAGCAATGTAAAATTGAAAATTGCAAAGCACAAAAAAGAAATGGAGCAGAGAAAAGGGTCGTAATGAAACAAGCGTCCGTTCCCGGATTTCATTCATTTTCGAGAAGTGTCTTGTCGCGGATTATCGTTTGTTTCTGTTTTTTCGTGATTTTTTTTTTTCGAATTTCATTTGAATTTTGCACTTTTCCTTCTCACATTAGGAGTTTTGGCCGTATAGACTTTCTTACAAGATCAATTGACAGAAATAGCATATTGGGGAAAAATTGAAGGTACTGGCTAAATTTGCAAAAAAATTTTTTTTTATCAATTTTCGTTGTACAAAATCACATTTTGAGCCTCAATTTCCTAAGATTTATAGCATTTTCAGTAGCTAAATTTGACATCTTTAGAATTCCCATCTGATGTTCTTCACAACAGTGCAGAGCGTCTTCGAAAACGTTGACCCGAGTTCAGACGGTTCCCTCGCAAAGCTAGAACATATCAAGAGACTAACTAAAAGGAGGAAAATAGAGAGGATGGGGAAGAGTGGGAGAGGTGCTAGAGACAAGGAAAAGAAGGCGGCAAAAAGTGCGAAAGTATGCTTGCGGGTAAATAACAGACGGGAGAAGAGGACTCTGGACAGGAGGCAATAAGAGAGGCCAGATTTGTCACTCTTTCTAGTCTCACTCCTACTCCAGTCACTCCGTTCATTGACCAATTGACGATATAACTCGGACTCGAAAGGATGGAAATCTGAAGCAAAACGTCACATTCCACTCCTTTGCACACATTTAAAGGTAAATTATTTGATTTTTTCGTGTTAATTTCATTGTCAAACTCCAGAATCGAATCAAGGATGCGACTGAACGCGCTACATTATTCCTTCTTCGTCATATTCTTTCTCGTTCAGGTGAATTTTTGACTATTTATAACAAAGAACTTGTGGTTTGAAGTTAGCATTAACGAGTATTTCATAACTCATTTTTATGATGACTGAATGATCGAATGAATCATAGAGAGAAGGGAAAAGGAAGAGGAAAGAGAATACAGGTCTGGCACTTACCTTTTCCATCCCATTTCACTACGCCAAACATCGGTAGATTTGATTTCCAAACACTTGTTCTGCCCTATTTATGTCGTGTCATAGTTTAGATTGAATTATTGCTAGTTTTCTGAGATGATATAAATGACAGATGCGTAAAATTGTTATTTTGTATTTTTGGCCGCGAATTCTCGCATTTCAGGCGATATTCATCTTCCTGCGCCTGAGTTCAACCGGAGTGACCTACTATCGACTCGTCAGAATGCATTCCCTTGTCATTTCCGAGTTCGTCATGGTCCTCGCCTCGTTCTACATATACAAACGGATATCTAACGCTTTGCGGTTCGTTCATTTTTAGTGGCTGCCAAAAGTTTAGGCACGAACGTGATTTTTAAAATCGATCATTTATCGGATTGTCTTGAACCGACCATTTGAAACACGTGATATGATTTTAGAAGTTATAAAGCTACAATCATAGATCCTGTTCACATTAATGGAACCAGAATAACTTAATATTTGATTCTCAAAATCACGTTTGTGTCCAAACTTTTGGCCACCATTGTACAAATTTTGGGAAGAAAAACGACTTGATGCAGACAAAAAGTCGGCTTGAAAACGAACTTTTCTTATAATTTTTATAAGTTGAGTTGTGAAACGGTGAGTTTTCAGGATATTAGAACCCGAAAAAGTGACTCCAGTTCGATTTCGCTGGCGAACGATCTGTCTGCAGGACGTGGTCAAGGCTCTGCTGCTGCTTTTCCTTATTCTCTCGCAAATCTGCTTCATCTTCTATTTCATTTGGCTCAGTAAGAGTTTAAAAATTCATTTATTTATTTTGTACTCGGCATTTGCTAAAGTTCATGCATTTCGAGAACGAAAGGGTGTTGATAAGAAGGTCGATCATTTTTCAAAGAAATCCACTTTAAATAATTCCTGTTCAAGAAGAAGTTGTTGAATTTCAGGTCCCGATCCGAATTTCCTGGCAGTGATCAGTCTGGTTTCCGTGGCCCTCTACCTGCATATTTTCGTTTTCCTGCTGCTCGCTGACTTAGTTCACTTCATCGCTTTCTTGGGAACGAAAATAAAGATCTGCAAGAGCTGCTGCAAGTGAGTACCTTCGACTTCTTTTATTTCTTTATTTCCTTCTACTGTATCAGTCAGATTGAGAAATTGAATGAAAATCAATAATAACGCGTAACCACAAGTACTTAGAGTGAAGCACATTTTAGTCGTCGATTTTCAATGCAATGCTCTTTCTTTCTATTGTTTTTCGACTTCTAAAATGCGCATCACTTCAGTATATTTTCGGTTATTCGAAGTTGCATATTTTACCCGAACTTTGGTCGACTTGACTAAGACAATGTTCCAGTGCGATCACAATCAATCGCGGCTCCTACACTCTGCTGGCAGTGAGTTGTGCCTTGATTTTCGTCTGTGGTGGCCTCTACACGACGATGCGTGATCCTGTCTACACACGAGTCAAAGTGCCTCTCAAGGTGGGCCAAGAATTGATGAATTCGTAACTTTTTTTTTTGTAAATTACATCCACGTATGTTTACAACATGCTCTTATCCACATCCAGTTTTGCACAAATCGGATATCTTTTCTGAAATACTGTCGACTGAAAAAGTGCATCTTTTCAGTTGAACAATCTTTAAACTCATTTATCTTACTTGCTCATATGTTTTCCTTCAGAAACTGCATTCGAACCAAGACATTCACCTGGCTCTTCTGTCAGACATTCACATCGGCCCCTCTGTCGGCACTCACAGAATGACGAGAATCACGCAACTCACCAATCAGCTCAATCCAGGTTGGAATTAATTACTTTTCACTTTTAATTGCGAAACTTCCAGACATAATCGCCATTTCCGGAGATTTGGCAGATGGATTCGTGCGGGATTTCGGCAAAGCAGCCCAGCCTCTCTGCAACTTAACTGCCAAATATGGAGTCTATTTCGCGACTGGGTATGTCATGCTATTTTTTACTTTCTTTCGGTCAAAATTAAAAGCATGAAGTTGGTTGGTTTTACCGAAGACTATAAGACTGTATTGGAGAGACCATTCAATTAATCACTCATGCTCTTTTGTAACTTATAGCACTCCGCTCTAAAAATGACAGAATCGTTTCCAGAAATCATGAATACATGCACGCGAACGTGCAAGAATGGATGGATTTCCTGACCGCGTGCAACATTACAGTGCTGCATAACGAGAACCGGCGACTCACCCTCGACAACGGACTGCAGGTCTGCGTGGCCGGGGCTGATGATCTCTATGCTGCTAAGGCACAGTAGGAATTTGTTCACGTTTATTGAAAATGGTTACAATTAATTTTGGAATTCACTAAACGATACCAAAAATTTATTTATTAGAAATATCAAATGCTACTTTGTTCGTTTTTATTATGAACGAATGCAAATGATTTAGTTACCCTGGACATGGAATGGATGCACGGAAAGCTCTAAAAGGATGTCATGCAGACGATACAGTTATTCTGCTTGCACACCAGCCAAATGCTGCTAAGATCGTCCTCAATGATGACACTATCAACAAAAATGTTGATTTGATTTTGTCAGGTAGGAAAGCATCTATTTTAAGTTGGAAAAGGCATCTCGCTTTTCCATTTTTTTTTTACAAACTCTGAAATTATTCGGAATTTATGGCAATTCGAACGGAAATTTCATGAGATATCTCTCCTTCTAATCCTTCTACTCTTCTCTATTCATAACATTTTTATGAGATATTTTATTGCAAAAGTTCACTACTGTTATTCAGCTTGAAAGAAACGTAAGATCTTTATGCATTCAGGTCACACCCACGCAGGCCAGTTCTACCTTTTCATGCCTGTCGTCTACATAGCGAATGCTTTCACGAGGTTGCAATCCAGTTTTTGATTTTTGTTGAATATTCTAATTTTCAGAGGCCTGTATCACTACACAAAGACGGATAGTTACGTCTACGTTTCTGCAGGAGTGAATTTCTTCGGGCCGCCCATCAAAATCTTCGGTGGATGTGAAATCATCGATTTGACGCTCGTGAATAGAAATTAAAGACGTAGAAAGATAATTTTGAAGAATATAACGATTTGGTAGCAATATGTTAATTTCTGGCAACTTTTCTTTAATACTTTTTTACTCAAGAACTCCAATCGATATCTATTTCTTGCTTCAATTCGAAAGAAAACTTTTGACTTATGAAAATCATCATTACGGGTTAGTCTAGTCAGTCTCCCCCTTTCTATTCAAGGTTTGTTAAGTACGCTGGTAATAGCTATCCAATTCTAGAATGTTTCCTTTCAAGATTATAAAGTGTACGTACTATGCCTTCTTTACGAGTAGGCTTTGTAGAACTTTAAAAATACTCGATCGAAAAGTTGTAAAAATATTCACTTGCGATGGAATTTCAAAATTGAACAAAAATAAAGAAGATAATTTTGATGAATTCCTGTAACTCGAATGCCTCTTTCCTCCTAATAATGCTAAAGCATGCCTTATCGAACGAAAAGGGCCCTCTGCATGAAGCTTCTCTTTTCTCGGCTGTCTCTTCGCTATTTGCATGGCTCGTGCAGAAGTGAGAGAGAATGTGAAGTGAGGAGAAGCAGAGAGTCAGACAGACTGCCTCGGGCTGCCATTCAGCATCACTTCCCAAACAGGAGAATGGGTATTTCGACCTTCCCCTTCTAAATTAGCCCTCCCCATTTTGGTTATCTTCCAGATTTCACCCAAATGGCCAAATACAAGAAAGGTTAGCTTCGTTTATTGTTGTTGAAGAAAGAAAAGTTGTAGGGAAAGATGCGAAGTTCGCAGACGTTGTGGTAAGCGATGACGAGGATTTCTACCCCATTTCTGCGCGAAAATTGGCTGACACGACTAAAGAGGTCGCTCATTTTTATAAGAGATTTTAAAGCGAAATGAAGTTTGATGATGACAACCTTTGCAAAATCATTTACTTCTAGCAACTTTTCAAAAGTTATCAGGGAAGAAGGTTTTTGACTAATTTTCAATTTTAAAACTATTTTTTTAGATCGATAGACCAATTCACGAATCTCTATTTGCATTAGATGGATCTCCCATGTCGGCCATCAACAGAGAACTTATCCCCGTCTACATCGAGGATCCCAAAGAATGGCATGAAATCTGGTACAAATTATGCTAACTTCACAATTTTCAGTTTTGATGAGTTTGGATTTCGACGGAAAGATTCTGGCGCAGAAAACGATTGCACAGATACACCTGGCACATCGCTAGACAATAGTCAGCATAGGTTGGTAGAAGTTTGCAAATTTGAAAAGACACTGTTAAATGCATAGAGTAAAATTAAGAGTGAAAATACCACTAAACTCCAACTGGTATGCTCATTTCCTATTTGTTTCGACAAACCTAGAACTCATTCAATGAATTCCTCCTTAAAAGTAATGAAGTGATGGAAGTTTAGGCTGAAATTCATTTCGATGTTAGAACAGGCGCATGCACATATCAAAGATGAACTTCACTGGTCGCATATCGATGCGAGTCTCCTCAAAAATGAGAAATTCGAACAATTACTTAAAGAAGGGGGTTGGATATCTTTGGGCTATTTTTGAAATTTGAGCTTATTTCAGGAATTCCCCACTCGATGCGACCATATTTGTGGGCCCGATTGTCAGGAGCAACCAAGAAGCAAAAAGAGGCCGTCTACTCCTATGAGGATGTTCTGAGACAATCTGCACAGGACAAACCCTCGATTGGTAAACTATTTTTTAACCACTTTTTAAAAAATTTTCTGAAAAAAGTTAATCGTGAATTTAGGTGTGCAAATAGAGCGAGACTTGCTCCGAACGCAGCCGAACAACATCTGTTTCTGGAAGAAGAACGGGCCGGGCATCGATGCGCTGCGGCGAATCCTCAAGTCTGTCGCTTTCATCTATCCTGACCTAGGATACTGTCAGGGAATGGGTTAGTTGGAGAAAATGTATAGCTTTTGAGTTATTTCATCATTTGCAGGAGTCGTTGTTGCGATTCTACTATTATTTTGTTCGGAAGAAACAACATTCTGGATTATGTCAGCTCTGGTCGAAGACATCTTACCTCCGAATTACTACAGTCAGACATTACTTGGATTGCAGGTAAAACAATTTATATTTTTACTTCATGATCGTGATGAAATAATATTTCGTCAAGTGTCGACTATTTTTCATTTCATTTTTATTAAATTTCCAAAAACGACTTGCTTAATTTGAGGCAGACGAACGAGTTTCCCGTCATCTGATGAAGTCCCACGTGCCCGATTTGAATCGCTCTATCGACGAATTGGACGTGGAGATCTCCCTGCTCACGGCCAATTGGCTCCTTACTCTCTTCGGCTCTGTTCTGCCCACCAAAACGCTGCTTAGGATTTGGGACTTTATCTTCTATTCGGGAACTGTCAACATATTCAGAGTGAGTCTTTCAGGAGAAAAAATTGGTGAAAAATAAACAACAATATTTCCCTTAGGCTCTGATCACTACTGTATTGAAATTTGAACAATTAGAATTATAAATTCATTTCAAATTTTCGAATAAAAATAATATCGTTACCGAAAACCTGCATTCCTTTTGCTTTGACGACATTGTTGAAATGTTTCTGAAATCTATACTTTTCAGGTGATAGTTTCACTGCTGAAAATGCGCGAGGATGAGATTGTGGAGATCGGAAATCGAACCAAATCTGCTGCAGATGTTTTCAATGCCATCAGCCAATTGCCGGGGAAGGTGAGCAAACAGAAAGCATTCATGAATAGTTTTTTGTTTTAGACCTACGACTATGAAAAACTGATTGAATACATGAGCTCATTTGAGTTCACAATTACTGATCATCTGATAAAGGAGTTGAGGAAGAAACATCAGGTTCGTCTGAAGTTTTCAATAATCTTGATTGTTGAATTTGAAGATATCATTTTTTAAAAATAATATCCGATTTGAAATGAAACGATATTGATCATCTTTAAACTCTGCTCTATCTATGATATAATGTCTTTGAGATGAAGAAATTCCGCATAAAAATTCCAAATTGTAGGCAATTCTAATGGCGGACCAGGGAATGATCGTGAACACTGCAGTGGAGACGAATCTGCCGAAGCAGCGGACTCAGAGACGCAAGCTGACCAGGTCGAAGTCCATTATCCAGCAGATCCTCGCCCCGAAAGAGCAGGTCCTCAGCCAATCAAACCCATCCTATTCGCAAGTAAAATATTACGCTAAACGCATGAACTTTCAAGACTATTGAGAAACTACGACAAAATCTAATAACCAGGCAATTTTAAAGAAAACTTTCGCCTACTGCTTTCCGAAATATTTCAATTTTTCCGATCTGAGAAGTGAAGATCAACTTATTTTTAGGCTGAAAATGATCCGAAACTGAAGAATGTTCGTCAAACCGAGATTCTCGTTGATTTGAAAGAATCCGTCCTTCAACTCTGTCGATATTTCGCCAGTTGTGACGAGAAAATGGAACTCTCCATTTCCATGCAGGTCAGTTTTCTTTGCATACCGATAAATTATTTATTTATTACTTATCGTCATTTTTCTGAAGAAACACATTTTAGCAATCTAATTTCAGGCTGACTACAGTCCAGAATCACACCAGAAGGATTTGGACAACTATTTGAACGGCAGAAGGAAAGGGCACAAAAGGGCTAGGGCTCTGTTGGATTTTGCGAGGCAGGATGAAGATGAACTTGGGTTTAGGTAAAAGCCATGTCACTCTATATGAGGAATCTAAATTTCTTCAGAAAGAACGATATAATAACGATAATCAGCGAGAAGGACGAGCATTGCTGGGTCGGGGAAGTGAATGGATTAAGGGGGTGGTTTCCGGCTAAATTTGTGGAGGCAAGGGAACAATCAAATATTACAATTTCACGACTATTTTTGTAGGTTGTTGATGAACGAGGCAAAGACTACAGTATTTATGGAGATGAGGCTGTTTCGCCTGAAATCACAGAATACATTCGAGGTCATCGACAAATGAAATCTTTGAAAGTGTGGCATTTTCAGGTCGACTCGCGAACAGCTTCCGTCAAATAATGGACCACGGCATTCGAGAGAGCATTCTCTACGCAAACACTGCATACCATCCTTGGGCTTTCATTGGTGAGATAAAAGTCTTAAGTTTAACTTTCCCCTGATTTTCAGAAGACATATCGACTTATGCAGTGGAGAAGCATTTCAATTCAGTGTATTCTCGATTAACTCTCTGCAACACTTTCAAACTCGACCAGGAATGCAAAGTAGTATTTTTTAAATCTTATTTATGAAAGAACCCAATCTTAGTTTTTCTAAAATAATAAGGGAATGAAAATGTACATAATTTAAATCTTTATATTTGTATAATCTAACATATATTATGAATTTTCAATCCCCAAGCTCGTGAAGATCAGCTTTCCATCAATAAGTGAACCTTGAACCTTGATTTTACTTCGACTTTTAGATATTGACTCCACAAGAGCTTCTCTTCCGCTATGTGCAAGCAATTAACGATTCACACAATGGTGTTAATGCGCATCCTGATGTCAAATTGCGGTAGAATTTTCGAATAATCTAATGCCAGTTATTAGAAGGAAACTTCACTTTTTACTTTTAGAATTCGTAATCAAACATCAACGTTTAATAGCATCTTGTTGCAGTTTTATAATCTCAAATCTTTTAGAAAGGCTTGCTGCTAATTCTAAAAATTAATTCCAAGTATATTGCAGTTCCTTGTTAGCGATGGGAGTGAATGAACAATGCCTCCATTTGTGGTTCGAATTGCTTTGTGCTCCTACAGATCAGGAGCATATCCGAAACAAATACTACCATAGCTGGGCATTCATTCGGTCACCTGCTTGGAAACAAGTATGACTAAATTGATTTTTGAGAACAGTGAATATGATTTATTTTGCATAGCCGATAAATTTTAGATAAAATGCGATCTCAGACTTCTATGCCAGTTTTCGTTCAACCTGAACATGGACTTCGAGATAGAGGACAAAGAGAAGAAACCGAAGAAAAAGTCGAATGGGGTTAGTCAATTGTTGACATGCGTTAAAAATAAAACATAACCGGATGGCAACATGGAATAATCTCTTCCTCATCTGACTACCCCTTCTTTTCATCAACCGCTTTTCTATGCTGATGTGATACCATATGATTTCGAATCGCCTAACTTTCATGATATCTCTCTAAAAAGCTATTTTTAAGATAATGATATCTGGAAAGAAGACCATATTGTCGACAGTCGCGACGGCGAATGAATACAAAGCAGGAGAGGAGCCTCTGAAACAAGGAGTCACTGAAATGCTCATCAAACACCATCTATTCTCATGGGATCTCTAACTTAGAAACTATCTACTTACGATTTACCTATTTAGAAAGAAAAGATCATTTCGGGTAATTTTCATTTTCAATTATCATTTTGAGAATCAGCTTTACTAAAATGGGATTAGTTTTTGATGAGCTACTATAAAATATTTTCACGATACATATATTATAACATCAAATTTATTGTACTTTGTAAAAAATACTATGCTTTTTCACAAAGACCTTCGTTTTTGTTAGCGACGTATGGTTTTTCACAGCCGGATGCTGTGTCGCCTGTCGTATAAATTTCCTCGTCAATGTAATTTCCCTGAATTCACTTCATCTGCTTTTTAACCATTGAAATAATTCCTACATCAGGATAGTACTGACAGACAAGAAGCATCTCTCCAGGCTTCATGTGTGCAGAGCCGCAGCCAACTCTCTCCGTCTTGTCCCACAACATCTTCAAAGAATTTCTTAAAGCCTTATGATAAAAGTATAAAATCAGATACCTGAGTCGTGTGACCGATCTTACAGTTGTTCTTTGACCCTGCAAATGTGAGCGAATCGATTCCACATTCGGTTATTTCATCTCCAAGATTATGTACCAATTTCTAAAAAAAATCATTTCAAAACTGAACCCAGGATAACTCTAAGAGTCTTACACTAAGAACACCCTTTCTATCGAACTCATATCCCTTCTGCCGTCGATATGCCAAGTTCTCTCCAGCCCCCTCGAATCGATCCCCGTTGTCCGTCTTCGAGTGCTCGAACACTCGTTTTTCGGCGTATTTCTGAGCTGCTTCAGCAATATCGTTATCCCAAATCTGCAAGTCGATTCAATATGTAAAACCCATGAAAATCGGAAGTGATTGAAACTCTTATTTAGACTTAGAGTATTATGAGATTCGGAATCATCTTTTCTACTCTAGATTTCGATTTCAACTTCATTCAGAAACTTTTAAAATCATCACTTGATTTCTACTCAAAATTTTCAACTTTAAACTCGGAGCATCGACGATATTTGTAAATCTTACAAGAGCACGCATATTGGAAGCCGAAGGTAGATAATCGCCCAGCTCAGTTCCCTTCTTGTTCTGATACTTGCCTTTGGCACACGAACTTCGATACTCGTTATGGATCTAGAATAGTGGAATTTTGGAAAAAAATCGCAGATGAATATCAAACATCGAGAATGAGTTTCTTTTCCTCCTCACTCAGTCCATCTTCCCAATCGGGCTTCAGAGACTTCGACGAAATCGATGTGAAATAACTCGCAGAACAAATAACAAATAGAAGTTTTGTAGAAAAAGTCATGTTGAAAAGTGCTCAACTTTCCAGAAAATGCTTCGAACAATTGAGCGCTTCTTTATAATTAGAAATTTTTCGATTTATTTCTTTCCGTCTTCAAAATTATTAGAAATTTTAGCTAGACTAATTAAATTTTTGATGAAACATCACCCATTGATTACACCAACTTCATAGAATAAAAGAGATCAAGATCGGTAATTTCTGTTCTAAAAATACGTGTTTAGTTTGTTAAAATGGTACCATATAAAATTATCGAAATATTCTGAGCCGTAAATAACAAACAAACAAACAAATGAAGGATACGGTCTTACAAGCCTTTTCCCTTCGGAAAATCCGGCATTTACGTTAACGGTGAGCAGGGAGAAGGCGAACTGTCTTGGTCTATCGTTTTCTCACTATTTCCAAAGGATAAGGCTTGTAAGGCCGCGCATACTGGAATTATTCATTAGCGGATCTGGGAGTCGAGATTCTCATGGATTTTGCATTATAACCAGTCGTTAATAGAAGGCACGTCGCTAGCAGCATAATTTGCGTAAAGACCTCTTTTTTGTAATGTAACTTTCTGAAGAAAAAAATTGGCACCTTGTAGTTATCACTGTGTTTATTCTCTTCATGCCATTTCTCAGAAAAGAGGGTGGCAACTATAGTGAGCCAAAAAATAAAATGTATACAATATGTTCAACTTGGAAAAAAACTTTACTTTTGAAGAAAAAGTAATAAATAAGGACAATAAAAAACGAATGAAAAACATTTTAATTAAGAAAAAGAGATCTTTTTTATTGATCCTCGTACTCATTTTGCTGGGAAGGATAATTGCTCGATTCTGATTTCACGTGGACATTCATCGGTGGGGGATTGGGAGAATCCTGGAATGACCTCTTTTTTTAAAACTGATCTAATTTCCGAAAATTTGATCCCTTTCAATATTTTTATTAAATCAAAATGACTTCTTCCTAACATATACGTTCTACCTGCTCCTGAAAATCCGGGTACGATTCGTGATCGGGATTTTGTTGACCTTCCTGTTGCTGCCTCTCCCCATCATCGGTTTCGAGTTGATCCGCCTCCTGTTCAGGCTCCTGGGTTTGATTCTGGCTTTGACTTTGCGGCTCGACCTTCGGAACGGCGAATTCGTGGGTGGGCTCCTGAAAAATAAAATTTAAAAAGAAATCGAAAAATATGTATATTTCTATTTAGAAAAATAACTTCTTTTCGAAAAATTTCCAGAATACTCTAGAATAATTCTTCTAAAGCTAAGAAAAACCAGGGATTAACAGAACTTTTAATTTTTCACCTCCTCCATGTTGACTTCTAGTCCCTGGCCGGAATTTTCGTCATCGTCCCCGACCTGATCAATGTTTTCCGCTCGAGTTTCCGGATTCATACTCATGTCCGACTCCTGGTAGGTGCTCTGAAAAATACGGCCTTTATTTCTCAAGAAGAAAGATAAGACCTGATCCGGATACTGGCTCTCCATGTACTGCGAGATGTCGGCTTGGTATTGATGGAGGCGGAGTTCGGGTTCCTGGAAAAATACTAAATTTAAAGAAAAAGGAAAGAAATACCTGGAAACTGCCCTCGGTCGGCTGGTCACTGTATCCGATCATTTGTGGTTCTTCCTGAGCGACTTCCTGCTGTTCCATGTTCATTTCCAGATAGTCCGGTTCCGGTTCCAATTCGATGTCCTCAGGCTCAGGAGTCGGTTCTTTGGAAGATAGGGCGTCCTCGGAAGTGGGGATTCTGAAAATTCAGGAATTCAAAAATTAGACAATAAATGTTTTACGAAATATTCAGACTTACGAATAGCAAACGATGGACTTGTCGTCTCCAACCGAAAGCAGATGCCGACCTCTGGGCGTGAAAACGATGGAACTAATTGGGCAAGTGTGCACCACTGGGACGGTCTGAAATTGAGCTTTTCGGGAAATATCCTAATTTTAAATTTGACACAAAATCATACAAGGAGAAGAGGTAAGTCTTTCTTCTTCACAAACAATATCCAGCCTGATAAGCGCATGAAAATTGCAGAAAAACTCAGAGTAACCATGTATTAATAGTATTTTTAAGTTACTTGAATCGGAGTTTGCATTTCCAGGTGCCAAAGGTAGATCTGAGCAGCCATATTACTGCTCGCGAATCTGTATCCATTCGAGCGCTCGTCGATCATCACACAGGTCACCGGGTCACGATTTCCACAATACATTCGAATTACGCCAGCTGGTTTGTCTCCGCTGAAAATTTGAATCTCAAAGATAATACATGTATTATTTCATGAAAGAAACATTAAATTCGATTTTTATTTTTTAAGAGCATAAATCGGAAAATTCGAACCTCCCATGGATGGAGTGCATTTTGATCGTTTTGTCATCCGAGCCAGTCAGGAAATTCGCGTTATCCAGGGTGAAAGCCACGGTGCGGATTTTCATCGAGTGGACTAAAAATTAGTCTTTTTTTTATAAAATGAAAAAAAAAGGTTTAAAAACCTTCAAAAGTGTTTTGAAGGGTGAAAGATTCAGCGTGGAAAATGTTGACGGTTCCTTCGACCATCGCGACTGCTATATACTGATTGTTGGGGCTCTAAAATATAAATTTAAAAAATAAGAAATAATAATTAACAAAAAAACTCACGCAGGCAATGCAAGAAGCGTGCTTGGCGTTTTGGAGAGGCGTCTGTCGGCTGATCTTCCCATCCGTATCGATTTCGGTCAGGTTTCCGGAGAAACTCGCTAAAAGTACAAATTTAAACATTTTCCAGAATTTGAAAATGTTCGGATTACCGGTCAAATAATTCTTGCCGTTGTTGGAGATCTTGATGTGCACCGTTTCGCCGTAGCCGAAGTCGTGTTTCAGCATCTAATTTTTCCAATTTTTTAGTTTTTTCATCGAAATTTTTTACCTGAGGACCCTCTTCGCTCAAGACTATCTCCTTCAGAATGCAGTCGATGCCCAGAACTAGGATGTCTGGAATTTTAACATAATAAAGGAAAGAATCAAATCGAACTTGAAAAAATAATAATTTTAAAAATTCCAACTTTTTCCATCTGGCGTCGCGTCGCAGGACTGCGTAGCCATTCTCCATTCACCCAAAACGTGCTTTTCCACGATGTTCACGCTGCGATTCTCGATCTCATCCCTCAAATACATTTGTGTTTTAGTTTTTTTTTTTTTAAATAAAATTTACACTCAATTGGAATTTTTCTCATTTTCAATAGGAAAGTGAAATCGAATCTAACTTTTTCTTAATAAAATTTCGGTTTCTATTGAACTTTTATGTAGTTCTGTAAAAAGAATCAAATTGATTTTTCGTCGAAAAGCAGAAATGCGACTCACATTCTCCAAATCTTGGCCGAATCGTGAGCGACGGTGATCAGGCCGGTTGAGCTTCGACTGGAACTTGCCCGGAATGGGAAAATCCCAACGATACCTCGATTGTGCGCTGAAAAATACAGAATCCATTTTTTCAAATCGATTTTACAGAAATTCAAGATATTTTTCTGAAAACTCAAATTTTCAGATTTTGATCCCTTTTCCAGGATTTTCAAAATTTCCAAGTTTTTTGAATTTTGATTTTCTCATTGTCTTTCTAAACAAAATCTTCGATAGTCGTTCTTAAATTGGATTTTCAGCGTCGCGATTTTAAACCGAGATTTTGGATTTTCATAACTTGCTGTTTTCTTGGTCTATCCTTTATTTATCATAGGATAGTTTTATTTTCAAAAATATTTATTTTTCGAATACCGACCGTTTTGAACCTGCCCAGCAACTTTTGCGGAGAGTTCCGAAAAGCCTTCATCCTCATTTTCGTTGCCGGTCGATTTCAGTTCCACCATTTCTTCTGAAAATCAACCAATCGATAAAATGGACTCTCTAATTCCAATAAGCGACGGTTTAAATTTTACGAAATTTTTAATGAAACGAAAGAAAAAAGAAAATGAAAGAAAGAAATCGAGAATCGATTGAAAAGTGGAAAATGCCAGTCGAAAATAACCGATTTGCCACTTTGCGCGGACTTTAGTGAGTTTCGAAAGGTGGCAAAAAGCGGGGAGTATAAGTAGGGTTCTCAAGCTCCGTCTCCCTGAAGAAAAGCGTTTGTGGTAGAAACGTGGTAGTCGGAAATCAAAAATTTGGGAAGGAAGTACCCTTCAAATCCCAAATGTCTCTAAAATTCTACCTTGATCGACGATAAGCCTGATGAAATGGTCCTGTGCAAAAAAAAATCAGGACAAAATAGCCACACAACACACAAGCAATATTTCGTTTGAGAAAATGTGTTTATTTTGGGTGACAGATTCTTGCAACTTTTTAACCTAGAAAATTTTGAAGTTTATTTTTTCTTCACGAAAGTCCTATTTACGTCCCTATGACATTCTTCACAAAATTTTATTCGAAACATCAATCCAGCATATCTGCTTGAGGGCCCTACCTGTGCCTTACCTGTCAAATACATAACTTGTTGGCATCCTTGAAATAGGTATAAAACTGACATAAACCAATCTCACAATAGGACTCACGAGTAATCATTAGCAATCATAATATAAAATTGAAACTAATCTTGAGAAATTATATTTTGTATGTATTATTTTCTATAAATTCATCAAATTTATTCACTCGGCTAAATTTGTTTCATTAGATACAACAAATGAAATACTCAAATGTGTCGAAAAGCAATAAAATTTTACTTTTTTTTTTAAAGATATTTGTAGTTTCTGATTTATGATTAGGAAGGTAGTGAATAATGAATTCATTTGTTGATATAGGGACTGGGAATCCATCCAGTTCGTCCAGAAACGGTCTCCTTAACGAAAACCCAGCCTCGAGTGCCGCATTTCAACAGTGTCACCTAAAATTTTATCATGATTAATGATGAAATGACGAGTTGATCTTCGTGAACTTATGAATAATTTTCGATTTTTTCATGATCAAATAAAGGTGTGAATCGTAAAACATGCATATTTCCCTTATCGGAAACAATTATTCGTCTTGTTTGTTTTATGCTTACCTTGTCGCCTCGATTAACAGTGATTTGTTCACCAGATGAGGCGTTAAAATCGTCATTCACAATCAGAATACTTCCATACTGACTTGGCAAGAAAGGAGCTGGGACCATCACTGAAATAAAATTTCAGATTACACGCTTTTTATTATTATCATATTATGCTTGAATGGCACAATTATCTTCATTTTTATGCGATGGAACTTTACCTTTTTCAGCAGCAGCATTAGTCTTAGGCGGTGGTCGGTGTGCAGGAGAAACGCCCGGATTGTAATCTGCTTCCACCACATACTTTGGTCGATTCAATTCTTCTGCCTAATATTGGGATCACTGAATTTTGAAATACCAGAAGTCAGTTTACCGTGATGACGTATGAAGTATCGTTGTATCTGCGTGGAAATTCGGGCGAATTCATGTAGCTGGTATTCTGCGTTTGAACTGGTGGAATGGGAGAGCGACTTCTGGGAGGCTGAATGATATAGTTATGATGGAAATATAGATATGAACTGAAGATTCGAAATTGAACGTAAGGCTGAGCAAGCAAATGTCATGATTACGGGTTGCTGATCTAATAAATATCACGAAATTTTATCACGAAGAACAGCTGTGAATCATTCAAGTTATCGTCTTACAATTACTGACTGACATTTAATCAGAGCTTATTGTTAGAAAGCATCTACTGATGCCTAATGTTATGCATACTCCATGGCATTTAGAATTGCTAGAGATTGACTTTCAACTTCAAATTCAATCTAACAAACAAGTATCAATCAAAATTGAAGTTATCTTCGGGAAATTTTGGAGCAATTAGACGAGGATTAGACGAGGTTGAAGTTGGATATTTATCGCACTTCTTCCAACACCTCTGATCAACGCGTAATTACCGACCTGATATCCGCTGTCGTATTGAGTAACCGAGTTGGCGTAGAGTCGATTGTCGTTGGCAGGCGGCTGGTAACGAGCAGCGGCTGCATCGTTCGAGGGGAGCATCCCGAAAACAGGCACAGCGCCTGGGAATTTTCTTTCGCCTGGCGCTCGGGGAATCCCTGGCGGAAGTACTGCAGGCGGAGGGGGCACATAGCGGACAGTCTCCTCCAGATCCGAGTCGAAAGTGGAGTGGGCTTGCGGGGCTTGTGAGGGAATTCCCGGTGACAGCGTCATTCCCGTGCTAAATGTCACTCCCTCGTCCGGCCTCTCCTGCCGAATTGGCAAAGGAACAGGCTTCGCATCGTAGACAACTCGATCCTGCAGAGTTGACGTTCTTCTCGGCTCGACATTCTGAAGTGGAATTTTTCAACGGTTTCAAGACACCAAAAAATAACCTGTGGCACCAACTGCGAATGTCGTTTCGTGCTGCTAATCAGAGCGACTCCAGTAGAATGCTCCTGCAAATTGTTGTTCATTTGATCACCGCCGACACGCATTTCTCCTTACAGTATCCCTTCTCATACTCGGTACTCTGCTGATGGTGCCTCCAGGCGATGAGTTCTGAGACTCTGTTTGCGATTTCTGAAGTTTGCTTTATTCAAATTCCTAAATCTTAGTCAGGAATAAACAACATTTTATTCAGGAGATATCCTGTCAATGTAAATCGAAAATTTTTTGAGATACAAATTTAGGTTCTGACCTCGAAATATCAACTTAATTTCGTTTTTGATCTTAAGCTAATTTTGATTTTGTTCCTCAAAAATTCCAACGAACCTCATCGTCCTGTTTGTGCGTATATCCATTTGTGGTAACAGTAGCTCTGTGTAGCTCCTCATTCCTGGTTGACACCCTGCTCTCCCTGGGCGTTTCTCTCTCCTGTCTCTGTTCGTGTTCATCAGGCTTGTGATGCGTCATTTCAGCAGTCGCATTCACGATTGTGTCAGTCTGTCTGTGTTGCTCGTGCTGCTCGTGCTCATTTGCCTGCTCACTATTCGACATTTCTCTCCGTAGCAGAGGAAGATCTGTCTTATCGATCACGTTCAGGTAACTGAAATTAGAATTCTCGAAAAGAAATCATTATGCCATTGCTGGTTAGATTCTTCATGAAAATGATAGAATTGAATTTTAGTATTGACAAATTTTTAATCGGACGTGTTTGTGCAATAAAAATCCAGTTAGATTTCGAAAATTCAATTTTGAAAAATAGAATCCGAATCTGAATCGTAATTTAATTTTTTTTTCAAGCTCAGAATCGGAGTTCCGAACATCCCCTCCTGCGAATGCACAACTTTCACCATTATAGTAATTCACTTTTAGCGTTATTCTGATCCAATAATCGATACGCAAGTAATAAGTTTGTTGCAAATCATGGCAAATTATCATTTTCTAATAACTTGCTTTGTTCACTACTCGCTAATAAAATGTGATACTCACGTCTGAAGCCAATTCTTATGCTTAGTGTAGAAGAATTTGTATCTCATTTCCTGCTGATGATTCCATAAATTGGCTTGTGTTAGGTGGAAATTATCAACATCTCTATTATTCTAAAAATTGAATGTTAATTTTACGACTTTTCAGATGCAGAAACCTTGGCTCCTTTCTTGACTTGTCGCTGGATATCCTTATCTGCTTTCTGATAAGTCTCATGCATCTCTTTGATTTTGACCTTTTCTTCTCGATAATAATGACTGATCTTCTCTATGATTTGACGGAACTCGTCTACCTGAAACAGTAAATATTAGAATACATTTTATTAGAATACAGATAGTGAATTACACAAAATTTATCACGCGCAATATTAGTACAATAGATTGACGAATATTAGAACTTTGCGCTATGCTAACCAAAACTTGGAGCTTTTCTATTAAAAATGATCGTTGTTCAACAAACAATTACCGTTTTCTGATGTGCATGCACAGCCTTAGCATATTCCTTGAATATGTCAGCCAACTGCCTCGCATATTCCTTCGACCCTTCCGAAGCAGAATCTGCTGAATTGACCAGCTCATTTATCGAATGAATATAGGCTCCGGAATCTCGTTGCAGCTCTGAATCCAGATTGTTTTCAGATCAAATTAGATTTATCCCACGATCATAGCTTTTTAGCAGAGCATTTCCGGATCCCGAGATATTCTTGACAGCGGGAACAAAGCTCTTCGTGAGCTGCGTATAAACTCGATCTGGAATGGTTGTCGCCTCCCGCGCAGTCATCCCAGTGTCGTTATTTTCGCCCATATTCGCGATTTTTACCTAAATTATTATCGATTTTTCAAGAAACTAAAAACTCTTGGGGCGAAACACGCGAATGAGTTGGCATTTTGCATGGCAGAGAAGTTTTCTCTTCTACTCTGCATTCTGCTCTGTTTACTATCTTTGTCTTTCTACCTATGGACAGTCAAAGTCTTATCTCTGATAAGGAATAAGAATGATTTTGTTAGTGAACCACGAAATAGCATGCAAATTGAAGAGGAAAATTGATGATATTTTAACGATTACATATTAGCGCCAATGGCAGATGAAGGCGAAGAAGAATTTGTGGCAGCCTCTTCGAAAAAAGGCGCTTTACTTTTATTATCCCTGCGCATTGCTCGAAGGAAGCAAATTTTTGAGCGGGAATGGAGGAAACAATGAGAAATCGGTCGTTAATTATTACTGATGTGTTAGATTTAGATAGGATCCCCCAGTAAATATGGCGATTTGATGTTAGTGGCAAAATTTTTTGGCAGAAATGTGAACAGGATGGTAAATAATGCTGTTGTTAGGAAAAAAATTAAATTAAACAAATTTTCTATCCGAAAGAATCTCAGAAATTCGTTACTTGAAATGAACACATTTTGGCAGACTTCAAATTGCGTAGACGCAAAAATTATGACTTGATTTTTTTGCACAGAACCATTTTATCAGGTTTATCATCAACTTAAACGGTTTTTTTTGAGAAATTTTGGTTTTGAAGGGTACCTCTTGTCCAAATTTGTATTTTCAAACTATCACGTTTCTGTCAAACACGCATTTTTGCAAGAGGCGAAGCTTGAGGACTCTAGATTTGGAATAGACACAATGATGATTTGTAGTAGGCAAGCTGGAAGGATCTATGCTTACGAAATGTATAATGGCAATAGAATGGTGACTGAGGTAAGCTTGCTAAATAAAATTTGTCATTTTCACAGATCTCCCACTCGGCTGAGTCGAATCCAGTTGATCAGTTTCAGGAATAATTTTTAGTAAAGATTTTATTCAAGAAAAAATTGTAAAATTATGCTGAAACACTCGGTATACGAATTTCAGGATATCATGATTCTTATTCAATCGAATAACTTGTATCCACAGAGCTATAATGATTTGCACTCATTTCAAAACTTTCCTCTGAAAATTACTCATTTTTCGATCATTTGCGCTTTCTTGTTCTCTTCAGCTGGTCTTTGAGCTCAACAACAGACAGTCTGCTGGCAGAAATCGTCTTGGGTGATTTCCCCGTTGAGCAAAGAACAGCGCATCGCACAAAGCAACGAATGCAAAAGCATTGTCTCGATTTCAAACGAATCGTCGATTGCGCAATTTCAAAAGGGAATAAGAGAAAGAAAACGTGTACATGAATTTTAAAAAGTATGCACTATGATCAACAAGTTATGATTTATCTAGTCTTTTATCAATGCTCAATTGGATAACTTGCGAATGATGAAGAGACAGAGTGTGCAATAACAAATAATGTTTTTGTAAGTGACAAAGTGATTTTTTTGTCAAACTGCATTTTTATTAAAAAATAAAAGATACTCTTTTATTTAATGAAGCCACTCCATAAATTGCAAAAAAAAATCACTCTGCTACTCCGTTATTTCTAAACTGTCACACTGTTCAATTGAAAAATATCTAGAACAAAGATAAAAGCAAATAAAAAATAAATTAAATCGCTAATATTGCATTGCCATAAGCCTCGAAACACAAATTCGGTCATTGAAAGAAGCGATAAGGAAGTGTGGAATGCGCACATACGATTATGAATGCGTCAAAGCCAACGTCATCAAGGAAAATATATATTCCAAAGCTGTGAAGGGATGATTGGATGAGTCAGTCTAATGAGGCATAAAAAGGCATGAGCCAATCTGTTTATGAATGGTCGAAGCATGAGTAATCGCAATAACACACAGGTTGGTGGGATGATGACGGGACGAAACGATTTTGCAAGAATATTGCTTTGAAAGAATATGCGAAATTAAACTCAAACTGAAATTTCGATCGATAAAACCAACCAAAATGAATAGTGTGAATGGATGAAAGTGGGAATTTATTTCCTAAACTCGTAACGAGCATCAAAATTGATAGCTCTTGTGCAGGCAAACTAAGACTCTTTATCATATTCTACTAGTCCGAGATGTGCACAAATATTCAAATATTGGACAGGAGGGGTCTTCTTATTGCATAGTAACCGATCATACTGCTTATCATCAGTGTCAGATGTTTGTTAGTGTCATTGCATATCAGCACAAAACCTAGGTTATTATTTTTAAACCCTTATTTGACCCAAACAGTAAATTAGTAAAGTGAAAGTGAAGGTATTCTAAAGTGAGATAATTATAAAAATTCTTCTTTTCATACGGCTTTCAATTGTTCCAACT
Source organism: Diploscapter coronatus (assembly GCA_964036155.1). Classification (NCBI taxonomy): domain Eukaryota; kingdom Metazoa; phylum Nematoda; class Chromadorea; order Rhabditida; family Rhabditidae; genus Diploscapter; species Diploscapter coronatus. Next base: position 41,282,423 of record OZ038423.1, read on the forward strand.
TAATTTAAGTATCAACTTCTGTGCACACTTATTCAATTTCGAGTTAAAATTCGGAATATTCATGGAGTGAAGTACACCTGAAGTTGTGGGTTAGGAAAATTTGTAGAATCTAAGGCAATATCGGATGACAGTTCTCCACAAATTTTTATTCAGGTCATTTTATTGAAAATTTTGATATTGACTAGTTCAAATATCATACATTGCTCGAAACAGCTGTGTTTCTCTAACTAGAAATGAGTTCGGCTTGATTCGTCTAGGAATTAGGTAGACAAGATTTGAGAAATATCATTTTGCTACACTCGATTTTTCGGCCAAATCTTCAACTATTATCTGACTTCACATCAGATATATCTTTCGAGCTATATCAATCTCCATGCTCAATTCTTTCAATTTTGTAATCATTTGACCTCAAAGTGCAATTTCTCTGTGCTTTGGATGCTATGTAGCCCCGACCCCAAAACATCTTCGTTCGAGACGTTCTCAGATCGAATCTCATCACTGCGAATTGTGGGGCTACTCAAATGCATCGGTATTTCTACTCGAATCTGCTTATCGAATTCTGATCAGAATGAGACGATGTTTATGCAGGAAGATCAAAGATTATTTGTTGTAAAGTGCAAGTTCCCATGTTTATTAGTTTCTTGACCAATGGGAGTCTCGGTTTCTCTTGCAACTCTCCAGCTGCAGTTTTTCCGTATTTCAGTTGGCCACATGTTTGACTCTACGGCAGCACTTTGTCTGTCTTGTTGTTTTTTTCTTAGATTTCAATCTCTCCTCTCATTTCACTCCTTTTCTCTTTTCTCTTCTTCATTCGCATAAACATCCCTCCATCCATCAATCAATCGATTCGACTCAATTCAGTACCGTTCCCAAGCAGTTTTTCTCCTCTTTGGCTTCTTTCCTCTCATTTTGTTTTCGTATTCCCCTGTTTCAAGTCACAAGACCTCATGATCTGCCCCGATTTTCCTGCTCTGATCTCCTATCGATTTTTTCTGCAGCAACCTGATCAAAGTCAATTCTCATTTTGCACAAAAGAAGGGCAGTATTTCCGTCCTTTCGTCATACAAGATTGCAAAGTTTCTTGCATCATTTGGTCTCGAATATGTATGGATGCATTATTCAGGTCATATCAGTTCGCTATCCCAACTTGAAGTAATGCAGACTTTGAAAGATCGAAACAATAGTCAAAATTCATTTGTAAAAATTTCGAATTCATAATTTCGCCTATCCATTTTTACCGATAAAAATCTAAAATTTTGACCTGACTTCGCAAGGCATAAAAATTCGAAAAAAATCACTACCTTCAAAGAACATCGCCTGATTACTTTTACTCGTATGAAAATTTTATTCCAACTACAAACCTCGCGGTTATTTTTGGATTATCTACCATCTCGAAATCTCAAATCGACAGTTCAGACAGATCGAATAGATCGATTCTGCACCTTTCTGCCTTCCCTTTCGATGCTCTTTTTGTCTCGAATTGCATGGACTCGCGACAATGCATTACAGCGGGAATATTGAGCAAAAAATCTAGAAATATCGCTCGAAAGTGAGAGAAAAGTGGCACGGAAAGATAAAAGATAAGGTGAAATTTAAAACATGTACATTGTGAATCTGTTCCTGCCTATTTCCTTCCTCTTTGAATTGCATCAAAATTCAATTCTGTACAATATGAAATTCTCATTTCGAGGAATAATCTCTATCAAATTGAAAAGTTTTGTGCAAAGTTCGCGTGCTTTCGAATTCGTTTGAGACGTAGATTATTTTAGTTTCGAGTTTTCTGCAAATATTTTGCCGTTTCTTTCTCGGTGGTTTTTGACAAAATATTTATGTTTATTTTACGCAGCGGGATACAATATGCGTCTGTTTTGCCTAAAAACTGAGATCTCCAACTGATATTCGACTGATTTTCGATCGTGAGGAAGAATAACTTGTTCGTAGAGACCATCAAACCACGCCCCTTCCACTTGATCAAAATTTCTTTCATGAAATCATAGACAATCATCGCCTATAGCTTTTATAAAAATTACAAAAATTCCGTCACGAGAAAATTAGATATAAATCCAAAGTAGTCCAACGTTTTGAGAGAAGACGAGCAAAAAAGCGAGAAATAGCATGCGTTGCACACAGCCCTGCTCTTTTCACTGTTCGCAAATGCCCCTTTGATTTTTTTTTTCCATTTTCGCGTTCTATTTTTTATTTACTATTATTTTATGCTAATTTTCTCGACTTTTTCATCGAGAATCAATGAATGGTCTAATAAGGTCCTCAAAAAAGGGTCATTCATTCAATTTTGATAAACTAGTAAAATGGCTGGCGACCCCTGCTTTTTCGTCACATGAGAATCGCAGTCAGAATGCAGAATATTTGCTTATCTTTCCCTACCAATATCTAATCAAAGCATCCAAAGCATTGATAGGACTGTCCACGTGGTCTCTGATCGGTCAAAGATCGAAATCTCACCAATAATTTATTTTGATAAATTTTATTTTCTAGATAAATTTTTACTCATATTCATTTGTGTAGATTTTCATTATCCCCACTTTGCTATTTTTTTATCACAAATCATTCAGCTTGTTGGGTTTCGGAGATTTGAAGAAATCATGTTTCTCAAATTTGAAATATTTAAAGTACTGCATTCTAATATCGTTTTGCTAATACACACGATTAGGACGCCAAAATTTTTCTCATTAGATATGGCCAAAGATCTATTGATTTTTATCCTTCTAGATCTCCCAACTTTCCCATACCCAATGATCTTCTATTATTGTTTACTGTTTTATGTTTAGAGAAATCGCGCAGCTTTCATTGTCTTTCGAATGGCAGCGGGGCACAGACCGGTACGGTCAGATTTTGTTCTATTCAATTTCAGTTCATTGATCAGAATGTTAGAAAATGACTGAAAAGAATAAAAAGATACCAAAATGCGAAAAATTGAGACAGACATTGCAGCTGCGTGAAGTTGAAGAGTCAATCAAAGAGATTCGAGCAAAAAAGTGCCGTTGAAATGAAATAACAAAAGCAAAATTCGAACGATTTATGCGAAAATCGAGGAAAATTTCAGACGTGCAAAAAGCGACTTTTCTCAGACCCATACTTTATGATGGTTCAGCTAGATTTGTTTAGTCTGGGTACAATCTGATTTATTCAATTTATGCTGAACTCCTTGGTACTGAATCGAAGTTCTAATTCCGATCTACTCTTCACCGGATTCATCCTAGTTTTTTTAATCGATTTGCAGGATAATAGAATCCACGGGGTTTGAAAATTATTCCAATTGAATCGGATAATCTCATAACAGTTTAAGATCGAATTCTAACATATCTAGTTTCCCAGGAGAATCAAAAATTTTGCCTCAATGCCGACTTCGTAATAATTTAGATTTAAAACTTTTAAAATATAACTGGTTTTTGTTCCTTCATAATCGATCTCTACTAGATTTTACAAATTTCCATTATTTTTTCTGAAAAAGTGCAAAACATGCGCGCAGTTGAGTCAACACATGGTTTTGCTCTCAGCATCTCGTTCATGACACTAGCACATAAAAAGGCGAATCACATCGAGAACTTGTACTTGAGACGTCATAAGTTGAAACTGATCAAATGATTACGAATAGTTTTTGAATAAGTAAAGCAAAATCACCCATCTACGATTTCTAAGCAGACATTTCCTTTGATCTATTCCAGATCGTTCTTCAGATCTCCAACGACAACTTGGAAACCACTGAGAAATAGCGTGGGAAAAGAAAGTCTACCATCCCATACCCCCACCCTAACCATATACTATTTCGCCTATGTTTTGTGTCGTGTGATCTCGCGGTTTCCAAATAGCCTCTCCAATACCATCAATTCCCTCTGCCTCCTAGTTCTGTCAATTTGCCATTTTCTGATCTTCCGCTTTTCTGTTGCATCTCATTTTATCCCGACCCCCTTTCTCTTTTCAATGCATAATCCCATTCTGCATCTCATTCCCTCTCCAAACCACATTATCTGTCATCGCATATTCGTATCATTGAAATGGACAATTTAAATATTGCACAGATCGATATAAAACTCTTTTGTAAGTGCGAATTGTCCGGTATTTTCTCTATGATGAACAACCCTTTGCATTCCCCGGAATTCGATTCCTAGTTTAGATCTCTTCATCAAAGATCGTCGATGATCCAAAATTGAATTCTCCTAAATCTTTGCAATTTGGATGACGCAAAAATTTCGATGAAATTAACTCGAAATATCTAATGATGCAATTATAGCTTTCTTCATATTCTCTCCTATCAGACAATGAAGAAATTACCTACGATCACATTTTGTCGAATTTCAATTTGCGCTTTGAATACACTTTCTATTTTCCATTAAAACACTCCATAAATGCATTTTGTAGCTAGGAATCGTAGATGGTTTGCAAAATTCCTAACTTTCAGCAATTTTCCATTCCAAATAGTCAAATTCGATGTAACTAAGACGTTCGTAAGGAAAAAAATAAAATTAAAATAACTTCTGACCGAGTGAATTGGCCAAAACCTATCAGCTAAGCGTACGCAATTTTTACTTCTACAACGATAATTATCTTGAATGTACACGCACTTCCTGATAGGATTCTTTAAACGAAGTTCATTTTTATGAATGGTTCATCGAATCTAATAATGACTTTTCGTGATCCTCCATCTTAAAGGGTACTTGCTTCTCAATTTCGGAGTTTCAAATACCACTTTTTGGACGAAAGCGAAGCATAAAAGGAAACAAAGAGACGGAGTTTGCGGTTCCTATTCATAATGGCTTTTCAATCTTTTGTAAATTCGATTTCGATCATCGTGTTACAGAAAGAAGTCCTTCGAGACGTATTGTTTGAATTTCAGATGTTGAGTCGTCTCAAATGCTGGAATATTCCACTAGAAAGATGTGTAACTTCACTAGCACATGGGGAAGTCTGCTCAAGTCAGTCATCAGTCATTTCGAGCAGTTGCAAAGTCAGGGGCTATTCCACAACCACGACTGTCGAGAAGGCACAGGCAGCCACTGCCAGATCCACTATCGAGAGGATTAGAGAAAGGATACGAGAGGTTAGTTTACTATGGACTTTAGATCATTAGAAATCTCCTAATATGCAAAAGTATGATACTTTGATAAAGTATTAGAGTTATGCCATGACGTGTTCAAAATACCGTATTCTCTCTAATTGAAGGGCACTTCCCAAATGCCAGAACTATCCATTACCCAACTCAGATAATCTCAGGAAGTGTTATAATTTTATTTGCAGTTTTACAGTGGATTTAGTCTTGATTTGAAGTGATTACGCTCATTAGGTGATGAATTAAGACGGTTTTAAAACTTAAGGGATTGAAAAATAGAAGAGTATGTCCTTCAATTAGAAGGAATACGGTAACCTAAAAATTTAGGATAGGAAATTAAAATTCCGTATCTTCACAAAAAATAGCAATAATAGAATTTTTAGGGCTAAACATTTTGATGAACAATTTGCAGATAGAACAGCAAAAGGGCACTCCACCTGGACTGATCACATCTGCTAGAAGGAATGAATCACTGGATGAAGTGAAGAAGCGGTTGCTACCAGAAAACGCATTCAGAGACACCTTCGGTCGAGTTCACACTTACTTGCGGATATCCTTGACGGAGCGATGCAATCTACGATGTTAGTCAGGAGCGAACGAGGAAAAAATCACAGCAAATTTCAGGCCTATACTGTATGCCAGAAGAAGGGGTCCAACTCAGTCCGAAAGGAAACCTGCTCACGACGGAAGAAGTCATCCGATTGACCAGGCTATTCGCAAGCCATGGAGTCAACAAAGTCAGATTGACTGGGGGTGAACCGACTCTCAGGAAAGATCTCGTCGACATCGTTCGTGAGTATAGAATTCATATCATCAGCAAGATCGAGAAACATTAATATCATTGGCAAACGCTGATCTTCGCCTCTTCACAATTATCCTTTAGTGAAACTATTGTAGATCGAGTTTAAAACCATCGATAAAATCGAGGAAACAGTCTCGATATTTTAGATCAGATTTCAAACATCGACGGGATCGAAGACATTGGGTTGACCACAAATGGACTGATGTTGAGCAAGCATGTCATGGCTCTGAGGGAAGCTGGACTCACAAAGGTAGAATTTCGAGAGAAATGATCGATCTAACGGGAACATTTTCAGGTGAATGTCAGTCTGGATACGCTACGACAAGATCGATACATCGAGATGTGCAGAAGGAACGGGCTCGGGAAAGTTCTCGAATCAATCAAAGCAACCGAAAGCCTGTATCCTTATGTCAAGGTTCAGAATTGCAGAAACTCAATGAAATAATTCCATTTCTCAGATAAACGTGGTCGTAATGCGTGGGAAAAATGATGACGAAATAATGGATTTCGTGAGAATGACACAGGCCAGGGTAGGCATAGAGAATTCAATGAAATCCTGATTTTTTGGACAATGGAATGAAATAAATGTCCATCTTTTCATTCTTTATTTCAAAATTCGGAGACACTTTGGGTTTATTGCAGCATTCGACGAAACACTTTAGAAAAACATTTCTCAACTTAACCTTCTAAAAAAAACTACCCGACGATTCCAAGCTCCTATGTATTATGAATCAGTTCGCTATTTCCAGCGAATAGATGTTCGATTTATCGAGTTCATGCCTTTCGGAGGAAACCACTTCAATCAGAGCCACTTCATTAGCTATGGAGAAGTTATGCAACGAATCAAAGATGAGTTTGGAGAGGAGAATGTTTGCAAATTGACAGAGCTGCCCAATGATACGGCGAAGGTTGAGAAATTCACCATATTTTTTGCTGAAAAATTGAATTTCAGTCCTACAAGATTCGTGGCTTCACAGGTCAATTTGGATTCATTTCTTCAATGAGCGATCATTTCTGCTTCACATGCAATCGATTGCGAATTACCGCCGATGGCAACTTGAAGGCTAGTAATATTGAGGAATGAGTGAAAGAGAATCGAATTGCAGGTCTGTCTGCACGGCAATGCAGAAGTGAACCTGCGAGATCTGATGCGATTGGATGAGAGTGACGAGAAACTGTCGGAAGTCATTCAATCTGCTGTCACGAGGAAGAAAGCCAAGCACGCAGGTAGATGACCATTTTGACACTTGAATATTCAAATCGGTTTCAAATTCATCATAGTTTTCGTCAAACTTTGCAATTTTCTAAAAAAAATTAGCAAATTTCCAATTTATTTTTCCGAAAATAATGAAAAAGATACCACGTTTTCATAAATTAGTCAGGCATTCAAAAAGGCAGCGAAAAATTGCCTAAAATAGTTGAGAATATATTGAATGCAGGTTATAGGCATGGAGAATTTGAAGAACCTCCCAAATCGACCGATGATTCTGATCGGAGGATAACTGATGATTCAGACAAACGATCATTCTATTCACAAAGTAAGAGCGAATATTTTTTTTATATAATCCACGCGTTTTCAGGTCAATTGCCCTTATCTACGGTGTCATTTTGCCCTACTCTTTCCCTGAATTCGACTCCTTCACCTTCTATTTCCGCTCCTCTTCACCTGTTTTCACCAAATCACCTTGTCAAGTCACTTGCAACTTCTCATAGATTCTTCTCTAGCGATTCTAATGGTACTCGAAAATTACTGTAAACTTGAAACAAGAAAATCCTTTCAGATAATAATTCCTTGTTAACTCATACTACATCAGCTGGTACCGCTAAACAGGTACTATTTGACCCTTAATCTAGGAGGTGCAAAGCTGTGTACTTATTTTTATGGTTAGAAAATGGAGAAAATTAAAGCGAATCAGAAAGACTGATCTAAAATGCTTCTTTCTCTCCCTATTTTCAACCTCCCAGATTTCGGACTCTTCAATAAGAAGTGCTGAATAATACAAATTCCATATTTCCGAAAATGAGAATCTAAAAACCCTCAAATTTTAGTTTGCACTGATTGAATATTGCCAAATTCGTTATCTTTATTTCGAGATAAATTCTTGTAGGTCGATGTCTCAAATAAGCAACCGACCGTCAGAGAGGCTGTTGCCGAAGGAAAAATTAAGCTGACTACCGAAATCTGCAGACAAATCAAGATGAATTCATTGAAGAAGGGGGATGTTTTGAATGTTGCTAGAGTTAGTAAAACATCGACGAAAATAAAAAGTAAAAACATTCACTTCAGATCGCTAGTGTTATGGCTGCAAAGCAGACCTCAAACTTAGTCCCCCTCTGCCACAATATTTTCATTTCGCAGGTTCACACTGAATTCTATCTCGACGAGGTTGGTGCAAATAAGCGAAAACAAATTCGATGGTCTTCGATTTTAGGATGCAAGTTGTTTGCTGATTCGTTCTTTCGCAAAGACCTTCGGTACCACAGGAATCGAGCTCGAAGCTTTGACTGCAGTTTCGGTGAGCATAACTTTATTTGGAAAAATGAAATTTTGTGTCCATTTTTCATAAACTGCTTGAACGAAGAGCTTCTTATCATTCAATTTTCTTTAATTTCAAACAACGAAATTTGTAGGGAAAAACCCTTTTTCAGGTAGCAGCTCTGACAGTGTACGACATGTGCAAAGCGGTATCTTCTGAGATGGAGATTTGTGACATTAAATTAGTCAGGAAAACCGGTGGAAAGAAAAATTATTTAGCTGAAAATCGATTTTCCGATGATATTCCATTTTTGTAAGAAGTAATTTATTCATTATCGTTAATTTATCAGAAAAGTAATCCGCAAAAGAAGTTGGATATCGACGAATTGACGAATCCTATTATTTCTGTCGATGATTGTTTTATCTTTATTTTTGTTTTGAATCGAGTAACATTCTATCCTATTGACTATAAAAATCATTTCGATTCGAAATCCATCGTTCTACAAATTTTATTGTGATTTGGGTGAGTAACATATGATGCAAATTCTCGAATCCATAATATTACATTTCGATTTCTTCTGTTGAACTCTGTTATTTCCTCGTGTTGCTGAGTGAATACTTACTATGCTATTTGCGTGTTGTGTGATTTTTCGAAGTGTGCAAACTCATATTATTCGATGTTGTTTTGTTACTTATCGTCTATCTATGCGTATCACTTTATAAGTTAGATAACAGGTCACTTTTAATTGCGTATTTGCGGGAATTTGTGATTTTGTTATTTTCGATCATTATCATCTGAAATTATTACGATATTTCGCGTTTCCATATTGCTGCAAACAATATTCTTTGATTATCATATTTGGATTCCTATTGGCATGGTGCGAGGTATCTTCCTTTTCGTTTTGTTATTTTATTACCTATTTCATATCATTTGACAGTTTGATGAATAGCGGATTTGTATGCTAATTGTTATTCAGATTTTTTCGGATATTCTTCTTGCTTAGAATTTTTATAACTTGATTAGGAATATTTAAATGCTATATTAGAACATTCGCGATCCGATAGTGATGTGTACAACAATCGTGTTTACTACTAGACACAAACATTTTCCTTACACATTCTTTTGTTGATCATTCCTTCGTGTTTTTGTCTTGAATTACAAAATTGTCCCAAGGGCATATGAACTTTCGAGTAAATTTTTAGAGGAAAATGTTAATCTCTTCAATTTTATCCATAAAGCGAATTTTGGAATGAATTGATTTGAAAATGGAGAATTCCAATAAAATGTAAAGCAAACATATGCATTGAGGTCTAAATGAGCGAGTGATAAGAATGAATGAATATCGATTGGAGCCATGAAGAGAGATGAAAATTTTCACCGGAAACCTCGAACACGAGAAAAGGTTTTGACAGTATTAGGGCATTATCATCTCCAGTTATCAAATCCATAAATTTCAGTAATGCAGCTAGAAAATCCTCTTTACACGGCTCAGCCTGGATCAGTAAGTTGTGAAAAATAATTTCTTTGCATGTAAAATTGGAAAAAATCAGGTTCATTTCATCGCACAACATCCAGCATTTTCATATTTGCCCAATAACTCTCATCTCCTGAACCAATCCTCGATTCCAGGGGAATTACAATATTTGGCAGTGGTTGATAAATGTCTGATCATCCAAGTTAGTGCCAAAATAATTCGATGAATATTTTTGAAGAGCATTATTTTAGAATATCGATTATGTCGAAAGTTTTATACCATATAAAAATGAAAATACGTATTCTGTTAGTGATTCGATGGGGGTTCAAGTAAACTTTTCCTAACTTATGCAATTGCACCTGAAAGTTTTCAGCTATTCACAGTCCAAGAAAAATCGGCCTGCTTACAACGACAATTCTGTAGACATCGAAGAGAGTTCGACATGTACATCGTGAATCCGAATGGTCAAGTTAGTTTTTCATTCGGAATAAATTAATTTACTGATCTTAGGTAATTCTCAAATTTGAGAAAAGATTTAGATTTTTCTTTTTTGGAAGCAAGTACAACGTATTTACAGGAACTGATGTGCAGGCAAATTTTCTATTCACGATTTCCCAAATTCTTTATGATAATTTAGCTTGGAAGTATGGAAACAACTTCGCTCTTCTGCTTCTTGACAAATGGATTCGAAATATACACGACTCGTGATAGATCTGAGGACGATTCGAGTGAATCGTCCAATAGCTGCTTCTTCCAATCTCTATTTTCGTCTAATAATGAATCTGATTCAAATCCTCAACCGAAAAACCCCGACCTTATACTTGAAATTCCTGTTTGCATTAAACAAGGCCAACAAAACTTTGACGTAATCATTCCTTTAAATTCGTACAAAATTAGACACTTCCAGATAATCGATCCAACGACTGGTGCAGCCATTGGCAATATAGTAAAATACTATGGAGGTTTTTGCAAAGAACTCTGCACCGCAGCTGATACATTCGAAATCAATTGTATGAAGTTTAAAAATCATTGAAAAACACGCAAATATTTTAGTTTCTCCGAATTTGGCACTTCAGTTGAAGCTGCTCGTAATTAGCGCGGCCTTGCTACTGGTAAATTTCATTAATTTCCTTTCAATCGCTTATAAGCATTTCAGGATATCAAATTTTATGAGTCGAAAACTTGTAAATCAAGATAAGTAATTCGCAATAAATATTTTATTAAATCGTCTATTGTCTTGTTAAGGAGAAAAATCCGTAGCCGGAAAATGTCGCTTTCCCAAGCCACTTTGTTGAGCAATTTGGCAAACAGATAGTGTATTATTAATTCCTTATGATAGTGAAGTCATGATAATTCAAAAACTATAAAAATTTTCGAAGTGGTCAATTTTTAACCGGCAATGCAATCTTTACAACAAAAGTGCACACTGCTCCTCCTTTATCGGAAATTTAGTCGCCCATTTTAACGCATAGGGCAGTTTTCAGACTTTCTTCTTTATGCTATTTGACACTGCTATGATAGCCAATAATCCTACCAAAAGTCTAGTGATAAAATTGATAATACCAGGAGTTGTGCAATACACTAATGCAAATTTTGCACGGGTTGGGGAATTTTCTCAAAACAAGTCAATACTTGTAACAAACCATGTTTCTGCAACTGTAAAATATTTCACTCATATTCCGATCGTTTATTTGTATCACAAATGTTCATCTCCGTCGAATTCATAGTCACAATGCACGAATGCTCGTTCCACATATGGAAGTCTTTCCAATTTTGTCTGAATTTTGGGATTTAATTTGCGTAATTTTCTTCAACTTATTTAACCTGCAAAGATTCTGAAATATCATGTGCGTCTTTGAGTGGCAATTCCTTGTCCAGAACAATGTGCAGTTCAACGAGGAAGTTAGCTCCCAAATGATAGACGTAAATCATGTCCAGATTCTGGATTCTCTCGTCGTGAGTTATCGATACCTGTAGACTATTTTTATCATCAAATAGCTAAATTTATCGCTACGTTTATGATTCTGTGGATGAAGTCAGGACTTGCAGATTTTCCTATGAGCATGGGAACCTGTTCGCGAATCTGCTGAAGCCAAGTGAAGATTACGAAACCGCTGAAAGTCATTCAAAAAGTAAAATAGTCCTTCAATAAATGAACCGAACCTGACCAAGAACGCACCGATCGGATCACTATATTTCCACCAGCGATGTCCAATGTAAGCACCTGCCAAAGCAACCAAATTTGTTACACAATCATTCCTCTGGTCGATTGCCAACACTTGACATGACTGAGATTTACGGACTCGGCAAATCAGATAGAGAACTGAAATTCAAGTTGGAACAATCGCAGCTTATCATTGAAATTTACCAAGTTTTATTCCAAAATTGATGCACAAAATGACGAGAGTCTCAATATCGACAACCGGATGAAGGTTTCCAGAGATGCAACCAGAGATTGCCTCTTCGTAGACTATAAGATTGGCGAAGATCATTACCATTCCGAACACAATCGTCGCAAGGGGCTCAAGTCTGGGGTCCAATAAACCGAATACTAAATAATTGAAGATTGGTACCTGTTCAATCCTACTGGGTAATGATGTTTGTTATGATTTTCGATAGCTCTGCAAGTGAAGTACAGCACCATTCCCGCTAGAATATCCATGCCACTGTCGACTACTGAAGCGATGACTGACAACGAGTGTGACAGAATCGCAGCGGCGATTTTTCCGATGATTAAAACAACGTTGATGCAGAGCACAATGGAAGCTATTCGTGTATCCCATTTCTAAATCCAGTAAAACATTATTTGATCAAAATTAGGATTATCGTAAAAAATTGTTTAACTTTTAAACAACCTTGAGGAATTGTTCAGGAAAAACGAACGCAAAAAGAATTTCGGAATGCAACGTTTTTCCTAAACATATGGACAGAGATAAGCAAAGAAAATTACAGTAAGTTCGGAATAAAAAACAATTCCTGCCTTGACATTCTGTTCGCCTTCATGATCTCGAGCCTCCATCTCAACTTTGAGCATCTCTTCATCAGCTTTCCAACTGTCAACCAGATCCTGTTGCCTTGCGTAGAATTTCTTCAATCTGTTCTCTCGTTTCTTCCCTTCCCACATTTGAAGTAACGAAGAAAACTGCATCTCGCAAATTTGTTACCTAGATGAAGCAATATTTTCGGTAAGCTCAAATAAATTTCGAAATAAGCATGCACAGAACGTGATATTTGTAAAATTTCGGATGAGAGAATCAAATCGATGAAAAGAAAATGTTCTCATTGAGTGATCTTTCTGCTTCTCATTTTTTTTAAATTTTGTCAGCGCTCATTATCAACGATTACTTCCTTTCCGCTTCGTGGCTATCATGAACCGATGGGAAAATTCTCCTAGAGGTTTGAGAATAGAAGCCAAAAGCTGCTTGTCATAGAATTCAATTTATCACTTTTTCGGCGACATTAATTGTTCATTCTTTTTCTTAAGCTTATCAAAATAATTAGAGATCTTTGATTCGGTTTCTATAATTCAATTACTTATTTCATTCTTTACACAACAGATAGTTGTACTATCACAAATCAGTGATCCTCAACTAAGATGAGTCAATTCAATTATAGTCTCACATCAAAATTGTACGAGGTGCAAACTTTATTTGAGCTATTCTTGTTGAAAATTCTCAGATAAGAATCTAATCGAACAATGTGTTGATTCAGAGAACATAATCAATCAAATTGAAGAACATGTTTTGGCAAGAACCGATGATAAAATCTCTGCAGAGACAACGTTTGATCTTAGCCTTCAGTCTGCGCAACTCTAGAAAAATCAGACGGCATCGAAGAGCAACGAGGAGAGGTCGGCTTTCATATTATTATTATTATGGCTTGTGAGGAGGTAGATACTGGATATATTTTATAACTCTCTTCTCCTAGTCTCAACCCCTATGAAATAGTATGCTCTGAAGAAACAGGAGAGATAACAAAGAAGGGTGAGTAGAAAGAAAGATGGGACGCATGCAAAAACGAGTTGTAAAGAGTATGAAATACTCTGAAAAGTTTTACGGCGCCTCTGAAGCGCTTTTTTGGCGAAAACACTTTTGCGACGCTTTCCAACCTGTCGCAAAAACGTTTCCAAAACATCGTAAAAGCGTTTCCAAAACGTCGTAAATTGGAAGCGCTTTAAAAGAGCCTCTGAAGCGCGTCCAAAGCGACGCAAAATTTTTCCTTGTATTTACCTCCTCACAAGTCATGACACCTCTATTATATTTTTGGTTTAAATAAACTTTGAATCGACTTTGATTTTCTACAGCTTGGAACAGTTCATGATATTTGATGTGCTCGTCCATCTACTTTACTAAAATAATCTAGATCAAAATAGAAAAACTACTGTGGTGCGATGAGTTTCTTTTTATAGTTACAATTTTATAGATATTATTCAATCGTGAATGAACGAATGGCATACAATGAATATTATGAGTTATTTCAAACTTTCGTGCATTATCTGCTATTGAAATAATAACTGGAATCTTCATTTATGATTTCTTTAGATGGGTCCCTTTGACGATGTCGAGAAACTTCTAATCGGTTACCTGCAGATCGATTCGACGACAGGCAAGGAGAAAGAGTTCGCAGACCGTGTTGCCGTTGATTTGGAACATGCTGGATGGCACGTGCAGAGACAGCCGCTGGACAACAACCCCGACAGATTCAATGTTCTCGCTACTACCAGGCCCAACGCTTGTGAGAGTTTCGCCTTATTTCCCTGAAAACGTGTAGTTTTAGCCCCTCGTCTCATTCTGAACACCCATTTTGACACAGTTCCCCCCTTCATTGGTCCTACCGAGAAGGAAGATTCGATTTGGGGAAGAGGGACGAATGACGCGAAAGGTAGCTGAAGATTAAGAGACAGCGACAGCCAAAAGTTCGAGACAACTATGAGTGAGAATATAACATGGGATGTCCGTTTATCGTGAGCCAAACCAAATAAAACGGCAGGAGTTCGCAAACTAGTTGGAAGAATATGCATGCAAAATTCCATCCAAATTGGCCCACGATAACTGATAATATCAGAGTGCATTCATAGTCATAATTGTTCCAAGCTTTCGGCCGCCACCGTAGCTTCTTCAACAGGAATAGTTCAGGTCAGATGGTCGTGATGATGGCAGCAGCTGATCAACTGCGCAGAGAGGATCCAAGTTTGGCAGATCAAATTGGACTGCTCTTTGTCGTTGGAGAGGAGGTCGATCATGTTGGAATGACGGTTTGAAATTTTCGAGGCGAAGGAAACTAAGCCAAGTTCCTTGCAGAAGGCGAATGAATTCAACGTTTCTCCAGAATATCTAATTGTTGGAGAACCGACTGAAATGAAATTTGCATCCATTCAGAAAGGAGCTATGAAGGCAAGATAATCGATAAATCTAGTAGATCGTTCCGTTCTTTCAGGTCAAACTGAAGGCACGAGGAGTAGCAGGTCATTCCGGTTATCTCACTTCGGGATATTCGGCTGTTCACATCCTTGTCAATGTCCTGAAGGATGTTCTCGACTACAAGTGGCCTGAGAGTCAGAAAACGGGTTAGAAAAAAGAATCTTCTAAACTCAACCCTTAACTTTCGAATTCAACTTTAACTTCGCGAATTTCAACCTGGAATAGAAGTTCAGTTGAAATTACACCTCTCACTATTGGCAACCGTCAACGAGTTTCCAAATAAATGCCTACAACTTTAGGGGCAACGACCGTGAACATCGGCAAGATCGAAGGCGGACAAGCGCTGAATGCTTGGGCCGAGTATGCTGAGGCAGGATTGTTCTTCAGAGTCACTACTTCCATCGCTGACATCACGCAGAAGCTCGAGGCTATCGTCAAGGGTAAGATAGATATAAATTAACTCATGTCACTGATCAGCATACTCGTTGAAGGAAGAGTCGAAGTAGACGTCTGGAACTTCAACGAGCCAGTGCTCTTAGACGAGCCTCCGATCAAGACCGAGATGGATCCTGTCTCGTTCAATACCGATCTGCCATTCTGGCACGGACTTGAAAAACTCAAGGGTAGAAAAGATTGCATCTCTATAGACGTAATTCTCATGTCGATTCAGGAAGATATCTATTCGGTTGTGGCTCGATCAAAAACGCCCATTCGAAAGACGAGCACATGCCCAGAAACGAGCTCAAGGAATGTCCAAGCGTGCTCATCAAACTGATGAAAGAACTTCTCAAATGAAAGAGATCAGTATAACGATAAAGTGTTGTAAACGAGTAGTACTTTATATCTTCGAATAAACGTTCACATAGTAAATTTCGATATACAAATAACAGTCTTCAATCAAATAGTGAAACAACTATGCTATTGAATAATGAGATTCATCATGAGTGCATTGAGCGAATGGGGGAAGAACACTGTTCTCAGGACTTTGAATGGTTTGATGAAAAACAGATTTTGGTTCAAGAGAATGACTAAAAAGTTGTACCAATGTGTCATAAAATTGTTGTAGAGAAATTCAGGAAAGCCGCTGAAAAGGGGATATTTTTAGCCGCTAGACTCATTGGTACAGTCTAAACTCCACAAATTTCGAAAAGTGTCATGAATTGCAGTGAAATGTTTCAATAATCATATCATCATCAAAAAATCGACTAAATTTGTACCAAATTTTCAAACAACCGTCTCACAATTATGCTCCAGGACAGGGGACGGATAGTTAGGCAAAGATGTTGCTAATCTAAAAGCATAACTATCGATTGTTAGAGGCAGTAAAAATGAAAATGTCAGTTCATTTTATCATCTAGCTAACGGAAGCATTAGCGAAGCGGAAAATTGTTATGTAAAATATTTTATTCACCATCACAGGAACGAGCAAGGGTTTGTCTTTTATCTTTGAATTTTTTTGGCCTTTGGGGTTTTGTAAGATCTTTGTCTTTGTTTTTGTAATTTCCAAATTGTGAAGCCTTTGCTCGTCCCTGGTTCATCATATCGATCAAGTTCAATTATCGAAGTTCGATATCTTCCGTTAATCTGACGATCAGACATTCACAGAACATAGTTATACCTCGGCAAGGAATGCGCCTTTTCGGAGTTTTCCTCAATTACAGGCTGCCCATTTTGATTCTTCTCATCAGACAGCCTTCGGATCACTTTGGCCTTCATCGATTTCGGATCATAATCAATTGTCGCTAGTTGAACGTGGCTGTTATGACTGTCGCCACAGAAAGCAGAGTCCCAAGAACCATGATCGAGTCCGGAGCTGTTTGAACGACTAAAATAGTCTCTTCAGTTGAAGCTGTCTCAGCTAACCTTTGCGAATTTTCATCGCCTCCATTTGCAGGGTATCTGAATCGAGTGGCTAACGACTGACCCACATTCATGTAATTGTGCTGCTGAGAGCTTGTTGAAGGAGTATCACGAGCGGAATCATCATTCTCACCTAAAAGTGAGCATCAAAAGTTGGAAAAGCAAAAAAGACAAACTCGACGAACCTAAAAACTGAACCTTGCTAATGGAAGGGCTGATGCTCTTGTTAGAAATGTGCCAAGCAGGCGATCCAATTGCAGAATCGACTGAATTCGAGGTAGTGTTCAGTTTGCCAGGTGCTTGGTTTACACAAGTTGTGCTCGATGGGTCTGGAACGAGTTTCACTAGTTTCTGTCAGTCATGAGTTGAGATTATGCGAAAATATTCAATTCTTCCTTCGATAATTTGGACAAACATTTTTCATTCTGTTTCAGTTTCGAAAGATTTTAAAGTTCACTACCGTCCGGCAACCCCTGTAAACGACGCAATGACGGAATGCCGTAACGGTAAATGACGAAACGCTTTTTAGCATTTGATAAAACGCAAAAATGACTGAGTGCAATAGAAATTGACAGGATTTATGCCGAAAAAGGAAGCATTTCGTCAAATACTAAAAAGCGCTTCGTAATTTCGCATTACGCCATTTACAACTACCCTATTGGTCAAATGTGCTTGCAAGAATTTCAGTGCAGAGAAGAAAAACCATATCAAGCTCCCACCAGTTTGTTGCCTGGATATTTTCCAATTGCTATTTAGCCGAGATGGCGAAGGGCGAACGTCGTTATAATAATGAGCAGCTGAAGCAGTCGAGGTTTCCTGTGGTGTGCTTGGCTCCTTCACTTCAGCTGAACCCAAGAAATCCAAATCCCCATCGTCGTCCACGTCATCGCAGATCGAATGCTGGGGCTAAACAAGTTCCTCTTTACTTGAGAGAAATTCAAAAGTGTACTTCGGATGGCAAATTGACAGGAGCTGAGAGCGGTCGCGTCTTCTTTCTCCTCGATAGACTTCCTGAGGAAGAAGTGGGTGCTGGGGAAGAAGATGGACCCATGTTGTCAGAGTCCGTTCCAGGAGGTGGGTTATTATTGTTCTAGAGGTTGTATTTCAAAATGTAGCTTCGAAAATGTATACATTTCCTTGATCCTCTTGATCATCAGACTGGTTGAGCATCCAGTCCAAATAATAGACGATCGTCTCGAAACTGGGTCGTGTCTCCCGTTTCTCCTGCCAGCAGGCGATCATCAAATTGTACACCTCTTCAGGACAATTGTGAGGTGCTTCCATTCTGAAATTTGTTCTTCACTCGTTTCAATAGTTTTCAGTTTCCTAGCCTGTAGCCATCTTTCAGGCATGAATACAGCTGAGGCATGGCAATTGTTGGATACGGCGTGCCTCCTAGTGTCATTATCTCCCAAAGTAAAATGCCGAACGACCATCTAAAGTCTATAATCAAGAAAGACCGCAAGATGTTCCCTACATGTCACTTTCGATGGTGTAAACATGAGAGTCGAGAGCTTCCAATGCCATCCACTTGATAGGCAGACGACCATTGCCTTTCTTTCTGAAAATCCAGGCATGTAGTGAGGGTTTTCCAGCAGGTTTATCTACCTGTAATAATCGTTACAGTGCACGTCTCTGGAAAGTCCGAAATCGGAGATTTTTAAAACGAACTGATCGCCGACAAGCACATTTCTAGCTGCCAAATCACTGAAATCGCATCTTCAGATAGCTTATTGCTACAATGAAGATATACCGGTGAATAATTTTTCTTGATGCCATGTATGCCATTCCTTTCGCTACTTGGCTAGCAAACTCGACGAGGTGACGTTGAGTGAGATTTGGAATGAGGACCTGAAACTACCGATTGAGATTAGTCAAACAACACAAGTAGCGGTCAAAGACATGGAGCCAACACGATTTTTGGATTCATGGCAAGTGGTGCACCAATTCGGCCGGAATTTTACACATATATTGGGGCGAGCAAGTCGGAATGGTCTGCCAAGGTTTAGCTCAATTTGATTCCATTTATGGGGATTTTGGAATTTTGAAAATTTCTAATTCTTCAAAAGTTCCTATGACCCGTGCAATTAGACTACAGAGCTAACTGATAGCGCGTTTTAACGATAGTTATTACGTAAAAATTAGTTTTCAGAAAAATCCATATGCAATGAACCCAAAAATCATGTTTGGTTCCATACGTTTGACCACCACTGCATTTTCAACCTGTTCTTCACTCCTTGCACCAGCTCTTCTAGGCTCCAAATAATCTCCTTTGTCGTTCTCGTTGTTCCGAACATCTCGTTTCTCCTCCTTTGGCCTATGCGCTCGAAGAAAATCGCTATAACAAATAACCAATTTGTTCAAAAATGTTATTGCCAATCTACCGTAAATTGCCGTGTTTGCATAGTTCAAGGACGACGTAGAGTGGCCCTGAGCCAGTGCAGCATCCAATTAGTCGAAGCAAATTTTCATGTCGCCCGATCACCTTGAACGTTTCCATTTCACTGACCAGATCGATAAGTTCTTTCTCATGAGCGGAAGCTTTCAGCTTCTTCACAGCTACCGGGAATTTCTGGAAATTTCCTTATTGCAAATGAAGATAGCAGTTCTGCACCTCAACATCGTCCTCAGCCTTGATTTCAGCCTTATCTGGCTTTAACATTGCTTTCCAGACTTCGCCGAAGGCACCTTCACCAAGAATTGAGACAAGTTCCAACCTAGAATCGATTGACTCCTTAGCTCATCCAACTCAATTTTACCTAGATCTGTCGATTTCCCACTGTGGGTCTGGATCAACTTCGTATTCTGACAGTAACGTCGTCACTTCTGAACTGTGGCGCATTCTTCTTTGGCGAGCACCCGTCACAGCTTGCTCAACTATCTAAATTTAGACAATGAGTTAAATAAAAGCGGATAATTTCTCAAACCTGAATCTGATAGGTTGAAGGCAGATCTGACCAAATTTCTGATTCATCCGGATGCTTCTTATGAGTGACAACGACTTTCTTCTTCTTTGGCATCAGACCCATTCTGTCGTCCATGTCCTTCTCTTTAGATCGAAGCACCTTCACACAGATCAGATACATTATTGCTGCCATTGTGATAAGAACAGAGAAGAAGATGATCATAAGCAGGCCGACTGAAACAATACATATGGAAATAAGATGAAGAACAACGACAATATGAATGTCCTACGACGTTTTTTCCCAAAATTATGATATGAGTTTCTTTTCAAATGATGAAAAATTCTATTAAAAAACTTCCGTGATTTGATAGATTTATATATCAGTTTGAAAGAATAAGTGTCCTCAAACCTTTATTTGCAAATGTCGGCAATAATTTATTGAAATGGCAACTTACTAATACTTCCGACAGAATATTCAGGCTCCCCATCTCCAGTCGGAATCTCGATCGTATTGAAGGCATTCACAATCAATGTTGCATTTGCCATTGTCTAATAATCATTGAATGAGTTGATGAATCATAAAGTTCTCTAAATACCGTTCCAAGCGAATTTCCAGTGATGCATCCATACAGTCCTTGATCATCTAAAGTCACATTGAGTATCTTCAGAGTTGATTGATCGCCTCGGTGAGTGATACGAGCTTTCTGAAACATCACATCTTGAAGAATGAATTCAAAAGAATTAGGCGCATATCCTATATCTAGTGTTGTACACAAGCCAAATGCAGGTATAGGTAGGGCTCCCAAGCTGACATGTCGAATGGATGTTTAGAAAAAATGTTTGTACGGAAATGTCACCAAGGATGTAAATAAGATTTTCGCGAAAAAAGAGTAATTAAAAATTTCCTAGGCCGAATGAATCGCAAAAATATACACTTATTTTGGCACACGGCCATTTATTGAATTTATAGTCGATTTAGACTAGGCTTTTTTATGGCATTTTGGGTTTGAAGGGTACTTCCCTCCTAAATTTTTGGCTTCTAACTACCACGTTTCTACCACAAATGCATTTTTGCAAGGAGCGGGGCTTGGAGACCCTAAGTATGGGTTTTAGAAATCGGCTAGAAAGAGATAGGGTACAGCTACAATTTTCGGCATTTTGTGCATTCAAATACAAAAGAATTACCTCAACGGTTTCCATTTCAGTGTAGTTAAACATGTGTTCTTTAGCGGTTTCGTTGTAGTAATAGTAACTTCCATTGACTTTGTTGATTCGGACCCACATAATGTAAGGCATCAGATCGGAGAAAACCTGACAGCGGAATGCAGCAGTGCCGTTCACATTCACCTACAAAAATATGCAAAATACTTTGTGATTCAGGGTTAATCAGGTACCGTTTGATTCAGAAGAACATTTGGCACAATAAATGGAGGACTTCTCATTCGATTGATGACTGTCACATTGAAGATTCGTTTAATGCTGCCAGCAATATTCCATACCTATATTTTCTCAATAGTAAAGTGCGACAATAAATGCTCTGAAACCTCGCATGCATACATTCCCGAGTCACTTCCGACAGCATCTTCGACCTCGAGCGACCACCTGTTTAATCGATAATCTCCATTTGAAGGCCGTTGCGTTTTCTGAGTAATCACCTTAACGCGATCGCGATCGCGATATTCCCAAACCACCTGAATTTATTTATAAATCACTCATCGCTGTTCCTACAAACCTTAGGCGAGGGTTGTCCGTCAGCCTTACAATTGAGTCTGAGGGTCTTCCCAGCCGGCGACACTATCGTCTCATGATATTGGTCGTTGTCTTTGAACATCGGTGGCGCTAAATTTAGAAACAAATCAATTCTGATAGCCTTTACCCTGACTCTCTTGCAGAAGTGTTTCAATTGCTCGTCTTAGTTCACTCGCAACACTAATTCGATCTATTTCTGTGGTGCATGATGGTGATAAAATGCAGTTTTTTAATCTTTTCAAATTGCAATTCCTTTCGCGTCAACCAATTTTAAAGAATAGTTTTTATCGATCTTACTTTCCATGATGATAGGTTCCTTGATTAAATTAGGATCTGGACTGATAACAGGCGGCTCAGGGTCATCGTCTTCATCGTCTTCGAACGCCGTCTCTGAAACGCATTATCATTTGCCATCTATCAGCCCCATTATTATTGGCGCGTGTTTGACATTCCCTTTTCATCTCATATCTTACCATGTCGATACGCTTCACTCAATTCTCTGACAATAGCTCTGGCTCTGATCTTTTTCTCGATCTGATTGAGCTGCTGCCATTTTGGGCCAAGCTTCTGTTTGATTGTGTCTGCTCTTCCATAGGGAAGCAGATTCGGCAGAAGATGGCTGATGTCCCCGGAATGGGAATCTGCCAGCCAGTCGAACAGCTTGACAGGATCTGCAATGGATGACAATGAAGATGCTTACTCTGGGAAAGTCTAGAAGGGGATCGGATAGTCACAACAGTCACAGGCACAGGAGAAGTCGAGGGAGAGGTGATTACATGCTGGTAGGGAGGTCGGGTGGTTGTAGAAGAAGGCAGGGTTGACTGAACGACTGCCTGCGGTGCAAGGGTGATTGGAGACGTCGTGGTGGGACGAGGAGTCGATGTAGAAGATGTCGAAGAAGAGGATGAAGACATCGGCTGAGTGGTCGACAGAGGCATGCCTAGAAGGCTAAACATTCGAAGGGAAAGAAAACAAGACTTCGTAATAGGGATCTTGATCAAGGGATGAGCGAAAGTTTTAGAAAGTTTGATCTTCAGAAAATCGCAGAACTGTAGGATGCGCCAAAAGTCAGGGCCGCTTTTACATCTTAATTCTAGACTCTAGAAATTGCCATAACCGTGACTAAATGAAACGAAACTGATGTTTAACAGTATCAATTCTGTGAATAGTAAAATGAACGTTTTTAGAAAAGTGTTGTTGCTGTTAGTTGCGTTCGAAATTTTCTAAAATATTTTTTATCGTTCCAGATCTTTGGCGCACCCTCTATGCATAGAACCTTTCCGCTTCGATGATCATGATTTCGTATCAAGAAGTCTTTCACTGCACTCATGCCAAAAATTCAACGAACCATTCTCATCACAAGGCGGATGGAAACAGGGCATGTGCGAGAGAGGCTTCCTTGCCCTCTTGATGATCCTTCTGGCAAATCGCTTGCAATTGTCGATTGTGGCTATCGAATAGTCCAGATCCTTCCTCTTTGGCTCGTTCGTGTAGTGCCACAGACAGACACATTCCATCGGGATAGTGTTCGGATGGAAGTTCGGGAAAAGGTAATAATCGCAGAAGTCTGCAAAATCGCCCAAAATCAAACCAAAAAGATACTTCCTGGCTCGTATCAACGAATGAGTCATAAAATGATCCCAAAAGGTCAAAAATAAAATGAAAATCTCATGCCTCCAAAAGGACCAAAATTTGCAAAAAAAAAATAATTTCTCACTGCAACTTCAAGCAAATTCAAATGCTCCGAAGACTAACCTATGATTTCGACTGTAAAATTTCGAGAGATATGTCCCACGGAATTCCAGACTTTGCATGTCCATAGGCCCTGAAATATTAACGATCGACTTTTACTATTTGCCTTCAAGCAGTGAACCAATTTAATAAAATCGGTTAATCGATTTGCATGATTGTAATATTTATCAACAAGTATCAAATGATGAACTTTGACATATTGATTCACTACTGATAGTTTTTTTGTCAAAACTCAGGTAAGTCGTTTAGAAATACACATTTCGTTGATCTATTTACCTGATGCGACACATCGACATCCCTGATATCCAAAGTCTGATGATTTTTGTTCTCCCTGAATTTTGGATTGTGGACCATTTGCTGTGCAGCGAGAGCCTCTCCGTTGTGCATCCAGAGCACTTGCAGGGGAGTTCGCGAGATCGCGTTGCATGGAAGTCGCACCTAGAAATTACACAATTCACAATTAGATCATTACAATCGAAATTCGAACTTTCGCAGATTAGATTTCAGCCATGTCTTCGCGAAAGCCTTTTGTATAGTCCATTTCACACTTCGCTATACAGATAAGAAGGAAAAGGCATGGAGTTTAGTAAAGATCTATTTTGTATCTTCTAACTAGCTAACAAAAACGAATGTCAAAATCTTGGTCTATTTTTGCATCTAAATTTTTCATAAAAAATAATGTATTTGGAAAGAAAAATTGAATTTTCATAGAAACTCTTCTTCAAGAATAAGCAGTATTGCTTTGGTTAAAAATAAAAGTGTTTTACCATACTAAATTAACCACTCTTTTGGCATATAGCTAAAAATTGTATCGAGGGAATTGATAGAACTTACATGATCGTTCAAATAGACTTCGTGGACTTCTTTCTCATGATTCTTAAATCGAGGTACGCCTTCTATAAAATAAATCTAAATTAAAAAATCGATAAATAAGTGCTCTTACCTCTGTAGTAATAAGGAGAATCAGCAGCTAGAGAAGTCCGAATAAAAATCCAACAAATCACAAATGATGATAATTGCATTATTCTATCAGCTTTTCATCTCGGAATAAATTATTAGCGGCAAAATAGATGAATAGGAAATAATCTGGTAGTTAATGAAGACCTAAAATTACGAACGAAAT